>CM044990.1:5179633-6379633 GCA_024542945.1 allo-octoploid hybrid of Carassius auratus x Cyprinus carpio
ATTGGAGCAATTTATACTACAGACAAAACAGGGCATCTAAAAACCTGTTACAGACACACATAAACATAAGCAATAAATGTGATAGACACAAACAAACACAGAGAAAAAGAGGAGACGCAGCCCCTCATTTTCACCAACAGCTTTATAGTTCATAGCCAGAAGGAGCAGGACAATGCTCATTCAAGCAGACGAACATAATGAAATTTGATAAGAATTTCCTGAAGGAAACAGCAGCATTTGGAAGGCAGCAAACGTGTTCTGGTTTAAGGTGAGTGTATGTGTTAGTCTTTGATTCAGAGTGAATGAAATGCCGCATCAGAGACGCTTTATTGCTGTCATGTCACGCAGCACAGACACATCCAGGATCTGACCAGCAGCACATGAATAACAACACATGCAACAATAAAGAGTTACATATATGCAAGGAAGACCAATCAGTGTACATATAGATATTGCAATGACATCATCATAGTTGGATACATTTGGAATTCTGAAGATTCTATGAATGTTCTATGAAGTTAATGCGAAATTTCAATAACAGCAACAGCAATAAATTTAACAGCATGTGTGTATGTATCTTGTGAATAGTTAATGCAATTTTTATTAATACATTATAAAAAATGACAAAAATAATTTTAATATTTACATTTTTTAATTTTATATTACATTTTTGTGAATAATAAATGTTTTGAATATTTATTAAATATGTTTAATGTAAGCATTAATATTGTTAATATTGTGTAATAAAGTTAATATTTAGGCAATAATGCTACTATAGTGTGTTAATAATGTGTAATATATAGATGTGTAATATATGTGTTATTAATGTGTAATATATATATAACATATATAATATATATGTTATATATATATATATATATATATATATATATATATATATATATATATATATATATAATATAGTGTGTAATATTTCTGCCACTTAAAAAAAACTATAACGTCTGATGTAAATCCAGTTTACCAATCATACTTAGCACAACCAACACTGAAATTACAGCCAAAAGAAAAGCTTTAAATAGAGAACATTAAACAGTTCAAACAGAATCAAATCCAGTAGTTTAATACTAAGTGTTGAACAAACCCTTGCCAGAATGTCTGAGGAATATCAACATTGTTCTGCTTTGCAAGTGAAATGAGAGAAAGAGGAAAGATAAAAGTGAAGTTTCCGGACATTCATAATGAGCTGCCACTGTCACTCTCACTCTCTCTCTCTCTGTGTGTCAGAGACTAAACGCAAACTTCTGATCATGCCCTCCCCTCGTCACCGGAGGAAGTGTGCATGTTCAAAACATGACACCGACATAAACACAGACGCACGCTTACCTTGCTCTCTAAATGAAGACATACCGCACACTTCAGCTGTTCTTATAAACCTAATTCTGACTCTAGACTACCTCAAAGAAACTTTCCACATGCTAGGACTCAAAAATGATCATGCAATTTATTCATAAATCATCCGATAACCTGCCCATATGGAGATATGCCACATTTAGCTCACATCTGGGGACCATTTTGTCCCCAAACTACAACAAACACACATCTGGCTCTTTAAAGACGACACGTCTCACACTCCAAAATTCCCAAATGCACTTATTTCCCACACAATTCCCACACGGATCACACCAATGTCAGTCCAGCAGCAACCAGTCCATCCCACCTATGCGTTTGGGTCATTTGACTTCGCTGACAAACAAGAACCCTTAAGAATGACCTGCACCTGCATAAACACACTCAAACCCTGCATGTTGACATCCTGAAAGCAGACTCACTTGTTAATAGTAGCGCTCACACTCAGAGGTCCACAGAGGAAGTGTCCTAGCAGAGCAGTCGCGGGGCAGAACCACCTCACAGGGCTGCTGCACAAGACCGCATCTCCTCCAAAGGATACATTTGCAGCCTCCTTCCCGTCTGCGCATACCAGCCGGGTGAGCAAACACACGCGCATGCAGCGAGCACACAGAGCGGTGACACGACCAACTGAACGACTGAATAAACCACTGCAGATCTGAGCCCATGCCAGAGACACTGAGAGAGAGAGAGAGAGAGAGAGAGAAAGGGGGAGGGAGTAAGACTGGGGAGGCGTGTAATACTCAGAGATTAAGGAAGGAACAGAAAGATAGAGAGAGAGAGAGAGAGAGCGCACACACTGTGAGAGAGAGAGAGAGAGAGAGAGAGACTGCAAAAGTAGGTGAGACAGAAAAGAGAAACAGACACACCTCACATGGGTTAAATAGTGACGGGGTCAGTGACTCAACAGCTCCTTGAATTAACACACAGAGATAGATGCTGATTGTGTGTGTGTGTGTGTGTATGGTCCATATAGACTGATATTTGCGTGTGTTTGCTCTACAGTCGGAGGAATTACAGTTATACAGGCTTACAGCTAATCCACAAACATGCATCAGAGCCACGTTTTCAGAGAAAAGGGGGGCCGCGGCTCTTCAAAAATATATATAAAATAATAAAATAGTTTACATTAGAATTAAAGCAAAAGAAACATTATGAACCATTAGGGTAAATGCCATATTCATTCATTCATTCATTAGACTTTATTGTCCACCTTAGTGGAAATTTGTCTTTGACTTCTCCGAACAGAAATACATCAATGACACCACATTTAAACTTACATTAAAATACACACAGTTAAGAGTACAACACTACCACCATCAACATACAACAACAGAAAATGGAAAACAGCGCAGCTGATTAAAATAAGATAGGTTTCGATCTACAAAAAACACATTTTTAAAACAATTTCAGTTTAGATTAAGTTCCTGTATGGCATGGGGAATAAAAGATCTCTTATAGATGTTCCGGCTCGCCCTATATACATATAAGGCATATTTTATCTAGTAAGCGTGTTTATAACAACACAAACACAGTTTCTGCAGAGCTGCACCAAAATGGGTGCTTTTCACATTTTCGGGGTTCTCGGGTTCAGAAGTCATCATAGTTTGGTAAACTTATACAGCAGTGAATGGAAACTAAAAAAACAGCACACAGGACTAGGGGTGGGTGATATACAGGTAGACATGATTAACTAGTAGAAATTCGTCAACTGGTAGAGATTGTGGACTATCGTCTCTATCGCAGTTACATGCTCATGTGACATTGCTGTGCTATGTAGTCACAAAAACATATAGTTTTCCCATTTTTTAAGCATTGCTGTTTAAAAAACAAGTGATTTTAAGTCATTAAAACGCAATCTGCAGCAAAAGAGAACTCATTTCGCTATATGCATGCACTGTTTCTGAGCGCTGTCAGAGATGCACACGGCATTACTCATAGAGTATGCGGCAGCTTTATAGGCCTTGAAAGGTTAAATACACACAAAATGACCCTCTTTGCAAGTATCTTCATAAACACAGCTATTTAGGTCTTAAGTGAAAGCAAACAGCTGAGAAAGACAACACATGTGTAACAGTAATTGGATCTGGGCAGCTCTTAAAGTGACAGCAGTCTAATATTCCTGCTGTCTGTCTTTCATGTTAATCAACAAAAGAGAGAAAGATAAGAGAGTGATAAGAATTATGATATTTCTATGGCATCAAAAAATATGATAACATAAAGACATTATTTAAAGCAAAAACAGCTATATTGTGATTTATATAGTTACTGTGAAATAAAAACATATTGTGATATAAGATTTTGGTTATATTGCCCACCCCTACACAACAGCATTAACCATTTTTCTTAATAAAAGGTAGTATAACATAAAGTGTAATACATATAAGTACACTTTAAATTCATGGATGATTTATTTAAGTAACCGAAAAAATTAAGTATGGAATGTTGGAAAATTCATTCACTCAGCTGTCGCAGCTTTAATTACGTAGTGAAGGGGGAGGGGCTATCAGACTCAGATTATGAATGACAAAATAACCATATATAATTCATACACTACGTGGTTGCATAGCATAAGTACATATAAGTGTATAGTGCATCATTTGGGACGCAGCTAATGTTAATAACTGTGCAAACGCACCATCACAGTCTTTAAAAAAGTGATTTCTGTGTTTCCTACATTGCATATTTTCTTTCAAATATGCCAGAATTCAGAATAATAAATTATTATTAATGCTACTGGGGTGAAAGTAGTGGAAAAATACCAGTCTAGGGTCACATGAGAGGTGGCTGTGCCTCCACAGTGCTGTGATTGGCCAGTGAATCTTCTAAATATGTCAGACTAGTGGGAATGGATGGACTAATTACAGAGTAAACAACTTTACCACCCAGACATCACCAGTTTTTGGTTGAATCATGATGACCTTGAAATGACAAAGTCGGAGTGAGACGGTTTTTCAGCTGTGTTAAATTAAAGTTGCTCATACCTTTTTATGACAGCTGCAGTGTTTACAGATAATTTGATGACTAATGGTCTGAAAAGTAGGTGGATATTAACCATAATTGAACAACAGGTTGCAGTAACTAATAAAAGCTACACAAAACTGCATTACTATAGTTATCTTTGATGCAAAAACAGTTTAAAACATAAAATAGATTAGACTTAAAAGACTGATCACATCTTCTAAAGTGATCAGTCACAAAAATACTACATGCACATGCTTTTCATTTTAGCCTACATCTTCACACTGAGGTTTCACGCCAACATGTGCTCAGTTTAGTAGGCCTAAACATAAACCTGTTGCAATCATGCACAAGCAACAAACACACGATTACAAACCAAAAATGAATCAACTTAATTAAAAAATTTAAATGTATTGATGAATTCCACTGGACACATAAGAAACCAATGAATGTCAACCGTACTGTAAGACCAAAAAGGCAAAACTGCATGTTAAAGCAAACCAAATGGTGACTGGCCAATTCATATGTCAATCAAACTGTGTCCTCCATTCTAAGTGGGTGGGACTTAACCAGAATAAGCTGCTTATTCAGGCTGACGATCAAAAGTCTGGCTTCGTAAGATTGTTACATAACCTCTAACACCCCTGGAAATGAATGGTGACAAATTTATATCACATTATTAAATAATAACATTTCTCTATCACTTAATTTTCTTGCTATTGACAGTCGCTTCAACAGCACCGACCTCTGAGACTATGAATCCAGATATCTGAGAACTGCAGGTCACACATCGCTAGGCTAGAATTACAATATCTCGGGCATGCTTGTTTAAGCTTAATCTGGTCGGTTTCAGCCTAAGAGCTTTTTCTTTTACTGTAAACAACCTTTAAACCAAAGAAACTTCTAAAACACACACACATACACAGAGTCATGAGAGCAAAATACAGGTCGTACTACACTAGTATCTGTTAAGACGCTGTAGGCACATGCACATCTGTTTACTAGCAAAACATCCTGAGGTGAATATGAGTGACTGAGACTGAACTTCCTCTAACAACCTGATGTAATTCCCGCTGAACATGACACATGGACAGAAACAGTCATGAGATCTCAAACTCGGTCTCACGAAGGCCAGTGCTGTCTAGACTAATGTTTACTTAAATCAACAGTGCTTCGAAAAAAAGAATAACGCATATTTTGCATAAAGAAATGAGAGTTCTTCTTTTGCATTGTGACATTTGCTTTTTTCTTCGGGATCACGTGAGGATACACACTTTCTCTTGAATGTTTACATGCATTTACTTAACAGAAGATTATACGTAAATATACAGCTTAATAAAATCTCAACAGAGAAGCACAGCTTGAACACACTTTCCACTGAGCAATATGTGTGATTCATCAGAAGTACTATAGCACAAACACAGCCATACGGAAGAGTGACCTACCAGCTTGAACGACAAACACTATAATGCTTCTTAACTTGTATAAACAGCGGAAGGCCTTTGAATCAAATCATCAACCAGCAGATCAATCCACAACCGAACTTACTATGGTTAACAACTTGTAACAGACAGGAAAACCTGCAGTGCAGAGTCATTCCACAACAGGCCCATGCTTGCCCCAAACCTTCACATGACCAGTACAGGCCAATCTGCTCCACTGCACCAGCAGGGATGAACTAAAGTCAATATTGGCTTCTTTTCAATTCATGAACAGACTTTTGATCATCATACTGAATAAGCAGCTTATTCTGTTTAAGACCCACCCACTTAGATTTGGGAATTTACTCAATTGCAAATCAGTGGAATTTTATTAGTCATACACAAGACAAAACATACATTTCAAAACTATTTCTGATTAAACGTTACTAAATAAAATGTAATTATGTCAAAATTTAAAACACATTTTATCAAAAAACACATATTTTTGTCACTTTATAAAAATAAATATTGATCAAAATTATATATATATATATATATATATATATATATATATATATATATATATATATATATATATATAATGTATAATATAATATAAAAATATTTTAACTATAAATACACAGGCATTAATTAACTTCCACCATTGTGCATAAAAGTTACATTAACATAATGTACACATTATTTAGTAAACATAATTAAGTTAATATCCATTATTTAAAAAAAGAAAAAACAATATAATATAATATAATATAATATAATATAATATAATATAATATAATATAATATAATATAATATAATATAATATAATTAACCGTAAAAACAGGTGTAATAAGGTGTAATAAAAATGAACATTTCCTACATGGTAAATTAAACTTCTGTTAATATCAAATTTATCTATTAAATATGATAAAATATACATAAATACAAATTTCAACAGGTGACTAGGTGACTAGGTGATTATATGTATCATCTACTGAAATTATGTTGACAACATGTTCATGGGCAATACACACTGAAAAAGCTACAGTACTATAAAAACTTTACAGCAAAATGTGTATCAAGTTCAAGACATTTATTCTTGCGTATAGAACAGCCACAGGCTCAGCACCAGTCTACTTCCACTCACTATTACGAATCATGCCTGACAATTTTCAGGCAAAAAACAAGCAGCTGAAAACACATCTCTTTCATCACTATTTGACTTCATCCTTTAAAAAAATTTTTTTTTGTTTTTTCCTTTCTTTAATCTTTCCCTGTCTAGCTTTTACTTACTTGAACAATGCCTGAAACTTGGTATTACGAGCACTTCCTGTGTTTATCTGCCTCTTTGATGAATGTTGAATCGCTTGTTGTATTCCCAAATTGTAAGTCGCTTTGGATAAAATGTATAATAAATGTAAATGTATAGCAATACAACTCTACATTCTGTTTAGTACTGCAAGTATAAAATTCAATGCACACTGATCTGAAAACGTAATCAGAGCCAAGTATGTAAAATGTCTGATACTGTAATTTCAATCGACCTGGATGGTATTTAAAATGCATTTTCAAATCAAATCTGAAGCGCACACAAACCTCCTTATCATTCATTCTCACATTGCACAAACAGAAAGCCAAAGCAAGGCTCACTGTCTTTCCAGAGGAGCCAGACTCACGAGTACATCAGTGAGAGATGATGTTCAATCAGCAGGTCATTATCACAAACAAACTCCCACGGGGGATCCGGATCAATCGCAAGTCGCCCTAAAGGGCTTCATTTTGCCAGAATATCCACCTGACTGTACATTACCCAGCTTATTAGACTTCTCTTCACCAAATAAATAAATAAATAGACATGAAATATTGATTTGAGCTGAAACTATTCCATTATGCAAGAAGAAGGAGACCACAAAGTGATACGAGAGACATGAATCTAGCACGTCTACTGTATGTCAAAAATCAGTCAGTTAGGCAGTTTAACATTGTTTAAAAAAACATTTCAGAATCGAGTATCACAGAGCAATGAGTAATAAGATGTAGATATCTGAGTCCTGCTAATCCCAGACTGCGGCTCATGGGACGAGAGCTAATCAAATTGAACTCTGAGTGACCTCAGGCCTCAGGAGGTGTGGCGGGCCAATCCAACAGCTTCCCTCCGAGGGATTCAAACACAGTTTTAATTCAACAGGGGGAGTAACAGGAGGGAAAACATGGATAAAACTATTGTTAGTACATGTACAGTACATGTTTCACTGAAATAAAAATGATACGGGAAAAATAAGCATAAAAGTGCTTCTTTTTCTTTCTTTTTTTTATTTAACATTGGTTTACTGAACAAATTGTTGCTCTGTCTTTAAATTAAACTGTAATTTCCCTTCGCAAGGAAAAAAAAATCTACCTCAGTTAATGCTGTAAACCATAATAAGCCCTATTACTTACATTACTATTATATTGAAGGTTACAATTAAAAACAGACCACATACTATTAAATTCAACTGCTATTTATTTTTAGATATAATAATCAACATCCAAATACAAAATTGTATGTAGCTGTACTGTAACTGATGTAGGTAAATGAGATTACCGAATAAGACCACTGTATGTTGACTATATAATCAACAATATCATCTGATCAGATTCTCTTGCATTTGTTTTTTTAAGGAATGTGCTTTAGAAAGACAAAGTTAAAACAGCCAGAGAAAAACTAATGCTTAAGAAAACAAGTGGATTTTGCATAATAGGTGCCCTTTGACATCTAAACCTCTGTCAAGTCTCAATAAGAACTTTTATATGAAATGGAGTCAAACTGATGAACATGCTGGGATCCGGAGAGATCTGTTTTTGTTTCTTTTTACAGACAAAATGAAGAGACCCGCCTTTTGTAATTATCTACCAATCAGTGCATTCGCTCTCTTGTTGCCAGGCAGAACTGCTTGCACAGCCAATCACATTAAAAGGGGACACAACACACACACACAGTTTCAACCAATCTCACGTTAATCTTGAGTACCTATAGAGTAAAACTGCATCCTTTATATCTCCAAAAAGTCTGAAGTTTTATATTTATAAAAGAAATATACAGCTTTACGAAAGCCGAGCTCCTGGAGGCATGCCGTGGGCGGAGCTAAAGATTGATGAGCCAGAGTAAGCCATTTTAATAAATTGGGATTTTGAGTTGACAACACTCGAAATCTTAAATTTACAAATTTACAAAATTACACAGACTTAGGTTTTTGATTTACTGGCCCAAAATGTAAAATTGTAAGTAATGTTTAGTCAAGATTACAGTACTTAATTATTTAAGCTCTCATGGTGTCGCTGGTTAGTCTCTGCTCTGCCTGTACACATTCATGTGTTTTGGAGGAGGCGTGGCTTTAGAGAGTGATCATGCAAAGGGTGGGACCTTATGCTTTCAAAGTTGTTGCTAGCCTTTCCAAAATCGCTTATACCTTTAACTTCGAAATCTAATTATAAAATTTCCATTCTATTCTGTCTAATATCAATAGACAAAATATGTTTGTTCATGTTTATTTCGTGTTAAACTAGTAGTAAAGGAAAGGGATAAATGCACTCCATGCTGCCAGGCGTTTTAAAAATCATCTAAATACATCAAAGCGGCATTCATTACATTTCCTGACAAAATGGACATAATTTGAAAGATGAAACTCCTCGAAAGCAACAAAATATAAACCTAGAAGTTTCAAATTAAGGTTCCACACATGCAGTGATAAAAACCACACTGTATTTGTTAAGTAAACATGCATACCTAACCGAAATACCTGTACCAAATATCATTTATAAGAGCAGGAGCGTTTTTGGGTGAGAGGGAAAAATCTACAATATACTGCAGAAGAAATAATCATCAGAGGTCAGAGTTTGCAGGTTCTTATCTCACTCACTCACTCCCTCACAGAAACTGTCAGATAAGTTTGTTTCGCAAATGCACCTCTGCCCGCTCCTCGTCTTCCTGTCTCTTTGAAGCACGCAGGTGGGTGGCTTGCAGATAAAAATGACAATGACACGAAGATCCACAGGCTTGATCATCTCAGAGCGATCACAAACAGCGCAGAGTAAAGTTTAGCAAAACTACACGCGATAAGAAGTCATATTTGGCCGACCAACATCAACAGACTGGCCTCTGGCTGGCTGTGATACACTTTGACTCTGAAGACTTTCAGCACAAGGTCATTTCACAGTCACTCAAACTGATGCAGTGACACACTTGAATGAATGCACCTCAAATAACCTGCAGTCAATCGCTCTTGATGCTGGTCAGGAACGGGCACACACACACACACACACACACACACACACACACAAGCCTCCGGGCAACACCATCATCTACGTCTCTCTGACAAGCAGGAAGTCCAATTAGGGAAGTGGTTTGAGTCTGCGGCTCTGTTCTAAAACCCAGTGAGCCGCCTACATAGGTAACATGAGTGAAAAAGAACCTAATAACTTTCTTCATATGCAGCAACAAACAGATACACTCCTCACATGAAGCGTGCTGGAGATTCGACTCACAACTGATCCAGAATTTGGGATTAACGTGCTGATAAGCTTGTGATGCAGTACTCTAACCATAAAAATACACAGCTATTAGGTAAAATTGTCTAAAAATTATGCATAACACTTTGTAATAGATTCGTTTTTATGATGCATTTTATTCATATTTACAAATCAACATTACTTACTGTGTCTGCATGCTTTTTCCCCCACCAAATAGCTTGTTAAATTATACTGCCTACCTTTAGAGGCTTTTCTTTGTGCACATCATAATTTAAAATGCTGCCTACAGAAGCACTAGACCTACACCCACAGCTAGCCTTAGATTTAACTACAAAGAGCCCAGCTGCATGTTACATGCATTCATAGATGTGCTATTGTACCTCAAACTTTGTTTCAAAAACTACTTCTGTCTGAAAAATGTTTATGGTAACACATGACAAATAAAGAAAGAAAGAAATGTAAAATGTTGTCAGCACAAGCATATGCCAGCCAGGCATCAGACTTTTGTAGATATTATTAGCGTTGTGGCATCTGGTCACAAAACAGTTGTTTTGACACCTGGTGTGTTAACTTTAAAATTTGCTGGAGAAAATGAGTAATAACTGCATGTGAGAAGCATTTTATTCACATTATACTTAATTTACATATGTTATTATAGCCAATTTATGATCAGATTTATAAATGATTTAAGCTAAATTCCTGACTTTGATATTCAATAGAGCAGTTCAGGTAAGCAATTCACCTTTAAGGTCCATATGCAAATATATGCACCAGTGCAAGGACATGAATAATGTACTAAAAATTGTAAAACACAACACAATGACACAAAATAAAACAAAAAAGAAAAATGTATTCATACAGACCTTATGATGCCACATTATCATATTTCAATATTACATTATTAGAAATTATTTGAGCTAATCTTCTGACTTTGATATTCAATAAATTAAGCAAATAATTGGCCTGTATGACATATGCAAAAACAAACCTGAAAAAAAAAAAAAAATACAATTAAAATGACATATAAAAATAAATAAAATAAAAGCATACAACAACAACAACAACAACAACAAAAAGACTAAACCAAAATGAAACAAAATTAAATGACAAAATAAAACACAATCAAACTAAATAAAAAAAATTGATAATGTTGAAATTATGGACTTATTTGACCTAATTAAATAATCATAATTATAAATGACTAATTTCCTGACTTTGATATTCAATAGATTAAGCTAATAATTATTCTTTATGGCTCATGAAAATACCCGCACCAGTGCAAAATTTAAAGGAAAATAAATAGATAAATAAACACAATATTAAAATACAAATAAAATATAAAATACTAAATTAAAATAAAACAATAAATATGAATGGATTATTTCACAGACTGAAAACAAACTAAAGCATTACTATTTTTTTATTTTTTTTGCTTTAAACACTTCAAATATATTTTTCTAAGGATCAATGCCAGTAACCTGTCAAACCCTGTTCTTTCTCAGAAGCGCTCATCCTGTGCACTCTGACTCTCGGCAGAAGCATAAAGCCGGCCAATCAGATCAGAGCTTGTGATTTTAGTAAGGGTTGCCATGTGAAATATGCATCAGGTGGTCCTTGAACATTTGGTCTGAGGCTGAAGCTGGGGATTTTAAAGCTGTCTGAGCGGTGGAATAACCCCTACTTCAAAGAAAGGTTTCATGAGCCGACTTCCATGGATATTAAAGTAACAGTAAGCCGGTTTTCCATTGAGAGATTAGAGTTAGCCAAGCACTGAACTCACCCTTGACCTGCTAATACAAGCAGGTGAGAGAATATGAATCAGTGATCAGCAGGAGGGAGAAGAGAGACAACCCTAATTACATTTTCAAAATGAAAAATGCATTACAAAATTGATCTGGACAAATCCTATCTTGTGGACGCTGGAATGGGATTATGAATAAAAAGGAGGGGCCTTTGAGACGACTGGAGCACTTTACAGATCCAATGAAGAATGAGCTTCTACAAAGAGACGTGATGTTTAACTAAACCACAGCACCTCCAGAAGAGTCCATCAATACCTGACAGAAACGCTCACGGCGGATGAGTATCACCCTAAAACAGCAGAGCTTCACTTCAGGACCCAGACTGTAAGTACACTGGACATCAGGTGGAGACTAATACAGTACCAGCTGTCACTTATACAACATAAAAGTTCCACAGAAGTTTGACATTCATTCAAACAAGTGTTTTTATTTTAATTTAATTTAATTTAATTTTTGATGATTACAGAATGGCAGATTACAGAAAAAAAAACCAAAATCAGCCAAGCTGTGGCATATTTGTGAAATATTATGAGTAAGTTTAATATTATGAGTAATATTACCAAAAATATAACGATTTATTTCATGTTTATTTTCAAGTTACACTGTGCAATAAATGAATAAATAAATTATATATACAGGTGCTGGTCGTTATAATTAGAATATCATCAAAAAGTTGATTTATTTCACTAATTCCATTCAAAAAGTGAAACTTGTATATTATATTCACTCATTACACACAGACTGATATATTTCAAATGTTTATTTCTTTTAATTTTGATGATTATAACTGACAACTAAGGAAAATCCCAAATTCAGTATCTCAGAAAATTAGAATATTACTTAAGACCAATACAAAGAAAGGATTTTTAGAAATCTTGGCCAACTGAAAAGTATGAACATGAAAAGTATGAGCATGTACAGCACTCAATACTTAGTTGGGGCTCCTTTTGCCTGAATTACTGCAGCAATGCAGCGTGGCATGGAGTCGATCAGTCTGTGGCACTGCTCAGGTGTTATGAGAGCCCAGGTTGCTCTGATAGTGGCCTTCAGCTCTCCTGCATTCTTGGGTCTGGCATATTGCATCTTCCTCTTCACAATAACCCATAGATTTTCTATGGGGTTAAGGTCAGGCGAGTTTGCTGGCCAATTAAGAACAGGGATACCATGGTCCTTAAACCAGGTACTGGAAGCTTTGGCACTGTGTGCAGGTGCCAAGTCCTGTTGGAAAATTAAATCTGCATCTCAATAAAGTTGGTCAGCAGCAGGAAGGATGAAGTGCTCTAAAACTTCCTGGTATACGGCTGTGTTGACCTTGAACCTCAGAAAACACAGTGGACCAACACCAGCAGATGACATGGCACCGCAAACCATCACCGACTGTGGAAACTTTACACTGGACCTCGAGAAATGTGGATTGTGTGCCTCTCCTCTCTTCCTCCAGACTCTGGGACCCTGATTTTAATTTTACCCAAAATTTACTTTCATCAGAGAACATAACATTGGACCACTCAGCAGCAGTCCAGTCCTTTTTGTCTTTAGCCCAGGTGAGACGCTTCTGACGCTGTCTGTTGTTCAAGAATGGCTTGACACCTGGCTGAAACCCATGTCTTGCATACATCTGTGCGTAGTGGTTCTTGAAGCACTGACTCCAGCTGCAGTCCACTCTTTGTGAATCTCCCCCACATTTTTGAATGGTTTTTGTTTCACAATCCTCTCCAGGGTGCGGTTATCCCTATTGCTTGTACACTTTTTTCTACCACATCGTAGCCTCTCTATTAATGTGCTTGGACACAGAGCTCTGTGAACAGCCAGCCTCTTTTGCAATGACCTTTTATGTCTTGCCCTCCTTGTGCAAGGTGTCAATGGTCGTCTTTTGGACAACTGTCAAGTCAGCAGTCTTCTCCATGATTGAGTAGCCTACAGAACTAGACTGAGAGACCATTTAAAGGCCTTGGCAGGTGTTTTGAGTTAATTAGCTGATTAGAGTGTGGCACCAGGTGTCTTAAATATTGAAACTTTTCACAATATTCTAATTTTCTGAGATACTGAATTTGGGATTTTCCTTAGTTGTCAGTTATAATCATCAAAATTAAAAGAAATAAACATTTGAAATATATCAGTCTGTGTGTAATGAATGAATATAATATACAAGTTTCACTTTTTGAATGGAATTAGTGAAATAAACTTTTTGATGATATTCTAATTATATGACCAGCCCCTATGTATATATATAGATATATAATTAAAAAAAACTATATATACATTTTTAAAAACATAAAAAATAAATAATTTCTCCCTACCCTTAAACTTTCTTGCACTGACATCTAAATTTGCTAAATACAAGAAGAATAAATTGGCTTACTGCATAATGCTTATCACTATTTCAACATACTGTGGTGTTTTATTATTTAAAATGAGTAAAAATCCAAATCAATCTATATGTGTTTTTTGTGATAAAAAAATAGTATCATGTTTTTAAGGGTTGCATTCTGTGTAAAATGGGACGTTTTAATGAAAAAAATAATAATAATAATTCCCTTCAGCACCTATATTTGTTCAGTGCAAGAAGAATAATTGTCTGACTGCATAAAGGCAGATTATTAATACCAGACGACAGACTTCCATCATCTTCTTTAAGGCTTCTTGAGTAGTTCCTTAATGCCACATGCCTATTTTCTTACCCACGAGCCTCGTCATGGCGCCTCAGCACTTTTACAACTGTGACAGACTTCACACAACGCTAAACCAGCAGATGCCACAAAGCCGCCTCTCACTAGCACCCGTCTGCACGTAAAACCCAGCAGCTGCTTTCTTTTATTTGACTGCTTCATTTGTCTAACAACCAGTCAGCCAAGTGTGCACCCAGTCTGGCACTTTGCCACTTTACAGTGCTATAAAATCAAGAAGCAGACATCCAAATCACTATTAATATTTGGCGCTGTATAAAACCTTGTGACCGTTTACAATGGCACTGTATTAACAACCTAATTCATCACTCCTCACCTCCACACCTTCACGGGGACAATTTTTACTGTCCGTTCAGTGTTTACTGCTCAGCCTGCGCTCTGGGAAGGTTTATACCATCAACAGTTCAGCCAAAAAATCTCCCATTTTCTCTCATTATTTACTCTCTCACTTTCCAAACCCAAACAACAGTTCATAGTGACCACATCTGTCAAGCTCCAAAAACATCAAAAAAGTACTTTATAACAAGGTTTTTTTTTTTTTTTTTTTTTTTTTTTTGTTTTTTTTTTTTTTACTAGGGTCTGAGGATCCTGAGGAGCCCGCAAAAAAAAAAAAAAAAAAAAAAAATGCAGAAAATACGTTTGAACATGTATTTTTAGTGTCTAGTGTGTGTGTGTTTTAAAAGATTAATTTAATATTTTTTAATAAATTAATAAATGTTTTTAATTTTATATTTATTTATAAAGGATTTAATTTTATATTGATTGATTAATTAACATTTATTATATAATATTATAGTAATCCTAAAATCTACTATATATGTGAGTAATTAACAATTAACATATAACATTTATGAATATATTTTTATGTATATAAAAATAAAAAAAATCATATGTAAAATGTATATTTATTTTAATTTTTAATTGATTTAATAATTAATCAATTAATAAATATAATATAATATTTATTAATATTTTTATTAGTGCTGTCAAACATTTAATCGCAATTAATCACATCCAGAATAAAAGTTTTTGTTTACATAATATGTGTGTACTGTGTATATTTATTATGTATATATAAACACACACACACATGCATGTATATTTCAGAAAAATATGTTATGTTTATACATTTAAAATATTTATATATAATATCAATCAAATATTTTCAAAATATATACTATGTTTGTGTATTTATATATACATAATGAATATACACAGTACACACACATATTATGTAAACAAAAATGTTTGTTTTGGATGTGATTAATCGTGATTAATCGTTTGACAGCACTAATTTTTATTAATATAACACATTATTATAATTATTATAGTAACGTATTTGATTTTGTTACTGACTGCACTCGTTTTATCTAATTATTATTCCTGTATATGATGTCAATGTAAAAGTAATTATATTCCAGATAATATTTTAACTTTAGTACAAAGACATTATAAAAGACAATTATTTAAAGATTTATTTTAGTTTTTACAGTATCATATTTAATATTTTTCTTACACAATATAATTGTTTTAACTTGAAAATCAATTGATGCCTTTTTTCATTTTAGAAGGTGATTTGGAAGGTGGTCATCATATTTGGGGGTCCACACAAACTGGAAACACCCAGGTTTATATAACCACAAATAATCTAAAGCCATGTGATTCCTTAAGAAACTGCACTTAATTTAAGTCTTAACTCACTCTCAAATAACATCAGTCATTCAACTCAAAAACAAATAAGAGTTTTTTCTATGAAAGCTTGTTTTGAACTGCTAAGATCTTCAGGAAGCCTGTTCTGTCAAGTTAAAGGCTTGCACAATTAAGACCCAATTCAGCAGAAGCCCAGACATTCAGCAGCACGTCACAGATCTGCCAGAGAAATATGATGGAATATGGAACGATTCCACATGTTCATGTTCGAGTTCGGCCACGCTGCCGCTTCTTCTGGTGCAATCCTTTGAATGACAGAGCATTAACATAAAATTAGCATAAACAAATGAGCGTAATGCGATGGCGGCGGAATTACTCTGGCAGACAGGAATGAGTGACGCGTGCTCATAAACCATTCCCTTTCAGCTCAGCTCGGATGCTTCAAGGACAGCTTTGAAACGACGCCATGCTCGTCGCCGAACAACACACTAATCAATGAAGCATGTGTGGCCCGGGACATCTTAATAATCTCACACACACACACAGGCCGAAGCGTCCCGGAAGTACAAACGCCACTCCACAGTCATCCCAAATCTCTTCACTTGTCAACTCTTCGTCCCGGCCTTTTATTAAAGCCCTTTGCTCCTCTTTCCAGCCTTAAAATAGGAATAATTGGAGAAGGGTTGAGCACAGGGGTGGCGAAGAGGGATAGCTGGCTTTTCATTTAGATTGACAGGGCCATGTTATCAGCACCGAGCACCTGCGCGGGGGTCAGAGCTGAAAAAACCCAGCGCAACCAAAGCGGATCCCGGCGGTCGCTGCAGCTGTAATTGCTTCCATTGACCCTCCTCTGATCGCAGCGCCGGCCGTCGTGGGAATCTCTGACAGGACGGGTCACGTGTTACTCCAGCGGCTCATCTACGCAGGTATCACTCGCAGATCCAACAGCTGCGCTTTAGCATGTACAAATCATATGAGTTCGTTTTCTTTCATCGCCATGTGAGGTTAAGTGAACACTGTAAACTAATTAAATGAAACACAGGCAATATATTCACATATTTCCACACTTTTTTCCTTTCTCAAGTCTGAATGTTTCAAACAAACATATTTTCTTTGGAAAGCAAATATTTATTTGGTGATTTATTATTTAATGTTTTCCTGTTTCCTAAATATCACTGTCCAGTTCCTTTCAAACTAAATTAATTAACAAATAATAATAATAAAATAAAAACATTCTAAATAAACAATGTTATGAATAAAATAGAATAAAAAATAAATTAAAATCAAGTTAAAAATAATAATAAATGAGGCATAAAATAAAACAAAATTAAAATTAAAATAAAAAATAAGCTAAAAATTTACCTTAAAAAAAATAAATCAAACTAATTGAATTGAATGATATAAAGGATACAATTAAAAAAATAGTAAAATTAAGAATAAAACAAAACAAATCAAATGAAAGTAAAATTAATCTACAAAAAAGAAACAAAAAAGAAAGAACATAAAATATAATGGAATAAAAAAGTAACAAAGTTAAAAATAAAATAATGTAAAATAAAACAAATAAATGAAGCATAAAATAAAATACAATAATTATTATAAATGAAGCAAAAAGTTAAACATTAAAAAATAAAATAATAAAATTGAATGATGTAAAGAATAAAATAACAATGATAGTAAAATGAAGAATAAAATTTTAATAGAAATAATTATTAAATTAAAATAACCCGCAACCCAATAAACTGGGCTTTTTTAGGTATTAGTCCACATCGGCTAGTTTAGAAACTAATGTCTACATGTTAATGTACTTCAAAAACCTGAATAAATTAACTAAAAATAAAGCAAATATTCACATTTAAATATATAATTTATATTCACCATTTATAAAATGGATTTAACAAGAGAAAGTGTAAAATGCATTTAGAAAGACAAAGAGTAAAAACTACTGTAAAAAAAGAATATAAAATCTGTTTCTGATTGAAGACATAATGAAATACCTCTCTACTGCTATACTGTAAAGTTTCATAATGCCACTGTAACTTCACTGAGTCTGCACTCAGCATCACACTCTGTATTCATCCGGCTGCCTGCTGCACTGCATCATCCACCGCTTCAGTGAGTGCAATGGAAGTGGACAACTCCACATCGACAAAAGTCCTGCGGGAGTCCTGCGGGAGAGAAGCCACGACACCCGAGTCACTTCTCCAGGAAGGTACGAGAGGGAGCAGTGTGTCAGGAACAAGACAGATCATCCGTATCACCTGAAAGAACTTGTGGTGGAAAAGTGCAGAGGAGATCTTCTGCTGTACACATTACTCTTACTGCAGTGAAGAATGCCATTCAAAGTGGCCACAGATCGACTACAATCTGTTCGTCAAGTCAGGAATAATATACAATAAAATAAAAGATTATTTATGCATTTTTAGTCTTAATGTATTATGCTCTATTGCTTTAAGCATATTTATCCTGGCAACATTAAAAAAGACTAATTAAAAACTCACAAAGAAGTGCATTCATGAACTTTAAATTTGTTTGTACTTTTGATTGCTCTTATTAAAAATCAAGAGATTTAAGTATGACATAAATCAGTTTTATAAATTATTTATTATAATATATCAAAAATAAGTACCCTATCAAATGAACATAAGAACATACAAGAAATGGCAATTCTATTTGCAAAATAAAATAAAATTAAATAAAATCAAATAAAATATGGTGGTTAAAAATTATCAAAATGAATTTCAAGTTTTTATGCTGATCATTATACGTATGTGTATATATCTGTTCACTAACGCAAGTAAAATAATAAAATATATTAATTACATAAATGTAATATGTCATTATTATGTAAGCTAAATGTCAATCAATTACTGACCTAACTTATTATATTAATCACTTAAATGACTGTATATTATACAGTATAACACACACACATGCAAAAAAGCAAAAAATGATATGATCAGTAAGTCATGGCAACTTATGTTTTTTACATTAACTCATCAAAATAAGTAGAGCAATTTAAACTTTTTACTCAGTTTAATGTAATTTAAGTTAAATTAAGAAATAGCTTTTACAATCAAGTATACTTAAAAATTTAAGACGGCAACTGAACTTAAGTTTTAAGGCTGAAATAGTTGGAATTGTGTACATACACACACACAAACATACATGTTTTTAAACTATAATGAATCATGCCAAATTCATAGTGTTCGCGGACCACCCACAGTCTGCTGACTAACTCAAGTACACAAACACAAGCACATACTGGCACCGAGGGACGGCAAACACGCAGGTGTCGTGAATAAAAGATCTCCAGCTGTCTTCTGTAGCACTGGTCTTCTGTTTCCTGCACATGATGAGCTGCTTGCACACACACAGTAAGCAGAGAGAAAACTCCCTGTAGAGGAGGCCGGGAAGGTCTTCAGGTGCGCTCTATTAGATTACAGGCCAAAAGCAGACGGGATGCTGGGATATGACAGCGGGAGAGCATCGTGCTTGTCTTCACTCGCTAGCTGCAGCTGCTATCTGTGTCTTCTCTGAAACCGATCCAGGAGCGTCGAGTGTGAACGTGCGACTCTCACTCCTGATCCACCTTTGTTTCATCTTCATCTCTTTGATCTACGTTTCTCTCCGGATTAAAGATGTCTTACCTGCGTGTGCCGTTATGATGGCATGATTTTCAAACAGGATGCTGAACCGTGAAGGGATGTCAGAGAAATGTATGGACTTTGACAGGTCATCATGTTGATCAGATCCAGTCTGCATGTACAGGAGACCGCTATGATGCTGTTAGTGAGAGCTAACGCTCAAAGTGACATCACCACTTCATATATATGTGGCCATTTGACTTGCAAGTTTTTCTTTCTTTCTTTCTTTTTTTTCTTAAACGAAGCAACAAAATGGTGCTAAAAGCAGCTGGAAACAAGATGGCACAGACGCAGACCCCTGGTGCATGTGATGGGACTGAAGTGTGTTTCCATCCACAAAAACAACATCTCCAGGATTCATACATCCAAACCAGATGCATTGAAACACATCAAACAACACTTAATCCACAACAACTACACCACCCATCAGGCCTGAGGGGCAAATCACCACAAAGTAACCACATATCAAATGTCAATAAAATTCCGGCTTCACTAAAGGCATGCATTCAGTCATTTTTTGAAGAATGCTGGTAGCCAAACAGCAGCTGGTAGCCACTGACTTGCATAGTATGAAAAAAAAAAAATACTATGAAAGTCAATAGTATCCATCAACTGTTTGGTTACCAACATTCTTCAAAATATCCTCTTCTGTGTTGAACAGAAGAAAGAAACTCATACAGGTTTGGAATCACGTGAGGGAGAGTAAATGATGACAACATTTTCATGTTGGGTGAACTGTCCCTTTAAGGCACCCAAATGAGAACATAAAAAACTAAATCAATATGTTTGAGACATATGCAGCTTTACAGAAATATGGAGACTAGATCAAAGACCTGCAATGTTTGTCAAAATTATTAAAGGAAAAACAGCTAAATAATCCCAATGTCAAAGCAAAATGTCTTAAAAAAAGTAATAAATATTTAATTTTATGAATAAATACATTTAAAATAAATACATTTTAACATAAACATATAAATAAGTACTCAAATAAAATAAAAAATGTTATTGTTTGAATTTATATTGATAATTCTATTGTATAATGCTAATTCTACTACTTGTTTTAAGTCTGTCATGTTAATAATTTTGATTAAAAAATAATAATATTGGGCCTATGCAGTTCATAGTTATTTTAAAACATTTCAGTATTTGATTTTTAAGTACATTTTCATTTAATTTTGCATAATGTTGCCGCCGCTCCAGGGTGCACCGAGATCAACAGAATGAAATATTAAAGCCAACAAGCTTCTAAAATATCAAAAATAAAAAGAAAATGCCATAATTCTCCCAGTTTTTAATGCAGAATGATAAGTAGGCATGTTCGGCATTCATAAATGAAAGCTGTACATTTCAAAACATGGAGATCTGCACATATTTAACACACACAGCGTGATCTAACTTAGTTACACACATACATAGATCAAATGAATAAATAAATAAATTCTAGTATCATGAATGATACAATTTAATCAATGTTTGTGCATATTGCAAAAGCGAAACCATTTCTCACACTGCTGTACTGTATGTACTTTTAATAACCTGCAAAAGTGTTTTTTATACTTTTTTTCAGCACGTTTAGGAAAATCAGTGACTATGCTATTCCACAAGCACTGCCGAGCATCTAGACAATCCAATTAAGGGGCGAGTCCATAAAGACTAAGCGATAAAAAGATTCTTTCACTATCAGGGAGCTGAATGGAAATAAAGGAGCGCTTGATTAGCTAGAACCGCTGCTGCGACAGCTATGACATGTTCAGTAGTCCAGCGGATGCTAGATAATGACTTTCTCCTGACAGCCAACTTGTAGCTCTGCTATTAGTTTGCCTCTCAAATAGCTTCCTAAATCAGGTACATAAGTGCTATAAGATATGAGAAGTCTTATCTGTATTGGCCGCATTTACTGCTGTGCATTTCTTTTTTTTTTCATCACTCATTTTTCTCTCTCTCCCACACGATGTGCAATATGCAGGATAATCAAATTCATTATGTTTTCCACAATGTCTCTTACTGAACCATGACTGTTCATGAGGTGACCTCCAATCAACCGCCGCATCACAGGTCAACTCTGATAAGGTCATGCACAAATAGGAGGAAAAATATGCTAAAGTAAAATGCATCTAACAACTCTTAATAACTATCATAACACCATGTAGACCATGCAAAATCAATAGGCATATGAACTTTTAAAAGTGAGGAGAAAACAACTGACAACAACTTCATGGTGCAAATTCATTTTGTAGAACAAAACTACAGGTTAAATTTTTTTTACAAACAAAACTATGATAAAAAAAAAGGGTCACTAGCAGTGAGATTTCTAAAGCATTGGTTACCAAGAGCACAAAATCATCTAACATTTAAAGACTGAAAACTCCTCAAACTAAAAATACCTTAAATTATGTTTCTGCTAATTTATAAAGTTGTTTCATGTCTGTCATTTTAATAATTTTGCATATCGCTGCATATTAGGCCTATGCCGTTCAAAGTAATATTAACGTTTCAGTGTTGGATTTTTAAGTACATTCTGATTTAAATTGGCATTTTTAAATAATTCTGCAGCCAATTTGTAATCATTCTGCATTTTGTAGTCCTAAGGCAAAACAGGTATTGAACCCAGGTGCACCGAGATCAACAGGATACAACATTAAAGCAAGCTAGCTTCTGGAATATCAAAATGCCATAATTTTCCCAGTTTTTATTTATTTATTTATTTATGCAGAATGAGAAGAAGTTATGTAAATAAAAGCTGTACATTTTGAAACATGAAGATCTGCACTACCATACATGTTTAAAACACTGAGCGATCGGTCTCTGTTTCAAGAAAAGCAAACACATCTGACTGGAGTCTTTTGATCTTCAGATAAGGACCTATATATAGACAGCAATCTCCAGAGTGAACTCTGGTCCTCACAGAAACAGACCGCATTCCACTCCAAAACCCCTGCTGTGGGTTCAGAAGTTTGCACTATTTATAAAGTACATACACAAAGTTTATTCCTGGAATTTCAACCTCTTGAGAATATTGTGCTCTTGCAGTGCTGTGGGACATTAATATTACACAGTACATATACATGTGCCCATCACATGTGCTTTAATATTCTGGACAAGCTATTAAACTAGATTTTTAAAGATGTAAAACACAAAATGTATTCATTCATTCATTCATTTGGCCCTGACTTCATGCCCCCCAGCAAGATCAAATCCAGGCAGAGCAATCAGGAAGTGTTTCCATCTGCCCATTGCTCTTCCTGCTCTCTTATTCATGCAGGTGTGGCAGGACTCGCACAGGAATACTAAAGCGCAATGCTACGGGCGGACGAGGAAATGATGCTCAAATCAAAACTGCTCCAGATCTGCTCAGAATCTCAAAAACTCTCTCTCTCGCTCTCAATAAGCATCTCTTGTTAATGTCCTGCTTACTGAGGCTTGGCATTATGAAGCGCTTTGGAAGTGATTCACAGAAACCAACCGTTTGAATTCAGAGAAATGAATCAAACAGGGATGATCCCGCAGGAGGAATCAAGGGCACAATGATGACAGCTCACAGATTTAAACCCATAAGCTTTCGGTTAACAGCCTTGATCTTTAACCACTAGGCCACAGCACCGCGATGTCTGCTGTGGGAAAATGAATGTAATTAGGGTCCTGACTCTCTCGGGGGGAACATAACTGGACAGGTGCTTTATTCACTGAAGCTGAAAGTGTGTAGTGATAATATGTGTGAAATGCCATTACATTTATAATATCACCAAAAAAGATTTGCCCGGATTTGTATATTATATACCAGAATTATTGAAAATAGCATAGAAAATATTTGTATAATAAATGTGTTCTGTATATTATTGGTAAATGTATACAGTGTATAAAGCAGGGATATTATTGTTAACACCTAAAGATTAAAACGTACCAAAACCTCTTTTTTTTAACTTCTTGAAATAAACTAAATATTAGCTGAAATAAAAGATCTTTTAAAAAATATTGTGAAATGCATTAATTATTCATTATTTTCATTATTTTATTATTTTGACATTTTTATTTTATTTCAGCCAGTTGCCAAGGCAATATTTCTCATTTCCGTTTAAAGTGTTAAAACTATATAACTATATACAAATACTTAAAAACACACAACAAAATTAATAAAACTTTAAAATTAAAACAGAAAATATAAATGTAAAATGCAAAATATTAACAAAAGATAGTATATCAATTGTACTAAAATAACATTGGTAAAGTATAAAGTACATTATTATATATATATATATATATATATATCAACTTAATCTTAGCCTTATTGATGGCAATGGTTTCAACATCATTCAACAGTTAGATTTTAGTCTCTTTTGGCTTTTCATAGTTCAATGTTTATGCTGCACACAAGAGAAATAAGTTGCAAATTACACAAAAAAATAATTTTCTGTAAACTTCATGCTTGAAAAGTGTCCAGATTCATGTCTTAAAGTTGGCATATTTCTCATGCACATCTGTTTCTCCTGCTTTGTTTTCAGATATTGTCTGTGAAATAATAACTAATTTCTTCAGTCTTGTCTGCAGAACGCACCGATGCGACAGAAATTAAATGAGCTGTCAGTTTGTAGCAGAATAAATGTCAATGTGCCATACATTATGCAAAATAATCAAACGTGTGGCTTGCGAGATGATGTCTGATTTATAGACTAAAGCTGCAGCTCTGAATGATTTTGTGACAAACATTACCAAGCAGTTGATTAATAGAAAAAGGGCCTTCAGGGCCTTGCAAACAACATTTAGGCTCCAGAAGCCCCAACTAGCGCAATCCATGTCCCAAATCAGCCACACAAGGATGGGACCACAACAAATCCATGAACCAGACTGAGATCTGCACAAGCAAAAGTGAAAGGAACTGAGACGAGAGCAGTGTGTAGCTCAGATCTCATCAGTGTGGAGAGTATAGCCTCTTTACTCACTGTCTGCTGGTGGCCGTTGTTCTCACCGTAGACGCTGAGTTTAATAAGTGTCTCGCTGTAGACGGGCCAATCAGGTGGGAAACTCACTCCAGCGAGGAACATGGGATCCCTTGATCCCTGCAAAGAGGAAAAGAGACAGAGAGTCAATGGGTGAGGACGATGAATGAACCAGCAGCTGTCTGCCAACATACCGCTGCTCATTCACTTATCTAGTGGCAGATGGGAATAAAAATGAGACGTCATGTTGAAGTCTGGAGACCGAATCAGAGAAGGTTTGCACAAAAACAAAATGTAATAAAATGAAATAAACTAAAATAAAAATTCAAAGGTAAAATAAACTACCATTTAAAGATTGTGTAATGTTTTTTAAATGTTTCTGAATGTCTCCTTTGGACACTGGCATCATAAACTTCAAAAATTGCTGTTCTTAATGACCAAAATTTCCTTATCAGGTGGTTGTTTGAACAACTCGTCAACTTTTCAGCATATTTCCCTTTTTAAAAAGGTTTTAACCATGCAAAACTGACTAATAGCTGAAGCACAATGTACCAATTAAACCAGCGTAGCTAAAAATATCAGAACCTTACTAACTCGTTCGTCTTTTGCTTCTGACTTCTGACTTTTGTTGGATGACCAGTGGACCATAGTGACCCTTCCCTAAATCCCAGCAGCTCATTTAAAAACACAACCACAGTGGAAGAGGAAGAGATTGGGCACATCAGAAGAAGCCCCCACTCCACATCAAAAAGCATCTGTTTATGAGAAGAGGCCAGTCCGCTTCCCACGGACGAACCCTCATACACTTATCACAGTTCACTGATTTCAGAGTGGGACACTCCCAGTCACGGCTGTGTTTACACATCAACATTTCCTCAGGTTATGCCTGCTGTTCTGGGGCGTCTCTGGACCCGAGTCCCCTGAGGCGGTGGGCAGGACAGACAGCGCAGAGCAATCACTGCCATGAAAGCTCAGTCACACACCAAATCCAGAGACTGGAATGGCTCTCTTCTTTCAGGGTAAAAAGCAGCCCTGCTATTATTCAAGTCAGTGCTGGATCGATAAGGCCACAGTCTATCTGTTTCACATCTGCTTATTGGCTGAGCACATGTCACTATCTGAGCTGAAGATCACATTCCGGCTCTGCAAATGAACTGAGCAAATGTATCCGGTTAAAGGGACAATTCACCCATGAATGAATATTCTGTCATCATTTACTCCACCTCATGCTGTTCCAAACCTGTACACTGAGAGATTTGAAAATCCATATGCTTTGTTAAGTAATAATTATGACCTAAAAAGTCAAAATTAATTATGCACAATATGTTTGCAATCTTATACATTCAAATATGAGATAATATATATATATGTATATATATATATATATATATATATATATATATATATATATATATATATATATATATATATATGAGACACTAAGTAATAACTATGAGATGAAAAAAATAGATTGTTATAATAATTTAATAATTGTCATAATTTTGACAGTGTAATAAATCCTTTTTAACAATTTTTTAAAAATCTTTTTTTTCTTTTTAAAATTTTCATTTTATACAGTCGAAATTGACATTATATTTGACAATCGATTTTTTTTATTATCTCATAATTATGACTTTGTATCTTTATTTCCTTAGTATCTCATAATTCTATTTGTATCTCATAATATATATTTTATCTCATTATATATATATATATATATATATATACATACATATATATATATATATATACATACATACATGGACTATATATATATATATATATATATATATATATATATATATAGTCATAAGTCATAAGTCATAATCAACATTTCATTGCAATTTCAACTGGTCACTTATGATTTTTGTCATAATTATCACTTTTTAACTCATAATATCTATTTTATGTCATAATAATGCCTTAAATTTGAACCCATAATCGTTTTAATCCATAGTTTTGACTATTTTATGTCAATCTTAATTTTGACTTTAAATCTCATAATTATGCCTTTATCTCAACTTGTCATACTATGTCATAATTCTGATTTACCAAAGCACAGTTTTGTTTTTTCTTAGATGGTGAAAATGGGCTTCCATAGAATACAGTGCACAGGCTGAATGGGACATTTTTATGGTGTCATTTTTTAAGTTTGACAGACTATGAACTGTCGTTTTAGGCTGTAAAGATGCTTCAAAATTACTATCTTTTGTTCCAAGGAAGACAGAAAGCCAGACAGGTTTGGAATGACATGTAAACAAACTTTTATTTTGGGGTAAACTATTCCTTTAAAGCTAGCTAGGCAAGAAGTCGGCACATAGAGACATCAGACAAGCGTTTTATCACGCATCTCCCCAAGGGATCTCAGTGTCTTTTACAGGTTTGCATCATTCATCAGTTCAACAGGGTGAGATTGATTTTATAAGGTTCTTAATTAAAAGAATCAGCAGGAAGTATAGGCTGAAAGGTTTTCGCACTTTATCCTGCATATGACTCCTAATCACTAAACAGCTCAAAGAGGACCAAATGAATCTTGCTAAAGTTATGATCCATGCTAACTCATTAAAAAGCATTTCAATTTCAAACTCACCTCACTCTCCATGCCTGAAAGTTCAGTTAGAGCCGAGATAAAGACCAGCACAAATCTGAACCCATACAACCACAAGGTCAATATCACTGGCAATAATAAATCAGGGGAGCGCTGAAAACTCACTGCAGCAGTGTGGGTAATGGTCAGTCCTCAGAACTAATGGCCCTGTTTCAAAAAGCAGCATTTATTTAGTGTGTGTGGTGAATGCGGGGCGGAGGGAGTCATTTAGACATGTCCCAAAGTGGCCAATTTGTTCTGTAATGTGCCGTCATGCTGGGCAAACTCAAGACATGCTCATATTTTTACACTAACCGGATGTTCGATAGGAATGCGATACAAAAACGGACAGAATAAATAGCGGGTAACCATGACTTTGGCTAGAAATCAATGTGTACATGAATGCACATGCATCAATAACACATAACCGACAAAGATGTTTTATAAAGAGGCAGTGGCGTGACGTCAAATCATACTTACTGCCCTCCTATTGAGGCCAGACAGACATTTTTAGAGTGGGATTTTCCAGGAGATTAAAAGAACAAACACACACACACACACACACACACAGGCCGCATCTTTCAGGGATGGAACTTAATTGTGTGCTTATTAAATTGTTAACATATTTTTCGTAGTACGAGGACAATTTCTATGTGCCGTATTAACTAACATTCAAAATTTTCTGTTCCGTTTTCGCATAATATCATATGTGAATAATCAGAAATGTTTATGAGCACTAAATCAACATATTATAATGATTTCTGAAGGATCATGTGACACTGAAGACTGGAGTAATGATGCTGAAAATTCAGCTTTGATCATAGAAATAAATGTAATATATATTCAAATAGAAAACATTTGTTTTAAACTGCAATAATATTTCACAATATTACTGTTTTTCTGAAATTTTAATCATATTAAATTCCCCAGCAGACAGCAGTCGAGGCCACCAGCATCAGCATGAAGCAGTGCAGACCCCAGCTGTGACGGAGCAAAACGCCCACTGGGAAACACAGGACTTTGCTGGGACAAACAGCTGCCTAACTGCCTGCAACATTCTCATACATCCACACACACACACACACACACACACACACACACACACACACACACACACACACACACACACACACACACACACACACAGGTTTACATGAGATTACATGTGCATCAAGTCAAGAGACTGGGGAACAGCTGCAGTCTCATTTCAGAACACAGCACCTGTCTATATTAAACAACAAAAGTGGGCCAGCTCTCTCCTCACAGTGCGCGGCCCACACCTGCAGCTATTTCAGACAACTGCCTTTCACAGGAATACACAACATGCTCAAAGAAATGTGGAAAGGGAATCTGGGAATCATGGGTTTCTCCCATTAGGGGAACCTCTGTGATTTTCATCTCCACTTCAGATGATCGCATGTGATTACGAAGTGCGTTTGAGGGACACGTCTCAGTGGAACCGCTAATGTGTGCATGATTACATTCAGTTCATTTCAATCCATTTGTCAATTGCTTAGCAAGTTATATTGCATTTTATTTGATTTATTTTTATTTATTTATTTATTTTGACGGATGACAGATGTAAGCAACGTGAACTGCTTATGTACACAAAAATAAAATGTAATGAATATTTAAATCAGCAACTCTCTATGCATGTTTAAAAAATATATTTAAAAAAATTAATAAAAAATATATTTTTTAAATGTATTAAAATTGTATAAAATCATGCTTGTAATCATATTATTTCTGTATCTAATAACAACAAGAAAATAACCCAATCAAAGAATTTTTGGACAGAACTGTTAATATATGCAAAACAGCTTCATGAATATTCCGCAAAAAAATATCCTTTTGTGTTTCTTGAAAAAAGTAAAATGACCGCTTTCATTTTCAATTCAATTTTAACAAATATATATAAACAAATTATAAAATTATAAAAATATGGTAATTCATCGTTTCATACTTTACATTCATAAACTTGTGCAAAAAAAATAAAATAATAATAATTACACCTACCCAACATCTCAGCCTCCAACAACATGAGCTGAAGTCCATCTTTAGTCCAGAGTTTAGAGTGTTTTCACAAACAGGTCAAAAGTGGCACTATTCAGCACTTTCCAGCATCCAGTTCTCTAGATTCCTAACACTGAAACTGACGCCAGTCATTATCCGCTCTATACAGTGAGGTTTAGGTAAGTCGCAGAACTATAAACACACACGCATGAAAGCTAAATATTACTGCAGTCTGGGTGAGCTTCATCAGCGCAAACCTCTTTCCTCCAGCAAATCTAATTTGGAGGGAAATAGACTTCTCTTTGTGCACTCTTGTGGGGCCGAGAGTCCATGTGGAGGGAAAAAAATAGAGGCAGAGTGAGAGAGAGAAACAGAAAGATCAGTGTGCCACTGGAGGGTGTGTCCGGGTGTGAGATGCGAGCCAGCTGTTGCCCTCAATAAAGAACTCAAGAGGACTGTCAGCAGAAACCAGTGGCGGCGCTTGACGGGGCTATAGCCCCATCAGAAACTTGCTTAGCCCCGGCACAGCCCCACCAAGGATTTCCTAATGATGTTACTGTTTTTTGGTGTCACTTTCATTAACATTGAAGAATAAACATTAAAAACCTAAAAAAAAGTGCCTAATATGTGGCCTATAAACAATTGATATCATGGGGGAGGGGTCAAGCAACACAAGCAAGCAACGCGCAAACTGTGCGCAAGAGTTACGCCAGTAAACGTCAGTCAATTCACTATAGAGAAAGTGAATGTAAAAAAACTGACAGTGCTTTCTAACACTTCACTAACAGCGCAAATTCTCTGAGACAACGAGAGATGAAACTACAGTAGGTCTACTTCAACATATGCTAATAAAGTCATGCAGTGATGCGCTATGAGGATAATTGCGCTATGATGCGCTAATTTAATAATTAAATTACCCTAATAATAATAATAATAATAATAATAATAATAATAATAGGCCGAATAATAAGAAGAATGTAACAGGTCTACTTTAATTGGAAATGCTAATTTCTCTCAATATTTCCAAGTTAATATTGATGCTTTTGACAATATCTCTGGCTTTCTCTGGCTTTTTTTGCGATATTGACACACTGTTTTCCTAATTAATGTTGTTCAGTTGCTTTGATGCAATCTTTTTTGTTTAAAGCGCTATATAGATAAAGGTGACTTGACTTGACTTGACTATCGTCGACACATGATACAATGCATCTCAGCACAGGGAGGTTATTGAGGGGGCCCCACTGTGTGCCCGTCCGCTATGCCACTGTGTGGAAATAGTTAGTTAAATAGTGTAGAAATAATGTCGGCACTTTATCTATTGTAAAAAATGGTTAGAATTTACCACGTTTTCCTGCCAGTTGGCATTGAGAGTGACTGACACTTGATGGTCAGAAAAAATAATAATAATAAAATAAAACATTGAAAAAAAGAAATAAGTCTCTACTTTCTCTCTTTTCTATGTGTGTTCATAAATTTGTTCATTGTTCATAATTGTTAAGTGTCATATTTGGCATTTAGCATTAGAAGTTATATTACTATAACTGGCATATGAGAAAATTATTTATTTTTATTTTTTTAAAATCTGCCTTCTTTGAAGGTGGCTGAATTTGCATACTATTTAGATAGCTGAAGCTTACAGACGTTCATTACTTTCACTCAATTTAATTAGTTTTTTAGCACCCCCTCTGAAATTTTAAGCCCCTCCTTAGCACCCCCAACAAAAAAAATCCTGGAGCTGCCATTGGCAGAAACATGACAGATTCCCACAATAAATGATGTGTGTGCATGTGTTTTAAAAACACAAACAGGCCTGCTTAACTATGCAACTTTACAAAGAGCATGATAGCATCCTAAAGGTGTTTCTTCCAATGTTTTACTTTCTTCTATCCCAATGTAGAGATTGTAAGTAGGTTTGTTTAACAGCGTAGACACTGTGACCCCGTTGCTGTGGTTGTTTAAGCCCAACTAGCCTGACACAGCAAAACCAATCGGTTCAACCAATAAAATAAGTTTGGGGCATGGTTATTTATTTTTCTGACCAATGGCAAGGCAGAGAGCAGTTTATTTTTAGTTTTGACATTTCTTTAGACATACTAGTCTTCTGATTACGTTATCTTTTAAATCAGTGCTTCCCAAACCTGTCCTGGAGGGCCCCCTGCCCTGCACCTTTTGTATGTCTCCCTTATCTAACACACCTGATTCCACTCATCAGCTCCTTAGTAGAGACTGCAAGAACTAAATGGGTGTGTCTGATTAGGGAGACATACAAAAGGTGCAGGGCTAGGGGTCCTCCATGACAGGTTTGGGAAGCACTGTTTTAAATTTATTCAATGAATTTGTGATTTAATTTCCTTTACTCTTAACAGATTTTTGAAATGCAACTAATTTTAATCAGAAAAGAATATTTGAGTTGATGAGAAACAAAACAAGCAAAATTAAACAAAATAAATATCAGATTTTAACATAAAAATGAACGTTAAACAAACGTTATTCATTTTGCATTTCTGAAAGACACGCTTCACCTTTATGTGCACTTTTCACACCACAGCTTTTTGAAGTCATCAGTTTGATCCGTCTTTTTGATAAAGCATCCCTTTGATGTCAGTTCAGTTCATTGGGTTAGTGTCACAGTTTTCAAAATTCAGTTGAGCAAACCAAAATACCAAATAGTATGTGGACACAATGCATGTTGCTGCTTTTACCTCTACTACCTCAAAAATGAAAATTCTATCATTTACTCAAAAAGGCACACAAAAAAGGCACCATTAAAGTGGTCCAGATGACTTATTTGAAGACTTCTGAAGCGTTTAGGTTAAGTTCTACACAGAACTAAGTCACCAGTTTTGGTGTGTCAATGGCATTTTGGTCACAAGGCATTATATATGGCATTATTATTATTGTACTTTTTGGGCAGATTTTTCAGAGAACATTGTGAACTATTACTTTAAAAATAAATAATTACAAAAATATAGGCCTATAAAAACACATAAAAAAAACAACTTAAGATTACTTAAAAAAAAAAGAATAATACTCGTCGTGCCTCATCCAACACACCTGCAATGATGGGTTCAGCTTCCTTCCCATGAACTCTGAGACCTTACATGCTGAAAGAAGACAGAGACAAGAGTCCAGAAGAAAGATGAATGCTTGATAAAGGACATGTATAGGCAGAGGAAGTGGAGGGAATGGGAGAGAAAGCATATGGAGATAAAGATCCTCTATTTTGTGAAAGAATAACAAAAAAACTGTGCCAAAAGGAGAAGAAAACCCTTGAAATTTGAAGAGCGGTTTGTTGGTGTCCACAGGAAGTATCTCAGGAGGAAACAGGAAGTCTGGCTGAGTGTCCTGAAAAGTGTGAGAAGTGTGCACTTTTTCCCCATTACAGTTTAATTTCTGTCAGCAAATGCTTTAGCGAGGCTTACACCCTGCCGTTCCAGGTTTCCTATAGCAGGAAAAGCCGCTCGGTTCTGGAGCTATTCCTGAAGAGGGATTTCTCTTTCACTCCTTCCCTTCCTGCCTCCGCCGTCTTCCTGTATAACAGTATCTCAACACTCGGTGAATGCCTGTGGGATTAGGTTCTGTATGAAGTTTATTAAAGCCGTTAAATCAAGTTTCAAAAAGTACAAACCAGGCCAAGTTCATAATCTAAAAGAGTTGGATGTGTTCTAACAAACACGAAAGTGTTCCGCAGTGATTCAAGGTCAAAAACAAAGCCAAAACACAATAATAAAAAATGTATCAAAAGAACTGCCCAGGAACGTCAACGCTTGGTATTCCTGTCAAACAGACCATGCAGCTCAGGTTATTGACCGCAGCAACAGAAATAAATGTGCTACATATGAATGGGAATCGTACAGAATATAACGATTTTGTTTTTTGTTTGTTTTTATGATTCCACTGAAGATTCTTAGAACTTTTGAGACAGAAATAATTGCAATTGCATTGCCAAAAGATTAGATTATTTTAATAAACAATTTAAAAACAATTCTTTTTTAGATGCACCATATGCAATTTTATAATCTGCCTTTTAACTATTTACATATGAATAATCACACATTGACAGGCTTTAAGAACATCACACATTAAATTATAATGAGTATAATGACACTAATTACCCAAACAAGATCTAGCTGGATTTTAAAGAGAAGGATCTGTGAACAAAGACAAAATAAAAGCATTTAAAACAAACTTCAAAATAAAAGCACAACATGAGGTTTCATATGCTCAAAAAATAACTGGACAAAAAAATTGTCTCTCAATATTTTTTGTGATTTTTTTGATAACAATAATTAAACAAAATTTTGCTTAGTGTGTCTTTCTACAGGTACCATAGCTAGTTTAGGCCTGTCATGTATAAATAAATATGACACTTAAAACCACCAGTAGGTGGCGGCAAGTCCCTTAATTAATTATTCATTAAATTATTCAAATAATTTGTTCAAAATGGCTGATTCATTTAGAAAGAAGCATGTGGATGGCTGCATCTGAAATAGTATACTTCTCTACTATATAGTAGGCGAAAATGTGACAAAAGAAGTATGTCCAAATTGATGGTAGGGTAGACGAAAAAAGTACCCAGATCACCTACCACTTTCGATTCATTCTGAAGTGTGCATACGATTACTATCCCATGAGGCCATGGGAGAGGATTTATGAAAGGCAGTGATGTGACGCTGGTAGATCACGTGGTGGATGTAGTACATCCAGATTACATTCATACTACACACATTCGTACTATATAGAATATATTTTTTAGCAGTCGTAAAATAATGACTTATTCAAAACAAGCATCTACCCATGAGAGCATGCGATTTTGGATGCAGCCGCTGTCTTTATGAATGGATTGTTCAATCACTGACTCAAATAAATAGATTCACTCAGGAACGAAACACTACAGTAGTGCTGCTCTGAGATGCACAAATGTTCAGCTCCGGCTTTGTCTGGAAAACTACTTTAGTTGGAGAAACAAAAAAATGTAACTTAATATTGCAAATTTTTTCTTGAACTGTTGTATAAAATATCACATTGCACTCTTGCTTACGTAATTTTGCTTAATTATATCATATCAAAAAACCAAAAAACAATATAGAGATTTTGCCTTTTTTATGGGGTTTTCTAAATGCATTCTATTAATTTAGGGGAAGTTGTGGCCTACTGGTTAGAGAGTTTGACTCCTAACCCTAAGGTTGTGGGTTTGAGTCTCGGGCTGGCAATACCATGACTGAGGTGCCCTTGACTGCTCCCTGGGCGCCACAGCATAAATGGCTGCCCACTGCTCCGGGTGTGTGTTCACTGTGTGTGTGTGTTCACTGCTGTGTGTGTGCACTTTGGATGGGTTAAATGCAGAGCACGAATTCTGAGTATGGGTCACCATACTTGGCTGTATGTCATGTCATGTCATGTCACTCACTTTTAATAGGCTTCATCAAACAGTGAAGGTTTTTGGACTCTCAAGACATGTTTTGGTTTGTATTTTGCAAAGTGAATGACATACTCTATTAAAACAACAATTACAGACGATTAACATTACACACCCTTACTGGCAGCTATTTTCACAATGATTCTAAAACATTTTATGTTGGTTGCATAAATGTACTGATTTTTTTGGTAATCCAATTACATAAACCGTGCATCATCATATTCGTTTTTTGTTGTTGTAAAACTTGCATCATGCATCATCTAGTCATCTTGACCAAACTGGAAAGATGTTATATAATGTTTGTAAATTCATATAGTACTTGAGATTCTCAAGCATGTTTTCACGAAGACATCTACACACAAGGACAGAGAGTTGCAGTGTCTATTCAATCTCTCAAGACTTTATGATCCTACCAGCTATTTTTCTAATTTCAGCAGCAGTTGGCATGCTGGGAACAGAAGTAGAGATCTGTGATCTGAAAGTCACAGCGTTGGATAACCTTGTAGGCTGAATGTATGAGCTCGGAGATTAGATGTCAACAATGACGACATCTGTAAACTTTCTCGGCAGGTTGCGAGGTGGACGTTTTAACATCTAAGAGCAGCGAGAGAAGTGTTGAATATCATCCCTGCTAGTAATTCACACCTGTTTTCTATCAGGTGATATCAGCCAACATCCTTCTGCTAATCTTAACAAACATCTATGAAAACAACCATAAAAATTCTTATTCTGATCAGCTGTTTCCAAAAAAAAAAAAAAAACAACCTCTCACAATAACTGACTCCATCCTTGAAACAGCACATCCATTTATGCTCCTTTACACACGGTTTCATCAGATGCTGCCTGTCAAACACATCCAAGACCATAAAAAACAAAAAACAGACAGAATGGTGTTGACATTATGAGATTGCACAGATGCCACCTTGCGATGAGTTGAGTGGCATTAAAAGCCTATGTGAGGGTTTTGGAAGGAAATGATTAAATTATATAAATTAATAATAAAATTATTTAATTAAATATCATTACATTTTATAGTTTGCATTAAATTATACATAATGCTATAACTAAATAATAAGATATTAATTCATATTGCAAAATTATATTATACAATTAATAAACAATACACAAATAGCACTGAATAATTATTTAATAAATTATATTAATTAAAGTAAGATGCAATAAATTAGATCATTATATATACACACACACACACACACACACACACACACACACACTATGCAATTAAATAATCAAATAATATTGAATATTTAAATTTAATAAAGAAATATGAATGTTTGAATAAATGTACTGTACATGTGTATAAATACAATAAACAAAAAATGAGCACAATGAATGATTGTTTAGTTGAAGCAGTATGCCTTAAGACATGTGGACAATATAGGTATTTTATATTTAGAAAAATGGCACCGGGGTGGTTTTTGCCCCAAGGCCTTACAAGACCATAATTCATTCTTGCTTTTCATAAGCATATGACAAAATTCAGTTTTCTCAAGTTCATGTAACCGGAAAAGCAATAATGGGTGGTTTGCGGCTTTTAGTCAACGTCTGTTAGTTTGGGGTCACTACCGTGCAAGCAAACTCATCTTTTAGCAGACTTCCACTTACAAAATGTAGTTTTTTTTCTTTTAAATATTAATGACATTCTGCACTCAAGGGCAAATTTCTATCCAATCAAATTCTTTCTAGAATGAGAATGCCCTTCCCCCAAACCTCCTGCCTTTGACTTACATAAACAAACAGCCAATCACATTTCTCTAGCTATTTAAATGGGGGAAGATCCTTTTACTTCTTGTTTGGACATATTTTAATGGTTTCAAGAGGTCTTTAAGACATTAAACAAAAGCAAAACAGACTTGGCGTTCTGTTTTTAAGCCACTCCATCAGTACCTTCGCACCTGTGAGACTATACAGAACGTGATCCTCCATTAGCATAAGAATGTAGTGCTCTGAATAATATTAATCATTTCTGCCAATCCTCAGCACTGCAATTATGCCGTGCTGTTTATTTAGTGTGACTGGAATACGTCGAGCCATTAGCATAGCAGACGAGCATGCTCTGTAATTAGTTTATGACAATGAGACGCCACAAACCTTGAAACAGATCAATTTGAGTAATGTGTAATGTCATTAAGAGGAAAACACTGGTTGCTACGAGAAACCCATATGCTTTTCAAAGCGAGGACTATTCATCATCAGGGTAATTTTGTCATTGTTTTAGTTAAGGTGACACTATTTGCATCTTGCCTCCACTCAGCACCTGTTTGATGATTAGCTCAAGAGCGTTAATTAAAACGGGAACTCAGGCTTAATGAGGAAAACTTGCCAGTTACATCATTGGGATCATCAATAATATTATGCACGTGTCAATTTGGACAGAATTAGATGGACTAGGTGGTCAAAAGTGTGACATCTGAAGCTCCAAACCAAGTTTTAAGTAAAAAAAAACAGACCCGTATGGAGAGAATATTTAGTGGTCATTTCATTAAAAAGTTGGCGATAAGTAAAAAGCCGTTTGCCAAGACCTCTGGGCCGGTGTGTGTTTCTGGACTGCATCTATTCAGACTTGGAAACGAAATGGAAGAGCTTGTTAGCACAGATGAAAACACCCACTAATGAAGACTGGTCCAGTCCGAAGGGACACATTAGACGGATAAACCAGAAAAGCTTGCAGAACATGGCGGAATTGAGTCATCTATGTCAGATCTCTATTAGTTTTGCTTCAGGGTCCAAGATTTTAGACCAACACCAAGAAGTGATCCAACACTAGAGCTAGATATTGACAGATGTCACGAATCATTTCAATACCAATTTACAAGCTCTTGATTGAATTTTTTATTGATTTTGGATACATATCAGGTACAGTTCATGTCAATTTTTCCTAAGGAAAACAATCTCTCAGCTAAAGCTGTAAACTATAGAGGCAGTCAGTACTATTATAGCACAATTAATATTATAGTACTATTATATTTTTTTCTTAAACTGTTAAAGTGATGTCTTATTTAATGCATGTTAATGCATGTTGAATAAATATGTCATGAAATCAGGCAGCCACCATTTAAATTCCTATTTTAGACATGCAAGAAAAAATAAATTCATTTTGCACACGATTTACTAATTCGTTCCCTAGATGTACTAAAACGTGCACACAATTACTAATTGAAGGAACTAATTAGTAAATCGTGCGCACAATTTCTAAAACAAGGGAATGAATAAGTAAATCGTGTGCACAATTTCTACAACGAGGGAACGAATTAGTAAATCATGTGCACAATTTATAAATCGATGGAACAAAATAGTAAATCACAACGACGTAACTCGCTGATTAACTACCATAGTACGATGTATTGTTGTTCAAACGAACTAGGTAGTTATGACTGTTTCCAAACACGGTCACATCTCCGTCTCTAAGATGCTGCTATATTGAACATGGCACCTGATGACTAATTTACTATTTTTTTGTTCCCTGTCATTTTTAAATTTTTTTATTTGATGTTTAATTCATCGCGGGTTACCTCTTACGTCTTACTCCGGGGTTCCCTTTAGGGATTTATGTACATGCACACTCTTCAAAAATGGCGCTTTTAGAGGACACACAAAAATACATAGATTAAAATGCATTTATATTTAGATATAATGGAATATATAGATTGTGCTGCATGTTAGCTTGCTTATTGTGCCCAAGACCACATTTATTTAAGCCCATATCCCTTGCTAACAAGAAACTATGCTTCTAACCACAGCTCAAGAGCTGTAGCTCCAACCACGTAAGTTTGCGACGCTGTTTGCGAATGTTCATTTGATTTGGGAAACACTGAATTGTTGGACTATGTTGGTAACGACGGAACTTGCGACCATAGTTGGCTAACGATGCTTTTGGGAAACGCACCCCAGGACAGCATCAAAGTTTTACAGAATTGCATGGTATTACATGGTTTTTGAGGATGAAGGCGTGTTAGTTAGCATCATCTAATTTTGATGAGTTTCTATCAAAATACAGTAGTTTGATGGGACAAAAAACCTTTGACTTCAACAACAAAAGAGATTGGAAGTGTTTCACCTCCCTTTTAAAAGACTTTGAAAACACGAGTGCTGTTAAATCAAGTGGTGCACGGAGGCACTGACCTTGCTAAAATGTTAATTATGAGGAAATTATTATGGCGGAGACGAATCTTTCTGAACTCTGTCTTTAATCAGGTGTTCCTGCTGCCGCATGAGGCACATCAGCGCTTTAAAATCCAGTTTGGGGCTTTTCAGGTTGAAGGGGTTTTACTATCTCGTAATTGCACAGCATTTGATTGCAAATAGGTGTAAAATTATATGTTTACTTTAATTGCTTGTTAACTGTCCAGTCCCCTCGATAAAACTCAGTGCACACAATTGACAAAGCTCAGTGGGATGTTAAATCCGGATTGTTTCTGTCCTTTATGAGTGTCTTTCTGGTCACTTTATATGTTATGATCCCAGTGAGATCTGGAGTAAAACCTCAAGCAAACTCAACAGTTTTTCATGTCAGACTCCATGATGCCCATCTTTAGACATTGGGGACTGATCAGCTGTTGGAGTAGCATGTCACACATAGAAATATAATACTTTTTTCTTTTCTTTTTTCCCAGAAAAACCAATGAACAACTTTTCCACTCTTTAATAGATATTAGATGCCTTGCGGAGCTCTAATTTATCAAAATATGTCTCCATTATACAGTGCGCTTCCTTATAGAGAAAATATATAAATTATAATAGAAGTATGTGCAGTAAAATGTAAAGTGGCTTATGGTCCACAAATCAGAGACTAGCACTGAAAATATATCAATTTATTATAACATGATTCTTCATTCTTGTGAGTTCACAGGATCATAGATTCTCAAGAAATGCATGGTACAATCTGGTTAAACTGTGGAAAATCATCTACCAAGTGCATAAGTTTGCACTTACATTTTAACTAATTTATTTTTATTATATGGTAAATAATAATAATAATAATAATAAAAATTCATAAAGAAAAATTATCTTTGTACAAAGGAATGTAAATGGTCAGTGTCACAAATGTGCATATTAATATTTCTATTCAACATATATTTCTCTATTTCTATAAGTATTTCTATTTAACATGTATTTGTGCATTTTTAAAGATTCTAAAACATCTTTTAGGTTTAAATAAGTATATATTTTTGAACTAATCACGATTAATCACATCCAAAAAAAGTTTTTGTTTACATAATATACTGTATATATGTGTGTGTGTGTGTGTGTGTGTGTGTGTGTGTGTGTGTGTGTGTGTGTGTGTGTGTGTGTGTGTGTGTATGTGTGTGCTGTGCATATTTATTATGTATATATAAATACAAACACATACAGTATACACTTTGAAAATATTTGTAATGTATTTACATGTATATATTTATAATGTATTATAAATATATGTAATATATAAACATAACATAATTTTCTTAAATATATACATGCATGTGTTTGTATTTATATATACATTATAAATATGCACAGTACACACACATACATTATGTGAACAAAAACTTTTATTTTGGATGCGATTAATTGCGATTAATCGTTGGACAGCACTAGTTTGAACCCAAACAGATTTGCTCTTGTGACGTATTGATGGTGTTTTATTTGAGAGAGCAGCTGTAGGAAACAGGAAATCCTTCCTGCCTGTTACTTAGCAACAAGTGCAATGCTAATATTGCCCACCTGCTGAATATTAACAGAGTAAATGAGTGTTTGGGGATGAAGAAGACGAGATGCTCAGAGAATCTGACACACTCATTGGGTGCCGGTGACCCCCCTAAAGCAGCCCTTCATCACGACAGAAACCTGTTAAAAGATGAAATATTCAGATACTGCCATTTTTCACTTGACTGTCTGCTCGAAGCATACATACATGAATGTATTAATGATTACAATAATAAATGTACTCTATTTAAAGGGTGATATTTATAATTTGCAGTGAGAGAGACTACTGTGTATTTAAGACTGCTGAAAGTTTTACTCAGAAATGTTTGAAAGAACAACAAAATAATTATAGTCATTATTTAATTTATTTAGTATTTTATAATTAAATATTAAAAGTAATTTATAAGTTACTGTATTGTAAGAAATATTAATTATTTTATATTAATCAATCATCAATGATGATGATAATAATAGTAATTATAATAATAACAAGATGATGACAAATAGAGACACATATCAAGAAATTAATAATATCATTATTAGGGTTATTGTAAATAATTATATTAGGTAATTTAATATTACATTTAAAAAAATCTATTTAAATATACATTTTTATATTATTTTAAATAATAATAATGCTAATAGTAATATGACGAACTAGATTATGTCTCTCACACACATATATTAAGAATTTAATAACATTATTAGGGTTACTATAAATAATTTTATTAAATATTTAATATTTTAATTAGTGCTGTCAAGTGATTAATCATGATTAATCGCATCCAAAATAAAAGTTTTAGTTTACATGATATAAGTGTGTGTACTGTGTATATTTATATGCATTTATATAGCATGCTTTGGAAATATTTACATGTATTTACAATTTATATTATATATAAATATATTTAATATATAAACGTATTTTTTCTTAAATATATACATGCATGTGTATGTATTTATATATACAAAATATAAACAACACACGACCACACTTATTGTACAATTTAAAAATATTTTAATATAAATTAAAATAGATTATTATTTAAAAATATCAGTTGTCTTAAATAAGACGTCAACAAGATATGCAACCCATTTATGTAATCTTATCTATTTTATAATGCAATAATAATATAAAAATGCTGTATATCTTATTTATTTAATGTGATTTTATAAATAAGTAATTATGACTATAAAGAGAGGTAAGTGTGACAGTCTGAGCTTTTTTATTTTTTTTTAGCAAATCCTATTTTGAAGAAAGTAAGTGGCATATTCTGTGTCATATCTGATTTAATGCTTTCGATCTGCATCACAGAAAAAGGACCCCCTGGTGGGAACCGTCCCATAATCAGGAATAGTGCCATGACTGAAAATCAGATCACAGTCGACTATCACTGAAACCCCACATGAGGAATTACATTCGGAAGAAGTTTGAGAGTTTACTGCTAAACGAGACAGAACTTAGCTTTGCAGATCTGAATGCAATTGATCAGCTCCTGCTGCAGTCGACAGAACAGACTGTGACTGTGACGCTCTCAGAGCTGGAGATATCAGTGAAGTCTGGCAAAGGATCTCTACTTCATTTCACTTACATGTACAGTATATGATGGCTGCTAAATTTCATCCATTTGTAGCAGAAGTCTTTATGATGTAATGCATCTCATCTCATCTGCACTCTTCATGGGTTAAGAGAGTGATTTCTGAGGAGGCCTGAGTTTGAGCTCAATCTCCAGCTGCCTAGAAAATGAGAAAATGAGTCAGAAAGCCTCAACAATAATGTCGGTTTGGATCACATGCTCTGGTGTCAGAGGAGAGCTGCAGAAACTGGACAATTGAGGCCCTACACCTCAAGCAAGGCTCAAAAAACAGCTCCAGCTCTAGACTATTCTGGTCAAAACCATCTATATGGAGAAGAAGAGACCATCTAAGTGGCATGACAAATGGCAAGACACTGTCTTTTTGTATTTCAGTAATATTTAGAGGTGAAATACTGTATGATCCACAATATTACATCAGTGAGAAAAACTCATTCTTACAACTGCAAAATGTTTGCTCAACAAATGGTAGTCCAACTACAATTGCTCTATGCAATGAAAAGAATATTATTAATTAAAAGTAAATAAAACATAAAATAGCATTGTAAATTAACAGTCAGATGGGTGAGATAAATTCACATTACATGAAAATATCTTAATTGTGAGGAAAAAGTGGTGTTTTACGCTGAAGCAGAAACAATAGGTTTTAATAAAAGGTTTAAGGTTAACGGTTAAACAAAAGGTTTTAATAAATATTGAAATATTAGAGAAATATTAGAATAAATATTAGAGGCGTACTTATTATGAATAATCTTGGTTTGTGTCTGTCAATTTCTGAATGAAAAGACAGAATAATCAAATCAAATAAAGTATCTTTAATTCAAATTTCACATTATTTAACATAAACATTAATAAATACATTTTTCTAGAACAAAGCTAACACTTATATTTAGCATTAAATTGACTAGAAGTGACGATAAAAACATTTATAATGTTATATAAGATTTCTATTTCAAATAAATGTTTTTTTTAACTGTCTATTCATCAAAGAATCTGTAAAAAAAAAAAACAATAAATTGTTCCACATTAATGTAGCAACTCTTTTCAAATTAATAATTAATTATGTTTCTTTCAGCACCAAATCAATATATTAGGATGATTTCTGAAGGATCATGTGACACTAAAGACTTGAGTAATGATGCTGAAAATTCAGCTTTGATCAAAGGAATAAATTACATTTTACTATTTATTCTAATAGAAAAAAGGGATATTTTAAATTGTGATTTTTTTTTTTTTTTTGCTGTATTTTTAATCAAATAAATGCAGCCTTAATGAGCAGAAGAGATATTTTTGACAGTAGGCATTTACAATTTATTAAATATTTAAAACTTAAATTTTAAAAGATATACTATTACTGTGCTATGCAATTACCAATGATGATATAACATCTTGTTTGCACCACCCAGCCCTAAGCCTAATATCACACAGTGTTATTAGTCAGCTAACATTTGACCTCACCAGCATCTGAATGATTGGTAGCTCACAGAGCCTTTATTACTAGTATGTCACCTCACTCTGTCCATCTCAGTGCTTCCTCAGAGAGGCTGAAAGGCAGCAAACACCTCAGAAAGCCAATGTAATTACTGCTGCTGGAGGTGTATAAGCAGAGCTCTGTCTCTGTGAAGGCTTCTATGAATCCAGGCAATTAAAGTGCCCCTGCTGCTTTTATTCAATCAGCGAGATGCCATTCCGACTTTCACAGGCAGCGATCAGAGGGGAAGGAGAGTTCACCTTCACTTGTAAACGCTGATGTGAAACACCGCCGATGTAATTGGATGATGCTTGCAAATGGCGTGTGGTGATGACCATAATACTGACCTATGCTTTGATTGCAAGCTCATTTAAAAGAGCCAAAGATTCCAGCAGAGGCACTCAGCTGAGACACTAATCAAACATACTGATGGATTCCTATAAATAAATAAGAAATCTCATAATCACACATATTTGCTGCAAATTCCATTGCTGTGCGGTGTGTGTATATGTGTGACCGTCAGGGACATAAACTGAGGCATAAAAGTGTTTCTCCCCTTCCCGCTCTGATTAAAGGAACAGTTAATCATCTAAATGTTACAATTTTGTCATATTTATGTTGCTTCAAGCAGTTTAGTTTTTTTCAGCATTGATAATCAGAAATGTTTCTTGAGCAGCAAATCAGCATATTAGAATGATTTCTGAAGGATCATGTGACTGAGTAAAGATGCTGAAAATTCAGCTTTGACTGCAGCAATACATTACATTTTGCAATATATTACAAAATAAACCCGTTATTTAAATTGTAAAAAAAAAAATATTTCACAAAATTAGCATTTTTACTGTATTTGTGATCACATAAATGCAGCCTTGGTGAGCAAAAGACTTCTTCCATATTAGTTATTTAAATTTATGCATAAAGTCCAATTTTAGATAAAAGGAAAGTGGATATATTTCATCCATCATATAACATAAAACTATTTCAACACTGAAAGCAATAACTTGTTGATTCAGTAACTGCTCTGACAGATTCAGTGAGCTCCTGAAGGATTTGTTAGACTAATTAAAAAGGTAATGCTTTCTTTTCTTCAAAAGTTTGTTTTTGAATGACTCACAATCTTTTTGAATGATTCATTAAAAGAACCTGTTCATAAGAATCTTACGTTCATGAATCAGACTACACTGGCTATGCTGTGAAGTATATTTTTGATTCACTACAAAGAATCAGTTCATAAGAATCGTTTGCTAATAAATCAGACTACTTTGATCACACTACTGCATGCAGCATGCAAAGGGGAAACCCCCACAAAGACATGGTTTCTTGCCATTATTTCATGCCATGTTACTGGCTGAGTTTAAAAAACATGAGATTTGAGAGAATAAATCACCTCTATGGAAAACAGAAGCTCTGTTATTTTGTGTTTAACATGAAAATATGGCCGGTTTGAAAATAATGCTATTCGTTTAACTGTGGATGTTGCTTTCAACAACAAAGTTTACTAAAGGACAGACTCTGTCAGTGACAAACTTTGATATGCTATCAGTAGTTCAAGATGCAGTTCAAGATGTTTTTAATGGGAAGCAAGTGCATTGGGCTCCGATCATTGACAGGAGAGGTCACGTCTAACAGACCTCAGAAACACTGAAATGCATACAAATGTATGAAAACACCAGTGACTGATGGAATGTGAGAGCTCAGATCTATCGAGCTTTGAAGTAACAAGCGGTTCTGAATGTGAAGCCAGAGACGTCTGTACAGGCCATGACTGGAGATGAATTTCCAGCTATGGCATCATCAACTAACTGAGGCTGAGGAATAAGCTTAATCCTTCCTACAGACACCAGGAAAACAGAATAAGGACCGAGACTTACCCAAGCGAGACTGTTTGCGGAGCTTTTCCAATATGAATGACTCCTGTGAGCGAGAGAGGGGCTGGAGGGAGAGAAGAGGAGAAACGCAAGACAAACCGTCCTCTTTTATGCTTGTCAACTGAACATCTACAAGAAATATGTTCATAGCTGGAGGACCTGGTACATATCAGTTTGGTGACATACCTATAACCTTCACAAATCATTGCTCTCCTGTTTACCCATAATGCTAAACAGCTGACAGCAGATTTGTTTTTAAACCTAGTGAGCTGGTTAAGGTAGATATCTCATATGGACAAAGTCTATGGCATTACTGCATGTATCCTTTAAGAAGGCATGTTAACTAAAGCTAATATAAATGGGCTTTGAACATGAACTGTCTGCTTAAGCAACTAATGTACATTTAACATCAGATATTGATGGTTGGCTGTAATTTTGTCATTGCAAATGTTTTGTGTTTAACCTGGAAAAATTACAAACCTGATGTCCGTCCTGTTCAGCACATTGCAGCATGCAATTTCCCCCTAAATCAGCACAGAAAACACAGAAAAAGTCAACAGACCCTGTGCATATGCTTAAAAGTTTGTGAACTCTTAAGAACTTCCTGTACTGCAAAAATAAATTTGATCAATGCTGACATCAGATTTTCATCTTCAAATCCTATAACTAAAAGGGAACCTAATCCTCAGAAATCAATTTTGGCAATGGCAACCTTCCACAAAATATCTGAAAAATCTCAAAAGATACAGTAAACTTACTTGAGAGTAAACACTACATTAGATATTAGGATTATGATTATGATTTCAATGTATTATGGGTTTTTTAAAAGTTTTTTAATACATTTTTGATATTTTAATTAGATTTTTATTTTATTTTATTTATTTATTTATTTTTTATTTTTACTGTGAAATACAAAGATTTAGCATATTATTGCTTTAAATATGCAGTTAAAATTATCTAGTAAAAAAAAAAAAAAAAAATAGATGAAGATCCAAACACTCTAAATACAGTAAGGTTTCAAAAGGGGGTTTTCACAATAATACAATAGAAGAACCATTTTTGGTTCCTCAAAGAAACTTTCATTTACCGTTCTTAGAGACTTTTTTTTCTTAGTGTGAAGGACATTTTAATAACGGAAAGAACATTCCGTTCAATAGAAAGCTTCCACGGATGTTAAAGGTTCTTCATATAACTATTGATGCCAATCTGTGTGTGAAGTGACAGTCCCTTTTAAAATATACAAACTTCTCAAACTTCTATAGGATCTTCATGACTTTTATATAGTAGCCTAGCCTATTGTAATATAGTCTGTCGGCATTTCTGTACAAACGCATAAAGTAGCTTCTTATTTTTGAGAGATAATTACCAATGAACATTCACAGAATTGCAGAACATCCAACGAACAAATGAACATCTTCACCGGTCAGGCAACAGATAACAATTCTCTGTCGGCTCTCCAAGGATTCGCCGCATTAGCGAGAACTCTGGCCCGCGCGACAGCATATGCACGCTGACTCGCGCACAAATAATTATTACAAATATCACACCTCCCCGAGGACAAGCTCTAGCCAGCTGCAGTCCGCTGCCGATGATGAAGTTCTCATTATGCTCGCAACTCAATTGAATGACCTCAGCAGGTCCTGACTGATTAACAAGTACCGATGAGAGGCCGGAGAGCAACACTGAGGTATTTATAACCCGCATTCATGAGTGCAAAACACACACGGCGAGCTCGTACGGATTGTTATGCGCGCTGAGCTAATCTGACCAGGCGGGCGCTTCATTCAGAGCTGGATACGCCAACGCTGCCTCCGCTGTTTATCAGGGGAAGCACGCGTTAATATATGCAGATGTACAGGGTTTGGGCAATGCATTAGTGATGAACCCACCGGCGTGACCTCATTCTGTATGACTGGACTTTCTCATAAAGCTTCCGGATAAAGACACAGACTGACGTGTGCATGTACGGCTAGGCTCATTTCTATTCTGCAAGCTGTCAACCCGAACGGGAAGCCAAAGATTGCATCAAATCGTGTATTCTTGCCGAAAAGTCATGGCTCCAATCTGACTCTTCTTGATTGCCCCTATCAGATGCTTATCCTCTTTCATGAATAGATATTACATTACTTGGGCGAGACCCAGAGGGGATCTTTTGCAATTCCTTTTCATATTCACTTTCTTCTACAAGGCCCATTTACTTATAAATGACTGTGAAAAAGGGATCAAGGGAACTCGCGGCGCATTTGTATTCCGCGTTTGAAACGCTACTTTTGCATGACGTGACTCTATCAAAACTCTTCAGACCGGTGGCCTATTGCCTCGACGGGCTGTTAACGAGGGCAAAGTGAATGCGCCGCTCCTTGCGCGAGCCGGAGCGAATCCGAACAATTTCAATCATCCTTTAATTCAACCTGGTGAAAGCCATCCGCTTGCATTCTCGTTCATCTCAATGGCTGCTGGTCGGCTGGAGCATGAGACGCGCGGGTAGTATAGGACCTGCATAACGCCATCTTTGCTCACGTGCACTCAGTTTTTTTTTTTTTTTTTTTTTTTTGAACAAACATTTTTGACGTCAATCACCTGAGGAAAATGGCATCCTGACGATGCTGATCGGCTTCTGGCACCTCAAGAACACAGCTCTTTCACTATAATATCCCAAACTGAGATATCAGACAGTAGACAAGAAAAAAAAAAATTATATAAGGTGACCCATACTCGGAAATCGTGCTCTGCTTTTAACCCATCCAAAGTGCACACACACAGCAGTGAACACGAACACACACACACACACACACACACACACACACACGGAGCAGTGGGCAGCCTTTTATGCTGCGGTGCCCGGGGAGCAGTTGGGGGTTCAGTGCCTTGCTCAAGGGCACCTCAGTCGTGGTATTGAAGGTGGAGAGAGCGCTGTACATTCACTCCCCCCACCTACAATTCCTGCCGGCCCAAGACTCAAACTCAGCCATTTACTAAAATCATTTGAGTTCATTTTTTTCCTCATTAATGTACACACAGCACCCCATATTGACAGAAAAACACAGAATTGTTGACATTTTTGCACATTAAAAAAGTATTCAGACCCTTTGCTCAGTATTTAGAAGCACCCTTTTGATCTAATACAGCCATGAGTCTTTTTGGGAAAGATGCAACAAGTTTTTCACACCTGGATTTGGGGATCCTCTGCCATTCCTCCTTGCAGATCCTCTCCAGTTCTGTCAGGTTGGATGGTAAACGTTTGTGGACAGCCATTTTCAGGTCTCTCCAGAGATGCTCAGTTGGGTTTAAGTCAGGGCCCTGGCTGGGCCATTCAAGAACAGTCACAGAGTTGTTGTGAAGCCACTCCTTCGTTATTTTAGCAGTGTGCTTAGGGTCATTGTCTTGTTGGAAGGTGAACCTTCGGCCCAGTCTGAGGTCCTGAGCACTCTGGAGAAGGTTTTCGTCCAGGATATCCCTGTACTTGGCCGCATTCATCTTTCCCTCGATTGCAACCTGCAATCCCTGCAGCTGAAAAACACCCCCACAGCATGATGCTGCCACCACCATGCTTCACTGTTGGGACTGTATTGGACAGGTGATGAGCAGTGCCTGGTTTTCTCCACACATACCGCTTAGAATTAAGGCCCAAAAGTTCTGTCTTGGTCTCATCAGACCAGAGAATCTTATTTCTATGTTTTTTAGCAAACTCCATGCAGGCTTTCATGTGTCTTGCACTGAGGAGAGGCTTCCGTCGGGCCACTCTGCCATAAAGCCCCGACTGATGGAGGGCTGCAGTGATGGTTGACTTTCTACAACTTTCTCCCATCTCCAGACTGCATCTCTGGAGCTCAGCCACAGTGATCTTTGGGTTCTTCTTTACCTCTCTCACCAAGGCTCTTCTCCTCCGATAGCCCAGTTTGGCCGGACGGCCAGCTCTCAGAAGGGTTCTGGTCGTCCCAAACGTCTTCCATTTAAGGATTATGGAGGCCCCTGTGCTCTTAGGAACCTTAAGTGCAGCACAATTTTTTTTGTAACCTTGGCCAGATCTGTGCCTTGCCACAATTGTGTCTCTGAGCTCTTCAGGCAGTTCCTTTGACCTCATGATTCTCATTTGCTCTGACATGCACTGTGAGCTGTAAGGTCTTATATAGACAGGTGTGTGGCTTTCCTAATCAAGTCCAATCAGTATAATCAAACACAGCTGGACTCAAATGAAGGTGTAGAACCATCTCAAGGATGATCAGAAGAAATGGACAGCACCTGAGTTAAATATATGAGTCACAGCAAAGGGTCTGTATACTTAGGATGTGATATTTCAGTTTTTCTTTTTTAATAAATCTGCAAAAATGTCAACAATTCTGTGTTTTCTGTCAATATGGGGTGCTGTGTGTACATTAATGATGAAAAAAATTATTTAATTTATTTTAGCAAATGGCTGCAATATAACAAAGAGTAAAATTTTTAAGGGGGTCTGAATACTTTCCGTACCCACTGTGTGTATATATATATATATATATACTTTAATAAATCATTTCTTAGTGACAAAGACAAAAGAAAAATGTTTTTCACAGAAAGTCACTTTTCACAATTTAAGTGGAAACATTTGTCATGTTTGTCTTTTTTTTTTTTTTTTTTTTGCAAATTTACGGTGCAAATGTTTTCTACATTGATAATAATAAATGTTTCTTGAGCAGCAAATCAGTATATTAGAATGATTTCCTGAAGGATCATGTGACACTGAAGACTGTAGCCTAATGACGCTGAAAATTCAGCTTTGATCACAGGAGTAAATTACATTTTACAATATATTCAAATAGAAAACCAGTTATTTCAAAGTTTAAAAATATTTCACAATATTACTGTTTGTACTGTATTTTTTCTTTAAATAAATTCAGACCTGGTGAGCATTCTTTTTAAATCTCACCAACCCTCAAATTTTTGAACAGTAGCTAATCTACACATGAAAATAGAAACTCAAACGCTTATTCACCAGCAAGACCAGCACAAACCAGTATGGAAAATCCTGTGGGTTTCAGGCTGAGAGTGAATGTGTTCTGCTGTTGATCTGGTGGTTTGAACTGTTTAAATCATATTGCCTTTGGCATCATTAGAAAAAGTTTTCTAGGACAGCGAGTGTGAATGTGCTTATGCCTGCACCTCAAATCTCTCTTCTTGGAAATATAAACAAATCCTCCACCTCGCGAGTGGAAACACACAGTTGTCAAGTCATCTCCTCTGTTTGCTCTGTAATCACCTGTTCAAAGTGCTGCATCTGCAGAAAACACACCAATGCGAGGTGCATGAATGTGATTATTGTTACCTGTCCAGTGACATCTTTACTATACAGCTCTTCTTTGGACTGTAAAACTGGGAGGGGGTCATTAGTCATATTTTGACTTTTGTTTATCAGACATTTCTCTTGCTTGGATTTTTCTTTTTTTTTTTCTTTCAGTGAGCATTTGCCTTTTCCCTGAAGGATACATAGAATTACTTAGAATTTGGCCAGAATGAGGCATCTTAGAAATCAGCATAATTATGGATAATTATGGAGGATCTGTGCTTGTGAACATGAAGGTATTTTTAAATGACTCGCTCAGGATTCAGAAATGTCTGGGCGCCAATCAAATGAAAGTGCAGCATGTGTCTCATGTAAAAAAACAAGAATGAGTCACTCCACCGAAACAGCACCAGACGGGATCTGCTGACCTTTTTCATCATTTCTGGGCTGGTTTTCGGTGGAAAAATCTGCAGGTTTTTAAGCATTTCCATTTTAACTGTGTCAAAGTTTTGGAGAGGCTAACTAAATGTAGTGTTATTTTTACCATAATGCTAAATAGCTGTTTTAAATGAGACACTAATGACTCTTAGCTTCACAGCTGAGCGAACCGAGGCAATAATCAAAATGTGCTCTTCTAAAACATCCCCTCTGTCAAATTTAGCACTGAAACGTCTGATTCATTTAGAAGTGAATTGGTTTGTTCAGATGGTTCATGTAAATGACCCAATTCAAAAAGACACGATTCAGCGATGCATGACTCTGTGGCATTTTGCCTCACTTTCATAGTGATGTATTCAGTACATTCAGTTGCTGCTGTTCATCAGTGTGTTTTCAGCTTAGATGTATTGTTTTTGTTGTTGTTTAGAGTAATTTTATCCAATTAGTTTTATTTCTGTCATCCTAATTGTAATTCAAGAATGCTTATTGTTTCTTTTCTAATTAATCACGACTCGGATTGAATAAAATATTAAAAAAAAAAAAAAAATTATATATAATAAATAGTCAGCTAAATTAAATATACAGGTGCATCTCAAAAAAATAGAATATCATGCCTTTAGCACTGCTGAGGCACTATTTAGCCTTCAGCTCGGATCCACTGTTTCTCATCTTTCTCTTGAAAATATCCCATAGATTCCATATGGGCTTCAGGTGAGGCATGTTGGCTGGCCAATCAAGCACAGTAATATCACAGTCAGCAAACCACTTGGAAGTGGTTTTGGCACTGTGGGCAGGTGCTAAAGTCCTGCTGGAAAAGGAAATCTGCGTCTCCATAAAGCTTCTCAGCAGATGAAAGCAGAAAGTGCTCCAAAATCTCCTGGAAGACGTCTGCATTGACTTTGGACTTGATAAAACATAATAGACCAACACCAGCAGACGTCACAGCACCCCATGTTGGCATGTCATTTTATTCATACACACACACATAAGCAGACACACAGACAGACAGACAGATAGTTGCAATCAAAATTATTCAACCCCCTGACCTGCAAGACATTCTGTTGCTGTTAGCAAAATGTTATAATAACACTTATAAGGCCTCATATTATTATAGAAAGCTTATTATTACACATTTGAGTGATTCTGATGATGTAAAGTTGATGAAAAATGCAAAAAAATTAAAATAAAACCAAACTGGCTCTAAACATTCACATACACAACTATCCAGCCTCCAAAAGTCAAATTTAGTAGAGAATCTTTTATTCTTTATAACCTCCAGTAGATGCTTCGTCTAAGTGCTTAGAAGTTTCTGTCAATTCCCTCTGCAATCTTGGCCCATTCCTCGCTTGAAAAAAGCATTCTGATCACTGCTATCTTTGGTTTTTAGGTTGCCATTTCTTTCTTCAAATACCACCATATATATACCAGAGAAAATACCAGACATAAATACCAGAGAATTATTTCGGAGACTGAAAAGACCACTCAAGAACATTCTATGAACGATCCCTAAAACATTTGGATGCATACTTTGGGATGTCTTTCCTTCAGGAAAGTCCAATGACCTTCAGCTTCAGTCTATTCACTGCAGGCATTACAATCTTTGGACTGATGCTTCAAAGAATCCATGATGTCCTTCATACAGTCAAGACTTCCACTTCCTGCAACAGCAAAACACCCCCATGGTCCACCTCCATGTTTGACCAAGGAGATGGTGTTCTTCTCCTCATTAACTTTGCCTTTTTTGACCCAGACATACCACTGATCCTGGTCTCATAACTCCATAAAACATTCTTCTAGAACTCCAAAGGATCATACAAATTCATTTTAGCATTTTCTAGCTGACCTTTTATGTTCTTCTTGGTCAAGAGTGGTGTTCGTGAAAGCCATGCTTGTTCAGTGTTCTTCTTATACTCTGCACTGAAATATTTTTCTTCCTTTCATCAAGTCACCCTGCCAGTCATTGGCAGTAAATGAAGGCTTTTTCTCAGCCGATCTAATCAAACATCCCTGTGATTTTACTGTGCTTTTCTTCAACACCCTGGAAAGTTTTCTGTGACACAATACATTTTAAACTTATTAATGATGTTGCCAGCTGTGTCTCCAGGAACTCGTGTTTTAGAAATGTTCTTGTAGCCGTAGCCTTTCTGATGGAATTAAAAGACTACTTCTCTATAGCTTTTGTGAGAGCGCTTTTGACCTGGCCATAATTGCTACTCAACTTAAGCACATGCATGGGCTAAATTTATATATGTGCTTAAGATAATTAAGTGTTATCAAGATTTTCTAAACATTGTTTTAACACAATTTTGTACCCTGCTATACTAGTAAGTGACTTAGTGTTTGAATAAATATGACATAGCTTTGTTTTACTAAATCCTACATTGATAGTATCACTAAACTATGGCTCTTCAGAAAAGCTTACATTTGTACATATTAAACTAGTCTGAATAATTTTGATTTCAGCTGTGTGTATATGAAAAATCGCCCAGTATATGACAGTTTTAATGTGGTTTCCACAACACATCATGATAAAATGTGTTAAATGAAGCTTAGAGCACTAAATTTTAATTAGTAGCTTAAAGCATCATTACATTGACCAGGATATTTAAAGATCAGGACTGCGTTTCTCAAAATCACTGTGAGCTAAGTTGATCGTAGAGACCGTCTGTGCCAATGGTTCTACGATCTACTTAGGCTAAAAATGCTTTTAGGAAATGCAGTCCAGGCATGTAAGGGATTGTGTAGAACCTTATAAATTATGGGCGTCCCAGCTCTTTCTGTGGGCTCTATTCCTCATGGGTCTGCCAATGACTCGGCATATTTAATTGGCATTCTGCCCATGTGAGGGACGCTGGGAGGTTCACCTTGCTGTGCCAAGGCTTGTGTGGCAGACAGAGGAAGAAAACAAAACAAAGACAAAAAGCACACAACTGAAAGCAAACTGGAAAACATGAGAAATGTGAGGATCACCTGCTTACGGCTGCATGTCAACTCATTATCGGCCGCTGGCATCCAGACTCAGAGTTTTATTCCCAACGGAGTACTGAAGTAAAACTTCAACCTGACAGCACCACTGAAGTCCAGAGATAGGCCACATGTTGTCCTGGACTGAGTTAGTAGGGCCTACAGAAGAAGAAGGAAAATGACAAATGAGGTGGGAGAGAATATCAGCTAACAAAAATATGTTCTGAGAACATTTTGCTAACACTTTCATTAAGTTCAATTAAAGGGATACTCCACCCCAAAATCTAATTTTTTTTTGTCATTAATCACTTACCCCCATGTCGTTCCAAATCAGTAAAAGCTTCGTTCGTCTTCGGAACACAATTTAAGATATTTTGGATGAAAACCGGGAGGCTTGTGACTGTCCTATAGACTGACTTTACTTAAAGTAAATTACACTGTCAAGGTCCAGAAAAGTCAGAATGGTCCATCTGCCATTAGTGATTCAACCGTAATGTTTTAAAAATGTTTAAAAAACTTTTTCTTTAATGTTGTACGAACATTAAAAGAACATTCCATTTTATCATTTTGGAAACATTATTTTTAATGTTCTCTGAACATTCTGAAATAAAAATGTCCAACTAAAATGCTTCAGAAAAAAGTTCCAAGAGCAATGTATAAAAAATGTTCTTGTGCTGAAGTTTTCAGAACAATATTACTTTATAACAATATTACCGTATTTTCCCCACCAGTATTTTTTTTAAGTTGTTTGTTAGTGCTAGCATTTTTTAAAATTTTTACACAAAAAAATCATGCTCCCATAATATTTTGTTGTGTGAATATCTGAACATACAATATATAAAGAAAGAACAGAGACTCGGCTTTGAAACAAAACAAAATCCATGCATTCTTCTTCTTATCAACACCTGAATGTAGTTAAGTTTCATAAAAAAATAAAATAAAAAAAGTAACATTTTAAACAAAAAGCTGAGAAAATCACATTTTTGTCAAAGACTATGTCTGGATATCAACACTTGAATGTGGTTAAGTTTCATTTTAAAAAAGCAATATTTTAAACAAAGAGCTGAGAAAATCACATTTTTGTCAAAAGCCCTATTCGGACGGTTATTGTTTCTCAGGGGGACGTAAGTGATTTTCAACATTTACAAGGGGTAGTCGGTGATTTAATTGCTGTCCAAATCCAGGATGTCGGTGTTTTCTTCTCACCACCCCCGTAAAAATCCCCGACCAAATTACCTACTGTTTTTTGACAAACACCGAGGTCGTGTGGTAATTTAATTGCCGTCCAAATCCACATCTCTGAGTTTACAAGAAGAAAACGATTCAAAATTTAGTGCTTAAACCCTTTTTGAGCACTCCCGAACACCCAAAGGTATGTTAACTGTTGTACTTCGGTGTAATTTACATACATAATTATTTCTGAAATGCTGGAAAGTATTTAAAAGAACAATACTTCATAACTGCTCACAGCAACTGGGAGCAGAAAGAGAAGAAAAGCACGCAAACATTGGAAATATGTCTTTATTATGGCAGCAGACAATTACGTGACTGGTCACGTGAGCAGCGCGTTCCCAGGTTCGTAGGATCACAGAACTCACTCCTCCTCTATCACCATCCAAATCCATGAGTTTTATCACTGAGGTGATACGTAAATTTATTTTTACAGACGTCCACATGAGAAACAATTACCATCCGAATCGGGCTTAAGACTATGTCTGGAGAGGATATAAAAAAAAAATGATCAAAACATAGATTAAGTAGATCATGTCCATCAACACCCCCAAAGCTTGCACAGTCTCCTACCACTTCCTGGGTCGACATTTAATTCTCTAACGTCAGGCAGTTTTAATTTTAAGTTTGATGATTGTGTTAGCATACGTTTGTAAGCAATGCCTCTGTCACTTGTTTCTGCTTCTTCTTCGCCTATTTTTGGACCCAGAAATTCTGTACCGTTTCAGAAGATGTGTAATATCGCCCCCTGCTGTATTACAGTGAAAATATGGATTGCTCGAAAATTCTGTCAATGGCTCGGAAAAGAGTTAATGAACAGATAACTTTGAATGCACATTCTGTTAATGTTACTGGGGAAGCATTGGTGCTTTGGCGAACATTCTGGCAAGGTTGTCTCAGTGTTATGAGAATGTTCCCTGCTAGATGAGATTGAGCTTCTGTACACTGCACGACTCCAGACATCAATATGTGCCAGGACTGAGGAAGTCTGGGACAGAGGTGCCAAAAACAGCACCAGATCCCACACGTTCAGAGCTTCAGCAAATTCACAAAGGCGAATGGCTTCCTCTCGCTCTCTCGCTGAAGAAAAGCAATTAGTCAAAGCCTGAGAGCAATCTCACGCTCAGCAGGTGAGCGGCACACACAAGCAGCAACGGGAACATATCTGGAGAGAGAAAGAGAGAGACGCTGCCTTCAAGTCATGTTGGAATGATGAGCGCATTTGCGAGATGAGCGCACATGAGCGCCGCAGCAATGTTGTAATACCAGCGGGAAACTTGGGATTTTCAAATGAAAGAATCACGGTGAAAGCAAATGATTGTTGCTACTTTTATTTACAGTTTTCCTTCCCATGCTGAATCATGTACGTTGAGAGGTGATGAGATAAATGGGAATGTTAACAGATTGCTTAAACACTGAGACAAAGTATTTTACATGTGCATTATTTGTTTTGTTTTGTTGCGCTATAGCTAAAAAATCTTCTTATCTTTGTCAGAAAGCAAAAAAGAAACATTAAAAAAATCCCATAAATAATCTGAATCCACCTCTTGAAACTTCCCAAGAGTACGGGAAGCCCTTTTCTGCCACTGGATAAAAAAATAAAACAAATTAATTGCGACTTCTTCTGATTAAATTCTGACTTTTTTTTCTTGTAATTGAAAGTTTAAATCTCACAAATGTGACTTTTTTTTCTTAGAATTGCGAGATTTAAAGTCTGAATTGTGTGAAACTCATGATCGCGAGACAAACGTATTTGCGAGATCTTTATATTTTTTCTCAGAATTTCAATCTTGCAATTCTGACAATTCCATTCTAAAGTCCAATTTCAATGGGAAGAAATCGGATTTTCTTACAATTGCAAGTTATAAAATACAGAATTGATATGTAGTCACAATTATGAGGAAAAAAGTCCGAATTGTGAGATAAATAGTCGCAATTACATTGTTTTATTTTTTATTCATTTGTGGAATTCCATACAAAAGGATCCGAAGGCAAGAGGAGAGAAATAAAGTAAAGGAGGCAGTAGAAGAAATATTGAAGGAGAGATTGGAAAATACAGTGGACAGAAAAAGAGGCATGCCTAAAAGAAATTGGGGCTGAAGCAAAAACATAAAAACACAACGGAACAGAAAGATCCAGAGGATTTGGGGTTATAGCAGAGAGGTTTTTCACAGAAGAATACATCACATACAGAGGTGCTTAAAAATCAGGCTTTTCACTGATTTATGATGTTCAATTATCAAAATAAAAGTACAAATAATCACAAATCTGACAACCAGACAGCTAGAATTAGGAAATAACAGAACAAAAAAAAAAAAAAAAAAGCAACTGATTGGGATACAGACAGATTCTCACCACTACAAATGATACTCACAAAACATCCATATCCTCTCCAGCGCCCTGCAGAGAGAATCCTGGCACTGAAGGGATTCAGGTTGACTGTTGAAATCATGGCTGAGTACCTGAAGCATCTATTCAAAGCATCCTCAGCAGAATAAAGCCATATTTTTGTGAAGAGCAAGGCTGACAACACGAGCATGGCCCTGAATGCACAAAATCTGCTCACCAAGGCTGAAAACAGAAAACAGTAATATTATGAAATATTATTGCAATCTTGTTTAAATATATTGTAAAATGTAATTCATTCCTGTGATCAAAGCTGAATTTTCAGCATCATTACTCCAGTTTGCTGATATGCAATATGCTGATTTGATGCTCAAGAAAAATATATCAGTTTACATTGGTTGTGCTGCATCATACTTTTGTGGAAACTGATAATTTTTTTGATAATAGGACATCCAAAAGAACAGCATTTATTTGAAACAGAAAGCTTTTGTAACATAAATATCTTTAATGTGACTTTTGATCAATTTAGCGTGTCCTTTCACTTCGAAACTCACACCACAGCTTGAGGCAAAGTTGCTCAGACAAACACATTTCGATTTTTAGTGCTGCTAATGCCTCAAAAATTACACGCTGGATGTAGTTTTTTTCTTTTAAATAACAGACTTCAAAAGCAGCCTCCTCCTTTTAAATCTCTCATACACCGCATCAGATTCAGAAACAAAAAAGACGCATTCAAAACTCCAAAAACAGCCCATTAGGCAAAGACACGTTCACCTCTCACTGGGAATAATACTCCATGAAGAGATGCTTTAGAAAGCTCCTGTAAGCCCGTGTGTCAATAACATTGACTTCCCATACAGAGAAAGTCAAGCAGAGATGGCGAGATAATGATTTGCGATGCTTACCTAACAGACGGAGAGATCCGGCTCTGCTTTTGCTCTTTATGCTGTGCTGTTTGACAGATGAGTTTAATAAAGAGGATTGTGGGTAATGACCCAAAGGAGGCCCCAATCTGACAGGTGTTATGGCAGAAAGGCGTAATGCAGAGATTGACATGCTGAAAGATGAGCATTCAGTCCACTCCATCACAGACTGCCACTATGGGTCACGCTACCTTATACACTTAAGATGAGATGGGAAAATGGATCAATAGGCAGGAATAAATTGATATTGTGTCATTTTGGTATATTCTGGACTCTTGAGACCATCTGACTGATATGAAAGCTACTGTACTTAATCAACAATTGTACTAAAAACAGAAAAGTGTTTTAAAAAATTTAGCATACAAACAATCCCCAATTTAAAAAAAAAAAATGTTGAAAAACGCTGTATTATTCATGCTATGCCATTAGAAGCCGATGTCACTTTGTAAAGAAACACTACGCGACTGCGCACGTATAGCTCCATTCATATAGACTGAACACATAATACATAACAATTTTAATCTTAATTTACACTGAGATTGTACACTGAAACTTGTATTTTGCATTTTCAGGCCCCCAAAACACTGTTGTCATGTGAATGAATGACCAAAATGCATAAAAAAAGTGAATTTGTTAGTTTTGGTTTTGTGTAAACACCCCCTTAGAGACTGGCTTATCTGAAAATAAATACCACGCTAACAGAGAGATCTGGAAAAATTCAAATACTCAAAATAGCTGCAAAGGTACTAAACATTTCAACATATTCTAATGGCAATTTAGAACCATTAATATTTCAGTGAACTGCGGCTAATTCATACAATCTTATTTGTATGCTTGTGTACAATCTGCTGAGGCCCCACTGATGGTTAGGTTTAGGGTTGGACTATTATGCTTGCTATAAAAAAGGGCACATTTCTGAACAAACCAAGTATCAATTTATATGAAATTGTCACCTTTCAAAACACTTACAATTTGTTCATTAGGTTCGGATTGGTATGTTTAAAAGTTGTATGTAGATATCATCATAACAAAGCCACAAAATTGCATTGTTGAGTAAAAATAGGAGTCACATTTTATTAATACATTCTGAAACAATTAAATAAAGGTTAACATTTATAAACACTACAAACATGTATTTTAGTTCTCCTCACTCCAAAACAATTCCTGTAAATTTAACAGCCTTCAGAACTGAAATGGAAAACTGTATATAGAAAACAAATTATACTGGCATTCATTAAAATAAAATAAAATAAAAAATAAAAAATAAAAAATAAAATAAAATAAAATAAAATAAAATAAAATAAAATAAAATAAAATAAAATAAAATAAAATAAAACTGACGTGGGAATTACATTCCAGAAAATACGATATACTACTACTGGATGTCTAAACAGCTCAAACAAAATTCCCATTCAAGGATTTGACGCCAATAACCCTGAAATCAGCAAATCCAGCAATAGCTTCCTTTTCACCATATATTTGTGTGTCCTACACATTTCTGATGTTTATAGAGGATCAACTGTTCAGCTGATGTAATGCTACATTCAAGTCTTCCAGGAAAGTTCATATTTTCAAGTTCGGAAATCATAATTATGGCTTCTAGTGATTTTTGGTTGGAATGAAATTGACACATTGGGCAACTGTGAATTTCTTTCTGTCTCTGTCACTTTACAGGAAGCTTTTAGTGCTAATGCAGCATAATGAAAAGCAAAGGATGCACATATGGCGTGCGGTTTTCTTGTGCTGCCATACAGAAAACGTATTATGGTTGAATAAGCCAGTCACTTCCTAAACCGCCTAAATGAGTAGCGGTTAAAGAAGCTGTTCAGCTGGATTTGAAGCATTGCTACTGTTAAACTCAGAGTTTCCTACAGCAGACAGGACTGACATTAAGAGCTCCTTCTGTTTGAGTCAGGCCGCCCTCACACTCAATACACCACACTTTTCTTCACTCATTTTAATGCTTATTGACAACGTGTGCGTTGGAGCTCTTGCTGACACTGTGGACAACAGACAGAAGCTGAACTTTAAAAACCAAACTTATGGTCTATGGGCTCTGGAGCCTTTTCAAAAACGACACTGGGAAGGACAGTAATCGATTCATCATTGCGTCAGACGTATTAGCCATTCTCTTTCACTTCCGCTGTATCGACGCCGCTCCTGGAAAACAGCCTCCTCTCTTTCTCTCCACCCTGTGAGGTGGAAGAGGCAGTTATGACAGGCTTTAAAGCTCCCTGAATAAGGGTTTCCTACAGAAACAGAAAACCGCTGTATATATTGAACTGGCGCTGCGATAAACATCACCCGAGGCTCCATGAATGAAGCTACAACAAGTGCAATATCTGACATGTCAACCTCTTCTGCTATTCAGAATTGGCTGTATAATAATGTCATCTGCCATTATATTTTAGATCCTGGAAAAACAAAAACACAGTGTAGAGCTATATTCATGTAATTTCAGAATGACTGGCAACATTATGTAATGAATTCCAGTGATTCTTATACTGATGACGGCAAAATATTTCTCAAAATGTAGAAAATTTGCACTAGCAAAATACTATTGTACATCGACATTCAAAAGTTTGAGGTCAGTAAGATTTTTCTAATGAAAGACATTAATACTTTTATTCAGCAAGGATCCATTAAACTGATAAAAAAGTGTCAGACATTTATAATGTAATTTACTTTACTTTTTAATTTATTTTTACTTTCTATTCATCAAAGAATCCTGAAAAAAAGAATTATCACAGTTTCCACAAAACTATGAAGCTGCAAAAATATTTTCAACAACGGTAATAATAATAAATGTTTCTTGAGCATCAAATCATCATATTAGAATGATTTCTGAAGGATCATGTGACACTGAAGACTGGAGTAATGATGCTGAAAATTCAGCTTTGCATCACAGGAATAAATTACATTTTAAAATATATTCACATAGAAACGGTTATTTTAAATTGTAACAATATATTCAAATATAACGTTTTTTACTGTATTTTTACTGTATCGCTCAAAAAAAGTACTGACTTTAAACTGTTTAACAGTAGTGTACATGGCAAAAACAATGAAAAAAAATTGAAATATTCTTAAAATTAGAAATTTGAGCAAAAAAAATGTGTAAGATAAGCATGTTTTAAGCACTGACGTCAATAAATGTTGTTAGATTTTTGTTTAAAAGAGTAAAAAAAATGAATGTAGCTTACTTTAGCTTAAAAACATACATCTCATTTTAAGCATATTTTGATATTTTTAATAAAAACAAGGCAACAATACTGACCAATTTTGAAAGTTTACAATGATATTATTTAACAATGCTAATTTGCAAAATTAGTGAAGTACAAAAATACTCATTAAGGAGAACAACTACATTAATTTACTCTGTATGTTGTAGTAAAATACCAAAACAAACAAACAAAGCAAGCACACCTGGTATACACTGTCTATAATAAAGCGATCTTTAACTACTGAGGCTACTCCAATTCACATGAAAGACGTCTGATCGTCCATCTTGTAATTCTGAGTTCAGTGAGGACGTGAACAGTTTTAGTCAGAAACTCATTTTAATGGTAATTCTGACATGATGTGAGCACAACACAATATCCGTGAATTCATAAAATCAATTAATTGATCTGAACACATGGTGAAATCCACCTACTAGAGGATTCGCTCTTAAGACCGCCGGCTTTAGCTGGCCTCGGTGGTTTTTACATCTGTTCAAACTCTCCGGTTCCTGGAAACCTTCCAATCACGCAGTGCAAACATATCAAGCGCATTAAAAATCATCTCTCTCAGCTATCGAGAGCTCCATATGTTTTTACTGCATGAGTCATTATTGCTGCAAGAAGCGCGAATGGGATTTTCATGATCCTGAGAGATGCACTTTCTCAACCCTGCTGAAGAGAAATGAGTGCCATGCTGGTCCAGGCTGGTTCATGCTGGTCTAGCTCAAGAGGTCGGGGTTTAGTCGTTTATCCTTGACATGCTGTATCTACATGATCTGGGGGCAAAAGCAGCTGTGCAAGAAACTGCTAATATTTCATTACGTTATAGCAGATTTGCTGTTATAGAATATGCTTTGCCCAGTCAGTAGATTCTGTCTTCTGGCCTCAAACACAAAAAACTCAAAGCGTACACATTCGCACGTCTCCTGTTTGATGTACTGAGAGTGAAATCGTATTCCCTCACTGGGTTTGTTTGGCTTTGTTCAATGTGTCTGTTACGGCAGCAAATAATGAAAAGAACAGAAGAAACCATTTGGAGTGTTTCTCCTGCCGAGATCAATAAAAACATTTCATCCTGCGGAATTGTGCCAAAGCCCTTTTGGTTCCTCGAGTTGTAAGCGCCAGCTGAAATAACTAGAAATAATACAAGTCCTCGGGCTTTCGGATGCCAAACCTTCTGACATCAAAGCGCCGCCATAATGAAGAGGAGAACAAGAGCACATCCCTGTTTATGACCAAGATAGAGCGGATCAAAACACAAACTATATTAACATTCACTGAAGAAAATGTGAGCGCCGCTTGTCCATGCCAGACTTCTAAGGTGATTGCCCAAATAAAGAGTCCACCCTCAAGTCTATGTGACATCATGGTCCCTACATAGGGCTCTGGTCTCTGAACACTTGGATCTGGTGAAGGGTGCTAGAGAAAACTGTTGCTCTGTATGCGACCACAGCAAGAAAACATCTGGCTGCTGTTTGACTCAAAATCATGCCAGTTTATTCCATGAAAAGAGATCCCAAACGCCACTGGGCACATTTTGAGTGTGATATGAGCTTTTTCAATGCTGCCACAATAATGGAAAAAGTTCAACTTTAAAATGTGTTTTCAAAGGCTGAAAAAGTTATAGAAATAAATACAACTCTGAAATAATAAATAAATACATAAATAAAAGGAAAATAAATAAAACTAATAAAAACTAATAAAAAGTATTTAAAAAAATATTATATTATTCTTATATAAATATATACTTACATATGCTAATAATTATAATATTATTTAAATAAAATGTTATATTTTTTACTTTTAATAAAATAATAAACAACAACAACAAAAAACTAATAAACAAAAAATAAACTTTATACATATTAAATCAGAGTTGGCCAAAATTAACAAAATTAAATAACTTTTATAAATAACTTTTAATAAAAATTAAATTACACAGATTCTATATAATTACAATTTTAAAAGATTTTTCATATATTTTATGATCAGGAATTTGCTCTTGTGTAGAGGAAAAGAAGACCCTCCATTGACAACAATGTTCCCAGCAAAGGACAGCAAGGACATCGGTAAAATAGTCCATGTGACATCAGGGGTTCAAATGTAAGTTTATGATGCTACGAGAATATATATATATATATATATATATATATATATATATATATATATATATATATATATATATATTCTATATATGAGGATATAATATATTTATGAAGTACAAAGTCCCGCACATGGCATGCAGGAAAAAAAAATTAGGCTAAATCGTGTGAACAATTTAATATTTAGTTCCCTTGATTTATAAACTGTGCGCACGATTTACTAATTCGTTCCCTCAATTTGCTAAATCGTGCACACGATTTATAAATCAAGAAAACGAATTAGTAAATTGTGCACACGATTTAGCAAATTGAGGGAATGGATAAGTAAATTGTGCGCACAATTTATATATATTATATATAAGCATGATAGTCCACCCCTAGACCTAACCTTCAGTGTGACAAAGTTGCACGGATGAGATTGTATGATACGCTAAAATGTAAAATAGTTACACATGCGAATGTGTTATTTTACACTCCTATTTCGATTTGTTTGGCTTTGATTGTCTTTGTGCTCTTGTAAGATTGTTATTTGGATTTAATTCAAACTAAGCGCATTCATATCCTTCAATAGTCAAGCATTTTATGTTTGAAAAATGACACTTGGCACAAAATATTCTGTTTCAACTCATCTAATTAGCTTGTCATAAGTATGATTGCTTCGTTTTTAATTGGTACTTGCCATTGCTTAAATTAAAATCAAGACTCATCCACTCAAAACAGCATTCCAACTGATTAATTCATGTTTCAACACAGCCTGTGACTTTGTAGCTGTACGCAAAATGAATCACACTCAGTCAAGCACAAATAGCTCCTTGTTCCTCGTGGTGTAGAGTGACAGAGCTCTGGTGCTGGTTCAGTACAGCATCACCTGACAGCCGTCCATGACCTCTGCCTGCCCTTCCACACAGCCTCTCATCCCCAGATCACACAGACAGTGGGAGAAATGAAAAAGTGCATCATCCATCCGTGAAAAAGCCTCAGGTTTTGATGTCATATGCCTACAGTTCCCATGAGCCCCGGTGGTGTGTGTTCTGCTTCAGGGAGGTCTGGATGCCTACAGGAGCTGCAGGAAAATGAATTTTCATGAGCGAGGTCAGGAAGAGGGATGAAGGAACAGAATGAGGAGGAAAAAGATGATATATACATATATCTATGTACAAAAACCACACTAAACTTTGTTCGTTCTCCAAATATATATCTATATATATATATATATATATATATATATATATATATATATGTGTGTGTGTGTGTGTGTGTGTGTGTGTATACAATATACATATACACACAAACACACACACACATTTGTAATAAAATGATAATAATGATAATAATAATAGATGTGCACACTAAAAGCTACATTTTTCTTTTATAATTATAGTAAAAGAATCAGTTGGTTAATCAAATGGGACAAATGTCTAAATTTAAGTGTGCTTTTAACCATTGTTTTTATTTTTTCAAAATTTACCTTCCCTGAATTAATTTACAAAAACGTTTGTAAATCAATACTTTCAGTCTTAGTTTTAATCAATAATCTCTGAGGAGAGAGTTCAGAGGTGCAGAGAAGAACTTTGTATGCAAAGCATGGCACAACTTTTTTCTGGAAAACCTGCCAGGCATTAAACTGTCGCCTGATATTAGGGATGTTGATGGGAATTTGGCAGAATGTTGGAAAACAGTTAACAAGCAGCACCGCAGAGACCTTTAAAACAAAGGACAGGCGATGTGAGAGCACAACAAACCGCAAGCGCTCTCGGCTAACTACAGCGCTGGCACACTGTAATCAACAATGGCCAAACCGGGTTCTGCATGCATTAGCTTAAGCACAGTGCACCATTTCTACTTCAATACACAAAGTGAACAGAGCTATGCTAAACGTGTCCTGTAAACATGCTGAAGGGATAGCAAAGGTCAGCTGTGACCTGAATCCTGAAGATTTTGTGGACTTCCTCCTGGGCTTGGACTATTCACTGAGCACAAAATGTGAAGTCAGATGTTTGAAGATGGCAGGTAATGTCCCCGATGAACTCAGCAGTAGGTGCGCATGAGGTCATAAGGTCATATTAGTAACAGAGTAACTCACGTGTTTGCAGCTCAGTCCGTGCTCTCACTGCTGCTTCAGCTCTTGGCCTCACAGTCCATTTGGCTTTGCTCCTGCTTCTGTTAATTGCTCCCTCAGATAGACATTTTAAATAATGCTTTTTGGGAACCTGAGAGAGACAGCACACAGAAAAGGCCTTAGATAGATAGATAAATCAAGATATGGATAGATGGATGACAGTGAGAGACGGATGGATGGATGGATGGATGCAATATAGTGATGGATGGATGGATGGATGGATGGATAGATGGATGACAGTGATAGACGGATGGATGGATGGAATATAGTGATGGATGGCTGGATGGATGGATGGATGGATGGATGGATGGATGGATGGAATATAGTAATGAATGGATGGATGGATGGATGGATGGAATATAGTGATGGATGGCTGGATGGATGGATGGATGGATGGATGGATGGATGGAATATAGTAATGAATGGATGGATGGATGGATGGAATATAGTGATGGATGGCTGGATGGATGGATGGATGGATGGAATATAGTAATGAATGGATGGATGGATGGATGGATGGATGGATGTAATATAGTGATGGATGGATGGATGGATGGATGGATGGATGGATGGATGGATGGATGGATGAATGTAATATAGTAATGGATGGATGGATATAATATAGTGATGGATGGATGGATTGAAGTGATGGATGGATGAATGGAATATAGTGATTGATGGATGGATGGATGGATGGATGGATGGAATATAGTAATGGATGGATGTAATATAGTGATGGATGGATGGATGGAATATTGTGATGATGTAATATAGTGATGGATGGATGGATGGATGGATGGATGATGGATGGAATACAGTAAAGGATGGATGGATGGATGGATGGATGGATGGATGGATGTAATATAGTGATGGATGGATGGATGGAATATAGTGATGATGGATGGATGTAATATTGTGATGGATGTAATATAGTGATGGATGAATGGATGGATGGATATAATATTGTGATGGATGGATGGATGGATGGATGGATTGAAGTGATGGATGGATGAATGGATGGATGGATGAATGGATGAATGGAATATAGTGATTGATGGATGGATGGATGGATGGATATAATATTGTGATGGATGAATGGATGGATGGATGGATGGATGGATGGATGGATGGATTGAAGTGATGGATGGATGGATGGATGGAATATAGTAATGGATGGATGTAATATAGTGATGGATGGATGGATGGATGGAATATTGTGATGATGTAATATAGTGATGGATGGATGGATGGATGGATGGATGATGGATGGAATACAGTAAAGGATGGATGGATGGATGGATGGATGGAATATAGTGATGGATGGATGGAATATAGTGATGATGGATGGATGTAATATTGTGATGGATGTAATATAGTGATGGATGGATGGATGGATGGATATAATATTGTGATGGATGAATGGATGATGGATGAAACTGATGGATGGATGGATGTAATATAGTGATGGATGGATGGAATACAGTGAAGGATGGATGGATGAAACTGATGGATGGATGGATGTAATATAGTGATGGGTGGATGCATATAATATTGTGATGGATGGATTGATGGCTGAAATAGAGGGATGGATGGATGCATGGATGACACTGATGGATGGATGCATGGTTGGAATATAGTGATGGATGGACAGATGGATGAGAGTTAAGAATGGATGACACTGATGGATGGATGCATGGTTGGAATAAAGTGATGGATGGATGGATGGAAGAGAGTTAAGAATGGATGACACTGATGGATGGATGCATGGTTGGAATATAGTGATGGATGGATGGATGGATGGATGGATGGATGACAGTTAAGGATGGATGGACAGATGGAATATAGTGATGGATGGATGGATGACAGTTAAGGATGGACGGACCGGACGGAGGACATATAGTAATGGATGGATGGATGCATGGATTGACTGATGGATGGAATATAGTGATGGATGGATACATGGATGGATGGTTGTCACTGATGGATGGATGCACGGTTGAAATATAGTGATGGATGAATGGATGACAGTTAAGGATGGTTGGACCGGATGGATGGCATATAGTAATGGATGGATGAATGATAGACCATCAAAGCTATTTGCTAAATTTTAACCAAAGTTAGACTGGCTTTAGTTTTTCCCACTTTTCACAATCCAGTCTAATTAATTTTATCCAAAGCAATGTTGAAATAATGAATTCCTGAAGAGGTCCCACCCTACATTTTTTTTGGCACAGAAAAAAAATGACACAAAAACAGGCAAATTTGGTGTGATGGCATGCAGCAGATGTCAGTAATATTAGAGGATGTGTGACTTCTGGAGATTGGTTGTGTTCATTGCAGCAGGAATGTAATGTGGCTCTCCACTGCATTATTCAAAACACAGCACACAGATCTGCTCAGAATTCAGCGCACCTCTGCTGGCAAATGCCCCGCAATGGCTAAACATAATAGCTTCCACTGCATTTGGACGAGCCGTGATTAATCATATTTGGATGGGCACATTTGTAGCAGACAAAAAAAAAAAAGAGTGATCCACCTTTAACACTTTTAATTAAGGTGCTGCCAAAAAGATTTTTCTGTCTGTCAAGAGTTTAGGGCAGAGAGTATTTCTCATTTATGCTGCTAAGATTTGCGTTACATGACCAGCACAGGAATCTACACTAGAGAGAACTCATTATTTCATAAAATGATAGCTTAAGAGGAGCTAAGAAAAGGCTTACACTTTAGCCAGCTGAGGAAGAAAAAAAAATAAAGTTATGAAATCACTGAAATAGTTTGCTTTGGAGAACTTGCTCAACTCTTAAAAGCGGAAGTGTGCAGTTTTAAGTCATCAAATAGATCTGGAGAAATACATATTGCTGCAAGCAACAATTATAGCAACTGCATTTTTCATTCATTTCCAAAAAACTCTGTTTTAACTGATAAATACCAAACAAGCCATGCAACTCGTGCCAAATCATTTACAGTACAAGTACTGACATGCATTGTAATGTTTGTCACCATTATAGCGCCACCTTTTGGACAAACAGCAACTTCAAGTTGGTGTTTTACATGCATATACCTAATTCATTGATCTCATATAGAGCCAAAAGATAATTGTTCAAAACAGGAATCTTTGTCTTTGTGTTTAGTTTGTGTGTGGTAAATCAAATCAGTTCAGTAACAGCTCTGTTTATGTAGTGTTGGATGGTGTTTCTCATGTGTTAACATTCAGAAGCTCTGAATCTTTCAGCATAAGCACTGTACAAATGCACGTCCTCACATACAGTCTCTCTATCCCGTTAGCTCTTCTAGGTAAATGATTTAACATGAACCCATGTTCAAAGCTGAGAGAAATCCATTAAACCCGTGTGAATCAATCCCGGTGATTTTGGTGATAAAGACTGCATGTAGGCGTGAAAGCAAGGAGGTCATGAGGGGCCGGAAAAGTTTTTCTCTACACTGCTGATGAAAAATGCATGAGACCTACTCCAGAGGAGCTGTGATTGTTTTATTTATTGGTGGTTGTTTTTTTATGGCTGACAGAATAAAGGAGCATGTCTAAAAACTAATAGAGAGAATACAATTTTGATCAAATATTACTCATAATAAACATTGTCTACTGCCTCAGTGTGTGTGTGTGTGTGTGTGTGTGTGTGTGTGTAAATATTCGATAATTGTAATATTTAAATGTTATTATAAATTACTATTACTATTATTATTATTATTATTATTATATTCATAATATTTACAATTATTATTCTGTTATATAAAATGTGAATATTACTACTATCTAAAACAGAATACTACTAGTAGAAAAATATTATTATCAATATGATTTGTATTAATATACCATATCAAAACATTAATATAAGTATTTTATTATTATTATTATTATACAATATGATAATCAATATGATTAGTATGACTTACAAAACATTAATATTACTTTCATTATATTCACAAGATATTAAGCCAAATCATATCTGATATGATATAAAACACATAACAAATTATGTGATTGACAAGATATTAATACTTTTGTCATATAAAATGTGAATATTACTATTATATAAAAACAAATGCTATTATAAAAAAAGATTATTATCAATATGCTTTGTATGATTATTATATCATATCAAAATATTAATATATTTATTATTTATATTATTCACAAGATATTAAGATAAATATACTTTTTATTATATAAAACATGAATGCTATTATTATAAAAATAGGATTGTTGATATGATTAGTATGACTATCAGTATATTAATATTATTTATTATTATTATCATCATTATATTCACAAGATTTTAAGCCAAATTATATTTGACATTATATAAAACATACAAATAAAAATGTCTTGTGTGTTTAGAAAAAACATTATTTACTGCCTAAGTTGCATATACACACACCTACACACACAAACCCATCTGAGAGCTGTTCTGGTGCTTTGAGCTGTTTGCTCACAATGGGAATTGGACAAGAAAACACTTGAAAACAGTATTTCACAGGAAAAAGTAAATAATGGATCAGAAGAACATGAAAAAGGGCCCACACCCATGATTCAAACAAACACTTTCCACAACTCAGCAAATCAGATGAAAAAAAAAACATGTTTTGGAGGTTGTAGCGGAAAAGTAACACAATTAGAAAAGACAGAAAAGCGGGGAAGATGGGAAGGAGGCTTCGACTGACACTGATGAAGAGCTTGATGTGGGTTTGATTACTGTGGTTTTGGGCAGGCCGTGAGGAATGTGCCACAGCACAGTCTTTCTGCTGAGACGCTTACCTTATGGAGAGCCATTTAATCATTTCAGCTTCACATCCCTCCTCTATTTGCCTCGCTCACTTTGATTAATGACTCATGTTACATCCAATTCAGCTTTACTGACATGACTGCACCGCTGTGAGTGCTGCTGCTCATTTGGGAGGATAACACTCACACACATAAACACACACTTCCTGCAGTAGTGCTTATAAGTGACACTGCAAACCTGCCAAACCTTATTGATTAGAGCCGTTCCTTACCTGCCAACATCACCAAACCTCACGATTAAACATATACACTACCCTTCAAAAGATTGAGACTGGTTCAGGTTTTTAAAAAGTCTCTTCTGCTAACCAAGGCTGCATTTATTTGATCAGAAATACAGTGAAAATAGTAATATTGTGAAATATCATTGCAAATTAAAATGTTTTCTATTTGAATATATTTTAAAATATAATTTATTTCTATGATAAAAGCTGATTTTCAGCATCATTACTCCAGTCTTCAGTGTCGCATGATCCTTCAGAAATCAGTCTAATATGCTGTTTTACTGCTCAAGAATCATTTCTGATTATCATCATTGTTGAAAGCAGTTGTGCTGCTTCATATATATATATATATATATATATATATATATATATACACACATAAGAACAATTTTGATCAGTTTAATGCATCCTTGCTAAATAGAAGTAAAAAATAAATTTCAAAAATTGTGTGTAGCAAGTTACAATGTACAAATTAAAAATGTAGAGTGCTTCATCCAAAAAAAAAAAAAAAAAAAGATTGTTCCTTATATGAAGGATGTTTTTCTGTGAAAAACAAATAATTTCAAGAAAGAATTTCAAGAAATAAACTGTTAATATACATAACTGTCAAGATACATACAAAATATCAACAAATTATTAAAAATATTAAATATTTGCTAAATATTATTTTAAATAGTATACATATATTAATTTTTTATTAAAATGAATGAATGAATGAATGATAAATGAATAAATTAACAAATTAAATGAATGTTTGTACAAATAAACAAATGAATGAATGAATGATTAAATGAAGGAATAAATTATGATTGAATGATTGGTGATTAAATGACTGAATGAACGACAATAAAATGAATAAATAAATAAATGGTTGATTAAACGAATGAATGAACTAACTGATTAAACAAAAAAGAATGATTAAATTAATAAATAACTAAACAAATGAATAATTAAACAAATGAATGAATGAATAAAATTAATGACTAAACAAAAGAATGATTAAATTAATGAATTAATTAATGATTGATTAAACAAACGAATGATTAAATGACTGAACGAATGAATGAATGAATAAATTAATGAATGATTACTTGAATGAATGTTTGAACGAATTAATTAAAGAACTAATGATTAAACAAATGAATTAATGAATGAATGAACAAATTAACCATTAAACAAATGAATGGTTTAATGAATGAATGAATAACTGAATGAATTGATTAAACAAATGAATGATTGAATGAATGAATGAATTAACAAATTAATGATTAAACAAATGAATGATTAAATTAACAAATGAATGATTAAATTAACAAATGAATGAATAAATGAACAAATGAATGATTAAATGACTGAACGAATAAATGAATGAATGATTACTTGAATGAATGACTGAATGAATGAATGAATGAATGAATGAATGAATGAATGGTTAATCAAACAAATGAATGAATGAATGAATGAATGAATGAATGAATGAATTTCTTCCATTTCTTGATGTGAATTAATCTAACTGCAGTACTTTGTTTAAGGTGGCATTAATTGTACAATGTGCTAAAATATGCACACACACAAAAAAAAACCAAAGCCACAAGGGATGAGCGAATCATTCCAAAGCTGGATCAGAAATAATTTCCACTCTAGTCTCTTAGTTCCCCTCGGACGTCCAGTAATTGATTTTTTTAAACCTCTTTTGTTGTCACTCCAAACCCAGCCTGTGCTCTCTCAGCTTTTCCACTTCTATGTCTCTCTAAGCAGTTTTTTGGCCACATGAGGCCACAGGCGTTACCCCACCAGACCTAAGAGCACAAAAACTTTTCCTTTAAACGAGAAGCTCGTCAAAATGACAACACACATACAGAAACACTTATAGAATCTGTGAAGCCAAAAGTTTTAATAACGTCAACTTTTTCTCACTTAAGAATAAACTGATCTTTAATTCATGTCAATCATGTTCCAAATGAAGTGAAAAAATTATCAAATGGATGCCGTGCTTTTTAAGTATTTCATTCAATGCATTATCCAAAACCAGACATCTCCATATTGCATTTGATTATATATAAACATCCCCTCATTAAATTTCAGACAAAAATAACTATTGTTATATATATGGCAAAATTCCTCTCATGCAGTACATGCATACATCTCATGTTTTCTTATGATTCATACTCAAAGACATGCATCTTTCCCATACAGCGCTCCACACATTTCACAGGATGTCTCTTCCGTTCTTCAGGGTATCTCTCAATCTGACGGAAGGTGCAGCAGTAAATAGGAAGTCCTCATCATTGTTTTTTTGTCTGCAGAACATTAAAGAGCAGAAAAATGGAGTCGTGAATGGTAATACAATTAAAGATGGATCTTCCAGATAATACAGCAGAAGGGCTCGCTCATCTTCACTGGGGAATACACTTGATGAAGTTCCTAATGAATTCAATTATGCCAAACCTGTTTGAAATATCGCTCTCGGAATCAAGGGCCTGTGATGCTAAAGATCAACCTAGTCACAAATAGCACCAAACAATTTCAGCAGGCAAATAAAGTCCCTCTGTGTCTGAGAAAATCAATGCAATCTGCTGTTGAAATGGTCTGGACAGAGTTGACAAATGAAAGATTTATAATAACAAATTGATTGGGACACAAACTGATCTCATTAGTATTCATAGTATTCATGTTAAGTGGTTCTATCAAACACACAGCATGAACAACTTCAGACATCCAAATTGTAGTATTTTGTTAACAATTTGCAATAAAGTATAATAAATAGCAGTTAACACTTTTATATTCATCGTCATTAATGTTCATTTTTACATATAGTACTAATGCATGTTTAACACTATACATTAATATATTATGGACAAACATTAATAAAAGAACTAAACAATATTATCATTAACTTAGAATAATAAACACTGTAAACTGGCTTTTCGTTGTTAGTTCATGATACATAATGCATAATATTCTAATAGTAAATATACCATTTTATACTAGTATTAATACATAATAATTGAACTTAAACACGTTATCATTTACTTAATACTTTGTTTAGGTTCAAATAATTTTAAGAGTTTTTTATGTCATTAAATTTTTTTTATAATTAATTAAATTAATAAAGGAACATATTTATAAAAACATTAATAAAAGAACAATATATTTGTAAACATTATTAACAATAATTTTATTATTTAATATTTATTTAATTTTCATTCTTATAAGCACTGTAAAAATGCTGTTCATTGTTAGTACATAATGCATGATAGTAATATATACTATATGCTGTATAATATATTACATATAGCATTTTATACTAGTATTAATACATAATACTAAATTAACTTTAACATGTTAACAATTTCTTAATACTTTGTTTAGGTTTAAATAATATTTAAGAGTGAATGTTTGCATCAAATCTACATTACGTAAATATAATTATATTTATTTATATTAACATGGTAGGAATTAACATTAATAAAAGAACAATATATTTGTAAACACTAAAATTGGCAGTTCGTTGTTAGTGCATGATACATAATACATTATAATATTATATACTATGCATATAGAATTTTATACAAGTATAAATAATATTGATACTTAACACCAATTGATTCAATTTCTTAATACTTATAAGTTCAAATAATATTTAAATAGTGATTTTTGCATCAATAAATGACATAAAGTAAATGCATTTATATTTATTAGCCCAAGTAACATATAAATATAATCAATGTTATATTTATTTCAAATGATTTTTACCCTACCCCTACCCTTCAATTTGCAAGATATCACTGAAACCGGCCCTAAAAAAAATCACCACTCATCTGCGTGACACCACTGGAACATAAGGTCTCTTTTAGCCTACCAGAAAGGTTTTCTACCTGTCAATCAGTCATTGAGTCTTTCTAAACATAAAAGTGTAAACTTTACATCTAAATACCTGTCAATACTAATTAGGACACGCTGCACCAATGCACAGCAAACTTGAGCATAAAATCATCTAGAAAGTAATCACATGGAGAATATAGCGTTCTTTGAGTGTAAATCAAGAACACAGAGCAGCATTTGTATTTAATTAGCCTTCAGTGCGCCTGCTGTGCCCCGCCAGTATGTAATTACTGAGTAATGTTTTAATTGGAGACATTCCCGTGATTCTGACAAGAGCATTTCTGAGCTTAGACTGCGATTCAGTAAGAAAATCCACTTGATAAGCAAACGTCCGCTTTAACAGGGAAGGTGCATTCAACCGTTTTAACTGGAACAAGGATTGAAGCGCTTTCATTTTTTATTTTTAATGCTCAGGTAATTCAGCCATAAAATTTCAGAAAGTTTTCAATGCCAAGATGCCATGTTTCGGGAAAAACTAACAGCCAGTATGCGTGTGAGAGAAAGATTAAGATTCCCGAATGAGAATTTGATGCCTTGAGAACTCAATTTCACAGGGAGAATAAAGCAGAAAATATGTAAATTCAAATGAAGACGGAGTCCTGCTGATTAGTACCGGTGGGTCAAGGTTTAGCGGGTTAGCCCATGCTGCTAGATATCATAACTACACCAACCAGCAGCAAAGAGCATCTTTTTCCATTGTCAAAATGCAATAAATATAGTCATTTTTTTAAAAGGCTCTTTATAGTGTGAAATGGTCCAGTGTAAGAAGAGGAGAAAGTGTAGTCGACGGCTCAGTTCTGAGCAGTGCGTCTTCAACAAACTCATCATCTTCAGGACCTCAGGCCACTAATTTTCTTCTGAACACTATTAATACCAAAGCAACATGAACATCAAAACACCTTTGAAGATTATAGGGAATGATTTTTGCCACTACAAGGAAAGAAGCTATTACTGGATGAGCCAACGTGTTAAAGTGCTCTTAGTGAGAAGAGGAACAAAAGATTGCAAAGCTTGTTTTTACTGGAGTGGAAATCTCTCTCCACTTCAGTCCATGAAATTAATGAGATCAGGAACAGCATGTGCAGTGCATTATGCGGACACACAGATACAGTTACGAATGAATGGAGTTTTTACATATTAATTTCAAATCTACATGAAGTCTACATGAAGTTATAATAAAGTGAAAAGTATTATTTTTACCTTATAAATGTAACTGAGAAAAAAAGTACAAATATTCAGTTTTAATAGAACGCAAGTAACGTAGAGATTCCCCAAATAGTGCTATTACTCTTATACTTTGAGTAATAATGGTGATGGTATTATGAAGATATTATTTTACACTAAATATATTTTTTTGCACTAAAGAAAACAAACTCTATTTATAGAAAAAAATATGTATCATCTGCTATATCTGCAATTCTGCTATAAAACAAATTAACATTTATGTTCCTTAGAATGAATCAGACTTTCTGATTTCAGAATACAAAAAAAAAAAAAAATGCAACTTTTTGTCGCAATTGTGATTTTTTGAAAGAATTGAAAGATATAAATTCATAACTATAAGAATATTAAAAAGAATTTAAAAAGGTATAGTCACAATTCTGACTTTTTCTCGCAATTTGGTCATTTGGTCAGTACTAGTCTTTTGAATATCTAGGGATTGTGCTGAAAGGTGCTCCATGCATTCTGTTTATCATTATTTACAGGCCTCCAAAATACTCTCCAGCCTTTGTTGAAGAGGTCAAAGAAATGTTATCAATGATTTCCTCAGAGTTTGACTGTTTTTGCTATTGCAGGAGATTTTAATATTCACATAGAAAATGCAGAAAACAAAACTACAAAAGAAATGAGAACGGTTCTAAACACTTTTGACCTGATTCAGCATGTGCATGGACCCACACACAAAGGTGGACACACTCTAGATTTAATCATCAGTAGAGGTCTAAACATTTCATCCATTGTTATTATGGACGTAGCACTATCTGATCACTTCTGTATTTTCTTTGATATATTGATCTCTGCTACCACTGAATCTAGATCTGTCTCTGTCAGAAGGAGATGCATTAAAGAGAACACTAGTGTGCGGTTTATGGAGGCTATATCTTTGACACCAAGCATTTCTGCAGACTCTGTTGATATTCTCCTTGATTCCTTTAACTCAAAAGTTAAGAATGTTATTGATGATATTGCTCCAATAATAGTCAGTAAGAAAACAAACAGACAGAAATCAGTTTGGAGAAGATCAACAGCAGTTCAGACCTTGAAAAGACAATGCAGAAAACCCGAGCGGATGTGGCGGAAGACGAAACTTGAAATTCACTATAGCATCTATAAAGACAGCCTTCATGCTTTTAATGTGAAACTAGCCACAGCTAGACAGAATTTCTTCTCAATCCTTATAAACAGTAACTTAAACAACACTCTTACTCTTTCTGCCATTGTTGAGAGACTGACAAACCCCCCCAAGTCAGATTCCCAGTGAAATGCTCTCAGACAGCAAATGCAATGAGTTTGCTTCCTTCTTTTCTGAGAAGATCATAAATATCAAAAAGATACTATGTCTATTTTTGAAGCAACTGATAGCAAAATTTTGGAAGAAATAGTGCAGCACCTAAAATCGTCAACCTGCTATCTTGAAACACTTCCCACATCTTTTTTCAAAAGTGTGCTTAACTGTTTAGAAGCAGATCTCTTAGAAGTGGTGAATGCCTCACTTCTTTCTGGGACATTTCCAAACTCCCTGAAAACTGCAGTTGTTAAGCCCCTCCTGAAAAAGAGCAATCTTGATAACACCATTTTGAGCAATTATAGACCAATATCAAATCTTACTTTTATAGGCAAAATTATAGAAAAGGTAGTTTTTAATCAGCTGAACAAATACTTAAACTCAAATGGATACCTGGACAATTTTCAATATGGTTTCCGACTGCATCACAGCACAGAGACAGCACTCATTAAGATAATAAATGATATTCGCTTAAATTCTGACTCTGGCAAAATATCAGTGCTGGTATTGCTAGATCTCAGTGCTGCGTCTGACACTGTCGATCATAACATACTACTAGAGAGACTGGAAAACTGGGTCGGGCTTTCTGGGATGGTACTCAAATGGTTCAGATCATAGAAGGGAGAGGTTATTATGTGAGTCTAGGAGAGCATAAGTCTAAGTGGACGTGCATGACATGCGGAGTCCCACAAGGCTCAATTCTTGCACCGCTCTTGTTTAGCCTGTATATGCTCCCACTAAGTCAAATAATGAGAAAGAACCAAATTGCCTATCACAGCTATGCTGATGACACACAGATTTACCTAGCCTTACCGCCAAATGACTACAGCCCCATTGACTCCCTCTGCCAATGTATTGATGAAATTAATAGTTGGATGTGCCAGAACTTTCTTCAGTTAAACAAGGAAAAAACTTGTTATTGCATTTGGAAACAAAAATGAAGTTTTCAAGATGAATGCATACCTTGACTCTAGGGGACAAACAACTAAAAATTAAGTCAGGCATCTTGGTGTGATTCTGGAGACAGACCTTAGTTTCAGTAGTCATGTCAAAGCAGTAACTAAATCAGCATACTATTATCTAAAAAAAATTGCAAGAATTAGATGTTTTGTTTCCAGTCAAGACGTGAAGACTTGTTCATGCCTTTATCACCAGCAGGGTGGACTATTGTAATGGTCTCCTCACCAGCCTTCCCAAAAAGACCATTAGACAGTTGCAACTCATCCAGAACACTGCTGCTAGAATTCTGACTAGAACCAGAAAATCTGAGCATATCACACCAGTCCTCAGGTCCTTACACTGGCTTCCAGTTACATTTAGGATTGATTTTAAAGTACTTTTACTCGTTTATAAATCACTCAATGACCTAGGACCAAAATATATTGCAGATAGACCACTCAGATCGAGTCAGTTAGAAATACCAAGGGTTCACACAAAACAAGGGGTGTCTGCCTTTAGTTACTATGCCGCCCGCAGTTGGAATCAGCTTCCAGAAGAGATCAGATGTGCTAAAACATTAGCCACATTTAAATCTAGACTCAAAACTCATCTGTTTAGCTGTGCATTTATTGAATGAGCACTGTGCGATGTCCGAACTGATTGCACTGTATTTTACGTATTCACTGTATTTTATGTAAAATCATTTTCTATTTTTAACTGTTTTAAATTCATTTTAAATAAGTCAATTTTTAAATCATTTCCAAAGTTTTAAAATTGCTTGTTTTATTTTTGTTATTATTTTTTCTTCATGATTATTTTACTTTCTTTTATGTAAAGCACTTTGAATTACCATTGTGTACGAAATGTGCTATGTAAATAAACTTGCCTTGCCTTGCCTTGCAATTATGAATTAACATCTTGAAATTCGGACTTTACATCATGCAATTTTTTTTTAATGGTGTTATACACTCAGAACAGCCAGAATAAAAAATTACAAAGATAACTGACTTTTTAAACTCACAGCTCTGACTTTTCTTTTCAGACGCTTAGAGACGCTTTTTCTTTTAGAGACGCTTGAATCGCCGGCCCACAGTGAGCTTCTGTATTCGTGCTGTGCTCGACTCAAGAAAACAGCTCACCTAACGTCATATTTCATTCTGCCTGGGCTTTGATCAAGAAGAGCTGCTGCTCCAGATTTCCTCACGATCACCAGGAACACGGGTGGCCCGCAGAGCGCTGAGGGATGACCGACCTGCAGAGATGTTCCTCTCATGCCATTTTCACTAATGAAATGTCTGTAGGGGTACAAGAATATGGAGGGCAGAAATAGTTCTCCCAAAATCTCATCGAACAAGAACATTCTTAATGACATTCTAAAAGCCTGACTTATTAAATAATCTAGTTATTTGAAATGGCGAATTTTACTGGAGCTTTAGATACTTCAGGCTTTTATGGCCTATATACTATGATATAGTGAGAATATGGAGCTCATACTCGAAGAGGAAAAACACTTTTTTATTCAGAAGCATAAACTGAGCAACAATATGTTGTTTTATCTTACATAAAATGCAAATAAATATCAGTCGTCTATCTATATTTTTCAATAATATGTCTTATATGATGATAATTAAGTGCTTAGTTTTATGATTTAAAAAAAAAAACTGTAGTTTTTATTGTTAGGGCAAAACATATAACTCCAATACAATGATTACTGAAAGACAAACAAATAAATGTTTTTAAAGTACACTAAAAAGTTATATTAAAAAAGTTTTAATGTTGATAATTTAGATGCATTAAAATTGCATATTAAATATGATACAATAGGCTTCATAGTGTCAAATTTTATATAGGCCACTTTTATGTGGTTTGGTGTTGAATAGGGATGCAATCAATATTACACTTCTGGCCAATACCAATAAGCAATATTTATTCTCATGTTATGGCATATTACTGATAAATGGACAATATAAAAATTCTATAAGCCATTGTCAAAATAAATAAAAAATAATAATTTAATAAAACACTATAAAATGTTACAAGTAAATGTAGGCACCACAGTGTTACAAATATTCAGTATTATGGCAAGTTTGCTGCTGATTTACTAAAGATTACAGTAAAATTATTCATGTTTAAAAATATCAACTATAAAAATTTTAAAAGTAAGGTAGAAATGTTAACAAGCATGCACAGTTAAACATGAAATCAACCGAAACCAATAAATTAAAAAAAATTTGAATTAAATGAATTAAATATCATGGATTCCATAGCATCCTCAACATTCTTGGCGTAACGATTACTTTAAGGAGACGCAACAGAATAAGACAGACAAAAATAACTTTTAAAGCTGCCAAAGCATAATTACATTTGAGTGCAGAGTATGTGTGAAATGAGTTGCTCTCTGAAGAGAAACCCACATCACTGAATCCACATCATTCAGAGACGCTCCCTCCATCTGCTGCAGTGCAGGACTTTCACATTCAGACATTAGCATGGTGAAGCACACCATGCACTGCGACAGAGTGCTGCTTTATATCAAACCACTGATATGAGGCATGATATGGTGCAAACTGACTGAATGTTCCTGTGCAGATTGGGTCAATCCATAAAGCCTGTGGTGATGCCTCCTGAGAGGAGCTCAATATTACAGCTATGAACGCAACATCATAACACAGGCAGGCATCAAGACTGAGTTTATGAATTATGAAGGCTTCAATAAGACACTGTGTATACTGTTACATGTGGGATGCAAATAAATTACTGTCATATCAAATGTAAGTTTTTATATGCACATTTTGGAAATATTATTCACATCTAGATACAGATCTACATTCAAATGGAGCTTTTATTTATTTTTATTTCTATACTAATTTATTTATTTAATGCAGAAAAATAAATAAGTGGATGGGAACCTGACTACTGTTGCACAAGTTCAGAAATTCACTGTTGCAGTGAAACTGTAAGGATATATAACCTAGAATGAGTGTTTTCTGAAAATAATCCATGAATATATTAATTGCAGATGCTCTAGAATAAAAAGTCTAATCACATGTGCAGGCTGCAGATACATCAAAATCCATCCCGCAGACATTGAAAAGGAAGGTACGAAACCGCTGTCTTACTGCACATCTAAGAAAAGTCTGATTACTGGGAAAAAAATAGTAAAGGTTGTCATACAAGTTACTTAGAAAGGAATATAGATATTCTATTACTAATCCATCTTTTAATGGATGAATAATCCCTATGTAACAATAATCCTGAGTGCAAAATGTCAAAGGTCATTCAAACATATCCAGTCAGTGATTAATTAATTAGTTTGACATAAATATGGAAGTTTTCAAGGACATCCAGTAATAAATCATGCACAAAAAGAGCAAGAACATGCATTCATAAAATACACAGGGTGGATTTTGATGTGATCTTGTTTGTGCAACACTGACATAGAGGAACTACTGCACAATGTTTGGAGGAGTTGCATTACAACAATACATCCCTCAAATCCATGCAGTGCCGAAGCCTCCATTACTCTCAGCATTCATTTTAAATGGGAACATTTCAACGGCCCATAAGCCGTGTTCATAACATGAGGTTAAAGCCAAGCAATGCTTCACATGTGTCCTGTCAACTTAGATATGATCTAGCTTTGCTATAGAAAGATGTTTGAGATCCATTTTCTTCTTTGCTGTTACAAATACTTAAATGTTTATTTATTTGACTGCCTTTAATTGGCCATTTTATGAATTCACTTGCTTTCTTCCATCTGAGACTGTGTACATAAAAATTTAAGGCATATTTGTGACATATCGTGTTGCATTAAATGCTCTTAACGCCTTTAAAATCCTGAATCATTCAGTGACTTTCTATGGACATCTTTGTTTTAAAGACACCTCTCCCTCTTATTATCCTCTCCTTTTTGGAAAGCCTTCAGTGAATTAATTTTTTATCTCCATCTTATGATGGGGACCATCTGTTTGTGCTTTATGAGCCTATGTAGAGAGATGAACGAGCAAATCCGTAAATACATCACACTGATCCACATACGTCTGCGACATACGGTAACAATGAGAGTCAGAGAGTGAACACAAGCAGATACACATCTAATGAACTCTGACCTGCGCATTCACAGAGCACAAAGACGTTTGAGCAAAAGAGGATCTAAATGTCACAGACTGACCTCTTTACTCAATAGAAGAAGAAAAAAAAAAACAGAATTCAAAGTTACAGAAAGTGGAGTAGATATCTCACTATTTTGAGAGTATTGTTAACATGGAACAGGTGTATAATAAAAGGGATATATTTTGGGGTCCTGATGTGTGTGTGTGTGTGTGTGTGTATGTGAGCGTGTTTATGTGGTTTATGAGGACACAAATTTGTATAATGACATGGTTATGACATAGGTATTACAATGAGGAGGTGATTTATGAGGACATTTGCAGTGTCCCCGTAATTCAAAAGGCTTATAAATCATTCAGAATGAGTTTTTTTAAAAATCCAAAAATGCACAAAGTTTCCTGTGAGGGGTAGGGTTAGGTGTAGGGTTGGGGTAGGGCAATAGAAAATACAGTTTGTACAGAATAAAAACCATTACGCCTATGGAGAGTCCCCATAAACCACATATACCAACATGTGTGTGTGTGTGTGTGTGTGTGTGTGTGTGTGTGTGTGTGTGTGTGTGTGTGTGTGTGTGTGTGTGTGTGTGTGTGTCTGTGTGTCTGTTTGTGTATTTAATTTTTAAATAATTATAGAGAAAGAGAGTATGTAAAATCAGGTAGAAGAATTTTGCTTTGATTAAAAAACAAATAATGTACATAAAAAAGGCAGATTTTAGGCCATATACAAATATTTTTGGCATGTTAAAATATCTTTAAAAGCCATTTAAAAGGTAGTTTATGCGATGTTAGCCACTCTGGAACACTGTCACTGGATTTGACATTATTTTTAAAATGCTGTTCTACAAAAATACCATTGCACCATTGAAATCAGAGATAAACAGGGAGAAAATTATTAATTTTGCACGCTTCTGACGGCACCATCATACTGGTGTTTTACCATTAACAAGGTGAATAATCTAGATTTAAAGTATTAATAGTTTCCACATTAATGAAAAAAAGAAAAATCATTAAAGTTGGATTTGAAAAACAAAAAAATCATTATTTTATTAATTCTACTTAGAGTAAACTGATTATATATCTCTAAGGGTGCTTGCATATTTTTTAATTGTTATTTATTTTAAGATCATGTTTAAGCAAGAAATGACTTGACTGCCGCTGATTCAGCAAATTAGCAACTGTTTTAACTCTGCATATCAATAATTTAAAGGTGCCATGTGTAAAAATTGAGGTAAAAATATCCAAAAAATGACCTACACGCATCAAAAGAATGAGAAGAAATAAGGGCGATGATGTCATTAAAAAAATGTCAAGTTATAGTGCTGCAGAGATATGAACCTTAATTAGCATTAGCATTACTAGCCACGGCCCGACAGGTGTCGTAATACCAGTTTCAGCCATGGGAGGCGATATGCGGGCAACATAACCACCAGCCAACCTGCAATACACGAATAACTCGCACGGCTTGTGGGCGTACTTGAACCTGATGTCAATCGAGTGGAAAGTACAGCCCACTACTTAATTTCAGTTCAGGGAAGAGAGCGGAAGGATGGGAAAACACAGGGAACCAACCGCGCTCGGAATCACAAATCAAATCCGATAAGAAAAGGAGCCGAACCAGAGTAAACATAGGCACTGCTTTCCATCGCTGGAGACAACTGATGGACTTGAAAGAAATGAGGTTCGACTCCGAACTTGCAACATTTCTTTTGGATTGGTAAGTAAGATGCTGTTAGTATTTCGCTAGAAGTTTGTTTTATATGTTTGCGTATTTTTTTCGGGAAGTTATAACATAGAAATGTATCGAAGGCTGTTCGATAAACGTGCTAATGTTAGCGATGGCTAACCGTAGCTGCGTTTGATAATTAGCTAGCTATAACTTACCCACAGATCCGATCCGGTTTTCACCTGTTATCTACCAAAGCCCGTCTCTACCAAGCTGATGCTAAAATGTAACATCACCTAAGAAGCTTGAAATGTCTTCGATGATAATGAACCCGAGAGAGAGAGAGAGAGAGAGAGCGCCCCGGCCGCGCGCGCACTCACTCACTATATTCAGAGCGGTCAAGTTTTTGAAAGCGTGTGAAAAGAGTCAATTGCGTGTCTCACGGTGAATGCTTGAGAGTTGGCAGCTCTGGTTACGTTGGTTGGCGCTAGCTTGGTCAACATCAGCTGTCTGATGTTGACCAATGATGTTGACAGAATGCTGTCTGTCAAATTAATTTAATTCAAATAATGTGTATATACAACTCAAAATGTAATATGAACAAAACGAATATGAACATATTCACTGGTAAAGGTGAAGGGGAGTAGCTTGAAGATGTCATGTTTCAAAATCACTTGACATCACCCAACGTCCTCTTAGGCTTCGGCTATGGCTCTAGGGTTGTTGTGAAGGTAGGGGCGGAGCATAGAGACTATGCCGTTTCTCGTTTGTTACTCTAGAGTAGACCAATTCACTTTATTGAGGCATACTGCCCCATCTGGTATGGAATGTGGAGTATGACTAGATATTTTTGCCAGACATTACACATGGCTCCTTTAAGGCATTCTGATTGGCTGACATGTCATGGGAGGGTGGGGTTTTATTAAATTAGCAAGATTGGCAATATTGTGCAAGCATATTACCTGGTTTTTATATACGTGTATGTGTGTGTGTGTGTGTGTGTGTGTGTGTGTGTGTGTGTGTGTGTGTGTGTGTGTGTGCTGTCACCTGAGATAACTGTGTTGCCTCCAACCAAAGCAAACAACAGATGATTATCGGAGAGGAAGGAGAAATTTCACAGATAAAGTGCAGACACCAGAGTCAGCACGTTCTTCCCAGTCATCTGTAATTGCCTTACAAACACCAGCACCATGCTGTCTAGTTGCTCCTGAGGGCTTTGAGAAATCCAGTGTATCATCTGCTGGCACACAAACACATGATGGGTGAAAACGTATGCAGTGCACTCCAAACATTCAGAGACTTTCACCTCAAAAGGAGCATTTTAAAAAGTTAGGAAATTGAGGCACTTGATGATATACGGCAGCACTGAATCCTGTGGACGTCAGCATATAGTGACACACAGCTGTTTGTTCTGAGTGTACAATAAGCATATATGAAATGATTAGTTCATAAAGTGAGAGCTGTGACAGCCTGTCATCAAGTGGAGATGCTGTCAAGGGATCGATATCCAGATGGCGGCTGATACGGATAACAGCTCTGCTCTCCTGCAGAGTAAATCTGTGAAAAGTAGAGATGTTAGAGCAAGGCCAAGGTGAAAATGTGGGTTAAAGGGCATTATATCGGTTTGACTCCACACCTTCAAGCAATGGTTGGATATAATAATGAAAAAACATCATTGTTTTGAGATGGTCCTTTTTACAAAATCAGTCATGAATAGGACTGAATCAGTCGGAAAGCTTCATTGACTCACTGAGTCCCGCTCACGATACAAAACCAATTGATGCTAATTCATTCATAAATCCATTTCAACAGATTGCCACTTTATTCTTTGTTATATGAAGGTCACACTGAACCAGTCCTTGAACTTTTCACAAGGCTTTTATTAATAATATTTCTATTTTACTGCCCTTTTTCAAATTCAAAAAAAGTATTATTATTATTTTATATATAAAATATTTAAAAAAATATGATTTATAATAGTATTATTATTTTTATTCTTATATTATTGCCCTTTTCTAGACCCAGATAATATAATAATAAAAAAAGTTTTATTTATTTATTTGTGTGTGCTTCCACTGAGGAGCTTGATATAAGATGTGATTTGTGGGGAGAAAAAAGAAAATCAAGAAAAATATTACAGGTAAACAATATTTTCATCAAGCGTGATTTCCAAATCAAGCTGTCATTGTGTCAAATTCAGCCCAAAGTGTGAAATATCATTTAACTGTATTTAGAAAGAAAGAACGTTGACAAACTAAATAGTGAAAATGTGTGTGTGTATGTTTGTGTGTGTGTAAGTGTGAAAAGTATTTTAAAATTCATTTAGCAGTGCACAAGCAAAAAAAAAAAAAAAAAAAAAAAAAACACACACACACCCATAATTGAAGAAAATCACAGACACTGTAATTCTGTGTGTGCTGTGTTCTCTGCACCGACCCTCGAGGATGATATGATACCACTGCTCCCCTTCAGAGAGACAAGCTGAATAACAAACAGCTCAGAAGGTCTGAATAAAGGATGGGCTTTCAAGCCAACAATCAATCACTTAGCCAGCGTGACCATAGGTATCCCAGCTCACAGAGATTTATGGGTTCAGAGGTCAGAATGGAGGAAACAAAACACTGCAGGTAATATACACCACTGGAGCACTAGAGATGACCTTCCCAACAGCAACTCAACACCCCACGGTCAATAAACACACACCCACCTGTCAATCCACCGCAAAGAGAGAGAGGGAACTTACAATGTGTGAGGTCAAAGGTGACCAGTGAGAGTTTTGGGGGAATTTTACAGAGCCCTGTTATTTGAAGATGTCTCATATGTCGCTCAGGACACGTGAAGTCAAGTACCTCTGCATCTCCTTGCCTTGGAGAAAAACAGCGTTTTTAAGAACGAGAGGGGGCTGAACAGAGTCACGGACAAATAACCACTAGAGGGCGATCTAGAGGGACAGAGCAAAACATGACGGCTGCTGCTGGTTCAGGATCAAAAGAGAAAGCAGTGAGGGGGAAGAAACTTGAGCCGCAGGGTGTTTGCACATGAAATATGATGGTGTTTTATATAGAGCTGCTGTGCTTCGGTGAAAAGAGGGGAAAAAAAGAGTCAAGAGTAAAGGAGACGATCAAGCTGTTGTTTCTCATCAAACAAAAGCAGATAGTGATTTATAATCCAAAGTTGCCAAAACTAAATGAATAATAATAATAATAATAATAATAATAATAATAATAATAATAATAATAATAATAATAATAAATAAATAAATGCAAAATAAAAATACAATAAATACAAATTTAATAATTACACAATTTTTGAAAAAAATAATTTAAAAAAAACATACACACACTCATATATATATGTATATATATATATATATATATATATATATATATATATATATATATATATATATATATATATATATATATATATATATACACATACATATACACACACATACACACAGACACACACATATATAGGGAAGGAGGGTGTTTAAGATAAACTCTCATGTAGCATTTCAAGGAATAAAGGAAATAAAATTTGAGTAAATGTTTGTTTTTGTAGGAATGGACCCTGTAAAGAATGAAAGCTGAAAAAGTGCTATATAAAATCTATATTTAGAAAATCCTAAGTGTGATAATATCCACTTTTTGAAAGTTGAGATTATTTAAGAAAGTCTTCCTTTTCAATACAATTATACAAATTAAGGACACACTTGAGTGTTATATCAGATCATACAAAAGCTATTGACTGGATATTGAGTTTGTACTTTCAGAGAAATATAACAGAACAACAATGACTCGCGCTGAATCACTGAACTACAACAGAGACTCAATAGCTGGAGATATTAACCTGGGTAAATCCATTTCGATGCCTGCTATTCATAAAGCTCTTATACAAATGTATTTGATTCAGTTGAGTGTTGAATACAAGTTAAGCAAAATGTTATTGTATTAAGTTGTTGAATTTTAATGGTCCAAATGAGCAATTAGCATATATATGTAGATAATTAATTCATTCATTTCCTTAAGTTACAGATATTCAGTAAATATATAAGCTAAATATCTGAAACATTTTCTTGCACAAATTACAACATCACAAATATCACACAATGACAATATTTATTTGCCAGTTCTGACGATAATTGAATCTTGAAATGTATTGTGGAAAATGACACATTGACAATATTACATATATTTTAAATAAAAATAAAAAATAAAAATAAATGAAACTAAAATAAAAACTTAAAAATTACAATTAATAATTTAATAAAATATACATAAATTTAATGTAGTGATTTTTTATAAGTATATAAATATAAACATTAAAACAATTAAATAAATATAAAAATGAGATGTAACAAAGTAAAATGAAGGCAAATTAATTTAAAATTTTAATAAAATAAATTATATTTAATACAATTTAAATAAATAAATTTTAAATAAAATGTTTAAAATAAATGGAATTAAATGTAAAAGTAAATATTTTAATTAAAAATTTGTAAAATAATATTCATAGAACATTTAATGGAATTAAATAAAATTTTAATTAAAACAAATAAAATAAACACAACACTGTCATTAAAAGTTACTTTAATAAGTATATATATATATTTTTTTTTTTTAATAATTAAATGAATAATTACACACATAAATAAATTCTGGTTGGGGTTAAAATAAACTAGTCAGCCTCACAATTACTTGGTTGTTGCTTCACCCTGCTACATGTGAGGACACCATTTGATCTGCTCATAATAACAACAGCTGCAGCAACAGAAGACAACAATACAAGGAGAGAAGAGAGCCACCAAATCCATGAGAGAAAGCTCTTCCGGGAGGGAAGGTGATTGTCGAGTACACTGTTGTCCATGCTCCTTTGCTCTCCAAGCACTCCTCAATTCCCCATGGTCTGAGCGAAAATCCAATTACTTTTCAAACAGCCCCAGAGGCACCAAATGGTACTCTGTCTCTGCCAATTATCTCACGCTCCTCTGCAACAGACGCACGCATCCGAGTGTTCATGCTGCTCAACAGGTCCGCTGGCAAAACCCTCTTATTTAACGATGAATTGGTATGATTGTGCTGAGAGGTGAGGGAACGTTTGGTCCACCATTGGAAAAGTTCAACACAATTTTAAGAAAAAAAAAAAAAAACATTTCTCTCACTGAAAATAAGACGTTTTCTGACCTGCTGCTGACTGTAAATTGAAGTCAACAAGAGTCCATTTTACTTACATAATGTCACATCTCATTGTGAAACAGTATGACAAGAAAAAGAAAAGAACTGGAATATATTCAGAATTTTATTGGTTTGTGAAAAGCAGTCTTTGCATGAAACGTAAAATATAAAGCAAGCTGAAAAAAATGGTGTAGAGACAATTTTCACTCAGAAATTGATAGAAAATTATACTCATTATTACAAAGAACAATACAGAAGTTTACAATTTTAAAGTATAATAATAGAAACAGTACTTTTTTTGTAAAACACACATTTGTTTTAAATACACAACTTCAAAATATATATTTTTTATTTATTTTTTTAATTATTTAAGATGATTTTGAAATATGTTAAGAAGTGTTTTCGCTGTATTTTCTTAGATAAAACAATGAAACTGCATGAACACTGGGGCAGTCAAGCATCACAAATTATTCAAAAGCAGCATAAAATTACCATAAAAGTGGTTTATATGAATCCTGTGCCATCTTAAAAGTCTTCTGAATTCATTCGACAGATTTGTGTGATGAACAGACCAAAATCAAGTTGTTATTCATTGAAAATCTTCCTCTTCTGCTGGAATTGAATCTTGAATCAACTGATTCACTAAAAAAGATCAGACTGCAAAAACGATTCATTTTCAATCAAAGTCAAGAACTCATCAGGAATAGAGAGATAACCAAGATATTCTTAAAAAAAATCACCTTGAGTGTTCGACAAAGACAGACATACGCAGGTTTCAAATGACACGATGAATGTATGATGACAGAAAGTTACTAATTACATTTTAGCAAGCAATCAGTATATTCGCACAGCAATACAACTCTCTCATCTCCAACTTTCAGCGATTAAACAGGCATCTAAAAGAGGCTAATTATTATCTGATGAGCTTAACACACACAACACCGCGAGAAGAATGAAAACTACAGAAGCTATGGTTAATCAATAACACCTTATAGGGCGTGAAAAACAAGATGATCAATCGTGTTCCCCACCGCATGATAACAGCACCATTCATTACAGGGCTGATGCAGTTATTGACCACGCACTAATATATTACACAAATAGAGAACGCTGCTCATTAAAGACTCAAATATACGATATGTAGCAGAGCTCTCGAAACAATGAGTCTGCCGCATGACATTTTCATCACCATCAATAGCAGGGCTTTACTTATTCATGAGGTTAAACAATTACCCAGCAGACAGACACTCTTTCACACTGAAGAAAGTCAAGCTGCCGCCGCAGCAGCGCTAATGAAGAAACTGTATTAGCTGAGTAAACAGCCAGAGATTCACTGAATCTCTCATGTTTAATATTCAAACGCAGCACAGTAATGAATTGCCCATCACTGGGGCTGCAAAGGGCCAGATAAATGTGTCTGAGCTGTCTTACCTGACACACACACACACACACACACACACACACACACAATTTCATAACCCTTTCATTTAATGGCATCACAGGCTGTTTCGGACACAAAAGCTGCTCCAAAAAGGAGAGCTTGCTGCCTTTAAGAAACTAATTTGGTAGCATCAGGAGAAAGCAATCCCACAATGCACTATGGTGAGTTATTAAAAAAAAAAAAAAAAACATCCTTTCAAATCGGTGAACGAAGCATGAGAAATTGTACAATTGTGAAAACTGCAACAACTATATCTTCTTTATATCGGAAATACAAATGTCCATACTGCCCAAATCAGGAAATACAGTTTACATAATATAATAACATTTTATATTTCTAAATATTATTTGTATATTACATTATAATTGTATTTAAAATATGTTATATAATTTCCTTAATTTTGTATTATTAATTATATCAATAAACAAATAAAATAAAAATAGTTTATATAACATATAATAGGCCTAACAGTTTATAATATAACAACATTATATATTTAATATTTCTATATAATTTCTATATATTATATAAACAATAATATTTATAAAATATTTTTTTATATTTTATTACATAATGGCATAATTATTTTTATTTGTTTATACTATTAATAATCTATTACAAGTATATTATAGAATATTTAAATTCTGATAAAAAATAATACAATATCATACTTGTATTCATAAATATATAATTTTACACTGTAATTGTTTATTTTGTTGTATAGTCATTTTTTATTGTTATATTAGCAATTATATTATATAATATTAAAACAATGTAACAATACAGTAAAAATACAATATTATGCTTATAATATTCAGAAATGTTTATATATCAAAAAATTAATTCTATATTAAAAAACTAACACTAGCTTCTCTAATTCTTTTTTGCATTCTATCTGTTTTCTTTTTATTTATTATACAATTAACAAAAGCATAAAGGCCTCTAACACTATAGCGTGCTCTATTCTTTTTCTATTCTATCTGTTTTCTTTTTATTTATTATATAATAAAAAAAACGCTACGTGTACTGCGTTAAGCTAACTGTGACTTGTTATAGCACTTGCATATCATTGCTCTTTTGTTGATTTTGATTGCTTCCATTGTCCTCATTTGTAAGTCACTTTGGATAAAAGCCTCTGCTAAATGACTAAATGGAAATATCATTTCATGTTATAAATAAGTTTAATAAAAGTTGAATTAAGTTTATATTAATTAACAGAATTGCTTTATAACATTAATTGTTAAAAATAATTGTTAAAATGTAAAAAAAAAAATACTATAATATTATACCTCTAATATTAACAATTTTATTTAAATTTTATTTTAATTTTATATAAAAATGTTTCAAAGAAAAACAAACAAAAAAAAAAATTATGGCACAGCAAAGAAAGATCACTGGAAGGAGATGGTGTGCTGCGCTACGAAGCACTGCTCCTGAGTAAAAGCCGTCAGATTTATTTAGAGGAGGTGTGACACACCAGTCTTGGGACGGGTACGTGCCTCCCCCCGGCTGCTGCTGCTGCTGTAACGATTAGGAGCAGGGCTGGAGTTTCTGTCAAGAGAGTAACATGGAGAAGGAAAATATATTTCCAAAGAACTGCAGGCATAGAGGAGAGGATCGATGACGTAAACCAAAGATGAGAGTGCATAGAGTTCAATCAATCTGCTTCCAATTATTGGAAATATTATTGAGGAAGAGTATATTGAGGAAGTAGTTTTAAGGGATTTATTCTTACTAAACAATACTACACAAAAACTGTTAAAAACGTACAAAAGGACAAACTCTGAATGTGTGTCTCTTCATCTCTTATGTTTACAAAGGGCCTGAAAATACGGAAAAGTGATGTGATCCAGAAATGATCTACATATACTACATGACCTTGACTGTCATGTGGGAAAACATGCATCATTGCCAGCCCAGATTAATGTTCATCTGCAATTTTTCTTCATTACAGGTGAGAGAGCATTACTGTCTGATTAAACCCTCCAGCCCTAATTTCATTATGACTTTGCCATCTCTGTTATATTAACTTTATATTCTAACATCTACAATGGCAAAAACATTTTTATAATGTATAAAAGTTAAAATGTTAAATATGTATGTGTATATATATATATATATATATATATATATATATATATATATATATATATATATATATACATACACACATACACACACATATATAGTACATACATAAATGTATATATTATATATTTATCTATATATTTAAAATTACATAATATTTATTTTATTATTTTCTAAATGTACATTTAGAATTTTGTAATATATTAATTCCAATTTGTGTATTTGTTTATCTTTTTTTCTTTCCTAAAAAACATACTTTAAATTGATAATATATTTATATTTTATAATATTTAAAATTGCTACAAATATTTATTACAAATAATATTTATTTAGTATTTAGTTTATAATTTTGTTATATTTATAATTAAAAAAGATTAAATATTTGACAATTACTTTGAAAAAATTTGAATTATTTTCCAAGTTCATTACAATTTCTGTTATTGAATGTGTATCTTAGCTACAACACTGGATTTTAACTGCATTTGGCATCAGTAATTATACACATACTAGTACACATAGTAATACTAATAGTTTCTGAGTGGTTAGACATATTGAATCATAACCAGCTTACTAGAAGAATTGCATAAAAAAGCCATTCAATCATTGGGAAGAAAAAACATTACACTAGTTGTGCTGTATGTTTATTGTCATTGTCAAGATGAATTTGCATTAAATTCAGGTGGCAGACACAGCTAGATAAAATAAATATACTTTAAAAAAAAGCATTTTCTTTCCTTGGTTCTGTCTATTTGGAAGCAACACTTGTAAAGACTATTACAAGTATGCAGACAACCAAAAACTATTAAAGAATGATTGTCATGCCATTCAGTTCCATTGACCTAAACAAGATTCCCAACCTCAAGAAAGAGGAAAACATATAGAGATAAACAGAAACTGGAAGAAAGTTAAAGGAACCACACTATGTTATACTGCCTGATTTCTTTATGGCCTGTCAAGATGCCCATTGGTTATGCATTATGTTTGAACTGGGGACCAAAAAAATGTAATAGAAACACCAGGCAGGCTGGACCGCAAACCATGAATCAAGAGTTTGAGCTTTGATTTAAGAAATCCCATGCCTGAAGCCCAAGAGCAGCCCATCTCTTGATGCCACAAATCAAGCCAGTTTGTGTATAGCTATGAATTACTGGGGAGACACAGAGCTTTGTAATGTAGCATAATATATTATATAGACTCAACGTCACACTATATTACCATGCATACATGTATTTATGAGAACACGCTTAAATACTGTGCAACTATGTATATAATTAGAAATACACTTGTTTTTATATACAATTCTGCATTATAAGACTATTTGAGTGCTCCTTCTTCATTCAGAGGGGAAGTGACAATGAAGGATGACAACGAGAGCAAAAGAGAATGAATTCCATGTGGAAAACATCTGACGTTATATGTAGGTGCAATCAGACAAAGAGCAAAGCTTTCATGGTCCGCACAGTTAAATGATTTAGAAATATTCCTTAATTTGGCCCATGTTTACAGGACCACTTAAAAGGATGAGTGGTCCACCCACCAAAAAAAGGAAGGAATAGACTCAAAGAGAATCATTTATTTTGAAATAACTAACAGTTTGGGATGCGGATAATTAGTTTCATGCTTTAAGTCAAAGAGCAGTGGATTTTTTCCAGGAACCAGAAGTGACCTAGACATCAGTTCTATTAAAGAGACTCAAAAGCTAGCCATTACTTTGAAAACATCAACATCACAAACAAGATGTATTGCATTCAAAACAAATTTTCATTCTATTATAAGAAGCTAAAAATGCACATTCTAGTCATGCATAAACATGATTATCAATATATGAATCAAATATTTTAATCCTGAAAAAAAAACATCACAGTTTTCACAAAAAATTTAATCAGCACAACAGCTTTTTTTTAACAGTGATAATAATTGTTTCTTGAGCAGCAAATCAGCATATTAGAATGATTTCTAAAGGATCACGTGAGACTGCAGTAATGATGCTGAAAATTCAGTTTTGCATCACAGGAAAAAATTATTTTTTAACATATATTCAAATAGAAAACAGTTATTTTAAATTAATAAAAATATTGCACCATGTTAGCATTTTTTACTGCATATGCAAATAAATGCATATATTCAAATAGTAAAGTAATTTTAAATGCAAATTATATTATTTCACAATGTTATTGTTTTTACTTTTTGCAACTATGGTGAGCAGAAGAGATTTGTTTCAAAAACATAAAACACTGAAAATTACTGTCAGTGTGAATGCATCATAAAGCTCACCTATTGCATTTCCATTTCCCATCTTTCACGTCATACAAATAACATGCAGTGCTATTATTGGCACAGAAAACAAGTTTGCACTCCTCATATGTACCATGCCCACTAAACAGACATTTCTGAGCATTGAAACAGCTTGTGTTCTTTCACATGAATGTAAGATGCTCTTAAACTTTAACATGCATTTCCATATGTTGGTTTATAAATGCTTGGATGCTTCAAATATAGAATATATATATATATATATATATATAAGATGGTTTTGCATGCTAAAGTGGTGCAACTGTTTAATAAAACTGTACTTGTTTTCTGGCCTTGTGGGCTACTTTCCATAACAATGCATCATAAACATTGTCCTTGTTGGTTAATCCTGCAGATTTGGGTTTGTTATGATGGTGAGAGAGACAGAGAAGCACAATGGGAAGCACACAGCGCTTAACCAGAAATAAAAATTCTCTCGAAGCACTGCCGTCTCCCGTGGCATTTCAACGCTCCCTCATTAAATCACAACACAGTGCTGTATTAATGACCTGTCACGACCGCTAACATTTATTTCATGTGAATTCATTCAAATTGAGGGAATTTTTACAAATGGCACCCACCGACCACTAGCTCGTTTTTCCTCCCTTCATTGAATTTAAGTCAGCAGAGCCCCAGTGCTTTGGCTTCGCACAGAGAAAGAAGAAAAATGGCTATATTTATGGTGTTCGGGAACGTTGTTCTCACAGGCACATTGTTCAAGGCATTAAGCAATATCTTGGCAAATGTGAGGGTAGACACTGAAGATTAATCTTTGTGGAGAGTAAATCCTCCCAATGCTACTGTATATATACTCCAACATTTCTCATCAAACCCGTCAGGACAAAATTATCTAAGATATAGACAGTACACTGAGAAAAAAAAATCCCTTTGAAAGAATTCAATCAGAAATTGAATAAATTTCACAAATAAATACAAAGAAATGGGAAGAACACATTGAATTCAATTTTTTTTTAAGTTTAAAGACTGAAAATATGATTTTCTAAAACATACTCCATTTGTTTGATTTATAACTTTGAAAAAAAAATATGGTGTAATTTCAAAGCGCTGTACTCATTGCATTATGTCAATAATTGTCTCATGTTTTAATTTCAGACAAAGATATTTCAACTCAAGCAAAATTTTGAGCAACAGAAATGTCTTCGGAGATCTCACTTCATGTAAAATATTACATTCAGCAATGTAAAATAAAAACTGTTAGACTTTACAAAAAGGCCCTATTGGTTAGCATTAGCTAATTCATTAACAATGAACAGTATATTTATTACAGAACTTAATAATCTTTGTTACCATTAGTTAACTAAAACACATTTTAATTATCAGGTAAATAGAGAAAAAAATAACGATATAATTGTATTAAGAATGCTGATTAAGATTTTTTGCATTACATGTTTTCCAAAATGTTGTTTAATTGTGCAAATGATACATGTGATAAAATATTGACCAATTTGCATACATTTCTTAATAAATCATTTAATTAAATGTATTTATGATGCCACCCATTACATCATTTCGTGAATAGCAAGTTCAGCGTCAACATATTTTTGATGGAAGGCATAGGGTGTTAACAACTATTCTGAGAAACCATTTCCACAGAGCTGGTAATAAAAGATGGAACAAGATAAATCAGCATTATATCAATTTCCTATTCCTAAAAGACGAACATGCTCATTAAAGACTTTAGGCTGTAGCTACTGCAACAACCTGATCAGTTAATTTTCTGAATATACTGTTCTAAAATCAGCAATCAACTCCATATGTGATCCTCACCCTCGCCCCCTTCCTTCCAGATGTGGATTAAAGATATGATCTCCGTCATACAGATGGAAAGACTTCGACTTTTGAGGACTGAATCTATTGAAAAGTTTTCTGCTGTTTGGGGTTCATTTCTCGGGTATTTGGACAAGTTAACAGCTCAGTCAGCCCCCAAAGGCTTCTCTAAGATCTAGGCTGCATATCCTATCTGGTCACCTAGCCTGTTGTGCAGCATTCTATTAATGTACTTTTACATAAATTTTTTTTTTTTTTTGGTTGTGTGTGTGTAATCCGAGCCAGTGTTGTTTGTTCTGTGTTTTTACTTGAAAAATCCTTTAAAATAAAGTATTAAAAAAAAAAAAAAAAAAATCCATATGTGATCCTCTAAAGGAATACTTCACCAAAAAGGTGTTTGACCTCAAAAACACAAGTGCAAAATGTCTTGTGTTCGTCACTTAAAGCCATCAAATGACTTCAGAAGACTTGAAATATAGCTCACAAGTCTTTAACGATACGGAAAAAAGTATATAAAAAAGTGCAGATTTTGTCTTAGTCTGAGGAATTACAAGGCAATACAAGAGAATGGGTTTTTAAATGGGCCAGGACACAGATAGCACCATACGGTTTATCCTTCTGTCCTCTAATCATCCAAATGAGCCATGGAGACAACGACAGAGAAGGAGAAGGAAGGAGCTCAAGGCAGACAGCCAATCTGCAGTAACACTAGCGGGATGACAAATGACAGGATAAAGAGTAATGAGAATAACCCGTCCAAGTTGTCTCAATACGGTGTTTAATCTCTCTTCTCAGAGGACACGTGTTCCCCGAATAAGTTCCTGCAGGAGCTAAAAATCACACAGAGTACTTACACAGCGCCTTCAGAGGATTCAATGGTGCATTTGGTGTTTGGAGGCTCGAACATCTGCTCTGTTATTCCCCCTGAGCTCAGCTGAAGAAACAAAAGACATTTCTATTGAGAAGCCAGCAATTTCAGTTCAAACACAGCAAAGTGGGAGGCTACTGGGCTTTTCACACTGGAAACTGTTAATACTACACTAACTTGATAACCCTGATTGGATTATTTTTTTATTAGATGCTCTTGTGGTCGAATGCGTTTGTCACTAAAGACCTGCTCCTCTCTGCCTACTGACCTCATTCTTAAACATTATGGGAGATGCTGTTGAAGAAATGTAAACTTTGTCATAAGGATGTAGCAATGCACCCTGAGCCATTTTAAAATCGATAAAAATATGTGATGACTCAAGTAGACTGACATTTTAAACGAACTAAGCTGTATTTGGGGGTTGGTGTTTATATGAATGCATCTCTGAGGGGAACTGACTGTCTTTAGAAAAGTTTAAATGGTATTTTCTTTTCATCTTACCTCTGTATAATGCATATTAAAGAGTATTTATCCACCTTATTCTTCAGGAAGCCTATGGCGAGACTTCCGGTTCATTAACCGCTGTAGGTAAATAACGAGAGGAATAACAACATGCAGTAAGCGGTAAAACTGTTTGCACTACAAACCAGTGTGTTCACATTAAGATATTATATCAGAATAATATAATTTTCAATATCAAGCAGCAAAATGAGCAGTCTTGTACAGCTGAAAATAGCTAGACATGGATGAGACCAGAATAGAGAATTTACAAATAGCTTTGGCTGCTCTCACAAAAAAAAATTTGGATAAAAGCAGCACTTCTTTGTTTACAGCGTTAACCAAGGAAACGCTGTATGGCTGCTGTTCCATAAGCGCCACCTACTGTCAGCGAGTGAATCTGCATTCTCATTCAGCCAATCTGCTATGAGTTTTATGTAGCATAATTTCACGAAGCTAAATTCTGTTTTAGCCTGTTTAAAACAATTCTGTTTTTGGTTCAAATGTATTTTCGTCTGGAGAATGTTGACATGCTAATATTCCTTTAAAAAGAAAGAAAATTCTTGTATTATTCATTCATTCATTCATTCATTTTTATATCTGATTTGGGATTTGTTTTAAATTTTCAATTTATTTTTGTTGTTTGATAGATATTTCAATTTCACAAAGAAATGTGCAGCATTTAAACGGACACTTTTTCCATTTAGAATTTGTCCTAAATATCATTTTATTAATAAAAAAAAAAGTGAGACAATTTTGTCTGAGAAATAATAAAAAGACACTTTTTCCATTTAGAATTTGTCCTAAATCCAATAAAAAAGTGAGAAAATAATATTGTGAAACCAGTACATAATGTTTTCATACCAGTCCTGATTCTAACACAAACCCACAGCGTTTGGTGTAGTTTTGCAGCTATTCTCCTATGTCTCCTTTTGCCATTCATAGGTAAAATATTATTTTGTAATATTAGATCGAAAGATGAAATATTAGACCAAAATGCGTCTTAATACCAGGTGTAAACAAGGCCCTTGTCTCACATGGGTGATACTTTATGAGATTTGAGCTTTCACACCCTGCACTTTTACATCTGCTAACTCTGGTTTCACATTTCAATTTGCATATTTATGAGGTTAAATAAATAGATTCCTGCTCATCCTGCTTATACCATGGTCATTTGTCTAAACGATGCTTCTAATCCATGAATAAGAAAATGAATGATACATACGTGTCAATACATAATGGCAACAGAATGTGCAAGTTAACTTTAACAATTAACTTTTAACAATGGTGTTGAAATAAACAGGCTTAAGCGAGCAGGCTTCAGGTCAAGTGATCACATGAGGATGAGGGTTACAATGCAAAATAAAGCCAAGGATTCTTTAATTTCTTCAGGAGAAGGAAGGTTAAGGATCACAAAGGAATAAAGGTCTATTACTGCACTTGATGAGCAATTGTAAAATTTTAGGTTGCAAATGAGAAATGTTGCATTACATTAGAAGAGAATGCAAAAGAGAATCATTTGGTATCTGTATGACACTCTCGGACTCTATAAATAGATGTAATTTCACACACACATTTGCAGAGCGTTTCAATTAATCACTGAACAAATTGCGGGCCGCTTAAATTAAGACACGAAACAAGAACACAAAGCGCATCGTTTATCAGTCAATGGCTATATGAGAAAGCAGAGAGCTCATTAAAAAGTTTATTCATTTAGTGGACTATATTCACTCTTTGACTGTTGCAGTGCTGGAGTGCTGCTTAACAGGGCATTTAATTATAGTCACATCAGTGAGCTGTGAAATACTGTCACATCTGCAGGAGTCATGTCAGGGGTTCACCAGCTGAGAGTGCACATACCGGCCCGTCCCATCACTGTCACTGGTGCGCTATTGCGCTTTGTGCATTTCTAGGCCCCAATTACAATCTTGTCATTGGTTTTCTCAGAAATTCTGGCCGTTCACCCTGCATGTGTTTATTCCAAATTGGTAATTTTTCTTACCAATTACGCCTCTGCGCGACTGGATATCGTAATTAACTCGAGGAACTCTGAAAGTTTGGGCGGTTTGAACTAAATCTTGACTACACACTGTAAAAAAGATTTTTTGCTGGTAAGTAAAACAAAAATAAGAGTTTTTGGAGTATGTTTCTCCCAAGCAATACTTTCAAGTTATTCTGTACTTTTATATGTGTAACTTGCCATTTCTTTGTAACTTTTTTGTGAACAATCAATTTCTGAGTGAAAGTTTTTCTACAGCCAGTTTTTTTTTTTTTCAGCACACACTTTTTCAACATTAAACACTTTCATATCTGTAAACTCTGGATTTATGTTCCAGTTTGCATATTTATGAAATTTATAAAGATGATTAGATTGTCTAAACTTTTAATATTATTTTTTAGCAGATAAAAATACAAAACAGTTATTTACTAAGTATGAATCAATAAATATTCATCTTTAATAAAGAAATATTTGTATTTAATAAATATCTTATTTAATAAAAAATACTTAACAAATACATATTTGTATGACATAAATATTTGCAATAAATACATATTAAACCCATATTAAATTAATAAATATTCATATCAAATGTATTCTTAGTAAATAATAAAAATATATGTATTTTGTAAAATACATTAATTGATCAATTCATATTAAATACAAAAATATTCATATTAAATATTAAATAAATATTCATATTTATGCAGTACACCAAAGATAAATAAGTTCTTAACCTGTATGAATTTCTTCTGTGTAAAACACACAAAAAAGGTTTTGAAGGATATTGTCCATAAAATAAAAGTATTTTGCTAATGCTGTTTTAATTGCATGAACAATTTGTCAAAATTAATGTTTATATTTGTCTAATAAAAACTTAATTCTGAAACAAAATACATAAAAGCACATTAAAGCACCTGTTATGATACAAAGCACATGAATATTTAATAAAGTAAGCATTGAATAGTTTCTAGTTGTATGCTGCTAACTTGTAATATGTTCTAGAATTGCATTACTTCACATTGCATAACTAACATTGTTTTTTCTAAAACAAGCTATTCAGCAATTTCCCTACTGAAATAAATGAACTATAGCACATTAGTTAACAAAAGATGTCATAAGTGAAAACTTTGGTGTATTTATACATCTGCCACATCATCCAGAATAATATAAGCAAAATACCACTGAGTGCAGTTTTAAGATTAAGTGATGAGGATGTAATAAATTAATAAAAACAGGAGACATGGAAAGTGTAAGTAGTACACAGGGGAAAAATGTAAAGGAATATTAATGAGGTGGCATGCAAATATGGCCATTTATCTTGGCTGGGGGAACTAATTGGGGTTTATCTGATGTCTGTAGAGCAGTCCATCTCCAGAGACAGTCGTTTAGATGATCTCAGCCTTTAACGAGCGGGCGGTAAATCCCACGAAACTTCCAGCCCATTAACCAGGAGACACGCCAGTCATTCACTGAGGAATAACATCACACACTAACAGTATTCATAACAGCCATTCGCCTGTATCATTCAAAATGATCACCATCACTATGACTTAAAACTCACATCATCCTTCCGATTTACAAATAAAGGAATCATAAAATGGACTGTTTCAATTGTAAATACTAATTGCTTTTAGTCTGCACAGGGAACATCAGTAATGTATGTCCATGCGTAAAACTCATTATAATTCCCATGGGATGAAGTGAAGAATAGAGTGGGAAATTATGTATTCTACACATATTCTTTATGTTATTTTTTGCCTGCCATAGTCTAGATTTTATCACGTAGTCAAACTCATCCGAGTGTTTGAATACCGGTACAGAGTCATTTTTGCTGATGGGAACTTTTCCTTTTTCTTCCAAGCCTGAAGAGTGTTAACCTATTAGATTTATTAAAATAAAAAAAAAAATGATTTACATTAAAATTCACTATGTTAAATGCATAATCTGACATCTCACATATTGACTTTTAGAATATTAAAACGCAATTACTTTTACTTTTTACTGCTTATGTATGTTTTATTCTATACCGCTTTCAGCTTAAGGAGTAATGGTTGGATAAAGTCCAGAAACTCTCCCTAGTCATGCATTAAATTCAGCTTTCAAAAAAATTTCCACTGCAAGTTATATCTGTCAGATTTTTCTCATGTAATCTCACGTTGCAGGCTATTAAAGATCATTTTGCTATTCGGCACACAGTCTCTTTACCTTCAGGACCCTGCGGTCACTTGATAAATGCAGGATATGAATGTGTTGCATTCGATTTCATGCTGCCGAGATATACGCTGTTGGTTTTATAATGAACGCCATTACATTAGGCTGGTTTGCAGAAAGGCGAAAGGAATCCTGAACGCATCCTTTGAACATCTGTTATCATCAAAAGCACTTGTAAAAGCAGCGGTAATGTTAAGAACCTCACAAATGCCTGGGCCCCGGAGATTTGAGAGTATTGAAAAGACTGAATAAATCAATGTGTTCTGCACAACTGTTAATACCCAGCCAGCTTGATCAGGACTTACAATAAATCATGCCAACAATCACTATACAGCCATTTATGATCTAATTTTAGCAAATGCAAATTACAGCAGAATTGGTTTGTTTATTGAAACAACCAAAATAATTAATGCTATATGCCTAAATGTTTAAAATTTTGTGGATAGCAGATCTATGATTTTAAAAAGTATAGACTTTCTCTTCCAGAAAAAAAAAAAAAAAACATTTTAAAAAAATGGTCTGCACATTTTTGTCTAAACTGTGGCAAATACAAAATTCATTTTAGGAAAATAAAATAAAATAAAATAAAATCGTATTTAATAAAAATATTCATATTACATAATTCATATTACATATATTTTGTATTAAATACAGTTGTATTACATAAATATTCATATAGCATAGTCATATCAATTATATAAATTCTTGTTTAAAAAATGTATATTAAATACATTCATATCAAATAAATACATTTGCACTAAATAGATCAATATTCATATTACATTAATGCATTACACGGTTTAATAGTGAAATTAAATGTGTGCTGTTTTGTCTTATGTAAAGTGGTTACATGCACTAAGATGACTTTAAAATCACATCATCTGAAGGCAGAGATCACACACGATCAGTCTGCAAACACCTAACACCAAAAGCTCAGCCCAAAACTGCTGCCATTAAAGCTCAATGGTTTGAACTTGCAAACACCTCGGGGCTTCAGCTCCTCGCCTCCAGCCAGACTGGGATTAAAAATAGAAAGTGGCCAGAGAGTATGCCAGAGGGTCCAACTGGGGAGTCAAAAGGCTTTTTACAGTTTGTTTTTAAAAGGCACAACTAAATCGACCATGTGTTCCACAAAAGATTCAGGGATGTGGTTAGCAAATAAGCTTTCAAAGCGATGCACGCAATGGAGACGCTGCATTATTCACAAGCACAGGTGACTGTAAACAAGACAGCGAAGAGAAGAGGAAGAAATGTCCTAGCCAACTAGGAGAAAGAGGGGAAAACCATCGAGAAAGATGCTGCAGGACAGAGGTCTTTTTACATCATGCACATTAACAGAGTTCACTAAAAGCGGCCTGACTGTACCCCCTGACCCCATTACTGAAGACGATGAAAATAATTCTGAAAAAGAAAATTAATGCCATTTGCTAAAAAGACCAGCTTAATTTTCCAATCTGGTTCAAAGCTCATCCACCTAGACAACAACAATGAAGAGCAAGTGGACACTAGTACTGGTTTCTCCTGCATGCCAGATGTTTCTCCTGAGAACAGACATCTCACGTGTCTTATCAGTGATCTCAATAATATATCAGTGCTCATGCACCTAAATATACAATTAAAAATCAGAATAATATACAGTAAATTCAAACATTTCTTAAGTTCTTCTAGCTAGCTACATTTTTATATTATCTGTGTGCAAATTTTGTGTGTGATCAAATGTTACTGTTTTTCATATATATATATATATATATATATATATATATATATATGTATATATATATATATATATATATATATATATATATATATATATATATATATATATATATGAAAAACAGTAACATTTGATCACACACAAAATTTGCAAGTAACTTTCTCTCAGATGCTTCTCCCAATATATATATATATATATATATATATATATATATATATATATATATATATATATATATATATATATATATATATATATAAGTATCAATAATTAATAAATAAAATATTTTAATTTTATACATGAATAAACCCGTATTTGATAAATATTTACATTAATAACTTATTTGACACATATTCATATTTAATAAAGTTCAATTTTAAATAAATAAAAATAAGATAAAACAAAACCAGAGACAGTTACTTGCAAAGTTGATGTGCAATAAAAAAACTCATATTTGATCAATTAAATCAATATGTATTAATTATCCATAATTAAGACATAAAATATAAATGTTTAAATAAGTGCATTTGCTTTTTGATAAATTAATAAATCTATATTTAATAAATATTGCTTTTTAATAAAAATATTCCTTTTTAATAATGTTTTTATTAAATAAAAAAATATATATATTTTATGTATTTACTTATTTAAATGTCCACCCCCACACGTTTAAATATTAGCAAAAAGGTTAATAGTCAAATACTTGTGTGTGTGCTTCTGAATGAGAATTCTTTGTCTTTACATATTATCTGTATGTCGTGGAATGAGGAATTTGTGTCTAGTTTTATTTCTGTGTCAATTTTATTTTCTATATCATGGTAGCTTTCTGGTAAAGCCAGTTAACTAAAGTAGTCTGGGTGGTTAAACTAGTTAAAAAGCAGCTCTCAAAATAGCTCTCAAAGTTAGGGATTTTAAACACCCAAATCTGTCCTTGGAGTTCCTGGCATCAGCCTTTACACTCTGATATCCCAACAACAACAACAATATAACAGACAGCAGAACAAAACTGATTGTTATTACCGTTGGTGTCTATTCCGAAATTGTGTCTCCCGCTGGTTTCTTCTCCAGCCTCAGTTATTGCACTGAGAGAAACAGACCAGCGGTCTGTGATACATTGCAGGGGTGTGTTTGATCAATACGTCCTCTTTTTACCATTCACCAGGAGTTCTGTGCAGCATCTTTAATCTCATTCACATCCTCAATGAGGAACGACTGAAGAGCTGCTGCTGGCTTTATTCAGCCATTCACCTCCAATGCAATGAGGGACAACGACGTACCACAGGCTTATCCGTCTCAACAGTCCAATCAGTTCCTTGCACTTGTAATTTGTGTGATTAAAAAAAACTTGATGAAAGCTGATAGGATTATTCAGAAAACAGACATTTACAGAAATACTTCTGCTGCAACAAACAGCAGGACTGGGTGAAAACATAAGTGATGAAAACCTCAAAACTTACATAAAAGGGACGAGACGGGAAACTATTCTGCTTATTTTAAGAGCTTATTTTAAAATCAATCATGTTAGGGTATTTTAATTGTTACTTAAAAAGAGTTTTGTATTGCCAAGAGCGCACAGACATTCGTATTGATTCAGCAAACAAACACAATAAAAAGCCCTATTACTCCAATAAGATTAGTTTTCGCTACAAGATCATTCATGGATGGAGACGTTTATGAGGTTATCATTTATGCATAATGTTACCATGCTTTTACTCAGGAGTAGGCCATATTCAGTAGTTAAACAACATTATGTACTGCTGCAGACTTTCCATAAAAACAGAGCGATAGCACCACCTTGTGCATCAACCACATTTTCAATATCAGAGTAGATCATATGCAATGTAATGACATTTTTTAAATAATGAATACACATGCAACTGCAACTACAAAAATTATTCATGGCAATAGCTACATTTTTTTCTGACTATTTAAATTAAAATTAATTAAATAAATATGTATACATATGTGCACTCAAAGGTGTTGTGGTCTGTTCAGAAAGCGCCTATAAACTATCCTGAGACTCCCGAGGATCACACTACTGCTGGCACCTGGCAAAAAGAGATTAGAGATTTATTATATTATTAGACAATAGATAGGTTATTACAAAATACTCAATGACATTTTTGATGAATAGGTAATACATTTAGGAGGACTTCTATAAAAGTTCAACAGCCCCATAGTCAATTAGGCTTTAGTTATGCTATAGCTAAAGGCAGGTGACAGATAAATTCTCAATCTTGACAGAATTTGATTGGACAGAATCAATATTTTCAAGAGAATTAATTCACTGTAAAATATTAAATGCAATGTACAGACGATACAATAAGCGAACAATATTAATATAAGATTAATATAGGCCTAGTGTTATATATCGTGATGTGTGTGTGTTTAATCCGATGGGTAACAGTTAGACCAGCAAACCTACAAACTCACCAAGTGAAAATGTCCAAAAGTTATCTTTTTTGGAAACGCACTAGTTAAACGGTTAAGTCTTCGACTGAGTGGAAGTTCACTTAATTCACAACCATTTTTGTATAACTTCCAGGTTTTAATATTATTATGATAGTGTTCTTCTTAACATTCAAAATCACCTCAGAAATCACCTGTAGTCGTTTCCTCGCGCAGGTAAGTCTGTTCACTGCGCATGCACATTCTTTTTTATTAGTGGAGAAATAGATTCAGCTTTTTATAGACACACCTTGAGCTGGATCATTAAGTTTCCAAGAACACAAAAGAGCCTCTTTTCTATTTCCAACCCTACCCTTTAAGCACAACCTTCTGTACAAAAATCTCATTTAATTCCACCTTAGAAGCCCTCATTTGTTTTCATCTTTTTTCTTTTCCCTGAGAATTTTTCTTAAGCATTCCTCAAACATTATTCCAGGCTTTAATACCAAAGCTCTCTGTGCAGATGCTGAATTATGTACATCAATGCTACATTAACATACAAGCGGAAGAGATTACATTTATTTGGAGGAATCATACTGAGCAGTGTTTATAAAAACAACATTTATTAGTCACGTTCCAATTGACTATTCAACTGAGGATACAGAGACAATACTGAAGACACTAATAAAGACGGCAAATCCAACTGATACAAGCAAATGGAATGTGGTAAAAAAAAAAAAGAAATTGGCATAAATACAAAACTGACAGCACAGCCGTAGCACTTTAGCTAAAAGAAAGATCTAATTTACAACTCTACACCTTTTTAAAAAGGTCAAGCTACTTGGAGGCAAGGTTCAGTGCTGCAAATCCATACAGTACATGAGTGGGACCCGTAACAACAAACGCAAGAATCGCTGTACTGAAGGTCCTCGCCAAGTGAGGTGTGACGCTGATCACAATTTGAGCTTCTTCTTGCGGCCGCGTCCTTCTGAGGTCCCATCCTGCTTGCGTTTCTGGGCCTAGGAGGAAAGAGAGACAAGTCATTAAAAATTCCTCTCCAGCTCAATCTGCAGTCTGCCAGCGGTTGTTGTGATGAAGAATACGACTGGCACAAGCTCACCGAAGATGTGCGAGGGCCCCTCTTCTTCTTCTCCGCTTTCTCTCGCTCTTCCAGCTCCATGTTCTCACGCTCGATGAGCGTGATCAGTGTGTTACATCTCCTCTGAAGCTCCTGCAGTTACATAACAGTGTTAGGACATTTTGAATGGATGAATATTATATGATTGCTCGTGATACGGCACATATTATATCTCACCATTGCGGTGCGGGACTTGAGGAACCAGTCAAAGCGGAACTGGGGTGAGTTGCGTATGCACTGGCGCAGCTCATCATAAACGCTCTCCTTGTCAAAGCCCAGTTTGTGCAGCATGCAGATGAGAAATCGATCCTCCTCCTCGGTGTAGTTCTTGCCTTTGTTGGTGCCGTATGAGATCCTGAGCTGATGGAACGGCGCCTTATAACGGCCAATCTGAAGAGGAAAACAAAACATCATGCCTTTCAATCAGTGACATTTTAGCATCGTATACTAACATAGTTTGTAAATATTTTGCATTAGATTTTCTTTTTCTTTACTTCAATTTTAGTCATTTTGGAGGGGTGCTTTATTATTTGTATTAGTTTTTTTTTTTTGCCTTTTTTTCTGTCATATGTATTTATTATTCTTCGTTTATTTATTTATAGTTATTTTAGTAGTTAAACTTAAACTAAACGGAAATAGAAATGGGCTTGGCAATCAGTTAACAATCATTATATTTAAAGTAACAATAATGTTTGTGGTTTTAGTTAACATCCCTCCTCTGAATTATAAATTCCGGTAACACTTTATTTCAAATAAATGCTGTTCTTTCTATTTTAAGGAAAACTGAAAGGTATGTTTTCAAAAATATTATGCATCAAAAATAGTTTTTAAAATTGATTATAATAAATTAATAATAATAATAATAATAATAATAATAATAATAAATGCAAAGCAGCATATAAGAATAATTTTGATCCTTTAGAATTTTAATTATTTCTGTATGATTAATATACAAAAATATTTTTGTTAATATTTTGATTAGATTACTTTTATATTTTCACTTTAAATTAAGTTCCACTAATTTTGTTGGATGCTTTCATCATTATTTTATATATATTTTTTAAATGTCTATAGTATTAATTTGTATTCATTAGTTTTAGTTATTTTAGTACTTAAACTAAATGAAAAAAATGATACCTGATATTAGTTTAACACTTTTTTTTTTTAAGTTTATTTTAAATAACAGAAAAGGTTTGGTTTAAGTGAACTATAACATCCCTGCTCTGAACTATAAATCCTGGGAACACTTTATTTTACAGTAAATTATGAATAAAGGCTTGCAACTAACCCTAAACCAAATCCTAATACTAAAGTCAATTTCTCAGTATGTAAATGTATAACTCACTGTAACAATAAAATAAAATAAAATAAAATAAAATAAAATAAAATAAAATAAAATAAAATAAAATAAAATAAAATAAAATAAAATAAAATAAAATAAAATAAAATAAAGCCGAGTGTCGCTCACTTTAGAGTCCAGTGCTTTCTTGATGCTGATCCTCCTCTGGATTCGGGCCTCTCCTCTCTCGATCTGAGCCATGATCTTCTCAATGTCCTGCAGCTCATTGCATCGCTCCCAGAACACAGCTGCACACAAGCACAACACATCTTAATCATACACTTCCTGTATAAGGTTGAGCTGTGCGCTGATGGAGCTGTATATTGACATACCAGAATATTCCATGACCTCCTCCGGGGTTTTGCCCTCGACCTCACGGGCGATGTTCTCGATGTCGTCTCTTCCCCACTTCTCATTGGCCTTGATGAACTGATTAAAGTCACGCTTGGTCCAGATAGTAAAGCCCTGAGTACAGAAGACATATTGACATGACTTCAGACTAGAATAAGGAGTTTAATGTTATTAACACACTGGGATTAATTACACTTAAAAGGTGTCAAGTGAATATGAAGTAAACTCCAGGGGCCGTCATGAATGATTTACCTGTGAGAGGAGGTTCTCCTTCTCCTCCAGCTCTTCCTCATTAAGTGGTTCAGCTTCATCGATCTTGGCTTGTTCCTCTTTCTGCATTTGGGCCGAGTTGGGCAGATCGGGGTTTCTTGGCACCTGTTAGTGCAGTGACATCATGCAATGGAAAATGTAGTAGGGATAATTGCTTCTGAAGAGTTTTTACACTGTTATTCACCGCTTCATTGAACTGCATGTTAATATATGAACATACTGAAAGTTAAAATCACCATGAAACTTCATTTGCAATCCTTTCTACTTGTGTAATGTTCCATATTTCTAATTTAGATTTTGAATAAGAATGACACACAGAGCGTGTACTAAGTACACTACCATTAAAAAGTTTGGGGTGCAAGAAATTAATACTTTTACTCAGCAAGGGTGTAATAAATTGATCAAAGGTGTCAGTACAGACGTTTATAATGTTACAAAAGATTTCTGTTTCAAAAAAAAGCTGTTCTTTTGAATGTCCTATTCATCACAGAATCAGCATATTAGACTGAAGGATAATGAGACTGGAAGAATGATGCTGAAAATTCAGCTTTGCATCACATGAATAAAACATTTAAATAAAAAAAACGTTATTTTAACTTGCATTCACTTCACAGCATTATTGTAGTTTTGATCAGAAATGTAGCCATGGTGAGCATATGAGACAAAACCACACACAAAAAAAAAGAATCACATTTTTGAACAATAGTGTAAAAAGTGTCAATTTTGTGGACCCCAACATGAAGCTCAAATATAGACACACCTTGTAGCCAATAGTCTTCCTGTAATACAGGATCTCTTTCTCCAGCAGCTCAAAAAGCCGAGGGGGAAAGAACTGGAAATCTTGAACATTGGGTTGTTTGGGAGGACGGGGAGCCTGAGGGAACATGAGAAATCCATTAATACAGCTCTAGGGTTTACAATTTGAGCGTGAGGGTTAATAATACCTTTGGTGCTTTAGGCTCGCTGACACGCAGGGCCTCTCTGAAGTAAGCATCCACAGCGTAGTTGGCCTTGCGCTCTCTCTTGGGTGGCTCAATCCAGTTAGTGATGACCTGAGGAGAAGGAGTTCAGATCAGTCTATCGTTTTCAACCCAACACTATAATGACAAGTACTCGTTGCAATTTGATTCGTAATGCACTACCTTTTTCTTTTCTCTGTAATCTTCACCCTCAAAGTTGTACACACTGTTCTCTGTGTCCATGGTGAAGTTCCTCAGCGAGCTTTCTCCAAGATTGGCCAACTTCTCCTTCATCTCCATCGTCTAAAGTAACCATTAGTAAAGTCATAAAGAGCATTTCTCGAAATTAACTGATACGTTCTTTTTAGACTCCAGTTCAGCTTTGTGAAGTCATTTCTCTAGATCAGGTCCTACCTTCTTCTCTCCTCTCTCCAAGATGGCATCAATGTCTTCATCGGTGATCTCGCTCTCCTTAGAGGCGAACACATGAGTGGCACCATGTCGAATGATGGACAGCATCTCATCTTTGCCCAGTTTGCTCGTGTTTGGATCGACCAGCCTGCCTGTTGGGAAGCAACAGTGTTAACTATACTAATAAAAAAATAAACAAGATGATGATGATGATGGTAATAATAATAATAATAATAACAACAACAACAACAACAACAATCCCATGAATTAAAAAAAAGTGAAAATTAATTTAAAAAAATTGAGACTATAATTATATTTTTTTAAATATTAGATAGATATACTAATTATTTTATAAAATATTTTAATTATACACATATACATACATATATATATACACACACACACAAGAAAACTTGAATTGAGGGAAAAAGTGACTAATAATTGTATAAAAATTATAATTATTTTATAAAATATTATATAGATAGAGACTAATCATTTTATAAACACTATATTTATTTATTTTTGACAAATATTATTTAAGTAGCTTTCATTTGTTTCATATCTTACCTTGTTGAATGACAATAGAGTCTAAGCGGAGCTTCATTTCTGCACGTTCCACAATTCTTTCCTCCACTGTATTTTCCGTGATGAAACGGAACACGCGCACCTGTTTCTTTTGACCAATCCTGTGGGCACGATCCTGAACAAAGAAAATCCATTGAAAATAAATCAACACTCCATTCCACAAGAGGTCTGATGCTGCTGTGGAGAAGAGTTCTGGCAGAGGAGGAAAAGCAATATGCTACACGAGTCCAAACATCATAGAACAGACTAGATAGAAGAAACTAAATCAGTGTGCATAGTGACCATAGCCTGAAGATCCACTTGAGGATTCCAGTCCGAGTCGTAGATGATGACGACGTCAGCAGTGGCCAGATTGATCCCGAGACCTCCTGCTCTGGTGCTCAACATGAACAGAAACTTCGAGCTGTTGGGCTCGTTGAAGGCGTTGATGGAGATCTGAAGAAGGTTACAGACACATTCGTTTGTGTTTATTTATCACTGAGCTCTTCAGTTATGAAAGAAGGCAAATTCATAGCTACGACTCAAATCACTGTCTCACCTGTCGCTCCTCATGAGGAGTCTGTCCATCTAGACGGCAGTAACCATAGTTGCGCCACATACAATAATCCTCCAGAATGTCCAGCACCCTGGTCATCTGACTGAAGATCAGCACACGGGAACCTGCAGGCAGAAAAAAAAAACGAAGCATGTTAAAACCAACATGTCAAGACAATTTACCGTTATCCCCTGTGAAGCATGTTGGACAGTAAAGTGGTCACCTTGCTCTTTGAGCTTTGGCAGCAGCTTGTCCAGTACCGCCATCTTTCCGCTGTTGACCACCAGGTGGAGGTCAGTGGTGTAGGGCGGGCCAGGCTCCGCTCCATCAAACAAGTACGGGTGGTTGCAGCACTTCCTGAGCTGCATCAGTACGTTCAACAGACGCATTTTATCCATCTTCCCAGCAGAGTTCAGAATGTCAATGTCCTTCATCAAAATCTTGGTGTACCTAAAGACAAATTATAACAGCTCATTATTTGTCTTTAGATACCGATACTTTGAGCTATTTATCTAAAAAATGCCTGGTAAACCAACCTAGAAACACATTTCAGACATACATGGGTATTAATAATATTTACCATTCTCTTTGCATCTTGCTGAGCCCAATATACATCTTGATTTCCTTTTTGGGGAGGAGAGACTTCTCCACATCAGCTTTGATACGCCTCAGCAAGAATGGACGGAGTACCTGTAACATTAAGAGATTTGTTAGTTGCAAGTTATATATCTGTAGATAGATAGCTCCATTTTTTATTTTCTTTTTTATTTTCAAAAATCATGTTTTTTTTAATTATTATATTTTTATTGTATTTTATTGTGTTAGTTAGCTGTATTTGTTAGTTATTTTTTACCTAATCAAAATAACCCGACTGCAGTATGATTGAGATTAACTGGAATGCACAATGAAAATGAAATGATTTTTGAAAATTAAAAAAAAAAAAAAAATTTAGCAACTCCCTTTATCCACTTTAATCTATTCTCACTCCTTATATATTTTTATTATTAACATTTTCAATATTTTAAATATTTTTTTTTAAATTCTATTTAAATACACATTTTGCTTAAAGCTATTCTGCTTAAATGTTTTTACTAACATTCTGAATATTTAAAATAAATTTTATATTTAAAAAAAATTTAAAATACACGTTTTGCTTAAATCTATTCTCACTTTAAATGTTTTTATTAATATTCTCAATATTTAAAATACTTTTTTTAAAATACACGTTTTGCTTAAATCTATTCTCACTTTAAATGTTTTTATTTTCTCAATATTTTAAGCATAAAATATATAAAAATGCATTTGAAATTTATCACTTAAAAAATACTATTTTAAATTTTGCATTAATATTGCATTCAAATTAAGCCAAATTAAGACCATATGCTTATATTTCTCAATCCAAAATATACTGTACATTTCCAAAATATAGTAATTTCCTTTTGACCCAAGTACACATTTTAACAAACGTTTTCATGACATTCACACGTGATTCAAGCTATAAATGTCTACATAGTAGTCAAAGGACAATGTACTCACAGTATGCAGACGTTCCACCAGTTTTGTGTCTCCCAGACAGTTATTGGTGTCAAACCAGGAATCAAAATCCTGCACAAAAGGAAACGACAAAAGGCATTCATTACAGGCAATTTCAAAAGATTACACACCATCCACAACAAGTGCTTATGCCAGAGTTCTTGTGGCAATATGCAAGAAAGAAGTGGCACCTCTGAGGAATTGAAGACGTCAGGCAGCAGGAAGTTAAGCAGCGCCCAAAGCTCGTGAAGGTTGTTCTGTAGTGGGGTTCCAGTCAGCAGCAATCGATTTGTGGTCTTGAACTCTCTCACAATCTCTGAAAGCTGAAAGAACAAACTTTACCAGTTTACTTTTAGACTAAAGGAAACCAGGGACTCGCAATCAATCAAACGTGCTGCAGATGGAAGATGGATGCAACTGCAAACCTTTGATTTCTCATTCTTGATACGGTGAGCCTCATCAATAACCAGATATCTCCAGTTGAACTTTTTGAAAACGGCCCTCTCGATGATAACCATCTCATAGGAAGTCACGCACACATCCCACTCGCCTGGCAGCAGCGTGTCACGGACAAAAGCCGTCTGCAACCAGAAGTCTTATTAGATGGGACAGTTTATGATAGTTTAAACTCTAATGAACAATACGATCACAGGAAATCCATTCCTGCTTACTCTTTCATCCCTGTCCCCGATGAGGCAGACAGCTCGTAGCGAGGGAACCCAACGCTTGAACTCGTTCATCCAGTTATACAGGGTGGATTTGGGCACCAGAACCATGTGAGGTCCAGGAATGTTTCTATAATGCTTCATGTAGCCCAGCAGAGAGATGGTCTGTAGAGTCTTACCAAGACCCTGATGGGACGAAAGATGACAAGAAGTGTGAGCCATTTGTAATGGGCACAGATTAAAACCAACTTCTGAGTGCTGAAATATTTTAGTAATATAAAAAAAAAAATGGGAGTTTTCATAACTTCTACAGGCTTGAAATACACCATTTAAATGCAAAACGATTATATACTTCTTCATTTACTACTAAAAGGACGATGAATCGATGGGTGGGGTCATACCATTTCATCAGCAAGGATGCCGTTGATTCCATTCTCATAGAGAGAAATGAGCCAGTTCAGTCCACGGACTTGGTAGTCTCTCAGTTTGCCATTTTTCACATCTGTTAATAAACATTCATTGGCTTTCCTTTAAACTACCAAGAGGCCTTTGACCTCATTTCATATAAAAACACCGTTCTAAGTGTTTATAAAAGAGATGGAGGTTTTACTGTGCGTTTGACTCACAGGAAGGCGAATCGTCAAAACGTGTGCAAACGCTGGTGGCCTTGCTGTTCTCATTCAGCAGCTCCTCGTCCTCCTCCTGCTCAGTCCGACGGTGGCGGTTACTAAAAAAAGAACAGAATTAAACAGATAATAAGTGCAGTACTTAGGGCTGCATGATTTATGGGCAAAAAAAAATCTAATTGCAATTTCAATTTAAACTGTGATTTAAAAAAGAAAACCTCCCAGTTTTGCTCTGTTCGTCTGCATGGATGCACAGTTTGCACACAAATTCAAGATTATATATATATTAATAGGACTTTTATACTGATATAATTACTAAATAAAAATATTATACAACACAAATATTACTAAGAGAAATTACACAAAAATAATACTTAAAATACAAAACTGAGTATAAGAAAAACAGCATAATATTTTTGCTGTAAAACTGCATTAAAATTTAATTAAAGAGTGTTCCCTCAAGTAGAACTTTCCCATTATTTTACTCCATGGAAAATTGACTTTTAATAACATATGAAGTTGTTAAACATCTGTATCACTGGCAGCATGATCTTTATGGAGAAAACAGATGGGAAAACTTCTGCTTCTGCTGGAACAGTGTGGGCAAACTCACTCTCCAGCAGAGAGCAGGTTCTGCTTCTCATCTTTTTTTATGCGAGGGCGGCCAGGCTTCATCTTTAGAGGTGAAGTTGGGGTCTTCTGGGCAGCTGGTTGGATGAAATGAGCAAACACTTCAGTTTGCTTCAGGAGGTACTCAAATCTGTTGGTCCGGTCTGTTTTCTGTTGAAACAAAGCAGCAGAAGTCAACAATACACACAACGTCACGTCTACATACGGATCGACATTCTTGTATAACCGTCATATGCATTTTATACCTCAACTAACTTTGATTTTTATGGAAGGCTAACTGCATTACCACTTTTTCTTCATATCCACCCGGCTGGTCCTTTTCCTTTGCCGAGGGAGGTGATGACGACTGCGCTTCACTATCCATTGCTGTATCCGATGCTTCATCTTGACCGCTTTCTGAAGCATCATCCTTAAAGAGAATCAATAATGTAATTTAAGCTTGAACAGCAAGAACAGCTTTTTACATTTGATATTTCCCAATGACAGTCTTTTGTACATATTGTGATATACTTCCATTCAAGTTACAGCATTTATGATTTAAAAGAAAAAAAAATTAAGGTCACATTTATAAATAAAAATAAAAAAAATGCATGGTTGAACCATTCACAATAAGATCTCCAACATGCACATATACATATATATACATATATATACATATATACATATACATATATATATATATTTTTTTTTAAAGGTTAGGGATATTTCACTCATGAAGCATTTGATTGGACAATATCTGGGATACGCCCACGAGGGCACAATTACGTCATCAGTATAAGATAAACATACAATTTAAATGCGTGCATTCTATTTTACTGATATACAAATGACCTCAAACTATCGACACGTTAGGTAACAAAATGTCATATCACGTTGTGAAGGTTTAAAATACGCCTAAACGACAACGTAGTAAGCATTAAAGTAACGTACGTCTAATAAATGTCATTGTGCGGTGACTTTTGTGGCATCTCGTCGATCCGATGGCGGGTAATTCCCCGTTTAGAGTCACACTACACACAGAACGGAACTTTTATTTTGAATCAAGTCTACAATAAGAAGAGGAGTGCACCTGGATAAGTGCAGCTCAAGCCATAAAAATGTACCTGCCTGACTCATAAAGCGAAGTATGGTTAATTTAATAAAGTAGCGCTTTAAAAGTAACGTTAGCAGAATAACAACAACACCATTGATGTTTAATTAGACGGTAACAACACATTAAACCGCACATCTGTCTAACTCCATCCAGGGTAAAAAGTGATCAGATGTTGTTATGAGTGTGAAAATGGTCGCCGATCGGCTAATCTATTCATCTGAGCCGGAACAATACATGCTAACAAAAACTTTCAGCTGCACTTTAGAGCCAAGATCGGATGGTGCGTCGGCGCCTGGTTTCCAGCTCCACCAGTCTGTGTTTTAAAGTGCCAGGTGAACTGGGGTGTGATTATAAGTGGGAAATGATGGGAAAGAGGCACTCACATCAGCCGGACCGGCCGGGTCGAGTTGGCTCGGCTCTTCCCGCTGCTGCTGCTGCTGCTGCTCCATGCTGCTTTCTGTTTGGGACATGATGTGCTGGCTAATTCCGTTGTTTCTCTATGTAGACGAGTAATTCCGTTTAAAACAGGCCCGAAAAGCCGAAAAAGTATATAGGTTTGATTGGGAAGTTTCAAAATATTGCCCAAATAGAGCAATCTCACCACGCGTCATTCACGGCCCCCGGCTTTTCTGTTGACACTGTTCCCGCAAAACGGGCCCGGCCACAAACTATCGCGAGATTTCAGACGCGCGTGATGTCATTCTTACTCTACAAGTGAAATGCAAATCAATATGCGCGTTTATTGTTATATCTCACACAGTTTTACAGTCCTAATTTGTTTTAAATAAAATTATGTTATTTTTTATTTTCATAATGATGTTGATAGATACTTGAACTCTCAAAATTCACTTGCTTGTAAGACCTCAAAAGTGTAATACGTTTTAGTTCATTTAATACAATAATCATTGTATAATTATATTGTTTAAAATATATTGTTTGTCTTTATTCATGTAAATGTTGTCTTTGCTGTTCATTTTTTTTTTTTTTTTGCTGCAAAATGAAAAAGAAAAATCAATGCGTGCCAAATATCTTTTGAGGCCATGCATTTACAAAACAACAACAACAACAACAAAAAGGTTTGTAAATCTATTTATTTAAAAACAATTTTTTGAATGTCCTTTTCATTTTGGTAAGAAGAAATATGTTTTACTATTGCCAAAATTAGGTACTGAACCTAATTTAGTAAACAAAACAAATAAACATTTTATTGTTTTTAAAAAAGTATATCTAAACAATTCTAATAACTATTCAAATTAATACAGTTTAAAGCTGTTAATGGTTACAAATTATTTTAGTAGTGTGCTGATAAAATATCTGTTTACATTGTAGCACTTTTTTTCTTAATGTGCATATTTTTAAACATTACAATATGCCCCAATAGCATTGTTGATTTAAACTGTTCTTGACTGAATTAATGAATTAATTAATTACAAAAAGAAAAAAATAAATAAATATAAATTTCATATAGTGTAACCTAATAGTCCACTTATAATTGTATTGTTTAAAAAAAGTTTGTCTTTATTCATTTAAATGTTGTCTTTTCTGTTAATTTTGTTGCAAATTTAAAAAGAAAAATCAATATGTGCCAAATATTTTTGAGACTGTCTATATATATATATATATATATATATATATATATATATATATATATATATATATATATATATATATATATATATATATTTTTTTTTTTTTTTTTTTTTAAAGTAAAAAAAAAAAATTCTTGGGGATGTCCATTGTTTTTTAGAAATATCTTTTACTGTTGACAAAATTATGTACTGAACCTAATTTATTAAACAACAACAACAAAAAAAAAACATTTTAATTTTTTTAAGTAAATCAAACTGCATATGTAAATTCATATAATACAATTAATACAGTTTAAAGCTGTTTAATGATTGCATTATTAATTATTTTAGTAGTGTTCTGATAGAATATATTTACATGTTTCACATTTGTTTCGTAATGTGCATTAGTTATTATTATAGTTAAACTGTCACAATACGTAGCTGATTCCTGTCTGAATGCATGTATGTGTGGTCACTTGTTTCACAGCTACTACAAAAAAATATAAACATAATAAAATAAATACAAATATGTTTTTAGATCAAACACAATTCACAAAATTTATCCCAGTTTTTGTGTTCAAAACCATTCCAAAGACAACCAGCACTTTTGACACAAATCTTTGTAGTAACTAAAATAAAGCTTGTGACAACTTTCCCTGATCTCTCAGTTACCGTGGTGCTGATGAATAATTGCATTATTAATATACCATAATATCCACATGGCCGTGTAAGTACTTTGAAGAATGCTGTTATAATACCATTACGCTTTTTGTTTTCTTAATTATTTTCCCAGTTTCCTCATTCACATACCACAATGGTGTATTTACTAGTCAATAAACACAGTGGAATGTGAACAGGACTCTTTTCCTAAGGGGATTAATATCATAATTTCAAATCAATTTCCTATATCCACTTTTTTTTATTTTTTTTTTATTTTTTTTTTTTTTTATGCATGTTTAACAGGATTCCAAAATACACAAACGGAAAACTGGATATTTTAAAACACATAAATGATGGTCAGCAGTGTAGTGTTTTTACAGCACTCGCGCGCGCGGCGTCTCGCGCAGCAGAATCAAACGAGACCGTTTTAACACAGACACATGTTCCATTTCCAGGTAAACGTTGTATTTCTTTACCAAGTGTACGTCGAAACGGCTCTTATTGAAGAGATTTAATCTGACAAGCGCTGTTTAGAAGATTTACACTTTGGTGGAAAATTGCGGCTTTGTTTTTCGACACTACAGTTAGCGAGCTTAATTTGTTTGTGAGGCCTAACCGTCGGTTTCCTCTGGTGCTGATATTGAACAAGATGTAAAAGCTTCATGAAATGTATAACAGCTAAATGTCTCTAGCGAATACCCGCTGTTTTGAGTTTAGTGTGGCCCAGATGTGTGTTATTGAACCTTTGGCCTTGTGTTAGCATGTTAGCGAGGCCGTGCTAGTTCGTCAACTAACAGGAGCAATGTAAACACACTGGGATCACTTTAATTTCAAAAGCTTTTTTTATTTATTTCGTCACTCTGAGAATTATGTCTTCAGGGCGAAAGGGTTTCTGTAAGATTTAATTTTTTTTATCTGCAGTTTTCTGTAACATTAAATGATTCTGCACGTAACAGTTTGCACAGTCCGTATTGGGAACATGTATAAACTGCTTCTAGGAGTAATGCATCTTTTTAGTTAAAAGACCTAAAATAATCAAGATTAATATGTTCTCTACCACTGATCATGTTAGTTTTTGTTGAGCACAAGGACAGTATTTTACCTTTGGATGTGGCTACAGCATCATCTTTCCTTAAGACCTCCTTAAGTTAGATCCCCCTACTTTATTACATGTTGAAAATGTATATATTTAATCTGTATTGCTTCTGTGTTATTTTGCAGTCTTTTGAGGATGACTGCACCCTGGAGGAGGAAGGGTTGGTAGAGGAAGAAGATGAAATTGATCAGTTCAATGATGACACTTTCGGTGCAGGGGCAATCGGTACGTTTTATTTATTATTTTTTTTGGCAATCCTTACACCTGGACTGAATTTTTATAACGCTTATAACATTTTCTTACATTTTCAAAATTGGTATTTGAACGTTTATGTTTATGCGCACCTCTGTATTAAGCTATAATCGTTCTGAAACCGTTTTGAGTAGAAAAAAATACTGGTTAATTACATTGTTTTAAACTTTTTGTTTGCCAATAATAATAATAAAGTACAGCGTTTTTCTGTAATAAAAAAGAAATAAAAACACTAGGGTCTTGATCTGGTAGCCTGTCTTGCACTTAGTCAAAGCCAATAAAGCATAATCTTTTCTAGATTTTGACCAAATTTATTAAACAAAAATGTATGCAGCATGGATAAAGAAGAAGAAAAAAAATACACTACTCTTTAAATGTTTTGAGAGGGAAGAAACAGCCTAAATTAGTAGGCTGTACGTCGCATTTTATTATTACATTCAGAAATAATTTAATTATTTTGTCCAGAGAAAAATGTTGGATCATGCAACTCATTGTGTCCATGCAGTTAATTAATAAACCATCGGTATCTGCCCTTTTCATTAGGGCTGCACAATTAATCGAATTTCTAATCGCGATTACAATTACAGATGCCACAATAACGTAATCGTTCAAAGCGGCAATTAATCGTTCAAAGTCCACTTATGTTATTCTGAGTGCTTAAGATGTGTTTTTGTCTTTCTACAGATTATCTTAAGTGTTTTTCCATTGTTTTAACTTTAGTGTTAGTATAACATTATAATACCATTCATATTTTTACTTTTTTATTACTTAAAGAAGAAGCCATTGCAATGTACAGTTGACATTTGAGCCTATATATAATGCTATAGAGAAGCACTAAAAGATTTTCTCTTTGAGTGTTTTCAGCTTGTTTATTTTCATATAAAACTATGGCATGCACTTGCATCAAACAATGGTATAAACATCATCCAATGTAAATTGTGATAATCGTAATTAATAATCGCAATTTCAAGGGAATAATCGACAATTATTTTGTCATAATCGTGCAGCCCTACTTTTCATGCTATTTCCGATATGCCGAGGCTTTAAAAAAATAAAAAATCGGCCGATAAATATCTGCATCGGTGCATACCTAGTCATAGTAAATGAGCCATAAAAGTAAAAAGGTGCATATATTTTGTCCAAAGGTAATGTTACATAAAAAAAAAAAAAAAAAAACCTTTCTGACTATTATTTCATGTCTCAGACATGGTACTACATCTGAGTTACTTTGGCATATCAGATTGTAACATCAGCTCCTATGTTTTTCTCTCTAGATGATGATTGGCAGGAGGAGCATGCCCGCCTCGCAGAGCTTGATGAGCAGGTACGAGACGGAGTGCATGGAGCGGGCGACGCCTCCTCCGTTGACCTCCCTCTCGCTGGCGGCAATGCCCACTCTTCAGCCCTCCCTCAACCCTCCTCTTCCTCCCGGCTTTACCCTGACACAGATGAACGGGGTGGGGGTGACCTGGCGGAATCACTGACTCGGCTCATCTTGGGTTCGGATCCTGCTATTGCTGGAGTGGGCACTGCCAGGTCGGACAGATCTCACCTTCCTCCGATGCTGTCCGGTCAGGCTCCTCAGCCCTCGGCGTTAGCTGGACAGTCTTCTCTGCTGCTAAGCTACCAACAACAGCAGCAGCTCATGCGCAGAGGGCCGGCTCCTCTTCCACAGGTTTGTGTGATTGTCTCTCCATCATATGAAACCATTATTGATATGATTAGATTGTAAATCTATTTGTAAACATGAAAATGCCATCGTCAGGCTGTGGACTGCAGCAGGTAACTTTAACAAACAGGTATTTAAGGGTGTTGCAATATGTTACGTCTTTGCCACATGTAAAATATGGCAGCACAATTAATTAAAATAAAGCAAAAAGAGTCTTTTTTTAGTTTTAATGACAATTTGTATCAGTATTAATTATTTTTAATTAAAATGAAAGGAATGTCTTATTTAAATTGTAGAAGCATAGTACATTTACTATGTGTGCATAGAATCATAAACTAAAATGGATAAAATAGCGTTTAAACATGCTAAACAAAGCATGCTTGGCTTTATTTTATGATACGTCAACAAAAACAATATGGATTTGTCTCTGTGTGATTTACCTTACTGCTCTAACTATTCAGAATAAATTACCAATATTTCCCTTTTTCTTTTCCCCTCCATAGATAAACTCTCACAGTATTTGGGAAAACAGTATGGGCTTCAGTCCTGTTAGTTCTGGACTAGTCACTCAAAAAGAGGTAAACACATTTGTGTATATTAAAAAGCTTTCTCAAGCTTGCTTGATTTTCTTTCTGTGCTGTTCTTCTAAACTTCTCGATTAACTGCTCAGGACAAAACGCTTATGTCGATTATCAAAGAGGTGGGGCTTCCTAATCGGCCTCCTGCACTCAGCAGAGAAGAAGGGCGAGATTTGTCCGAAAGGGTTCCGCCTCCTCGCTCCTCCTCACCTGTGATTGGAAGTCCACCTGTAAGGGCTGTACCTATTGGAACACCTCCAAAACAGCCCATGAGTCAAGTCCACAATCACCAGGTGAGATGTCAGTCTTTATGCACTCAAATATTTACATTAAGTCTTTAGCAGAAGCTTTTATCCAAAGCGACTTACAAATGAGGACAACAGAAGCAATCAAAACCAACAAAAGAGCAATAATATGAAAGTGCTATGACAAGTCTCCCTTAGCCAACCTTTTATTTAATGCGTGAAGTAAAGGTGTTATTAAAACATAGTATTTTTTTCTAAATTAACCCAAGGAGTGTTGATATGTTTGCATTTAATATTTCTGGATGATGCATTGATTTAGATCAACTAAAGTAGTTCATTGACTGTATGTTTCTTTTTTCTTCAGAATAATCACCCTTCAGCCATTCACGTGAGAGCCTCTGTGCCACTGCGCTACCCACCTCCCTTTCCTGAGCGTCTGTCCCCCAACAACCTCCTCAGCATCGCTGTGAGTCCCAGATCAGTTCAGAATCACTCAACTCCAACAGCCTGACAGTGGCGCTATAATACAGTGAAAAAAGACAAAACAATTTTCCACGCTTCGATGCCTGTTTGCTCATGCTCGAGGAGGCTCTCTTTAGGGGACATCTAATGTCTAAATGGCTTTTGGGAGGAAAACTATCTGGTATCATATTTATTTTGAAGGTTTTTGAACAGTATTGAAATGTCAAATTATGATAAACCCTTTTTTTGCTCTCTCAGAACTCACCGTTGTCTCATCCTCCGTTCCCTGCTGGTGTTGGTCCTGTTCTGTCTCGGATACAGAGAGCCCAACTGCTCAACTCTCAGGTGAGTTAATGATATAGTAGTATTAGTATACACCATTTAATAAGAGTGGATCTAGAGCTTCCATCATGTCCTAACCATAAAAATCAAAAAAGGTTTTTTTTTTTTCTATCTTGTGCTACGCTCTTCAGATTGGTCAGTTCCCACGTGGTCCAGCTCCCCCATTATTACAGGGAGGTGTCGGGGGTTTCAGGCCATTCTTTGGGCCGTCTGGTCCTAGAATGGGTCCCCATGGACCACCTCTTGGCCACGCACCCATCCGACACAACACCACCCACCTCCACCCGCAGCACCGCAGGATGCTCAACCAGAGGATGCAGAACAGAGGCTTGGGGTGGGTACCATCGGTCCTCTCTCTGAATGGCACCTCACTTTGAAATGCCTCATGTAAATGTTTCTGTGTCTCTCATACGCTCAGTGATCACGTCGGAGGAAGAGGTGTTGGAGACAGGAGAAACAGAGATCCTTACAGCAATCTGATGACACAAAGAGAGAAGGAATGGGTAGCAAGAATCCAAATGATGCAACTTCAAAGCACCGATCCGTATCTGGATGACTACTATTACCAGGTAATCACTCTTTTACCCATTCTTACCCCAAGACTGACACATTTCAAATGAAAGCCTTATTCTTCAAAGTTTATTTGCTATTTTAGAGGCTTGAGACATCAGAGTTTGTCTACCATTGAGTTATTTTCTAATACTGCTGTAGCTTGGATTTATTTATTTTTTTAATTTGAGAAACATCATTGTAAAATGTTGTGTAGAAATTGCTGGCTTATAGTGGATATCAATTCTTATTTTGCAGAATTATTATGAGAAGATGGAGAAGCGTCAGGAGCGGGACCGAGACAACAGGAAGGAGCACACCACAAAACTCATCACTCCTCAGGTGGCTAAACTGGAGCACACCTATCGGCCAGGTAAAAAACAACACATGGCAAAATGGCATTAAGAAATGCCCGTCTTAGCATTCTTATATCTGCAAGCAAACCAAAAATTTATATTTTGTTGTTATTGATTTAATTGTGCATTTCTGTCAGGTCAATAATTTCCATCTGTTCAAATGGTCTAAATTCTTTGTGATTGTGTTTTTCATAGTGCAGTTTGCTGGTTCGTTAGGAAAACTCACTGTCTCCAGTGTGAACAATCCAAGGAAAATGATTGATGCCGTGGTGACCACTAGCAGTAATGATGAGGTCAACACTCTATTCCCTCACCCTTTTACATAGACTATTTTTATAAAACCACTTATGAGGCTGTTTTTGGTTGATTATGAGTGGACCCGTGCAAAAACGTACTCAACAGATTCTTTCTGGTCCTAGTAATGCATTTTTCTTCATGAATAAAGAGTTTATTCAAAAGGTGCATGTTATCATGGTGCAGATTCTTTGTACCAATGTGCTTTATTTTTTCATTTTGCAGGAAAAAAGAGAAAAGCAAGTGTGGAACAAAAGACGACAAATCCTTTACACTGTGGAGAAGGTAAGAATAGAGAGAAGTGAAGCTTTTGTAGCCACAGTATTTTTATTCTGGCTCAGGTGATTAATTAAAAAAAAAAATTATATATATATATATATATATATATATATATATATATATATATATATATATATATATATATATATATATATATATACTTAATATACATATAATATTTTTTATACTTGCTCAGTCAGTTCAGTTGTTCAGATTTTTATTTTCCCTGCCAAAATTATTTTCTGGCCACAACTAATTAAAACAAATAGTTGTTTTCAGCAAGTTATTGTTGAGCCCTGTAATTAAATCAGTATTCCACGAAATATACTAACAAGTATAATACAGTACTAACCTGTATATTTTGTTTTGCAGATGTACAGTTTACTATTAGAAGTGCAAGACTTTGAGAAGAAGTTCTTGCAGACCCCTGAGCACCAAAGAGATGCCCTGCTAGAACAGCATAAAACCCACACGCTGCAGCTCTACAACTCTCTCCGAGAAAAAGAGTGGGACGACCGGTGAGTGCGACCGGAAGCGCTACATGAGTACAGGCACATGAACTAGCCTAGTGGAGAAGTAGTTTTATGATCATGTTTTTACATTTAGATTAAGTCATTTAACAGACGCTTTATTTAAAGCGACTTAAAAATGAGGACAATAAAAGCAATCAATATCAACAATAATAATGTAAGTGCTTTGACAAGTTTCCGTTAGACTAACACAGTATGCAAGGTTTTTTAATATAATAAAAAGAAAACAAGTAGATAGAATAGAAAGAGTAGAGAATGCTATTGTTAGAGGGTCATTTTTATAATAAATAAAAAGTAAATAAGCAGTTAGAATAGAAAGAATAGAAATAGAATAGATAGTGCTAGAGTTAGAGGGTCAAGTGTTTTTTTTTTTTTTTTTTATAAAAAAGAAAACCAATAGAAAAAATTGAATTCGAATAGAGAGTGTTGGAGTTAGAGGGTCAAATGAAGATGGAAGAGATGTGTTTTGAGCCGATTCTTGAAGATGGCTAAGCTGTTCTGTTTGAGTTGGGCAGGTCATTCCACCAGGAGGGAACAGTTAATGGAAAAAGTCTGTGAAAGTGATTTTGTGTCTCTTTTGGATGGCACAATAATGCACTGTTCAATTGTAGAACGAAAGCTTCCTAGAGGGCACATACGTCTGAAGTAGTGAAAAGGGGTGCAGAGTCAGTGGTGGTTTTGTAGGCAAACATTATTGCCTTGAATTTTATGCGAACCGCTATTGGTAGCCAGTGCAAATTGATAAACAGTGGTGTGACATGTGTTCTTTTCTGCTCGTTAAAGATTAATCTTGCATTCTGTATTGTAGAGATTAGAATGAACTGGCTGGAAGACCTGGAAAAAAAAAGAAATTGAACAAGGAGTTATGTAGCATGTCTTTTCTAATGTTGTATAAAGCAAATCTCCAGGACCGGGCAGTTTTAGCAACGTGGTCTGACAAATTCAGCTGATTTTGAAGGAGTTATGGTTGATAGACCTAGCTGGATGGTGAAATTGTGATGAATTGATGAGTTTGTTCAGTGTCATTAGCATAGCAGTGATATGAAAAGCCATGTTTCTGAATGATAGAACCTAGTGATGTAGACAGAGAAGAGAAGTAGGGCTGCAACTAACAATTATTTTGATAATCGATTAGTTGGCTGATTTTTTTTTTTTTTTTTTTTTTTGATTAATCAATTAATCTGATAATCGGATGCCCAATGTCCTTCAAACAAACATGACAACTGAATGCTATGAAAACATACAGTACTTAAAAATGTATTGTATCACCTGTCATAATAAAGAGAAAACACAAATAGTTTAGGAATCGGTCAAAAAAAAAATTAAATCCAAAAATATTAATATCATTATTTTTACAAACTGAAACAACTAAATAGTAATTCACATAATAACAAAAATGGCCTCCTATTCCTTTCATAACAGCTTGCATTCTTGCTGGCATTATGTACTTTTTGACTGTAATTGGGTATTTAAAAAAAAAACACTAGCGCTTGACTATTTTTTTTTCTGCCTTTCTTTCATAGATAACATCAATAATTATATTGTAGCATTAGAAATACTACTGTTACTAAAGAGCTTACTCACATTGGAGGACTAACCAATACAGAAAGCTAAAAATGATTTTGGTAATCACCAGTACTATTAGTTTAGAGCAGTGTAGTTTAGAAACCTTACAAAAATTTGCTTTAATAAATTTAAGCACTGTATAGTAAATATAGCTTAAATCTCTATATTGAAAATTTAAATAATAATAAAGATAATAAATGAATAAAAACCCAAACTCTGTGTTAACCTACATGTCAGAGATATGTTCTGCAGGAACACACAATCACTTTGATCACAGTCACGTCTAACTGTCATTTCTTTATCCTGTAAAAAGTGACTATGAAGCATCTGATATTTATATTCAGAAAATGACATGCTGTTACCCCTTTACAATTCCTACTCTCATAACTCTTTCACTATATTTTTTACTATTTTTAGATGCATTTTGTGCATAGAAAGTGCTGTATTTGATGTGACCGGCTGAAGTTGGACGTTCACTGTGGGCAGACCCGACTAATCGATAATGAGAATCATTGTGATTACTTTCATTATCAATTATAATCGATTTTATCGATTAGTTGTTGCAGCCCTAAAGAGAAGTGGTCCAAGAACTGAGCCGTGAGGCATCCCAGTAGCTAGATGTTGCATCTTGGACACCTCACCTCTCCAAGATACCTTGAAGGACCTATCTGATTTTATTTTATTTTTTTTTAATAAACAAGCATGTTAAAACAGCATAGTTTTGTGCTGTAGTCAAGAACTGTGTGAAACCACTAATACTTGTGTCAAATACTAGAAGGTTTGTGACCGTAACAGACCTAATTCCCACCCTTCTGCAGAGTGAGCGATGAGCAGTGCTTGATGATCATGTCTGTGCGTAAGGGGAAACGCCTCATCTCCAGACTCCTCCCCTTCCTGCCACAGCCCCAGGCTGCTGCTGTTGTCATGGGAATAGCCAGGAACCTTCCAGCTCTGGCCAAGAAAGACAAACAAGACCAGGTACAGTCACAGATGAGAGTGAGAATGAGATGTGGCAAGTTCTATAGGTTATGATTAGTGCTAGGAAAAAGGAAAAGTTTTCTCATTTGCATGTTCTCTCTCATAGGTACTGTGTTGGTTGGTAGAGCCAGTGACTGTAGTAGTCCAGTCCATGTCGAGTACCTCCCTTACTGATCTTCTTCAGGAGCTGCAGGGCAGTGAAGGACAGCTTCCCCTTGTGCTGCAAAATAAGGTATCACTGTCAAATTAGAAGTTTTTTTTTTTTTTTAAATGGCAAACGTGTACAGTCTCCTCTGGCTTTTTGTCGAACTAAACCAATGATATTTCAGTAATGTATGTGTTGTGTTTGTCAGTTTGGCGTGACGTTGCTCTATCTGATTCTAAGTGAAGGAGAGAGGATGCAGAGCTCCGATCCCAACTGTCAGCTCATGGACGATAACCGCTGGTGAGTATCTGTCTGTGTATTATTATCTATCTTCCCTACAGGCATGCTTGGTATTCCACAGGTATTCATGTGTGAAAGTGACTAGTGTTGCAGTATTTCATCATGATTCATAGGGTTGGGTTTTGAAACAAATTTCGCGATTTGATTCTCATTCAGTATCGGTTATTTTGGATATATATCAGGTACACATGGCTAATTTTCTCAAGGAAAAAAATTATCTGAACTAATGCTGTAAAATACACATGAGTCAGTTGGTACTACATACATTACTATAATACTGAAGGTTAAAACGGACCATTTTTTTTAGGCTATACAACTGCTTAAATTACACTTAAGTTTTTATATTAAAAGTTACAATAGAGGATTACAATAGAGCAGTGCTTTTCATACCGGTCCTGCGGGCACCCCCAGCACTGCACATTTTCTGTGTCTCCCTTATCTATCACACCTGATTCAACTTATCAGCTCATTAGTAGAGATTGCAAGACCTGAATGGGTGTGTCAGATATAGGGAGACATACAAAATGTGAGGTGCTAGGGGTGCTTTGCAGGACCGGTTTGAAAACCACTGCAATAGAGATTTCTAACAAATAAAGGAAAAAGACTTGGTATAGACAGTTAAGGAAAACAACATGTTCCATGACCATGATGTAATGCTGCATCCTTAGGAGGTACAGAAGAGCACAGGGTGTTCTAGAATCTTACAATGGCCACTTTAAGACAGGATGTCTTACCTATCGAAACATCCCTGTGCCTTTATACAGAAAGTTTAAGAGTCTACTTAATATTGCCTTTTAGTCAAGATATATTCTATTATATGGCAAGCTAAGAGGAACTCTATTTAGACATATTTACATTTGTCTTGCTGAGTTTACATGTTCTTCAGCTTCCAACTGATAAGTATGAGCATAATCATCATAAGTATGAGTAATGAGTTCATGGTCACCGAATATGGTTTTTCTGAGGTAAATGTGACGTTACGTGACATTGTTTACAAGCTGTTATATTGACATCTTTGTGCGGCTGAAACACTGATTGAGCGATTACATGAGACAGGATACAGATTGTAAAGCCGTACTCTCTTTTAACTTACGTTCGGATGTTTATTCATGTTTATTTTGGGCTGAGACTGGTATTAAAGTGGAGGAGATGATCAGTTCACGTCTCTTGAACTGAGGCGCTACAGCGATTAAACCGTGCCAAAACTGCATTTATTATTTGAATACTGAAATACAATGGACAGAATTTGAAATCTGAGACTTTGTTACATATTAAAAGTAGCAAAGCACAATGCTTATTGGGTTTATTGGATGGGAGGTACCCTTCAATGTTCAGTCCATTAACTGAAAACAGGCTAGACTAATCGATTCTTGGGATTTAAGAATCAACATCGTTCTGTAAAAATGAAAATCGATTAAAATAGTTTTTTTTTTTTTTTTTTTTTATAACCTAATGATTTTTTTATTTTTCTGGTTCTTCATACCAATTTTTTTTTTCATTCTGTTTCCAGGACTGAGTTGGTGTTCTCTGTGACGCGGGAGCTTTTGAAGGTCCCGTCCTCTGCGCTTTCATCACCGCTGTTTACTCCTCCAAACCTAGTGTCATTGTTCTCTCGATATGTGGACAGGCAGAGACTCGAGCTCTTGCAGGAGAAGCTACAGTGAGTTTTTCCTCTAAAACTCAAGATTTAAAATGGATATAAGACAATAGAACTGGTCCATATTTATAAACTTTTCGATGTTTGAAGTGGATCAAAACCTTTCATCAAAGTTGTCCTAAAACCAAAATGCTTTCTTGTCTTAGGACAAATTTGATAAACTTTTTTGGATCCACTTCAAGCGTTGATTACTATATTTACCTGTGTATATTTGTGATTCCTGATATTGTCATTTTTAATATACTGAGATTAATAGAAATCACAAAAAAGTAATATAAATAATAAAATAAAAAGTACAAAGAAGCAGCATTTTTATGGATATGATATTATTATTTTTACTTTTTCATTTATTGAACTTTTTACTTGTTAGCATTTTAAATATACACAGAATATATATAACATTGTACTTATATACACAAAATGTCATAACATCATTTATACATATGCAAAAATTGCACTTCTATTTTATAGCAAGTAACATTTATGTGCGTATCAAATGTTAGTTATTCATTTGTATATTTAATATATGCATGCATGCTTGATCAAAGTAAGCATTTTTGCAACCATGTAATCACAAATATATCATGAGTATTCAATATCGACCAGTGCTGGAATGTTTGCACATAATGTTTGGTTTCTGTGTTTAGTGTAAAGAAGATGTGATCAAATAAATGAAAGAAAGTAAGAGATCAGGTTATTTAGGCCTTTTATTGAGATTGACTTGTCTTGATTTTCTTTTCAGGATCACAGCCCTGTCCAGGTAGAAGTGACTTCAAATGTGGCAGTTGTTGAGAGGCTGGCTGTTAATGTATTTGTGAATGAGCAGTTTTATGTGTGATATGTATTGGAGGGTGAGGTCAGGTCACTTTTCCTTTCACGTTATAAAAGTCACAACAGATAGGAATAATGTTTAAATGGTTATAAACTGTTGTCCATAGGTTTGTCAATAAAGGCGATCAGGTTTATGTATTTTAGCTTCCATTAGGGTCAGCTCTGAACAGCAGAGCCAGGAAAGGGACCACAGCGTGTGGTGAGGTTTCCCTGTGAAATGGCTCGATCATGACAACATCCGACCTTATTTATAGACACATAGATTTGAGGAGAATTTTGCTGTTCATTAATATCTTAACTTTCTTATACACTGCAGCTTGTTGTATGTTTGCAAAAGAGTGTCTGTGCAAGTGTGTCTGTGAGTTTAAATGAAGGTTAAAACAAAGGTATTCTTCATTTTTAAAGATCTTGACATGATGCCGGTGATACACATGAAATTAAAACTTTCTATTATACAAAGATCAGTGTATTAGTGTATTGATCTTAGCAGGGTTTATTACACACCTGGAAAACCTGGACTTTTCTAAAATGAAAAGTGAACTTCCTCCCATATTTTGCATTTTATGTATTTTACATACTAATTTTCCTTTTTTTTTTTCTTTTTTTTTTTTCTTTTTTTTAAAAACCCTGTACAACAAATGATGTGTAAGGGTGGCAACACTACCCAAGAAAACTTACCTCGTCCAACTTCATCTTCAAGTAGTGACAAATATTAAAAATTTACACCACCATCATGAACAAAAAACACATTCTTAGTATATCTATTTTTCCCTTCTAGTGATACCTTCTTTGTACTTTATATTTTTTGGCCTTGAGGTCTTAATTTCTTTGTGCAGAGCATACTTTGTAACTTTGAGAGAACCACTGTGTCATCTCACACACAGATAAACAGCTGATTTCCTTAAAGATCATAACTGTTGTCAACAGAGGAAATTTCTGTCCCTTTTGTTAAAACCCAAATAAGATTATTCAGTATTGCTGCTCATTTCTTATCTGTCTCCTCTTGCTCTTGATAACTTTATCTGCTTGGTTTGAAGATACAGTTTGGCCTATCACAATAAATAGGTTTTAACGAAATACTATACATCTGTAAGTATGATTGTGATGGAAAAAAAATGCCATTTACCTTTTCTCTTCATAATGTGCTGAAGCAAACTGATTTGTAATGAGTTTGGTCACTTGACATTTTCCTTTCAAACGCTGAAATGACTGTTTATAGGCTACTCAGTGTTTCCATGATTGTCCAAAGCACATGATTATAGCCCCTTTCATACAGTAACGTTAGGCTAACCAGTAAATTGCCTTAAATTTACTGGAACGACTTTACCAGTAAACACAAAAATGCACTGTTCAACTTCACACATGCAGGGAAGTTCCCTCTTTTTATTGGTAAAGCACCATTTGCACTAGGGATGCACCGAAATGAAAATTCTTGGCCGAAACCGGAAACCGAAAAAGAGGAAACCAAGGCCGAAAACCGAAACACCGAAAGAAATTATGCCAATTATTAGTACCATTGCATTTATGGGTATGACTGTGTACTAACTTTACTAAAATCAAGGCATTGCAATTGCATAAATGAATATTGAAGTTTCAAAGAATAAATCAATTACAAATTATGCAAATATTTATTTAGCACATTGCAACAATGCACAGTATAAAATAAAATTCAAACTAAAATGTTTAACTTGACCCCACTCATGTGTACATTGAAAAATAATGTACAGGCCTACTGGCCTGCAGAAAGGTTTTAAAATTAAATGTTCTCTCATAAAAACAAAGTGCATTTAGGTCAAGTGCATTTAAAAATTTTCATCTGTAGGACTACTACAAGAAAGTGCATTACTTCTCCAGTAGGCAAGAGGGTTATCATTTCTGGGGATGAGGGCTTCAGACAGATAACCATCTATCTGTTGAGCGGATGAGCTTGTCATCTGCCTGACATTTGAGAAAGATTTGAGAGAGTGTATTTAAATAAGGCCGGGGCATAAATAAACATTTATATCAAATTAAAAAAAAAAATCTAGCAGAAATATGGCTACAATCTGATAGTCACATATATAGTAGCCTAAGAACATAATAGCCTACGTATTATTATTATTTGAGGCACTTTCTTGCAGGATTTCACTGAACATATCAGACAACGAGAGTGCAGAGAGACGAGTCTTTTTTTCTGTGCTCTGATCTCCTTCTCCGTGCGCTTCTCCGTCTCCACGTGGGTTCTCCAACTGGATAATTTCTCGTGCGCGCTGCTTTATTTCCGCATCCAAGTAATGGTCTTTATAAGGCAGATAAAGTACAGTCGCGATGAAGTGCAGAGGATCCGAATAGATTTCATTGTGAAACGTGTGCTGACAGACTTTAAGAGTGTACTTTTCTTTGTTTTCACTCCGTGGTCCGTCTCAACCTCTTTGCTTAGGAGCCGCTTTAGTGTTGCGATTAAAGGAATAACGTCCGCTACAGATGCATCAGAGGAGCTCAGAGGGGGCAAGAAGAGAGAGAATGTTCTCTGTTAAGACCCACTGGTTAGAAGTCAATGTCGCAGGGAGCTCGTGGTCTGCACTATGCAGGTGCACGTGCAGGTCGCGGTTTCTGTTTGCGTCATCACAACATTTCGGCCGTATTTTTTCGGTGATAAAAGTCTTTCAGCCGAAAACCGAAAATGCACTTTTGGGCCATTTTCGGCCGAAAATTTTCGGTGGCCGAATATTCGGTGCATCCCTAATTTGCACGTCAATTTCAAAATACCGGTAAATTCTGTAACATCATTACCCGGTAATGACATAAATGATGTGTTTGTAAACATGAAGGGCTATCCACCTTATTTTTTTCCTAAACAAAATAGCTTAAAATTAACCAGTTTTCTCCAATAGTTAAAATTATTGGATGCTAACATTGTCTTCTATGATGTGCAACAAAAAACACCTCTGCTAAAATCTCAGAAAAAGTAGTCTGGGTTTCGTGACCCTTTAAGATCGGAAGTGGCCATTTGTAAATTTAATGTGTCTGGCTTCTGGTGACATTCACTTCCAGCTATTTTTACAAAACAGCTTGTTTTACCGCTTGATATTGCAAACTAAGGTATCTTACCATAATATTGTAATGTATAGTCTTAATTATGAACACACTGGTTGGTAGTGCAGCTGCTTTTGGCCCAGAAACATTGTATTAGATGATTTAAGACATTTTTGACTTCCGGAGTGTTGTGTCGTGGAGCAAGTGATGGATTTCTTCAATGTAGTCAATGAAGCTCGAGAAGCAGAGATGTCAAAATAAGACTTTATTGTACAAAGCCGAGATTTCAGCCGCATCTGAGTCTCTGCCTGTCTGCGCATCCATTTTATACTGTACCTGTACCAAAATTGGTAATTCCGTTTTTTAATTGGTTATGCCTGTCTGGTTTGCCACAATTTATTACTAGCCCAACTGGGCCATTTTTTAATGGTGGAATTGGGCCAAATCAGCTATTTTTTAAAAAACTTTTATTCCGCCGCCTCCTATTGGTTAGCGGTGGTCACATGAGACATTCATCAAACTTGTTTACATGTAGGCCTACCTGTCATATTCTGGAAATCACCCAAAGTTCATAGGGTTATTTAAATTCACTGGTACAATCCAATGGAAACCACCAGTACTGCCTAATGGACTTACAGTCTGTATTAAGACATCCAGTATTGGAATAATTCAGCATATTGATCAGTATATTGATTACTTTTTGTTGTGGCAAAATAAAAATGACTCTCACTGCATAAAAGACAAACTCTCTCAATTGTCTTTTTTTAAGGTTTTATTTTTTGCAAGAAAGGTCAGACAGTCATACAGAAACACAAATTGCTGCATAGTGTGACAGAGAAGGGAGGGTTTCCTCCACCCTTTTTATCTCTTCCATAGCCTTCAAGGTCACATCACTTAACTGTACTTTCCCACACAAAGTAAGAAAGTCAAAAACACATTCCACTATATTATACTTCTAAGACTCAGGCCCTCATATTTAGGGACATGGCGACCTTCTAGGTCATAGACAGGCATCTTTGGGTCTCCCAGTTGCCTGCACGAACCCATTGTCACCCATAAATCTTATTCTTTAGGCCCCAAACCATATCTCATTCTGACTTCAAAGCAGTTCTAAGTAAAGCAGGCATTACACAATCATGCAAAATCAATAAAATGAATTTTTCTTCCACACTTTCATGACCATAATATTTTTAAGCAAGAAAATACCATATTGAGTAAATAACAATATATAGTGAAATAACACAATAGGAGTAAATGCGTGATCTGCATCGGAATGTTATGATTGTCCCAGAGTAGACATCTAATCTCGTTCTGCGTTCACACAGAGCACATTGCTGCTAGTTGTAATGTTACAACTTCTCATACCAGTAAATTACCAGAACGAATTAACCGGTATTTTTGAAAAGTATTTTTTATGGGGCACACGTTTGGCTGTCGGTTGATAAAAGCAGAAACCCTGTTATGGGGTTTCATAACCCGCTTCTAAATTAATGGTGTGAATTGTTCCTTTATGCGGTGTGAAAAGCCTCTGAGAGACTTTCCCTGCAACATTTCCTCCCAAATAATTTCAGAGTATGGTACAGCTACAGTCACATTTTCGAGATGGTGTATCAGTATATTCGGAAACCTCGCTGATCCTCACCATAGCCATCTGGAAATGTGGCTTCTGATACCCAACGGTTTGCAGAAAGTCTTCTAGATTCTGGAATGATTTGATGTTCTTCAGGAGGCTCCTGGAGATATGAAATGTGGCGTATGGATCAAAACTTGACTGATCTTTGTGCGTGGTCACGTAAATTTTCCCAAACCTCCACTCTCCGTGAGCGGTGACAATGATGCGGTCCGTGTTGCTGTCGTCCTGCTGGCCGGTGTTGTGTTTCTTGATGTAGTTTGGCAGCATAACAGCTCCTGAGGAATTCAGATTGCCCAGCATGTAGTAGGGAAACTGCACATCTGGAAGAAGTTTCCGTTTCGATTTAGTGTATCTGTTCTCAAAGGTGTGAAAGCCGAAGTCTCCCTTTGTCGGGTCACATGCCAGAAACATGTCGTCATCATCATTAATCCAAATACAGTCTTTAGCAAACCAGTACAAGAGCTTGAGTCCATGTCTGGGCCAAGGCTGACCGAATCCACAATCTTCTAGCTGGGATATAGTTGTGAGTTTTTGCAGCATTGGCTTCATCTGGAACTACGAAAAGATAAACATTTGTTCATTATTAAATAATATTATTAAACTTTCTTCATACTACATATTTTTCTACTTTGAGCATAATTAAGTAGTGATACGTAAGCTAGTCTCATCTTTAACCTCAATTCAGCTCTGCACAGCAACCTCCCACACATAAAACTCTGCAACGCCTTAGAAATTTGCGCATCAAATGTGAATACAGTAAGCTTTAAAGGGTTAACTTGAGTCAAAACCTTCTAAGCTTCATAAACGGAGAGCTAACTAATGTACGACGGCGTTTTAGTGCCAGTTTGAAAAAAAAAAAAAATCTAAGATTACGAGATTAAAGTCATAATATTTCGACTTTATTCTCGAAATATTATGACTTTATGGGAGCCATTTTTATTTTTATTAAAATGCAGTATGTGAGCACAGGGAGGCAAGACAATGCGACGCACTTACGTCATGAATATGCTAATTAAAGTATGACGTCATCTAGCGACATTTGGCGACTTTTCAGGCAGGGTTAAGCTACTTTCCATTGAAAGAAGTTGGCAACACTGATTGTTGAACAGTAACAACTTTTTATCTTAATACTAGCGCACAAAGCCAATCGACATTCCTTTGGGGGAGCCCTGCAGCTCTCTTATTTAACGCTTTCTTAATACACTATAAATATATGTGGGATTATTAGCAGAAATCATACTATGTGCCATACTCGCGGGGACAAGTATGCTTGGAAATAATGTTTCATATCTTTCATTGCATTCGTTATCTGTAGTGCGCCAGCCACCCAACAGCAATAAGATCCGTGCTTTTGATAGACCCACTTTATGTCTCAGCTTTCAAAATCTGTTTTATAGAGAAACACAAATTATGTGTCTTACAATAATGTGTTTTCAACCTCTTTAATGATCAGATATCGATATCGCTGTATTTATGTGAAACAATTCATTAAATTAAACTGTTTTCTTTGTGAAAATTCCAAATGTGAAAATTTATTCTCGTTATATTTCGACTTTATTCTCGAAATATTTCGACTTTAATCTCGTAACATTTCGACTTTATTCTCGTAACATTTCGACTTTATTCTCGAAATATTTCGACTTTATTCTCGTAATATTAGATTTTTATTTTTATTTTTTCCAACGTGGCACTAAAACGCTAATGATTGCATGTAGTGTGCTTAAAATTCATCACACACGACTGATCTTGCAAGAGTGAAATAGCAGAAAGTTACTGCCGAAATAACTCTTTGAGTGCAAACAGAAAAAGAATAATAAAACCCAAAGGCTACGGTACCTCTTTGTTATCAAATATAGTTGTAGTTGCAGAAATCTCTTCTGTGGTGTTGTTTTGCTCGCCGCAGCAGGAGTGAAGTAGAGGAAGAAGAGAAGGTCATTTGGGGGCAAATACAAGAGAATGAAACCGGGTGTGTGTTTTTTTTTTTTTTTTTTTTTTTTTTTTTTTTTTTACATTCTGGTTTCCTCTAACGGTTGTTTTGAGTGCCATCATCATCTGACATCTGGTATAACAAATATGATCCAAGTCAACTAGCTGATCAGCTGTTAAATGGTGCAGTTGATATTATTTCCATTGAAGGTACAGTTAGGCACATTGCATTGTGGGATGCTGTATATATTTAATCAAAAGTACAGTGAAAAAACAGTAATAGCATGCAATATTACTGCAATATATTTTAAAATATAATTTATAGCTGTGATCAAAGCTAAATTTTCAGCATCATTACTCACATGGTCACAAGATCCTTCAGAAATCATTCTAAAATGCTGATTTGCTGCTCAAGAAACATTTCTGATTACTGTTGAATAGCCTACTTTTTTATTTTCAGGAGTGACTGATGACTAGAAAGTTCAAAAGAACAGCATTTAAAAATCAATTCATTTGTTAGAAGTCCATGATGAATACATTTTGTAAGGCAATTATTTTGGATACACAGGAATGTTTGGTTTTAACTACGAGTGACTTTAGATCCAGACTGCATTGCATAGACACACACACACACACACACACGACACAATATCAATAATGAAAGTATATATTACGGCGATGCTTGATCTTAACTTGTCTGATGAAATCTGACAGTTGCAGGCTTTGAATGATCCTGATGAGGCCTTGGCTGATGCGGTAGGTGCAGGTCTCATTGAAGGCCTTCTGATTTAAGTGTTGTGTCACATAAATCCTGTCAAACCATTTGTTATTCCAGTCTGAAGCGACCGAAACAACAATGCGATCTATGTTGCTGTTATCTGCATTGCCGTGGTAATACTTAGTAACATAAAGAGGCAGTGCGCCCGGATGGTTCAGGTTGCCCACGTCATAGTACGGTAAGCTTGTATAAGGAAGAAGTTCATCTAAGTTATGGAATGGGTGGAAGCCAAAGTATTTATTTTTTGGGTCGCAGCGTGCAATCATCCTGCCGTCGCCACCTATGTAAACACATTCATTAGCAAACCACCACAGCAGACTGAGACCGTGCCTGGGATACGGCTGACCAAACCCGGAGTCCCTTAGATGGGCCAGTTCATTCAGCGTTTTTACTCGCATCGTTCTGTGTCTAAAAAGTCTGTAAGAAAGTAAAAATAAATAAATGTAATATTGTGAAATATTACTACAATTTTAAATACCAAAATGTGATTTATTTCTGTGACGCAAAGCTGAATTTTCAGCATCATTACTCCATCAGTGATTATTTCTTCAGAAATCACTAATATGCTGACTTGCTGCTAGAGAAACATTTTTGATTCTCATTCTCAATGTTGAAAATAGTTGTGCTGCTTTATATTTTTGTAGAAACCATGATTCTTTTTCTACAGGATTTTTAAATAAATAGAAAGTTTAAAAGAACAGCATTTATCTTCTGTAACATTATAGCCTACATGTCTTTGTCTGATGTAGTTTAACAACAAAAATATCCAGTGTGAAGTGTAAATAGATCATATAATGACAGGAAAGTCTTGTTACCAAAAAAAAAAAAAAAAGCAATAAAATTTAGATAAATATAACAAAGGATACTGCACCTGTAGTTGATCCTTGACAGCGCTCCTGTTCTTATTCTTCATATCTCTGTTAGTGGACAGAAAACAAGTCAAACCTCCTTCTGTGTACGGAAACTGAAACTGGAGTTATACGTATTGTTCTCAAGGAAGAATCGGTGAAATGTTTCTGTGCAACTAAACTATACAAGACTCATGAATGTCAACCGAAATTTGAGTAAACAAATACCAGGCTGTTGTTTTAATAGGATACATTACCTGCAAAATGCATAAATGCATTGTAAGTGTGTCTAGTGAAAAAAGTAAAATAAATTAATAAACAAACTATTTTTATAGTCATGATTAGTGTAGTGCAAATCAACTGTTAATTTGAATATTAAAACTGAAACAAAAAAACTGAAATAATTATAAATAGAAAATTAACACTAAAAATTTTGTGTACAAAAGCTGAGCATTTAATATACTGTTAATTTAATATACATTAATTATTGGTGACAACACGCAGGAGCAATGAGCCTTTATTATGTGCAAGTTCACAGTGAGCAGAGGTTAAATAGTGACAGAATGTATATTTCAAGGTACAGTAATTCAAAGGTAAAAACATGAATCAGAAGTAAATATATAAGTTCATCCAAAGTTGAACAGGAAGAGAGAGCAGCTGACTATATAGGAAACAGAAAGAGAGGCAGACAGACAGCAGTGTGAGTGCATTCAACATAATTTGAGCAAACACACTCTTCACTAGCCACACAAAGTGAACAAAGGGACAATTTGAATAGTGTTTGATTTAATTACTCTTTTGGCAGACAGTTAATTGATGTTCTTTCATTATACACCATAGTATTTACAAATGCACAAAAACAGCAACATTTCCCCATTTTTGTTGTGATACCTATTAAATACGTGTAACTATTATTAAGAATTTAACCTAGCGTGAAAAGTAGCTGGATTTAAAAACATCAAATGTCTTTATAAGTGTTGATTATGGCCTGTCCCACATCAGAGATCTTGATCTTTTTGATGTAATAATGTCATCATTTTAAATGTACAGTTATGTGAAGCATTAAATAGCTCTTCTATATTTCTACTCCTTTTTATTTGGACTCCATTTTCTGGTCTCCATCTTTTCTACAGCAGGCTTTTCTTTTCTCTACACATTTTTACAGCACCTGAACCATAGTAATATTTTATATATTTATGAACATATTGCTATTTGCACATCCTTTTGGATGCTAACTGCATTTCATTGTGTCTGTGTTTGTAGCTGCACAATAAAGTTGAGTCTAATGTAATCCAATCTTCAGCTAAATCTTTGCCTAAATGCATCACTAAAGAACAATGGGTGCTTATTCATGTCGTTAAACTAGTGACAGGAACTTCTCTATTGTAACACACACTAGTTCTCCCACTGATTTGCTTGTATTTGTGTGTGCTGCTGTAGTGATGAACAGAAACTCATATCAGTGTGGAATGAAAAACACATTAGAGCAGGTGTTAATGAGTGGTATATATGAAAGCTAATTTAGTTTAAGTTTCATAATGCTAAATACTTATATTCTTCGCATTACATATTAAAGCATATTGTACTGTATGTTATTCATATTAAAATTTATTATAAAGAGTTAAGATTTGTATTCATCACACAAACATATATAAAGCAGTGGTATTATCACCATAATCAAAACAAATTTGAACACAACAATTTCATAGTGACTTTAATAATAAATCAAGTTTTACATTTGGTACCTTTAAATGTTGATTTTTTTTATATCATTACAGTGACCATTTAAAAGAAATATGTGATGCTTAACATCGTAAATATATAAAGTCAAGCATTTACATGTATTCAGATTTACAATCCAAAAAAATTTGCTGGAAAAATACACAGCAGTTAACTAAATTTTGTTTGCCATTTTTAAAAGAAAGAAGAAAACCGCAAACAAAAGCATCAGTGCACAAATCAGTGCGCAAATCAGCTCAGAGTTGCAATCACAGAAATCCCAGCTAGACTGGTGTAACCTTTGACCCTGCAGTGACTGAAGTGAAGATGTAGAGTGTGAGTGTATGTTGGACTTTTGAGGGACATACATCCAAGAAAGAGAATGTAATTGATTATTTTTAATTTCTCTGCAGAAATGTTCACGGTTCAATGTTTTAATTTCCCTCAGAAGATAAATGCTAATGTTGTAAGTGTGATTCTGGTCAAAGTTTGTCTGATCTGAGTGCTGTGTCACATAAATGCTGTCGAACCTGTTCAACCTTGAGTCAAAGGAAACAATGATGCGATCTTTGTTGCTGCTATCTGAATATCCAGAGTAATTCTCAGTAACATAATAAGGCAGTAAGCCAGCATTGTGCAGGTTGCCGACTTCATAGTATGGAAGATTAGTGTAAGGAAGAAGTGTACCGCCATTATAGAAACGGTGGAAACCAAAAGCTCCATTTTCAGGGTTGGACTGTGCAATCATATGACTGTTAGAGTCAATCTGAACACAATCATGAGCAAACCACCACAACAAGTTCAGACCGTGTCTGGGATGCGGCTGACCAAACCCGGTCTGTCTCAGATCAGACAAGTTATTCAGGGTTCTCATCATATTCCTGACAATCCTGTTTAAAAAAAGACAAATTTTGCTTAATAGCACACTTGCAATTATCTTTTTTTTTTAGTATGAAATATAAAAACAGTAACATGTCAAAACAAAAAAAATACATGGGCATTTAAAAAAGTTAAATTATACAGTTATTTTCATTATTTTGATACAACACATCTTCAGATATTGGTCACTTACTCAGATCTCTTCAGCAGAACAAAGACTGGTCCTTTGAGATTCTGGAGTGAGATGAGTGAGGTAAGTTAAAAACCTCAAAATGTAGCGTGTAAAGATGTATTCTTCAAGATCTTGGCAATGACTGAGGTGATTTGAATTTCCTTCTTCTAACAGAGCATCACTGAAAAGAGAAATACAGCTGTTTAAAATGATGGAAAACACTAAAAAAGTCCACACTTTTATAGCTGACAAAAGCAGAAATTCACAAACAACAGAAAACAACTGAGTGCGTAAAACAACCAACCAGTTTATTAGAGCAAGAGAGACAAAAAGCACAACTTTTTCTTTGACAATTGTCAAATTGTTACTTACACTTATTGCAGAAATGTATTTCGTGCTGGTGTTGAGGAGAATGAAAAGCTCCTGTCAGCTGAACCAGATACTGTGTGTGTATCCTTCTAATACCACCAACTTTGACTTCCCTGTAGTAGGAAGCAAGGCTTTATGTTGGTAGACAGAGAGATGGACAGATAGAGAGAGAGATTCTATAGGTTATATGCAAATGTAGTACATTTTGGTCCAGAGTGCGTCATTGTTGATAACAATGCATATTTGCTCATGTCACTAGAAACTATGCTATAGAAACGTTCGTTAGTTGACCTACAGGTTGTACGTGTGTGTGTGTGTTGCTGTTTTGATGAACAGAAACTCATCAGTGTAAGAGAAACTTATGCAGACACATTATAGCAGGCAGGTTGATACGGCTCTGTCTGCAGGATCCAGACTGCATAGATGAACATGCACACATAACATGAGCTTAACGGCGACCGCGCTGATTATACCGCTGCCGGATCTTCACCTCCCCAATGAATTCTGACCATTCCATGTTCTGAATGATCTTAATGAGACCTTGGCTGATGCGCAAGGTGGAGTTCTCATCGAAGTGCCCCTGGCCTAAATGATGTGTCACATATAGCCTGTCAAACCATTTGTCATTCTCATCTGAGTCGACTGAAACAACAATGCGATCTGCGTTGCTCTCTCATACATCACTGTCATAATGAGGCATTGCGCCCGGATGGTGGAGGTTGCCCATTTCATAGTAGGCTACTGTAGGTCAGTATCAGGAAGAATTCCTTATGGAATGGATGGAAACCAAAATCTCTGTGTTCTGGGTCGTATCATATTGCCATCATCATCAATCTCAACACATTCATCAGCAAACCACCACAGCAGACTGAGTCTAGGATACGGCTGACCAAACCTGTTCTCTCTCGGCTGGGCCAGTTCATTTAGCATTCTCAGTCAGACCATTCTGTGTCTAGAAAACAGAAATATGTATCTTCATATGTATCTTCAGGGTTGTTGTTGTTGTTGTTGTTGTTTACTTGACACAGGTTACCCTCCCAAGATCACTTGTTATTTGTTTAGTTAGTCAGTTTTACAGTCATTTTCAATCTAGTCTTATTCCAATCTAGTTGTATTGGACCAACAAGTTTTTGTCTAAACGCACACCCACAGTGCAGCCCATCTACAGAGAAAAAGTTTAAAACGATCTTATAATGCCACTAAGGTTGGTCTTAGTAACAAAAAGCAATTAAAATCTGACAAATAGACATAGAATACTGTACCTTATTCATGTGTATGAAGGATCTGCGTCTGTGTAGAGCACAAGCTCCTATTAATTATTCCAATCTCTGTGGGCGGTGACAAACAAAAACTTGGACCTACACAAGGCTAGTGAATTACGACCTAAAGTTTAAAAAGTCCAGTCTTTTAAATGACCTATCAAAATAAAATAATAATAACAACAATATCAATAATAATTAAAGCTGCAAACAGCGATGATCGGGCCCTCGCACCCGGGCTCACCGTCAGCGGGTGGCTTTAGTAAAACAGCTAACGGCGAGCAATATGCATTTCAAGTGGTAAATATAGGAGGAATATGTCAAATTAATTTATATGTGCCAATCTTCCTGCTGCCAGCTGGTGGCGCTATGACTATAACAGGATTTTGACATGTAGATTTCTTCAGTCCAGCACTTTTATCAAACATATGAAATTTGGTGCAGATTGAACATGGTATGTTTGAGTTAGTATAAAGCATGACGTGTCCTATTGCCAACAGGTGGCGCTATGATTATAACTGAATATTGGCGTTTAGATGTCTTCAGGCCATGACTCTTTCCAAATATTTGAATTTTGGTGCAGATTGGACATTGCATGTTTAAGTTTGTGTAAAACAAGCCATTTCCTGTTACCAGCAGGTGGCGCTATGATTATAGTGGAATATTGGCCTTTAGATGTGTCCAGGCCAGGACTCTTATCGAACGTGTGCAGTTTGGGGAAGATCGGAGATTTTATGCCTGAGTTACAACAACTTCTATTCCCATGGCGAGACATCGAAATTTGTCACGGCACCATCGACACGCCCTTTAATGAAAACTCAAAATCTTCACAATTTAACATTGCAAAAGCCTTTAGATTAGACTGACTAAAAAAAAATTTGATGTCACAGCCACTGTGCAGGTTACTCTTTGTGAGGTTTGGTTAGGAGTGACTGAAACGCAGCTTTACACACAACTGTCAGTCTGCATGAAGAGGATCTTGAGACTTCGATTGATTAAACACCTGTCTGCTGCTCAGCAGTGGCTTTTTTAAAGCTGCCATTACAATACAGTTCATTTGTTTGACAGAAACTTTCCTTAGTAAATCTTTATCTGACTCACAAATCTTTTGACACTTCAATAATCTCTATTTTCTTTTCGGAAAATATTGTTTGTTTTGATGCCTTTTGCAAGACATTGTTTCATACTTTTCATCTTCAGAAAGATCTTTCTTCCTCACCATATTTCATGAGAACTGTGACTTGCTTAAAGGGGTCATATGATGCTGCTAAAAAGAACATTATTTTGTGTACTGGGTGTAATGAAATGTGTTCATGCGGTTTAAGATTAAAAAAACACATTATTTTCCACATACTGTACATTATTGTTTCCCCTCTAAGCCCAAATTTTCCAAAGCTCATTGTTCTGAAAAAGCGAGGTGTGCTGTGATTGGCCAGCTATCCAGTGCTTTGTGATTGGCCGAATACCTCAAGCATGTGACGGAAATGTTGCGCCCCTCACCATACTGTGATGCGTGTCCCGGTCAGAAATAGAAACATTGAGCCACTTGCGCGTCAAGACAAAAACAATAAAACCCATTACAAACAAAGCATTTGTTGCATCCAGTGGGGACATAATTACGGATTATAATAAACTGTCTTTTTACGTGTTGCGTTGCACCGCGCAGCGTAAACATAAAACCATGTCTGCATTTGTGATCAGAGAAATGACAAACAACAAGCTAAACTTTACATCGAATACTCTATAACCATCAGTGGCAAATTCTTTAAATATAAAAAATTTACTTACAGTCTGTGAGTCAGAACAGCCGGCAGATCAGGAAACAGTCCTCCATAAAATGCGTTGCACACATCTGAATATTTGGGTTGAATTGTTCTGGAACAGTGTTGCAAATACAACTTAACCACTGATTTCTAGTCGTGTCCTCTTTTGGAAGGCCAAACAAAGTAGTTTCGCTTTCACAACGAAACACACTTGAGTGAGCGGGCTTGAGTGAGCGGAGACCGGCTTGAGAATGGCGCAGCCAGAGGATGAAGGAGCTTGCGGCAACCACATGTGACACCCCTAGGCTGGACTCCGCTTTGTCCACGGTGAAAGCCAATCTGGCCATTCACAGCGCGAAGTTGATGTATTTCCAGCACGGATCAGCTCTAGGCATGACAAAGCGAATATCGTCCTCTTTTGGAAGGCCAAACAAAGTATTTTCGATTTCACAATGAAACACACAGCATCTCCACAACATGGCGCCGGCGGCAACAGAGAGAATAAAAGTTACTCTTTCTTTCTTTGCGTGAACATTTGGGCAGAGTTATGCAAATCTTCCCACATAGTGACGTAGAGATGTGAGGGTGTGTTAGAATGAATCTTTTTAGGGGTGTGTGGTTGACTCTTAACTTTTATAAAGAATATCTCTTTGGATTTGAGACTTTAGTCTTTGCAACTTTACAGAACTTCTTTATGCACCAAGAGCTTGTAACACTCCAAAGAGAAAGAAAAAATTTAAATCGCATCATATGACCCCTTTGATAATGTGGAACAACCTCTTTAAGTAGGGTTTCTATTTACCTAAGAAGACCTGGCAAACTATTGAACAAACCTGTCTGAGATTAATACCAGTTATCTAAAAAGATGTGAAAAACAACACAAACAAAAATCTGACTCTTTATTGTACCGAAATCCTATTGATATGTCACTTGCATAATAATTTTTTTTAACACAGTGTACATGACATGCCAGCTTTGCATGTTTGCTGATTGAACTCATGACTTGATACGCTGTAGTAAAACACACTAATTGTTCTACAGGTTGCATGTGTGTGTGTGTGTGTGTGTGTGTGTGTGTGTGTGTGTGTGTGAGGGTTAAACTCAGAGAAACTCATACTAGGAAAGCGAAACTGGCAGAGCAGATGGGACAGATAGTGAGGAAATTTGCGTTAAAGCTACTTCATATTGAACTATAATGTCTCCCTCATATTTAGGTTTTATATAAAATATTTAGTTTATTATAAAGTATTCATAACTGTTATCAGCAACATGGGATGCAATGTATAGTTTATGATATATTCAACGTCTTATCTCTGTTTTAACTGATATACTCAAAGTTTTACCTCTTGATCTGAAATATTTATATACATCATTGTAATAAATCTTTAAAAGATTCCAGTGATAAATAGCGATGCTCTACATTTTATCTTAGATTATCTTAGTTCGAGTCTCGGGCCGGCAATACCACGACTGAGGTGCCCTTGAGCAAGGCACCGAACCCCCAACTGCTCCCCGGGCGCCGAAGCATAAATGGCTGCCCATTGCTCCGGGGGTGTGTGTTCACGGTGTGTGTGTGTGTGTGTGCACTTTGGATGGGTTAAATGCAGAGCACGAATTCTGAGTATGGGTCACAATACTTGGCTGTATGTCACGTCACTTTCACTTTCACTTTTCACTTTCATGCATAATAGCTTAATACATATACAGTTACTCACTGGCTCATCTTACCCCACTCTCCCCTGTGTCTGATATGTCACTGCTTTACTCCAGTAAATATTTAGGTTAATTTTCTAAAGCCAATTTCTTTTCCAGACACTTAAAGTTGTAACTACAAAAAGTTACTGCACATTTCCAAATGTTATTGTCCAGGAAAAAAGGTGACAACATACCCCAAGAGTAAAGAGGGGTTTTGTGTATTAATCTACAGTGAGCAGAGGTGAAGTATAACTGCATGTATTTGAGTCAGAGGTGAGTATATAATAAGCACCTTAGTTCATCCAAAGTTGAACAGGAAGAGAGAACAGCTGACTAAGAAGGAAACAGAAAGTGAAACAGAAAGTGAAACAGACATACAGACAGTGTGTAGTTTGAATCATATTTCATCTTTTACATCCAGGCTTTTTGGGCATTCACTCTTTAAAAAAAAAGACACTATTGTAATGGTAATTTTGCTCAATATCAGAGGTCTTGATCTTGATGACTGTATCTAACAATAAAAACATACAACTATATAATTATTTTGAAACTGTCTATTGAAATAATCTCCAATTTGTTGTTGCATCTTTAATTAGCAAAACCTTCCTGACTGCCTCATTTTTGTGACATTGATAATGCATGTTTGCTGATGTCACTGAACTAGTAACACACTCTAGTTGTCCTGCAGGTTGTGTGTGTGTGTGTGTGTGTGTGTGTGTGTGTGTGTGTGTGTGTGTGTGTGTGTGTGTGTGTGTGTGTGTGTGTGTGTGTGTGTGTGTCGCTGATGAACAGAAACTCATATATGTATATTATTGGCACTTATGGCAATAGTAAAAAAAAACTAAAAAAAAAAAAAAACTATATCCCACAAACACACAAGTCAATCGATTTTGGAGTTTTATTAATAAAGTATATTTCAAAGAATAAGCACAAACAGATACAAATACAGAAACTAAATTATTGTAAAAATTAAGAAATTGATTGAGATGTGATGTATAACCCAATATTCAGATTAATATCAATGTTAATATTGATTCTTATAGATTTACATTTGGTCCTTCTAAATTTTAACATTTATTTACATAACTGCAATTAACCATTAGAAAGAATGCTAATAAACATACCCTCAACATTGTATTTTATTCTATATAATATTGATAATAAATGTGTTTCATTTAATTTAAATAATCAACTGACTTAAACAAAACAAGCTACAACATGAATTTTCAAAATTAGCTAGAATAACAAACAGCAGTGGATGAAAACTATATTTTCATTTTGACAATGAATAGAAAATAGCAACAATAATGAGCAACAGTACCAGCAGACTGCAGCAAGTGAGTGCACAGCAGTATTTCATACTCTGACTGGGGTTTGTCTGGTAGTGTTGCACTCGCTGAAGAATGAGGGAATGATCCGTGGGTTCTCTGAGGAATTCTTCATGGCTCCAGTCTTGAATTTCCTGTATGAGTTCATTGCTAATATTCTGACAGGTTTCTCCCTGCACTGACTGAGGTATGTCTATGGATATATGTTCAGAATGATTCGTACATCCACTGAAGAAATCTTCACGGCTCAAGTCTTGAATGTCTTTGATGAGTTCAGTGCTAATACAGTAGGTATGATTCTGGTCAAACTTCACCCGATCTGAGTGCTGTGTCACATAAATTTTCTTAAATCTGTTACAACCTGAGTCAAAGGAAACAATGATACGATCTGTGTTGCTTTTCTTTGATTGTCTAGTGTAATTTTTAGTGACATATTTAGGTAGTGAGCCACAGGTTCTCAGGTTGCCTACTGTATAGTATTTCAGGGAAGTGTATAGAAGAATTTTTTCCCTATTATAGAATCGTTTAAAGCCAAAATCTCTTTTTGCAGGGTTGTACTGTGCAGTCATATGACCGTTCGAGTCAATCTGAACACACTCATTAGCAAACCACCACAACAAGCTCAGACCGTGTCTGGGAGGCGGCTGACCAAACCCGGTCTGTCTCAGATCTGACAAATTATTCAGGGTTCTAATGTCCATGACGATTCTGTTGGGAAAAAGTGAACTTTTTTAATTACAGAAAACTGCAAAATATAAAACCAAGAAGGAACATAAATGAGTTCTTCAGATTTTGCAGAATTGGAACATAAAGTTCTGTAAATCCCCTGCCATTTACATGTTTATATACAGTATTTAATATCTGGGCTAATTTGATAGTGTTTTCCGTAATAGTGCTAGATCTATACAAAAAAAATTAAGCAATACATTTTTTTCTCTCAAAAGCAGCACATTAAAGTCTGTTTTGTCCTAGACCGACCAAAACCAAACAGCAGGCTCAAAGAGAACTATTTAAAATACATTTACAGATATTGATCACTTACACAATACTGAGAAAAACTGACCTTCCAAGATTACTGCAGTGAGATGAAGGGTTAATCTGCCGTGCGCTGATCTACCATTTCTGTAAAAGTATAAAAGCAGTTAAGGATTAATAAAAAGTGTGTGTGTGTGTGTGTGTGTGTGTGTGTGTGTGTGTGTGTGTGTGTGTGTGTGTGTGTGTGTGTGTGTGTGTGTGTGTGTGTGTGTGTGTGTGTGTGTGTGTGTGTGTGTGTGTCTTTGGCACTGACTGCTTCATTTATATGACATGATAACAATGCATGTTTGCTGATGTCACTGAACACATGACAGGAACTACATTACACACACTAGTTGTCCTACAGGTTGTATGAATTGATGAATAGAAACTCATACTATGGAAAGCGAAACTTGCAGAAACACATTAGAGCAGATGGGACAGATCGTGAGGAGCTACTGCATATTAAACTATAATGTCTCACTCATATTCAGACTTCATTTTATATATTTGTTTTATAATAGAGCATTCATAAATGTTATCAACAACATGGAATGCCATTTTTTAGTTTATGATATATTAAACATCTCCCTCGATCTGGAATATTTATCATATACATTTACAGAAAAAATGCAAAACTGCAAAACTAAGAATGAACATAACACATTGGAACACATTTGCAGATCTGCTGCCCTTAAAATATTAATCTATTAAATATACTGTATAGGCAAATTTGATGGGGTTTTCAGCTATCAATAAAAGTGTAGTAATATCAGCTCACATTTGTACATGTTAAAATCCATTCAGATGATTTTCTCTCAATATCAGCAGAATAAAGTCTGTTGGGTCCTAGACTGACTATCTGCATGCATTGATCACTTACACAGAAATACAATCAGAAAGATCTCTGTAGCAGTAGAAAGACTGATCCTCTAAGAATCTTACAGTAAAATGAAGGGTTAATCTGCAAGCACCTCAAGATTGGCTGCCTTATTCCAGCTAATTTATACATTACTTTTTATAAATAAACTGTTGTATCCAGCAGTTCCTCGTATGTGGCAGCTTGCACATTGTCTTGTGTGAGGACAAAGATACTGCTATATAGACACTTCTAACCTGATTTTGTAACTAATAAAGCAATAAAGAATCAGCTATATGAACACGAGTCCACCTATTCTGCAAAAGTGTTCACACTCTGAAAATGGCTTTTGTGGTTGGAGAAATATCTGCTAACAAAAACTGATGCTGCTTTATGCCAGACATTTACAGCGGAAAAACTGAATAAGAGATGAATAATCCTTTCTATTTGTTGCTTCCCTTTTAACACTGTCGGAAAGCCACTGCCACCAGAGATCGGATGAGCTGGTTGGCTTACAGCTAACCGGAGTTGTAACGTATTTTTGCCGTAGGGCCAGAGAATAGATTGAATAAATGGTGGACAACGTAGGCAATCTGTAAAGTCCAAGTGATTTATTTACTGACAGTCCTGTCACACGTGACAAAAATAGTCCAACAAAATACTCAAATGAACTTCACATAACATAGGAGTAAAACATGCTGAGAGCAGCAATACAAGGCTTCAGACCTGGCCACGACAAGTAAGCCTCACTAGAAACAGACACATTCCCTGCATTGGGCTTCACATGCTACAGCCCTTGGCCATCCAAGGCCTCCCCTTCCCTCAGTAAACCCAGAGCGATCACTTGTATACGATCTTCCCGCCAAACACTAGCGGATCAGACCAACTGTAGGGGTAAATTAACACTCATTACAAAGAATACACATGAAGTTCTGCATCAATGCCAATCAGATACACATTTAAACACACAATCATAATCATGAAAATCCCCATTAATCAAAAGTAAACATTACACCTTCCAAATAATACAATTACAATTTCCAAGCATCCATATTCATCTCTGTCCCAGTAAATGGACTAACCACTAATTAACCTAGCAGATCAGGATGTTTACATCATCAAAACACTCCCCTCCCAAGCACAGGACCAGACAGGTAAATTAGACTATAAAATGTATTAAACAATAAACATATGCACCATAAGATAAATATGGAAACTTCAAAGCCTCTGTTCAATTCTTGTACTTGCCTACAAAATACAATTTGAACATTAGACATGACATTGTCTCTATACACATCAAATCATAACATACCGTAAATCAATATACACAATAACACTGTGAACTGATGTTCACGTGAAGATAACCAACGTGTTCATCATCACAAACACTATCTTGTTTCATTAAAAAAAAAATTCTGACAGAAATACTCAGTAAAGAATGAAAATTGTGTGAACCATCTACAGTCTCTCTCACATGCTTTGGAGCCACACCTGTTTTAGAAGGGCATCTGATATTAGGCTACTAAAAGAGATTAATTTGCACAGGAAAAAAAAAAAAAAAAAAAACCTTTCGAATGTTGAGTTTCCAAAGTCATTTTATTTCAAGCCAAGCCAGATAAACCACACATTTAATAGAAATCAAAGAAAACCAGTAAATTAATCAAAATTTGTAACTATATAACAGAAGACATAACATTTATAAAAGTGACGGGAGAAGCAATGCTTTTTGAAACATCTATTTAATCGAACCAGTTGCTTCAAAAAATGAATCAAAGCGCTGGAATCTCCGCATCTGCTTGTCAAAGTCATGAAAATGCATTCTAATAAACTCTTATTAATTTAAAGCTGAAGTCTGTAAGTTTTGCCTCTTTGTCGCCATCTCTGTTTGAAACCTGCAATTGCAGTTATTTGCAGAATTGTCATCTTTGCGTGGGTTGTGCACCGCAATGGCTCCAGCGCAAATGAATCTAATATTTTGAGGTGAATGTGTGGCTGTCAGTCACTGCACCAGTGTGGATACTGTACTTACGAATCACAGATTCGAGTCTATGTCAAGAAATATATTCTGGTCTTATTGGGTCCATTTAAAAAAAAAAAAGCAAATTTATTTTGAAGTAACCAAGACTCCGAGGCCACTAATACCGAACCCGACCCATGTCTGAGGCACTCTTAGAAGATTTGGACCCGAACCGGCTTGGGTCCCTGGTCGGACCTCGGGTTTTCGGATTCCAAGTGGACCCGTGAAGACCTCTAGCTGTCATAGATATTGTACATACACTCACCTGCCACTATTAGGTACACCTGTTCAATTGCTTGGTAACACAAATTTCTAATCAGCCAATCACATGGCAGCAACTCAATGCATTAAGGCATCTAGATGTGGTGAAGACAACTTGCTGAAGTTCAAACCGAGCATCAGAATGGGGAAGAAAGAGTATTTAAGTAATTCTGAACATGGAATGTTTGTTAGCGCCAGACAGGCTGGTCTGTGTATTTCAAAAACTGCTGATCTACTGGGATTTTCACGCACAACCATCTCTAGGGTTTACAGAGAATGGTCTCGAAAAAGAGAAAATATCCAGTGAGCAGTAGTTGTGTGGACGAAAATGCCTTGTTGATGTCAGAGGTCAGAGGAGAATAAGCAGACTGGTTAGAGATGATAGAAAGGCAACAGTAACTCAAATAACCACTCATTACAACCAAGGTATGCAGAATACCATCTCTGAACGCACAACACATCAAACCCTGAAGCAGTTGGGCTACAGCAGCAGAACATCACACCAGGTGCCACTCCTGTCAGCTAAGAACATGAAACGGAGGCTACAATTCACACAGGCTCACCAAAATTGGACAATAGAAGATTGGAAAAACGTTGCCTGGTCCACGGCTCCGTGTTCCTTCCGGCAGTGTAGTGTGCATCATTGTTGATAACAATGCATATTTGCTCATGTCACTAAACTATAGGAACAATGCTTTAGAAACGTTCGTTAGTTGACCTACAGGTTGTACGTGTGTGTGTGTGTGTGTGTGTGTGTGTGTGTGTGTGTGTGTGTTTCTGCTTTGATGAACAGAAACTCATCAGTGTGGAAAGAGAAACTTATGCAGAAAGATTATAGCAGGGAGGGCAGATAATGAGATTTCGATTAAAGCTACTTTGTACTGTATAAAAATTATTTTAGACTATATAATGGGCCTGTATTACATTCTCAATCATATTATTCATATTAAAATCGATTTTTAGCATGGAATACAATGTATAGTTTTTATTATATTAAATATATTCTTCTTGACAGTTTACATTGAGTCAACTGTTTAAACGGTGAGGCTGTGAATGTGTCCCCCAATATTCAGATTAATGTTTGATCTATATGTTTTTTAAAAGATAGATTCTTGTTTCCCTTGACTTGAAATATATATAAATATCATTGTGATAAATCTTTTTTTTTAAATCCAATGATAAGCAAAGCTCAACGTCATGTCTTACATTTCTATAAATATAGAAATATAGTGTAGTGTGACAACAGTAGTGTGACTGTATCTTTTGTAAGATGAGAAAACACATAGATCATAGTATATTTATAAAGGCATAGAGTCACACGAATTAACTTTGTTGTATTGAATGTTATAAACTGGTGTTTAAAATTAGCATGCATGTCTATATAAGTCACTGTTATACTTCAGTAAACATTTAGGTTTATTTTTAAAAGTCAATTTCTATATCAGACCTTTATGTTGTATCTACAAAAACTGACCAACTGTTACTGTCCAGGAAAAAAATGTACAATTCAGTGAACACATACCTATTGGCTTTTTTGTGAAAACATACCCCAAGGCTAAAGGGGAGTTTTGTGTACCAGTTTGTGTCAGGTTCAGTATTAGTTGCATTTATCTGTGCATGGAATGAGTTATTCAAAGTTAAAATATGAATCAAAGCTGAATAAATAATAAAGACCTTAGTTCTTCCATAGTTAAACTGGAAGAAAGAGAGAGAGAGAGAGAGAGAGAGAGAGCAGTTGACTTCAGGAAATAGAAAGCAGACAGAGAGTATGAGTGTGTTCTACATAACTTTTGCTCAGCATTAGAGGTTGATCTTCACATTTATCTAACAATTAAAAACATACAAAAATATCATCATTTTGACACAATCTTGATATTATCACTAAACTATAATGTCTCACTCATATTCACATTTCATATATATTTAATAGCATAAATATTAATCACATTAAAATGTATTATAATTCATTCAGGTTTAGAATTTATAATATTTAATATTAAACATATAGCAAAGTTAATAGACAAGTTTAATTAAATTAAAATAATATCATACAAGTCAATGGTTTTTGGACTTTTATTTCAAGGTAATACCGTCAAACAATATATAATACAGTATATGTCAAACAATAAGCACAACTAATATGAATAAAGAAACTAAATGACTATAAATCCAGGCATAACCACTGAAGACATTGATTGGGATGTGTCGCCCAATATTCAAATAACTATTAATAGTAATATTTTTCCTTAGTTTTACTTTAAAGATTAAAAAGTATGCAGTAATAAACATACAGTCTTGTTTCGTATAATTAACAGGTAAAAACATGTAATTCATTGTATTCAAATCAATAAACAGCTCATCCAAAAGAGACAAGCACCTAATGACAGCTGTGTAATTAGCTAGAATAACAAACAACAGTGGATGAAAACTATATTTTCATTGTTTAAAAAACCAGACAAAAGCTGCAATAACAATCACAGCAATCAATACACAACAGAACAGAGAGCAGCATTTTTTACAAGTGGACTGACTCTGCACTGGCTGAGGTATATCTATAAATGTATGTTCAGAATGATTAGTGCGTCCTCTGAGGAAATCTTCACGGTTCAAGTCTTGAATGATCTCTAGAAGATCAGTGCTAATACAGTAGGTGTGATTCTGGTCAAACTTCACCTGATCTGAGTGCTGTGTCACATAAATATTCACAAATCTGTTCAACCTTGAGTCAAAGGAAACAATGATGCGATCTTTGTTGCTGCTGTCTGAATATCCAGTGTAATTCTCAGTGACATAATCAGGCAGTAAGACAGCATTTTGCAGGTTGCCGACTTCATAGTATGGTAGATTAAATTTAGGAAGAAGATTATCGATATTATAGAATCGGTGGAAACCAAACGCTCCATTTTCAGGGTTGTACTGTGCAATCATACGACCATTAGAGTCAATCTGAACACATTCATGTGCAAACCACCACAACAAGCTCAGACCGTGTCTGGGATGCGGCTGACCAAACCCAGTCTGTCTCAGATCAGACAAGTCATACAGGGTTCTCATCATATTCCTGACAAATAAAAAAAGACAAATTTTGCTTAATAGCACACTTGCAATTATCTTTTTTTTTTAGTATGAAATATACAATAAAAAACAGTAACATGTCAAAACAAAAAGGACCATACAGGGGCGTTTAAAAAAGTTAAATTATACAGTTATTTTCATTATTTTGATACAACACATCTTCAGATATTGGTCACTTACTCAGATCTCTGCAGCAGTAGAAAGACTGGTCCTTTGAGATTCTGGAGTGAGATGAGTGAGGTAAGTTAAAAATCTTGTGTAAAGACGGATTCTTTAAGATCTTGGCAATGACTGAGGTGATTTGAATTTCCTTCTTCTAACAGAGCATCACTGAAAAGCATGTGGAAGAGAAATACAGGTGATGGAAAACACCCCCCAAAAACAGTCCACACTTTTATAGTTGGCAAAAGCAAAAATTCACAAAAAAACAGAAAACAACAGAGTTTGTCTTTTGTAAAAAAACAAACAAACAAACAAAAAACACTTTATTAGAGCAAGAGAGACAAAAAGCACAACTTTTTCTTTGACAATTGTCAAATTGTTACTTACACTTATTGCAGGAATGTATTTCGTGCTGGTGTTGAGGAGAATGAAAAGCTCCTTTCAGCTGAAGCAGATACTGTGTGTGTATCCTTCTAATACCACCAACTTTGACTTCCCTGTAGTAGGAAGCAAGGCTTTATGTTGGTAGACAGAGAGATGGACAGATAGAGAGAGAGATTCTATTGGTTATATGCAAATGTAGTACAGTTTGGTCCAGAGTGCGTCATTGTTGATAACAATGCATATTTGCTCATGTCACTAAACTATAGGAACTATGCTATAGAAACGTTTGTTAGTTGACCTACAGGTTGTGCGTGTGTGTGTGTGTGTGTGTGTGTGTGTTTCTGCTTTGATGAACAGAAACTCATCAGTGTGGAAAGAGAAACTTATGCAGAAAGATTATAGCAGGGAGGGCAGATAATGATATTTCGATTAAAGCTACTTTATACTGTATAAAAACTACTTTAGACTATATAATGGGCCTGTATTACATTCTCAATCATATTATAAATTATTCATATTAAAATCAATTTTTAGCATGGAATACAATGTATAGTTTTTATTATATTAAATATATTCTTCTTGACCGTTTACATTGAGTCAACTGTTTAAACGGTGAGGCTGTGAATGTATCCCCCAATATTCAGATTAATGTTTGATCTATATGTTTTTTAAAAGATAGATTCTTGTTTCCCTTGACTTGAAATATATATAAATATCATTGTGATAAATCTTTTTTTTTTAACCAGTGATAAGCAAAGCTCAACGTCATGTCTTACATTTCTATAAATATACAGTATGACCATATCTTTAGAATTATGTTTACATTTTTTATCATATTTATTATATACTTATTCATGTAACAGATATTTTTAACCAAGTAAATTATTAATTTAAAAGAGACAAGCTGCAATACACACATATACAAGAAGAGATGAGCAAACATTTGTAAAATGCAGTTGAACAAAACTTGTATTATAAATAAAAATTGTTTAATAGTTGCTTTGTTTGAAATCATGTCATGCAGAAATGGATCACTGCAGAAGAATTTTATTTTTATTATTATTTATAATTTATAATGTTTCCTATCATCACACAAAAAACATCCATATTTGCCATGAGGAAGATTTGAGCATTTCTAACATTAACTACACATCAGACACCCTTGCGCAGAAATTTACTGAAGCACAAATCAAACCACCCTGGATCAGAAATACTAATAAAACTTCACACAGACCTTTACATTAATTTGTACTAACATAGCCAAACAATGAATATGATGGACATGCATGTAATGCAGCTCATAATCCAGTAAGAGTGACTTCTTCACTGCTGCTATAGTGGAATTGAATAGACGCACATATTGTACTAAATCCAGAATTGATTAATCCAAAAAGAAATTATTTTGGATGAACAGAAATAGTGTCTGTAGGATCCAGTCTGCAAAGATGATCATGTTAACTCAATAATGGTGGTGCTGTCTGATCTTAACATTTCTGATGAAATCTGGCCATTTCAAGCTTTGAATTTAGTTCTCATCGAAGCATCCCTGACATGTCACATAAATCTCTGTAAACGAGGTTTTGTTCTGTTTTAAGTTGTCTGAAACAACAATGTGATCTGCATTGCTCTAACATTCATATCGGTTATAATTCTTAGTAACATAAGGAAGCATTGCGCACGGACGATGCAGGTTGCCCATTTCATAGTACTGTAGGTCAGTATCAGGAAGAACTCCTTCTGAATTTTGGAATGGATGGAAAGCAAAATCTCTGTCCCAGCATGCAATCATTCTGTTGCTGTCAATCTCAACACATTCGTGAGCAAACTACCAGAGCAGAATGAGACCATGTCTGGTATATGGCTGACCAAACTTGGTCTCTCTCAGATGGGACAATTTTGTCAACATTCTATGTATAGAAGACAAAAAAAAAAAAAAAAAAGTAATAGGCTAAATGGGACTGGACTATTACTAATCAGAGTCTGAAAGGAAATAGTGGAAAACTGTTCTATGTCACAACTGTCTGGTGTAGTTTAAAAAAAAATTTGAAAAACACATTTAAAGTTTAAAATGATCCTATAATGTCATCCAAGTTGATCTATTTAACAAAAAGCAATTAATTAGACCAAAAATAAAAAATAAATAAAAATTGGATACTGCACGTTCATTAGCTGTAAGAATAATCTGCGTCTGTGACGACAAACATGCTATTATTCTTCATATCTCTGTAAGTGAGTGGTGCAGAACAAACCTGCTGCAAAACTGCTGTACTGGTATCAGAGGAGGATCAGTAATATTAATATCATGTTAATTACTGTGCGCCTTTAGCCCCAACAGCAGGGTCGCATTTTACCCCAAATACCATACTTTTACATATTCTTTCGTTATTTAAAAACTGTTGCTTTAAGTATCTTAAACAAAACTGAAAATCATAAAGAAGACATTTGTCTCAAAATATATGCATTCATTTTAGAGATTCTTATTTGCTACTTATATCTACAACATTTTAAAAAACATAAAATATTAGATCAAGTAGGCACAGAATCAACTTTGCACTGGTGCGCGCGATCGCTTCAAGGATCAGACAATTATACACGTGCATCTCAAAAAGCGGATGTTTTGGAAAAGTGCTAGGCCATGTTTTTGTGTCATCTAATGGTTTAGATGAAAATAATATCTAAGGCGCCTTATACCAAGTTGTACCCTACATCTCTTACCATCTTCTGCATAATTGGATGTTTTTAAATAAACACTGACAAAAACTATATAAGTTTTTGGGATGGATGTTATGACAGTATATATATATATATATATATATATATATATATATATATATATATATATATATATATATATTGATATAAGATATAAGATCACTAGGATTTAGAATGTCAGGAAACACGATTCATGACTGCATATAAATAGCCATGGACCGGTGGATCTTTGGTAAGTTGTAAGAAACACTATATCGAGTCTGATTATCTTTTGTTTTACTCGCGTTTCCACAGCTTCCCTATTAAATCCATACATGCAGTAGGCTCTTTTGCCACTCAGTCTGGCTGAGGGGGCGTGTTCCGGCTGGAAAGTGATGTCAATGCATACCCTCTATTCCTGGAGGGCCAGAGCCCTGCAGAGTTTAGATTCAACCCTAATTAAACACACCTGATCAAACTAATCAAGTCCTTCAGGCTTATTTGAAAACTACATGGTATGTGTGTTGGAGCAAGGTTGGAATAAAACTCTACAGGGCTCCAGCCTTCCAGGAATTAAGTTTTACACCCTTGGATTTATGAGGAGGGTGTAAATCATTTTCAAATCATTTTCAGATTTGTATATATTCAATAGTATTAGGCCTATATATTATTCACATTGAAATGTTTAATCATTTATTCAGGTTTACAGTTCAAAACCTGATATTGATATTAAATATATTGTTGGCACTTATAGATTTAGATTCCTTTATTGAGGTATAGATTTCTCAATTAGATAGGTATTACATTCCTCACATAGCATAGTTAATAGACTTTAGTTTCGTTTAATTAAAATAGCAATATCAAACAAGTTGACTACAAGGTAATACAAACTCTGTATTTGTCAAAGAATAAGCACATCAAATATGAAGAACGAAACTTGGGAAGTGATGTGTCACTCAGTATTCATAATACATGTAAATGTATTTATTGTATTCAAAATTAGCTAGAATAACAACAGTGGATGAAAACTATATTTTCATTATTTCAAATACCAGACAATAGCAGCAATAATGATCACAGCATACAATACACGTCTCAGTACAGTGGAGCGTTTTCCACAAGTGGGCTGACTCTGACAGGTTTGTCTCTGTGCTGACTGATGTATGTCTGTGAATAACTGCTTAGAACGATTCATATGCTCTTCATGGTTCGACTCTTCAATCTCCTCAGTGAGTTCATTTTCTATACTCTGACAGGTTTCTCCCTGCACTGACTGAAGTACATCTATGGGTACATGTTCAGAACAATTCATGGGTTCTCGAAGGAAGTCTTCATGGTTCAACTGTTTAATATACTTCACGAGTTCATTGCTAGTAATCTGACAGGTTTGTTTCTGCACTGACTGATGTATGCCTGTGGATAACTGCTCAGAAGAATTCATTGTTTCACTTTGGAAGTCTTCACAGTTCAACTCTTCGATGTCCTCAATAAGTTCATTGCTAATATTCTGACAGGTTTCTTCCTGCACTGACTGATGTATGTCTATGCATATATGTTCAGAATGAATCATGGGTACTCTGAGGAAATCTTTATGGCTCAAGGCTTGAATGTCCTTCAGAAGATCAGTGCTAATACAGTAAGTGTGATTCTGATCAAAGTGGGTCCGATCTGAGTGCTGTGTCACATAAACATTCACAAATTTTTTCCTCCTTGAGTCAAAGGAAGCAATGATGCGATCTGTGTTGCTGTTGTCTGACTGTCCTGTGTAACTTTTAGTGACATAACGAGGCAGTGAGCGAATGGAGTTCAGGTTGCCCACATCATAGTATGGAAGATTAGTGTAAGGAAGAAGTCTATCCCTATTATGGAATCGATGAAAGCCAAAATCTCCATTTTCAGGGTCACACTCTGCAGTCATACGACCGTTCGAGTCAATCTGAACACAATCATGAGCAAACCACCACAACAAGCTCAGACCGTGTCTGGGAGGCGGCTGACCATACTTGGTCTCTCTCAGCTCGGACAGTTTATACAAGGTTCTCACCATGTTCCAGACAAAAACAAACAATAAGTAAGACTACAAAAAAAAAAAAAAAAAATACAGTCTTTCTCCAACAATAGTGCACCTGTTTTTCAAAGAAAGGTTTGTAATTATATATAATACACAATTACAGAAACACTGCAAAATGTAAAAACAAAAACCATAAAATGGTATTAAACATTTTTGGTAAAACATATCTGAAAATATTGATCACTTACACAGAACTACAAGCAGACAAAGGCTGATCGTCTAAGATGAATGGTTAATCCTTAGTGAGAAGATCTTCCAATTTTGTAAAATAAAAACAAGGAAGTCCAGATATGAACACCAGAAACAGTGCCAATAAACATTTGCAAGCTACTGTAATTTGAAGGACTAATGTATTTCCGGCATTCATATAATAGATTAAAATGTTTAACCCAAAATAATAAATGAAAGCTTCAATACTAAAGCAAAACACTGTTCTTACTCTAAAGTACCTGTTTCTTTATTTCTTACTTTTAAAATTGTGTTATACAGTTTTGAGATGTTCCTCTTATTTCTGTTGTGGTATACAGCCACTTTGTTCTGCTACGTTAATTGTTTATATAGCCTAAATAATGTTAATAAATGATATTATTTCAATTATTAAATAAATAAATAGTCAACTCAACTTGGACAGTTCAATGTAAAGTTAATAATGGTTTAATAATAACGTAATAAAACAAGCAGCTAAACATCTTATAAAACTAATCTGCTTTACCTTTTTGAAGCATATGGATACGTCCTTGTGTGCAAAGATCTGCAAACAGAAACTGGTGTAGTTGTTGTTCAGTACCAATATCAGGGGGAAAATGACTCCATGAGGAAATATTTGGCTGCCAAATAGAGTACAGCATCATTCAAAGTAGATTTTTGCATCCTAAGAGAGAAGATTCATATTTGCTTAAACAATAAGAAACAACAAAGTGAGTTCTCAAAGCATTTTTTTTTTTTAAACAGGCCATCTTCCTTTTCAGTCATGTTTTGTTACTTGCAGAAAGGGAAAGTTATTTCGACTAAATATTACAAGGGTATAGGAATAAAAAAATAAAAAAATTAATGATGTGCAGATAAATCATCTAAAAGAAACAGCTCTAGCAAATAAAAAAAGACGAGACAATTTTGGTTTCATGGTGACTTTAATATCAAATCCTAGTATACATTTGGTCCCTCTAAATGCTGAATATTTATTTTCATAATAGTAGTGACTATTCAAGGAAAACATGTGACGCTCAAAACATGTGACGCTCATCGTAAACATATAATGCCATGCATTTACATGTATTCAAATTATTCCATCCAGAATTTGGTAGAAAAACATACAACAGTAAACAAAATTATGTGTGCCTTTTTGAAAGCAAGAAGTAAACAAACAAGCAAAATAAGAGCAACAGTGCAGCATACACAGAAATCCCAGGTAGATTGGTGTGACCTTTGACCCTGCAGTGACTGAAGTGAAGATGTAAACTGTGAGCGTATGTTGGATTTTTGATGAAAATGCATTTGATAAGGTCTCTGATCATTCATAGTTTCACTGAGGAAGTTCTCGGTTCAACCTTTTAATTCTCTTTAGAAGACAAATGCTAATGTGGTAAGTGTGAATCTGGTCAAAGGGAGGCTGCTAAAGACAGTACAACATTGCAAACATGAATTCAAAGCTCCAGAAAGCCAGCAGGTAAATCATCATAATAGAATATTTAGCAGTTTGTCACACTTTAATTCTTGTGATTAAGTATATTTCCCATTATAATCACTCAGTCCTGGAGGGCTGGTGTCCTGCAGAGTTTAGCTCCAACCCTGATTAGCAACACCTGAACCAGCTAATCAAACTCTTACTAGTATAATGTCTCACTCATATTCACATTTCATATATATCTAATAGCATTAAATATTAATCACATTAAAATGTGTTATAATTTATTCAGGTTTAGAATTTATAATATTTAATATGAAATTTATGGCAAAGTTAATTAAATTAAAATAATATCATACAAGTCAATGGTTTTTGGACTTTTATTTCAAGGTAATACAGTCAAACAATATATAATACAGTATATGTCAAGCAATAAGCACAACTAATATGAATAAAAAAACTAAATGACTATAAATCCAGGCATAACCACTGAAGACATTGATTGGGATGTGTCGCCCATTATTAAAATTACTATTAATAGTAATATTTTTCCTTAGTTTTACTTTAAAGATTAAAAAGTATGCAGTAATAAACATACAGTCTTGTTTCGTATAATTAACATGTAAAAACATGTAATTCATTGTATTCAAATCAATAAACAGCTCATCCAAAAGAGACAAGCACCTAATGACAGCTGTGTAATTAGCTAGAATAACAAACAACAGTGGATGAAAACTATATTTTCAAAGTTTAAAAAACCAGACAATAGCTGCAATAACGATCACAGCAAACAATACACAAGAGAGCATATTGCAGCATTCTTCACAAGTGGACTGACTCTGAAATGGTTGAATCTGCACTGACTGAGGTATGTCTATGGATATATGTTCAGAACGATTTGTGCGTCCTCTGAGGAAATCTTCAAGGTTCAAGTCTTGAATGTCTTTGATGAGTTCAGTGCTAATACAGTAGGTGCGATTCTGGTCAAACTTCACATGATCTGAGTGCTGTGTCACATAAATCTTCTCAAATCTGTTCCAGCCTGAGTCAAAGGAAACAATGATGCGATCTTTGTTGCTGTTGTCTGACTGTCCAGTGTAATTCTTAGTGACATAACCAGGCAGCGAATCAGTGGAGCTCAGGTTGCCCACCTCATAGTATGGTAGGTTAGATTTAGGAAGAAGTCTGTCCCTATTATAAAATCGATGAAAACCAAACGCTCCATTTGCAGGGTTGTACAGTGCAATCATACGACCGTTAGAGTCAATCTGAACACAATAATGAGAAAACCACCACAATAAACTCAGACCGTGTCTGGGAGGCGGCCGACCAAACCCGGTCTGTCTCAGATCAGACAAATTATTCAAGGTTCTCACCATGTTCCTGACAATCCTGTTGAAAGAAAGTACACTTTCAATGCAATAAATGTTATAATATTATGTTTTTTTTAATATAAAATGTACAATTACAAAAAAAAACTGTAAAACCAAGAAGGAACATAAATCAGTTCTTCATCAGAACTTCATTTAAATCAGCTAATTTCATCATAAGTTCTGCAGAAATGGAATATCTGTTTTTCATAAAGTTCTGTTTCTGCCATATATATGTTCATTTTCTAAACATTTGGGCTAATCTGATGATATTTTCAGCTACCAACAGCTATTTACAGTACTCTCAGCTCAGTTTTTGAATATCTTGATTTGAGTCTTGAATCTGTTCTGCAGTTTTTCTCTCGAAGGGCAGCACATTAAAGTTTTTGTCCTTGACTGACCAAAACCAAACAGCAAGCTCAAAAGAAACTAGATAAAATACATTTTCAGATACTTATCACTTACACAAAACTGATATATGTGTGTGGGTGTGTGGGTGTATATATATACAGAAACAAATGATACGTCTTACCTTGTAGATGCCAAACTAGATCTTCGGCAGCTACTTCTTCATTCTTAAGACACGACAGGATGTTTGCTGATGTCAGTGAACTCATGACAGGAACTACACTGCAGTAAAACTCACTAGTTGTCCGACGGCTGTACGTGTGTGTGTCAGTTTCTGTTTTGAGGAATAGAAACTCATACTATGGAAACTGAAACTTAGAAACACATTAGAGCAGATGGGGCATAATAATGTCTCACTCATATTCAGAATTCTTATTAAATATTTATTTTATTATACAGTATTCATAATTGTTATCATCTACATGGGAAGCGGTTTATATTTTATGATATATTTAATGTCTTATCGCTGCTTTTTAATTGATAGAGTCTCAAGTTTTATCTTCTGTCTGTCTCAATCAGAAATATTTACATCTATGTCATTGTAATAAATCATTAAAAGAATCCAGTGATAAACATGCAAAGCTCAACATTATATCTTAAATTCAAAGAATGATGGACATTATAATTACTGTAGACAAGCTTTAAAACACAAATTTAAAATTAAAAACAAACAGCATATTTTCATTTTTAAAAGCAAGAGGAAAACAGGAAAAAATAACAAGAACATAACAGTTCAGTGTTTTCACCAAATTTCTGGTAATTAGGTTCTTAAACAAAAATGTTGTTTACATGTGTATCACGTGTAAATAATTTCAATATAATGTTAATAATAGTGAAATGATAAGTTATGTAAACACATGATAAAATGAATCCAACTTTACTGAAGTGATGGGAGTGTTCGTACCCTGACAAGTCTTTATGTGAGTCATGCAAAGATCTGCAAACAGAATCTGATCATGTTTCAGGGGACGAGTGACTCCATGGAGAAATATTTGGTTGGCAAATAGAGTGCAATCAAAGAATCAGTCATTGAGGATTTAAATATTTACTGATTAAGTGATCAGTCATCAAAACGAGAACAAAAAAACAAGAAATACTTACAAAATGGCTCAAATTAATCATATAACATAAAAATCATAAAAAAAAAACAATTATTTGCTGTTTATTGCTTTCATTAAAAACTAGACCACATGCCAAATCAAGTAAAGGCTTTTTATGATAATTAAACTTTGATTTGCACATAGTTGGGCTACAGTTTGTTATGCAAGGGATAGGCTTCTTAACAAAGTTTGAAGTCTCCCTCACATTCACATGCTTTCAAGGAGATTTAATTTCCTACAGCATGAAAGAGAAGATTTATTAACATTAACAGTAAGAAACAATCACTCGAAGTGTGAGTTACCAGAGTAATTTTATTTCAAACCAAGCCAGAGAAACCGTATATAAAATAGAAGAGAAAGAAAATCAGCTAATAACTAAAATTATAATAATAGGAGAGGAACATGAATAATAGTGAGACTTTTTGTGAAACTTCTATTCATTGCACCACTTGCTTCGTAAAGTGATACCCCGCACGCTGGTAACATGCCACTTAAATGCATTCTACTCAACTTCTATTAATTATAAAAATGACTCGAGATCATCTTATACTACCCATCATCAACCTGCTTTCAAAACAGTAGCCTTGTTGACTGAAATCACGTGAATTGGTCAGTTTGCAATATGTCTGCTGCATGATAAAAAAACAAAACATTCATGAAAGTTTCAAATCTTCATGAATTTTTTTCAAACTCCCCCATCAGTAACAGAGACTTTATATAAAACATAGTATTATTATAATAATAATCATCATCATCATCATCATAACATCCATGGACAGAACGAGAGAATATTAATGAGTTAGTAGATCTTTGTATTTAAAGAATGGTACATGAGCAGGAATTGTCTTTAGGCGCAGTCACTTCACGTATCTGCACTCTGCTTTTGTCATCCTCCTCTTTAGTGTTGGAGGGGCGGGGTTGACTGGCACGCTCTTCTTGAGTGTTGGATGTCTGTTTGAGAAACTGCTCTTGACTCATGTTCTTGATGGTCTCGAGGAGATGCGGGCTCACGCAGTAGGTTCTGCTGCTGTCGAATAGTTTCAAGTCATGTTTCAAGTGTTCAGTCACATACACACCGCTGAAGTTGCCATTGGTGTCTTGACACACAATAATGCGATCCTTGTTACTGTCAAGAATGTTCTGGTTGTATTTTGCCCTGACATAATCTGGGAGTTCGTCTGCTCCTGGAGAGTTCAGGTTGCCCACCTCATAGTATGGGAGATTCTGACGGGGCACAATGGGATCATCATCATCATTTTCGAACTTGTGAAAGCCAAAGCGTTTATCGCGAGGAGTATATTTGGAGACAATTTCCCCATTTCTGAAGTCGATATAGTCATGAGCAAACCAATACAACAGGTTCAGGCCATGTCTCGGCATTGGCTGACCGAAGCCGGAGTGTTTTAGCTGGGACAGTTCATTCAGAGTATCGTTCACCATGATGACGACTGTGTGAAAGACAAATAAAGACATAGGAATAGACTCAAACTACTTTTAAACAAATAACACATTCAATGAGATGGTAAATACAAATCAATCAGTTAAATATAGCACTGAAGCAGAAAGTTGATAATCTCAACTGTACCTTGGGAATGTAAATGTACCTTGTAGAAATACTAATCCTTCAAGCTTTTTTGCAGAACTGAATTTTCTCTAAGGGAAGGTCTATGAAAACCATGTGGAAGAGAAATAGAGGAGTTTTAAGCATTACGGCTGTTTAAAATTTTAACAAAACAATTTTTACATAAAATTATGCACGCTTTTGGTTGGCAAAAACAAAAATTCACAAAAACAGATGAATGTGGTTTGTAAAATAAAGCAGCCAATTTAGTAGAGGAAGAGGCAAAAAATAAAAAAATTCCAAACCTTCCTGACCTTGTACTGTTTTCTTTGACAGCTGTTGCTCTTATTACAGAGATGTCAGGTGTGTTGGTGTCTTTAGAAGATGAGGAGAATGACAAACTCCAGAAAACAAACTGAACCAGATTGACAATCCTGTGGGTGTGTCCTTACACGATGGTTCATTTTGACATCCCTGTAGGCAGCAGGTGTGTGTGTGTGTGTGTGTGTGTGTGTGTAGATTTTAGAGATTACAAAACCAGTTGAAGTTTGTCACAAATCATCATCAAAAAATGAACTTAATTTGTAATTATTCAACGGTATAGAGAATGTTACAGTGATGTTCTGTAATCGAGGAATTATCTTTCATCTATCTCATCATATATTTGGCCTGGAAAGCATCATTGACAAAAATGCAAAGAACTATTCTGTAGCAACACCCTGTAGTTATACTTCTATTATGGTTGGAATAATAGAAAGGAAATAATAGCGCTTATAAATATCTCAAGTATTAGTCTAATCCTCTTCAATTGAACTATTTCCAGTAGAATTTATCTCAGTAAAATAATCTATGAAAGGTTACCAAATTTTATTGAATTTTTCTTCTTTCTTTTTTAGGGAGAATCTGATTTTCACTAGTTTCAAGTGCTTCATTATACATCCCTCATTAGGTTTATATATGTAGGAGCAGCTTTCTGTTTCCAGATTAATAATATTAACCTTCAAGCTAGCAGACTGACAAATGAAACTATGTTTTGTTCCGAACTGTTTCTAGCTATCTCAGTATCATCCTGCTGCACTTTAAAAGCATGAGATGATTGACATGAACATGTGCATGTGACCAAACTGTTAGAACTATTTATAAACCCAAAAGCCAGTGTAGTACAATGTAATCCTATTACATAACATAAAATATTATTTATAGCCTATTATATTAATAACTGTAAATTGCAGTGAACATTTTCTGTGTTGGCTTGGTTTTGAAAGCCTTGGTTTATAAATAATGACAGAATTTTCATTTTTGGGCAAACAATTTCTTTAATGCAGGGAAATCAGACAATTAATAAAAAATGAACATTAAAGTAAACAGAGAGAACACAATGCATTGTATTAATTATACATAAAGAATCATAAAGCTTCTCATCTAGACACAAATGAGCCATTTATGACCCAAATCAATTTACAATTAATTTTTAATGTTTTATTTGAATGGATTCATTTTTTATTTGTTATGAAAAGTCCAGGAAGACACTTGCTGTTAAATGCATTTATTTTGGATGAACAGGAATGTTTGAATTCAACTCTGAGTATCTGCAGGAACCAGACTGCATAGATGAGCGTGCACACATAACACAAGCTCAACGACGACCGCGCCGGTTACGCCGCTGCCGGATCTTCACCTCCCCGATGAAATCTGACCAGTCCATCCTCTGAATTTTGTCAATGAGGCCTTGGCTGATGCGGAAGGTGGAGTTCTCATCGAAGCGCCCCTGACCTAAATGATGCGTCACATAAATCCTATCAAACCATGTCTCATTCTCATCTGAGTCGACCGAAACAACAATGCGATCTGCATTGCTCTCACGTACATCTCTGTCGTAATTCTTAGTAACATAAGGAGGCATTGCGCCCGGATGGTGCAGGTTGCCCATTTCATAGTACTGTAGGTCAGTATCAGGAAGAATTCCTTCTGAATTATGGAATGGATGGAATCCAAAATCTCTGTCCTCTGGGTCACAGTTTGCAATCATAATGCCATCGTCATCAATTTCAACACATTCATGAGCAAACCACCAGAGCAGAATGAGACCATGTCTGGGATACGGCTGACCAAACATGGTCTCTCTCAGATGGGCCAGTTCATTCAGCGTTCTCATTTGGGCCAGTCTGCGTCTAGAAAACAGACAGGGGGAAAATAAATAAGAAAAACAATAAATGTGACTGGGTTGTGCAAAATTTCAGGACTTAATTAAATAGCATGAAGTGTGATGGTATAATATGTATCATTTATTAAATAATATAACCTAAAAATATTATATTATTTATACATGTGATGTATTACATGTATAATATAATATACATGTATAAAATTTTTTGTTAAATTCAGAAGGATTATAATAGAGCACTAAAATAATCAGCCTTCATTCATTTCCTCAATAATTCTCCCACATGTGGACCTCGAAGAAGACTGAAATTTTAATTTTTCTCACATACTTGCCTTTAGCTTGGCACTTGTTCTGTGTTTCTTTCTTTCTTTCTTTCTTTTTTAAATAATATGCATAAATAAAATTTTATTATAAGCCTATGACAGATATTGATTGCATAAACAAGTGTGCAGGGTACAGATCAAAATGAAAAACAAAAATGCTAAATGTATAGTAAAGCAAAAATGTAAAAAGAAAAAAACACAAGTGTTTATTTTTTATGTAAAGTCTTTATATATATATATATATATATATATATATATATATATATATATATATATAAAGACTTTTTTTTTTTTTTTTACTTGACCGTTTACCCGGCTATTTAGTTTCAATGCATTTCAGTCTTGATCCACTCTAGTTTTATTTGACCAACAAGTGGACATGTACAGTAGGTTTCGTTTCTCTCTAAACGCACACCCACAGCACAGCCCATCTGTTACAGTCTGCAGGTAGATAATATCAACGCAAAACATTTACTGAACAGCTGTTTGCTGTTGTTTAATAACGCACATTTAAACAGCAATATCCCGCGTTAAGTTTAAAACGATCCTATAATGTAATTAAAGTCTTAGTAACAAAAAAGCAATTCAAATCAGACAAATAGACATAGAATACTGTACCTTATTCGTGCGTATGAAGGATCTGCGTCTGTGTAGCGCACGCGCTCCTATTATTTCATGTCTCTGTCAGTGGGCGTGGACAAACCTGAACCTCAAGATTTCAACAAGACTACACCAGGTTAATAAATTACAACCTAGTTCAAAGTCTAATTTCTTGACCTACTAATATATATTTTTTAATATATATACCGTTTTAATTTCTTTCGACTTTTAGTACATAAATAATATATTTTTTCTTTTCTTTCTTTCTTTCTTTCTTTTCTTTTCTTTTCTTTTCTTTTCTTTTCTTTTCTTTTCTTTTCTTTTCTTTTCTTTTCTTTTCTCGTTAAACGATTAAAATAAAGATAGCATTTTTTTAAACCAAGTGTTTATCTTCCATAGCTGCGGAAAAGAGGAATAACCAGGAAAGTGAAAGCAAAGCAGATGAGGAAAACAAACCAAAAAAAAAAAAAAAAACCTCCCAAATTATAAATAGATCTTGACCGCCTCATTTTTTGTGAGTGGTGATAATGCATATTTGCTGATGTCACAGAACTCATGACAGGAACTAGTAACACACTAGTTGTACTACAGGTGTGTGTTTCTGTGGGGATGAACAGAAACTCATCAGTGTGGAAAGAGAAACACATTACTGCAGGACCATAATTTAATCGTATAGTGTCTTATATTCAAATTTCATATATTTTCATTTATCAAAATGTAATACATTTCAATATTAATAATATATAATATTATTATAAAGTATTAAGATTTATAGTTAATGACATTTTATGTATTGTTGACACTTATGCCAAAGTTAATAGACAAGTTTACATTGTTAAATAAAAAAAGTCAATGGTTTTTGGATTTTTAGTTCTATACACAAGGTAATACAAAGAATATATTTCAAAGAATAAGCGCAAAAAGTACAGAAATTATTATAAATCAAGACAATGATTAGTACGTGATGTGTCACCCAAAGTCTTGCAATGAACCATTAAAAAGAATGCTGTGATGAACATGCAACCCTCAACATCACACATAATAATAAACGTGTTAATAAATGTGTTAAAGTTTATTTAAATAAGCAACTGACTCAAATTAGCTAGAACAATAAACTGCAACAGATTAAAACTATTTTGGCTTAAACAAACAATAGAGAGTAACACCAGCAGCGAGCAGTATCAGCACAGCCAATCAGCGCACAGCGGCATTTCCAACTCTGACAGGTGTTTGTCTGCCTGCGCTGCACTGATGGAGGCATGCTTATAGATAACTGTTCAGAACGATTTGTGCGTCCTTTGAGGAATTTGTCACGGCTCAACTGTTTAATTTCCTTCAGAAGATCAGTGCTAATACAGTAGCTGTGATTCTGGTCAAAGTGCACCTTATCTGAGTGCTGTGTCACATAAATCTTTTCAAACTTGTTCAACCTTGAGTTAAAAGAAACAATGATGCGATCTTTGTTGCTGTTGTCTGAATATCCAGAGTAATTCTCAGTTACATAATCAGGCAGTGAGCCAGCATTGTGCAGGTTGCCCACCTCATAGTATGGTAGTTTAATTTTAGGAAGAAGATTATCGCTATTATGGAATCGTTTAAAGCCAAAAGCTCCATTTGTAGGGTTGCACTCTGCAGTCATATGACCGTTCGAGTCAATCTGAACACAATAATGAGCAAACCACCACAACAAGCTCAGACCGTGTCTGGGAGGCGGCTGACCAAACCTGGTCTCTTTCAGCTCGGACAGTTTATTCAGGGTTCTCTCCATGTTTCCAACAATCCTGTTGAAGAAAGTGCACATTTAATGCAATAAATGTTACAATATTGTGTTTTATAATATAAAATGTAAAATTACAGAAAACTGCAAAATGTAAAACTAAAAAGGAACATGAATCAGTTCTTTACTTAAATCATTAGTTCATCATTCATCATTAATTAAGTCTGTGGAAATGGAAAAATTGTTTTTCATAGTGTTTAGTCAAAACCCTCTCGTACACATGTTAAATATTTGGGCTAATTTGATGGTGTTTCCGGGTACCAATGAAGAGTACAGAACTCTCAGCTCTGTTTTTGAATATATTCAGCAGATTTCTTCTGTCAAAAGCAGCACATTAAAGTCTGTTTTGTCTTGGACTGACCAAAACCAAACAGCAAGTTCAAAATCACCTCCACAAAACTGAGAAAATCTGATCTTCTGGGATTACTGCAGTGAGATGAAGGGTGAATCTGTAATTCTATAAAAGTATAAACAGGGTTCAATCTATATATGTGTGTGTGTGTGTGTGTGTGTGTGTGTGTGTATGTATATAGAAGCATTAAAAATTATACGTCTTACCTTGTAGAAGCCAGTCTAGGTCTTTGGCACTGGCTGCTTCATTTACATGACATGACAGCTTTGCACGTATGCTGATGTCACTGAACTCATGACAGGAACTACATTCTAGTAAAACACACTAGTTGTCTTACAGGTTGTACGTGTGTGTGTGTGTGTGTGTGTGTGTGTGTGTGTGTGTGTGTGTGTGTGTGTGTGTGTGTGTGTGTGTGTGTGTGTGTGTGTGTGTGTGTGTGTGTGTGTGTGTGTGTGTGTGTGTGTGTGCGTCTGTTTCTGTTTTGATGAATAGAAACTCATACTATGGAAAGCAAAACTTGCAGAAACACATTAGAGCAGATGGAACAGATAATAAGGAGATTTATATGAAACTCATATCAAACTATAATGTCTCACTCATATTTAGGTTTCATATTAAGGATTTACTTTATATGAAGTACATACTGGTAAAAAACAAAACAAAACAAAAAAACGTCCCTTTGAATAAAAGTGTCTGCTAAATGCATAAATGTAATAAATCGAATGTATTTATTTTATAAAGTATTCTTAACTGTTATCAACGATGTGAGATGCAATTCATAGTTTATGATATATTAAATGCCTATTTTTTTTAAATGATAAGTTTATCTTTTGTCTCCCTCAATGTGGAATATTTATCCACATCATTGTAATAAATCATTAAAATAATCCAGTGATAAAAAGCAAAGCTCAACATCATATCTCGCATTTATTGAATGATGAACATCTATTTATAATTATATTAACATACATCAGATTATACAGTTATTCATTTAGCAGACTCTTTCATCCAAAAAAGTCACAGCTCAAATAATACACAGCTTCAAAATGAAAAACAAACAGCATGAAAACTATTTTTTCATTATTTCAAACAAGAAAACAACAAAAATGAACAAAAACATACAAAACAGTATTATGCAGCATTTTGCACAGACATCCTTGATAGATTTAGACTCTTGACTCTGGTTGGATTCACTCTTTACAGACTGAGCTGGAGATGGAAACGGTGTGCGACTGCAATGCATTTGGTAAGAAATCTGATTAGAATAATTGATAGTTTTTCTGAGGAATTTTTTCAGGCTTAACTCCTGAATGTCCTTCAGAAGTTTAGGGCTAATACAGTAGGTGTGATTCTGGTCAAAGTGCACCTCATCTGAGTGCTGTGTCACATAAATCTTCTCAAATATGTTCCAACTTGAGTTAAAAGAAACCATGATGCGATCTATGTTGCTGTTGTCTGACTGTCCAGTGTAATTCTTAGTGACATAATGAGGCAGTGAATCAGTGGAGTTCAGGTTGCCCACCTCATAGTATGGAAGATTAGTGTAAGGAAGAAGTCTTTCCCTATTATAGAACAGATCAAAGCCAAAATCTCTATATTCAGGGTCACACTCTGCAGTCATACGACCGTTGAAGTCAATCTGAACACAATCATGAGCAAACCACCACAACAAGCTCAGACCGTGTCTGGGACGTGGCTGACCAAACCTGGTCTCTTTCAGATCTGACAAATTTTTCAGGGTTCTCACCATGTTCCTGCCAATCCTGTTGGGAAAAAAAAAAAAACATTTAAATAACAGATCTGGTTTTACTTAAACAAATGTGCATGTAATTTAAAGAATGGTTTACATTTTTTATATAAAATGTAAAGTTTGTATTTAAAATTAAAAAATATTTCAAATTTAAATTTATAGTTTTAATGAAGTTACAAAAAAACTGCAAAACTAAGAAGCAACAACACACTGGAACACATAGGAATTCTGCAAAATCGGAAAGAGTGTTATGCAATAGTTTTTCTTCAGATCTGCTGCCCTTTGAATATTCATTTATTAAATATGCTGTATAGGCAAATTTGATGGGGTTTTCAGCTATCAATAAAAGTGTAGCAATATCAGCTCACTTTTTGACACTCTAAATCCATTCAGATGATTTTCTCTCAATATCAGCAAAAAAAAAGTCTGTTGGGTCCTAGACTGACTATCTGCATGCATTGATCACTTACACAGAAATACAATCAGAAAGATCTCTGTAGCAGTAGAAAGTCTGATCCTCTTAGAATCTTTCAGTAAGATGAAGGCGGTGTTGCCAAGTCCGCTACTTTAACACTGTTGCCACGGATTGTTTTTCATGTGCGCAGGTTGAAGCGACTCCAAAAACATGATATTTATCCCCTGGAATGCGAATTTTAGCAGAGGGGATGCCACCCAAAAACTTGTATCCCATTGGGCGGGTTTTCTTATGAAAACCTGGCAACCCTGGATGAAGTTAATCTTCAGTTGGAGTACAATTTAAAGTAAAAGCAAGGAAGTCAAGATCGGCTGTCGTAGTCAAGCTAATTTGATACTAATTCATACAATATATTTTTGTGAATAAATAAACAGCTGGAACAATTCAGTGCTCTTACCGTGTATCTGGAAACGAACTGTTGTGTCACGCAGTTCCTGTATGTAGCAACTTCCACAGTGTCTTGCAATAAAAGCCAGCTATATGAACACACATAAAATGAATTCACTTTATTCTGCAGAAGTGGCGGAAGTGTTCACACACTGGTAATGGCTCTTGTGGGTGGAGAACGTTCTGCGAACAGAAACTGATGCTGCTTCATGCCAGATATTTTTAGCTGAGAAACTGACTTAAAGGGATCATATGACGTTGCTAAAAATAACATTATTTGGTGTATTTGGTGTAGTACAATGTGTTTATGCGGTTTAAGATTCAAAAAACACATTATTTTCCACATAATGTACATTACTGTTGCTCCTCTATGCCTCGCCTTTCTGGGAGTTATTTTTTACAAAGCTCATCATTCTAAAAAAAAAAAAGGAAGGTGTGCTCTGATTGGCCAGCTATCCAGTGCGTTGTGATTGGCCGAATGCCTCAAGCCTGTGACGGAAATGTTACGCCCCACTGTGATGCCTTGTGTCCCGGTGCTACAAGACAGAAACTATAAAACCAGTAAGTATGGTGGCACTATTATGCATTAATTCATGCTTAACAAATACACATTGTTGAGGCACATGACAAGCTAACTAATTCTAAATCTATAACCACAATGACTTATTACATAACAATTAATTAAAAGTTCTGTGCCTCAACAAGTAAAGTCATAACATAATGATATCTTTGCAAATCATTAGCTGATGATTCATTAAAGCAGACAACTGGAAGTTGAAAGGCATGGCTTCAACCCAGTGTGGTAATTAACATATGAATGTACCTCATTAGTTAATATAATGTGTTATTAGGGAATTAATACATTATGACACATTTAACTAATAACAATTTATGGATAACTTAATCTATAAATCATATAGAATGTTCATTAGTTGCTGATGCAGTAATCATTAATAAATGGTTTAGTTCTTCATGAGTTATACACTAACTCATGATTATCTGTGCATTAGTTAAGCATCATTTAATGCATATTTGTGCACCCGTATTGTAAAGTGTTACCATAAAACCCATTACAAATGAGGCATTTGTAGCATCCAGTGGGGACATAATTACTGATTATTGTTAAAAGTCCGTGCCCTGACATAGACTACATTACCCATAATGCATGTGTTCATAGGTAGTTTTGCTCGCTCGTGTTGTGCTAGGCGCTTTCACTTTCGTGTGGTCCAGGGCCATGAGAGCAGTATTCACGGTGCAGAGAATTGCCATCCTCTGTTAATCCTGCGCTAGTCTAGTGTGTAGAAGTGCTGTGTGCGTTCTTAAGATGTAAGTACGGCTTTGCATGAATGACGCGTTATTGCAAAGTTATTCGCCTAAGTGGCGAAGTTGTTATACTCGTGTTATTCCTTACTGTTATACTGCTGATGCCGCTACGGCGCTCCACAAGCGCTCCTAAAGTAGCCATCTACTGTATATACTTTAGTTATTGCCTTGCAAATAACGGCAAATATTATATTTAATGTATAGTTCGCCTGTTTTGTCACTTTTCACCATTTTGAGATTTATGGCATTTATGCAAGTTCATTTATAGTGTTAGAGCTCCCACTAGTGGATTTTGGTTGTACTGCGGGTTATTTCTTTATGCATCTGTATGTAACCATAGCCTACATGTTTACTAATATACATTTTATTGTAATTTGTTTCAGATAACCACACACCCACACACAACTACACCTATTTTGTCATATTAATACCTGCAAACCTTCATCATCTCCATGTACCTGACTCCTCCTCAATAAATTCTCAAACTGCACCATTGGATTTGCCTATTCCTTCTGACCGAGGAAGACTCAGTTGACGAACAATCCAAAATCAGCTGCTGACGCACACAGTCTTTTACAAGTGGTCCTTCGAGCCGGATGTTTATTGGCTGAGTCAACAAGATGGCAACTCCACAAGATGAAGTTCCTCAGGAGAAGAGTCCGAAGCATAGTTCCCGTCCAAGAAGGAATAGAAAGCTTCCAGGACATCTGGAGGAGTATGAGCACGACCTACCTGATCCAGAGGAGACAGAGTCTTCAAGCAGCAGCAGTTCAGAGGAATCTGATGAGAAGAAGAAGAAGGAGATGAAAAAATGGAAGAGAATGGAGGCAGCTTGGGGCAGTGTACTGAAAACGATGAATGAGATGCAAATCACTATGAAGGAGACCAGTGGTGCATTAACCAAGCGTGTGGAACAACTGGAGCGTGTATGCAATTCATGCAGTCCTCTCCCTACTCAGAGTGATGCTCAACAGCAAGATAGAGCTGCTTCGCTTCCTGCTCTACTTCAAACACCACAGCATAGCAGTGTGGCCATGAGCAGCATTCATACTACTGATCAGCTACACGTCCTGGCACCAGCAGAGAGGCAGGACATTAGAACGCCCGTGAACCTGTTAAGGCCAGTAGAACCTATTGCATCTTTACCACTGCAAAATGCAAATCCCATTCTCCATTCAGCACCAAAAACAGCTTCACTACCTTTAAGCCCTATTGTTCAACCTACTTCAAATACTCAGACAGTGCCGCTGTCCCCTAACTCTGTAGCTCAACCTGCACAGCAGCCAGGCGCAGTGCTAGTACCTCAATCTGTGCTTCAGCAACCGCCAGTGACACCGCCAGTGCTGCAGCCCAGGGTGAATACTGCATTTCAGCCCGCAGGTCAGTTGGCCCCTTGGCCCGCGCCACAGCCTGTTCCCCATCTGAGAATCCCTGTGGCCCATCCAGTGATTCAGCCGGCTCCACAACCTGTCAATCAAGTAGCCCAATCAGTACAGTTCGGGAGGCTTGAACCACGTCAGGCTGAGCCCCTATACAGGTACCAACACCCGCAGCCTCCAGGCAGCTCCATCCAGGTACTCTCTGCACGATCTCATGACTTCCCTGCAGTCTCAGTGTCACAGTATCAGCCACCACCGGGGATATCAGCGCCGCAGACTTATAGCCAGCTTTATGCCGCTCCACCTACTGATTCAGCCCGCTACTACTCTGCTGCTTATCCATCAGTCTCTGCCTACCCTTCAGTGCCTGCTGCATATACTGCACAAGACGCAGTACCTCCTGCAGCTGAAGCCACCCAGCCAAACCTGATGGAGATGATCTTAGCATCCTCATATGGCATCCCGAAGCCTAGACTGGTGACATTCAAATCAGGCAGAGAGTGTGACTTTGTATTACTGAAGAAAGGACTGGACAGCCTCCTTGGGCCACATGCTCATCTCACAGAGGAGTATAAATATCACATCCTGATTGATCAGTTAGAACATCCATGTGCGTTACAAGTGGCCAGACGCTATATTCACGACCGCACTCCCTACACTAGTGCAATGAGAGCTTTGGAGCAGAGATATGGGCAACCCAGACAACTAGTCCAGAGTGAACTGAGTGCTATACTTAATTGCTCTCCTATTAAGCCAGGTGATCCTCAAGCCTTTGAAGATTTCTCCCTGGCGGTGTCTAGCCTAGTGGGCCTCCTCAGTACTATGGACGATGTAGCAGCTAGTGAGCTCCAGTGTGGTTCACACGTAGACAGGTTACTCACTAAGCTTCCGCCTAGCTACAGAGACAGTTTCATCGAGCACTGCATCACACGTGGTATCATACGCACTGGCAGCAGTTGCACCTATAATATGTACGACTTCTCAGTGTGGCTCGAGCGCAAGTCCCAAGTTTTACAGTTATCACGGCAAGCCATTCAGCCACAGCCCTCAGACAGACCACGCCCAGAGAGGGGCAACAACAGAGCCTCTGCAGGGTCCAGGGTACAGAGTAAGTCTACATCCATCTATTATGGCTCAGATCCTGCTCAAACACAGCCGAGGATAGACACTAAGGCCCATATTACTAATCCTTCTCCCTCCTCTAAGAAGAAGCAGTTTAAGCCATACTGCCCATACTGCGAAGGGACAGAGCATTACCTCAGTGGCTGTGTAGAATTTAAGAAGCTAGACCTCAAAGCTGTAGCTTCTTGGATAAAGGAAAAATCCAAATGTTGGCGCTGCGGCCGTAAACATACCCCCGAGCAGTGCACTCTTAAGAAGATGTGCAGCACCTGTGGAGAACAGCACTTATTAGTGCTTCATGACCTAGCTGAAGCGAAGAGGAGGGACCCGAATATCCTAACAGTGAGCACTAGCCGAGTGTTTTTGGCTCCTATCAGTCACTCTAGCCGTGTAATGCTTAAGGTTGTACCCATCCAGTTACACCATCAAAGTAAATCTCTGGACACATATGCTCTTCTTGATGATGGCTCAGAGAAAACCATTATACTCCCTGCTGCTGTCAAGTTGTTAGGCTTAATCCAGGAGGAGGAAACTCTATCTCTGCGTACTATTCGTCAAGATGTGATCCATATTAAAGGAGGATATGTCTCTTTCCAGGTGTCCCCAAAGGCCAAGCCGAGAATACGTTACAAGATAACACATGCCTTTACCGCCCAACAGCTCAGCCTAGCTGAACAGTCATGCCCAGTGGAGCTTTTAAAGGAGAAGTATCATCACCTACAGCGAGTGCAGCTTGAAGGGTTCAATCAGATACAGCCACTTGTGTTAATCGGCTCTGACAATGCTCACCTCATAACTCCTGTTCGTTCTATCCTGCGAGGCTCTGCCCAAGGACCTGTCGCCGTCTGCACCAAGCTCGGATGGGCCATCCAGGGTCCGAGCTGCAGTATGCCTACACAGCAGAGGGAGGCGCACTGCCTGAACATATCATGCCTTTCTCCTGCCTTTGCCCTTCAACAGGATGTACAGCGTCTATGGCAACTAGATGCTCCCCTCTATAGACCTGGGAAGGAGGTCACCCGCTCAAAGGAGGACAGAGAAGCCATAGCCATGTTAGAGGCCAAGACCATCAGAGTACCTGTGGATGGTGTAGAGCGATACGCCACCCCCCTGCTCAGGAAGAAGGACTTCCCACAGATGCATGTCTCCTCTGAAGTAGTTAAAGGCCTTCTGAGGTCCACTGAGCGTAAGTTAGCTAGGAATCCTGACCTGGCACTCAAATACAACCAGGAGATCAAGAGGTTGATAGATTCTGGTTATGTGGTGAAGCTGACTCCCGAAGAGATTCATAGCTCTGCTGAATCTTGGTATGTACCACACCACATTGTACATCATAACAACAAAGCTCGGGTAGTCTTTAACTGCTCCTTTGAGTTCCAGGGGACCGTTCTAAACCACTACCTCCTGCCAGGACCCCCCCTTGGGCCTACACTGCTGGGTGTCCTCCTGCGTTTCCGCCAGTATCCTGTAGCAGTGAGCGGAGATATAAAGGCCATGTTTCACCAGATCCGCCTGCTCCCTGAAGACTGCCCCCTGCTGCGGTTCTTATGGAGAGACTGTGAAACTGAGAGGCTGCCAGATGTATATGAGTGGAGAGTCCTGCCCTTTGGGACAACGTGTAGTCCCTGCTGTGCTACCTTTGCCCTTCAGAGCCATGTAAGGGAGCACAGGGATACCTATAAAGACATCTACGACTCTGTCCATACAGCTTTCTACGTGGACAACTGCCTGCAGTCCTTTTTTGACCCACAAGAGGCCAAACTGCTCATTGACAGAATGAGAGAGCTGCTTATTCAAGGTGGATTTGAGATACGCCAGTGGGCCAGCAACATGCCTGAGGTGGTCGCTCATCTGCCAGGTACGGCCAGATCAGATAGCTGTGAACTGTGGCTAAACCTTAAAAGCCTTGATCCTCAGGAGTCAACACTGGGTCTCAGTTGGCACTGCACTACTGATGTTCTGGGATACAAGCACCGCCCTGTAACCTACACAACTGTGACGCTGCGCAATGTTTACAAAGTACTGGCCAGTCAGTATGACCCATTGGGTTATATCTGCCCCTACACTACAAGAGCAAAACTCATTGTGCAGGCCCTGTGGAGCACAGATAGAGGATGGGATGAGCCCATAGAAGGAAACCTGCTTCAGTCCTGGCTCGAATGGGAAAAGGAATTGTCTTATCTCCAGTATATCACCATCCCCCGATGTTACGCTCCTCTTCACAACAGCAATAGTACGACATATGAGGCTCACATCTTCTGTGACGCCTCAGAGAAGGCGTATGGAGCTGTGGCCTATCTCAGAGTCATAGAGCAGCAGGCTCACATCTACACCTCATTTATCATGGCACGCTCCAGAGTAGCGCCCCGCAAGCAGGTGTCGATACCCCGACTGGAGTTGTGTGCTGCGCTCACTGGAGCCCAACTGACCAAGGTACTCCAAACTGAGCTCTCACTACCCCTTCACTCAGTCTATCTGTGGACAGATTCCACTACAGTGCTTCAGTGGATTCAGTCCAGCTCCTGCAGGTACAAAGTTTTCGTGGGGACTCGGATCTGTGAGATACAGGAGCTGACCTCTCCGGAACAGTGGGGGTATGTGAACTCTGATGATAATCCAGCCGATGACATCACAAGAGGGAGATCACTGTCAGAGCTCACGGTCTCCAGCCGATGGTCGCAGGGCCCACACTTTCTCACACAGACTCCTGACACCTGGCCGAAGCCCCCGACAGAGTTCTCAGAATGTGGCAGTGAAGAACTCAGAAATACCGCCTTCTGTGGACTTACAAATGTGTCACCAAGTCTGCCAGATCCAGCACAGTACACATCTTTAGATGATTTGATTCTGGCCACCCACCAATCCCTGCAGGGGGCGGCTACCACCTCCTACACTGCAAGTGAGCGCCTGGAGGCAGAGACCCAGCTGCTTCAATCTGCGCAGAAGGACAGCTTCACAGAGGAGGTCCAAGCCTTACAAGCAGGTAACTCTGTTCGCCCAAGCAGTCGTCTCAGTGCCCTTTCCCCTGAGTATGACAGCCTCAGTGGATTAGTCAGAGTGGGAGGCCGTCTGCGTCAAGCTACAGACATAGACCCTGACAGCATCCACCCAATTGTGTTATCACCCGATCACCCTCTGACTCAGCTCATTATAAAGCACTATGATGTTCAGCTGTTTCATCCTGGTGCAGAGAGACTCTATGCAGAGTTACGCCGCACCTACTGGATTCTCAGAGGTCGCCAGGCCATTAAGAAACATCAGTACCGGTGTGTGGACTGCAGGAGATGGCGCGCCTCACCCTCTACACCAAAGATGGCCGACCTTCCTTCATCTCGGCTGAGACTATACAAACCACCCTTCTGGTCTACAGGCATGGACTGTTTTGGACCATACCTGATTAAGATTGGGCGTAGGAGAGAGAAACGCTGGGGAATCATCTACAAATGCCTCACCACTAGATGCACCCACTTAGAACTCATCTCTAGCCTTGATACTGACTCTTTCTTAATGTCATTACGCAGGTTTATTGCACGCCGGGGGAAGCCATATGAGCTGTGGTCCGACCGGGGTACCAATTTCAGGGGCGGCCATAAAGAACTACAGAGCGCTTTTGAGAGCATGGCACCGAAGCTGCAGCAGCAACTGGCTAAGCAGACTATCAACTTCCACTTCAACCCACCATACTCTCCTCATTTCGGGGGAGCTTGGGAGAGGGAAATCCGATCCGTTAAGTCAGCCCTGCAAGGGATCCTGAAAGACCAAGTTGTGGCAGAGGAAGTGCTCCTAACAGCTCTCATAGAAGTTGAAGGGCTCCTTAATTCTAAACCACTCGGATATGCCTCCTCTGATGTGGCTGATCCGGACCCCATCACGCCGAACCTGCTGCTCATGGGGCGGCGCGACGCTGCATTACCACAGGCAGTATACGGCCCTCATGATGCCCTTTCCAACAGAAGATGGAAACACAGCCAGGTGATCAGTGATCATTTCTGGAAACGCTTTGTCCAGAACTACCTTCCAGGGCTTCAGCTGAGACATAAATGGAGGAAATCCACTGATAATGCTACTGTGGGACAAATTGTGATGATCATTGACTCCAACCTTCCCAGAGGGCTTTGGCTTGTTGGGACCATCACCAAGATTTTCCCAGGGACAGATGGTGTTGTTCGAGCTGCGGAGGTGAAGGTTAAAGACAGTATCTACGTTCGCCCGGTAACCAAACTGGTGGAACTCCCTGAAATGCCTGAGGATTTAAATGGCACATCTTCAAACTAGTTGACTTTTGAATGAGTGTATTTGCCAGGCAAATACAGGGGCGGCTGTTAAAAGTCCGTGCCCTGACATAGACTACATTACCCATAATGCATGTGTTCATAGGTAGTTTTGCTCGCTCGTGTTGTGCTAGGCGCTTTCACTTTCGTGTGGTCCAGGGCCATGAGAGCAGTATTCACGGTGCAGAGAATTGCCATCCTCTGTTAATCCTGCGCTAGTCTAGTGTGTAGAAGTGCTGTGTGCGTTCTTAAGATGTAAGTACGGCTTTGCATGAATGACGCGTTATTGCAAAGTTATTCGCCTAAGTGGCGAAGTTGTTATACTCGTGTTATTCCTTACTGTTATACTGCTGATGCCGCTACGGCGCTCCACAAGCGCTCCTAAAGTAGCCATCTACTGTATATACTTTAGTTATTGCCTTGCAAATAACGGCAAATATTATATTTAATGTATAGTTCGCCTGTTTTGTCACTTTTCACCATTTTGAGATTTATGGCATTTATGCAAGTTCATTTATAGTGTTAGAGCTCCCACTAGTGGATTTTGGTTGTACTGCGGGTTATTTCTTTATGCATCTGTATGTAACCATAGCCTACATGTTTACTAATATACATTTTATTGTAATTTGTTTCAGATAACCACACACCCACACACAACTACACCTATTTTGTCATATTAATACCTGCAAACCTTCATCATCTCCATGTACCTGACTCCTCCTCAATAAATTCTCAAACTGCACCATTGGATTTGCCTATTCCTTCTGACCGAGGAAGACTCAGTTGACGAACAATCCAAAATCAGCTGCTGACGCACACAGTCTTTTACAATTATAATGACTTATACTGTCTTTTTATGCATTGCGTTGCGTATCGCGCTGTGTAAACATAAAACCATGTCTGCATTTGTGATCGGAGAAACAACAAACAACAAGCACTACTCTACAATGCTCAAAACTCACATTTGAATCATCAGTGGCAAATTATTCAAATATAAAAAACATACTTACAGGCTGTGAGTCAGAAGCGCCAGACTGTCCTTTCAAAGTTGGAATTGCCCCACTTTATAGAAACAACCTTTGTGCACAGCCTTCCCAGGATCAATAAACAGTCCTATGTAAAATGCGCTGCAAACATCTGAATATTTTTTGGGGGGGCATGTTAGAACAAGCCATTTTAGGAGGGCGGGGCTGACTCTTAACTTTTATAAAGAATATCTCTTTGGATTTGAGAGTTTAGTCTTTGCCACTTTACAGATCTTCTTTATGCACCAAGAGCTTGTAACACTCCAAAGAGAAAGGAAAAATTGAAATCGCATCATATGACCCCTTTAAGTGGAGTAATTGTGTTTTCCCTTTTAACACTAAAAGTGTATTACAATTTTTTAAGATTTATAGTTAATGACATTAAAATATTGTTGCCACTTAAGGCAAGGTAATAGACAAGTTCACATTGTTACATTAAAAAAACAACACACAAGTCAATGGTTTTGGAGTTTTAGTTCTAATACAGTCTCTGTATATTTCAAAAGATAACCACAAACAGATATGAATACAGAAATTATATATATATATATATATTTGTTCCTTCTAAATCTTAACATTGATCTATATCATTGCAGTGAACCATTAAACAGAATGCTGTAAATGATCAACATTGTATATTATTCAGCATAATAATGAAAGTGCTAATAAATCATTTCAATCAATTCATCTAAATAAGCAACTGACTCAAAGGAAACAAACTGCAATGTGCAGTTTCAAAATGAGCTAGAATAACAATGAAAACTATATTTCCATTTTCAACAATAAATAGGCAGTACCAGCAATAATGAGCAACAGTACCAGCAGACTGCAGCAAAGCAGCGCACAGCAGCATTTCTCACTCTGACTGGGGTTTGTCTGGTTGTGTTGCACTGACTGGGGTATGTCTGTGGAATGATCCGAGTGGTCTCTGAGGGATTCTTCATGGCTCAAGTCTTGAATGTCCTGTATGAGTTCATTGATAATATTCTGACAGGTTTCTCCCTGCACTGACTGATGTATGTCTATGGATATATGTTCAGAACGATTTGTGCGTCCTCTGAGGAAATCTTTACGGCTCAAGTCTTGAATGTCTTTGATGAGTTCAGTGCTAATACAGTAGGTGTGATTCTGGTCAAAGTTCACCTGATCTGAGTGCTGTGTCACATAAATATTCTCAAATCTTCTCCGCCTTGGGTTAAAGGAAACAATAATGCGATCTTTGTTGCTGCTGTCTGAATATCCAGAGTAATTCTCAGTGACATAATCAGGCAGTGAATCAGTGGAGCTCAGGTTGCCCACCTCATAGTATGGCAGGTCACTGTAAGGAAGCAGTCCATCCCTATTATGGAATCGGTGGAAACCAAACGCTCCATTTGTAGGGTTGCACTCTGCAGTCATACGACCGTTGAAATCAATCTGAACACAATCATGTGCAAACCACCACAACAAGCTCAGACCGTGTCTGGGAGGCGGCTGACCAAACCTGGTCTCTTTCAGATCTGACAAATAATTCAGGGTTCTCATAGTGTCCATGACGCTTATGCTGAAAAAGTGAAGTATACCGTATTGATTTTACTCAAACAAAAGTGCATATGTAATGCAAATGTATATTTTTAAGATCAAACATCAAAATTCAAAATGCACAACTAAAGAAGAACATAAGCACCAAAAGCAGTCGACTTCATATTTAAATCAGCTTGTTTCCTCATTGGATGGCTCTGCAGAATTGGAAAGTCTGTTAGTCATTTCTACAGACATTTGATGGGATTTTCAGCTATCAGTAAAAGTGTAGTATTATCAGTTCACTTTTTGGCTTGTTAAAATCCATTCAGACTATTTTCTCTCAATATTAGCAGAATAAAGTCTGCATGCATTCATCACTTACACAGAAATGTGATCAGAAATCTCTAGGCCCAGCAATAGAAAAACTGATCCTCGAAGAATTGTGCAGTAAAATGAAGGGTTAATCTGCAAGCACCTCAAGACTGCCTGCCCTATTCCAGCTAATTTATACATATTTTTTTTTTTATAAATAAATACCTGGACAGTGCTCTTACCGTGTATCTGGTAATAAACTGTTGTATCCAGCAGTTCCTCGTGTATGGCAGCTTACACATTGTCTTGTTTGAGGGCAAAGATACTGCTATATAGACGCTCCTAACCTGATTTTGTAACTAATAAAGCAATAAAAACATGAGTCCACCTATTCTGCAGAAGTGTTCACACTCTGATAATGGCTTTTGTGGTTGGAGAAATATCTGCTAACAAAAACTGATGCTGCTTTATGCCAGACATTTACAGCGGAAAAACTGAATAAGAGTGGAATAATCCTTTCTATATGTTGCTTCCCTTTTAACACTATCTTGTTTCATCAAAAAAAGTTCTGACAGAAATACTCAGTAAGGAATGAAAATTGTGTGAACCATCTACAGTCTCTCTCACATGCTTTGGAGGCAAACCTGTTTTAGAAGGGCATCTGATATTAGGCCACTAAAAGAGATTAATTTGCACAAACAAAAAAGAACATGTCGAAATTATGAGTGTCCAAAGTCATTTTATTTCAAGCCAAGCCAGAGAAACCACACATTTAATAGAAATCAAAGGAAACCAGTAAATTAATCAAAACTTGTGATTATATAACAGAAGACATAACATTTATAAAAGTGACGGGAGAAGCAATGCTTTTTGAAACATCTATTCAATCGAACCAGTTGCTTCACAAAATTAATCGGAGCGCTGGAATCTCCGCATCTGCTGGTTAAAGTCATGAAAATGCATTCTAAAAAACTCTTATTCATTTAAAGCTGAAGTCTGTAAGTTTTGCCTCTTTGTCGCCATCTCTGTTTGAAACCTGCAATTGCAGTTATTTGCAGAATTATCATCTTTGCATGGGTTGTGCACCTCAACGGCTCTTGCGCAGATGAATCTAATGTTTTGAGGTGAATGTGTGGCTGTCAATCACTGCACTGGTGTGGATACTGTACTTATGAAAAACAGATTCTAGCCTACATCTTGGAATATATGACCCAAATCAATATTATTATTATTGCAAATTACTATTATTGGTATACTTTTTTTATCAAATTGTTATTGTTAACAACATCAGCATTGCGTGACTACGTGTGTATTAGTGTGTAGATTTCAATTTCTGTATAGTCTCTAATTGTCATACAATTTGTATTTTACATAGGTTAAAGAAATTCATTTAAACACAAAGGCAAATTATTCTTCCTTCGAACTGGTTCTCTTTAAAATACAAATATTGTGTAATCCCACATAGGCTATCTGTAAAAAGATGTACATTTAAAACGGGAATATAATCTAATTTCAGTCACTTACATGTGTTTCATAAACATACAGGCGCTGTAACGGGAGGGAGTTTAGGATGATTTCAAGGGCCTGGCGAGGATTCCGGGGGGCCCCGAGTCAGTGTGATGTTCCGGGGGCCCAGAAAACATAGCAAAGCCCCTGTAAACACATAATCCTTTCTGGATTACAATCGGCCATCAAAATGAAAAATGTTATTATTCCAGCGCCTCACGTGCGAATTAGCATACTAGCTGGGACAACTTCTTTATGTTTACTGATGTGACGTAATGACATAGAGGCATGCTCGAATTTTCACGAATTCCTACCAGTACCAGTCAAACTAGAAAACATTATTATAAACTTAAAGTTTTGAATCGGGTTAAAGTAAGGAGATGGTTTTGAACACTGGATGGTTATGAACTAGCTTGAAAAATTAATTTCGGACAATTTTTAACCAAAAAAAAGTTACAGACTGCAGCTTTATCTCGTAAAAATGACTCGAGATCATTTACAACCACACATTCAATGCATTTAACACAACACTATCCTCAAACCACAGACGCTTCAAAACAGTAGGATGTAGCAAAGCCTCGTTTACTGAAATCACGCGACTCTGTCAGGCTGGTGTACTCGCTCCGATTCACTCCGGAACACGATTCATAAAGGTTTCGATGCTTCGTGAAGCAGTTATTCAAACTCACCTATCACTAATACTGTAGATGCTTTAATCAATTCAGCATTACATAATAATAAAATGTATATAATTATCACGGATATAATGAAAGCAGGTTGTCAGCAGCTCTTTAATAGCTCAAAGAATGGTACACCAGGAGTTGCTGTCAGACGCCGTCTCATTAACGTTACTGCTCTGTAGTGTGACTCTGGGATGATCTTCTTGAGTGTTGTATGTCTGTTTGAGATACTGCTCTCGAGTCATGTTCTTGATGATCAGGAGGAGGCCCTGGCTCACTCTGAAGGTTCTGCTGCTGTCGAAGCGTCTCGGGTCGCTGTGTTCAGTCACAAACACTCTGTTAAAGTTGCCACTGGCGTCCTTACGTACAATAATGCGATCCTTGTTGCTGCTAGGATTGCTGTGCCTGTAATTGGCCCTGACATAATCTGGGAGTTCGTCTGCTCCTGGAGAGTTCAGGTTGCCCACCTCATAGTATGGGAGATTCTGACGGGGCACAATGTGATCATCATCATCTTCAATTCTGTTATGGTACTCGTGGAAACCAAAGTCTCCATCTTGAGGACTAAAGATGGAGACAATTTGCCCATTTCTGAAGTCGATGTAGTCATGAGCAAACCAATACAACAGGTTCAAGCCATGTCTCGGCCATGGCTGACCGAAGCCGGAGTATTTTAGCTGGGGCAGTTCATTCAGAGTGTGCACCATGATGGACAGCTATGTAAAAGAAAGAGACAATGAAGAAATATTTAGAATAATAGTTAAACCATACGATGCAAACTGTGTTTTGAAGGGAAAGTGGATTTTAGATGATGCAATTTGTCACCATTTATGTTTCCACCGTACTGAAATCACTATTTTTACCTGCTTCATTTCAATGGTCATGTTATGACAAATTTTTTTAAGTATTAAATATAAAAGGCAAACATTCTTAAGTCTTTCGTTGAATGTAGAATACGTTTTATATATATATATATATATATATATATATATATATATATATATATACATACATACAATGTATAATACAAACTTATAAAAATACTGAATAAAGTTTAGCCAATTTATAGCTTTATAGGTAACACTTAGCATTTTTGAGTCTTATTTTGCTACAAACATATAAAACATTAGTTATAAACACCAATTAAAAAATTAAGCGTTTTAATAGTATTTATAAACATAGAAAAGGAGGCCATGTTTAAATTTTCTCTCGAAATTGTTATAAATTAAAATTACGACATTTTGAGAATGTTGTAAATGTACATTCTTTATCATGAAATTATGGGTGAATTTATATTTGATGTTTCTGTGTCTCATGCAATTCCTCTAAAACCATGCAAGAGAATGACTTTTAAGCATCACAAGTGTGCTGTCCTTGTGGAAAACACAAATATCTTAATTTTTACCTTGTATGGTGAAGACTGATCCTCCAAGTTTCTTGCAGGTTCGTTGTTGACCTATAGTGAGTTGTAGCGAGTTCTTTTTAAAACGATTCCTTCAAGACACGCCTCCTTAGAAAAGCTCACAGCTGGGAAATAGAAACTTATGATTATTGAAAGGGAGCAGCCAACGAGTTTTTCGGATTACTGAATAATGCATAGTATGTACTGCACACTAAAACAGTATTTGGAGGGGTATTACTCTATTATGTCACATTGCATTGTAGTTTAATACAATGAGTAGGATTCTGGAAATAAAAACTATGTTGTAAAACAAGTAAACAAAATTACTAAACTTAAAATGAACATTAAAAAAAAATCTAAAAAACTAATGTAAGAACAAGAATATGTGATGTACATTTTTCCTAAAAAGATAAAAATAAAAATGCATTTTCAAAGTAATTCAAAGAATTAATAAATACTATATCAAAGACTCTTAAATATCACTGGTGTGCACTGAGTTAAATGTTGTTAATATTTTCCAATAGTACTTATTAGGACCTAAAATAAGTCAAATATAGGTGTAAACTTCTTCATTTCTTCACCCAAGGCACTAAACAATCTTTAACCTATGAATTTCAATAACTCTTCCAAACAATTATTTTAAAACATTTTATAGACAGTGTTTTTCCATTGTTTGTCAGGTACTAATGCTGGAAATTAATGTATTTAAATAATTATTATTCTTAGGGTGCAAAGTTCTCAGATATCTAGCAATTTTTAGTCAATGAAACATTTTCGAGCAAGACAACAAGAGGAAAAAAATGGAAAAAAAAGAAAGGTCTGGAAATCTCATTAGAAGCGTGCTTCAGCTGTATAACTTCAGGAGAAAAGAATGTTTCCTGTAAAAAGGGTGGCTGTCCTCCAGAGCAAAGACAGGAAACCGAAACTTACTGCTTATCAACTGCATTTCAACCATAATCTCCAAGACTTGCAAAATATGCAAAATATGTAAAGGGTGAAAATACATAATGACATGCATGACAGACTGTTGTTTGTTTGATCATTTCCTTTTCAAACCAGCTTTTATTACACCATCATCTGCACCATGACGAAAGTCAAGAGCAATTTTGTGCTGCAACACAATGATCAGAGGCCAAGAGAGGGACAACACCAACAGGACAAACAAAAAGAAGACTGACAACCAGCGGTGGTGAAAAAACTTGAGGAATGACAGTCAAAGGAAAGAAAACAATGAAGAAAAAGTTTTACAGTTTGCAAACAAAGAAAATAGAATCTGCAATTATTACAAACAGCAGTAAACCTGTGAATTCACATTGAAACCGCCGTTTTAACGGAACAGGAGGATGATGGGATAGATATACACACATAAAATTTCCATTAGTCTGAAGGACAATGAGCAAACGTTTTGTCTTTGACATGAAGAAAACACAAATGTGTCGTCGCTTCCCATTTCAGACAAAAAATAAAATCAAATAAAAATCTAAATAATTGTGCTGAACCCTCAAACTACATTACCATCACAATTATAACTCTAGCTGTCAGTGTCAGCATAAGAAGAATTGGTATTAATAGTATGAATATTTTACTTCATTATTTGATATATATACACAAATATCCGCAATGGTTTTGCATTGCTGTATTCTTGCTTTATTTTCCCACACGTGTTTAAGTACACTTGAAAATAAAATGTGATTTTTCTTTTTTGTTTCACTTGAATATACAACAAACCCCAAATACGTTACTCTTGATCACACACATACACACACACACACTGGTTTGAGACTCCCTTGACCTCACGTGCCCATTTGAACACACACGCACACACACACTCGAGCGCCTCAGTTTGTGGACACTGTCCTTCTTTTCACCCCTTTCCACGCGAGCAGGAGCGGACCATAATGCATCTGTGCCCAGGCTGAAGGGGAAACCTCAGCAATGTGGTGTCACATCACAGCGACTTGTCAGTTTGAAACGCTGAAGCTAAACTCGAGCAGTGCAGCTAACATTGAGTCTTTTACGTGGCTCTCCTGCTTAGAGCAGCACAATCCCTTCAGAGCGACGACAGATATGCTGTTCTGGAGGCTATAAACAAACACACTCTGGACAACTGGTTAGTCTTTTTAAGAGATTTTAGCAGGTGTTAGTAAGAAGATCAGAATGATGCTGATGTCCTCCTCATTCCAAGCAGAATGGATTGAGAGGACTGTACAGTAGTGATGGGATTTAAAGGAACAGTTCATTCAAAAATGAAAATGATTTCATTGTTTACTCGCATTCGGGTCATTCAAACCCACATGTCGATTTTTTTTTTTTCAATTCATAGGCTGAAAAAAACAAACAAAAAAAAAACAATGACTTAAAGGCACCATAAAAGTAATGCACACAAATTGTGTGTTGTATTTCAAGTAATATGAAAAGACTGAAATCTACATTGTTATTCACTGAAAATCTTTCCTTCTGTTAAAGCTCCGACATTCATTTGGGAGGAAATTGTGTGGTTTGATGGTCATCGACTCGAAAATGCTATTGATTCTTGCATTTTATAATCGTCATGCCAGTTTGAACAAATAAAGAAAACCTTGCATAACACTAGGAGACTTGTAATATAGCATCACAAATGGCTTAGACTACGTTCATGATACATAATGTTTTTTCCCCCTGTAGAACAGGTTATAGGCTGTCCAGGTCCAAAAAGGACCAAAACGATGACCAAAAAGCACAATGAAAGTGATGCATGTGACTTGTGAGTTACATTTAAAGTAATATGATTGCTTGAATTTTACATCATTCACTGACAATCTTCTAAATCTTCCAATGCTCTGAAATCTTATTTGCGAACAGTTTCAAAAAAATATGCAGTTTGATTATCATCGACTCAAAAATGCCAATGGTTCTTGTGCGTCATAACTGCTGTACCAGTTTCAGAAAGAATATACCACCTCAGATCTCATTGACTACTTTCATTATACTTCTTATGCCGTTTTTTCTTCTGTAGAACAGTTTATAGGCTGTCAAGCTCCAAAAGAGACCTAACTAATGGCTTAAAACCACCATAAAAGTGATGCATATGACTTGTTTGTTATATCTGAAGTAATACATTGGCTTAGTGTGAATGAAAATACTGAAATTTACTGATAATCTTCCAATCTGCCAAAGCTCTGATATTTAATTTGATTCGTTTTAAAAAATGGGGCAGTTTGTCTCCAAAAAGAATCATATCGTAACTGGCGTTCAAACAATTGGTGAACTTCTCACAGAAAACTATTGTATAAATTCAGAAGGAACATAGCTCCTCAAATTGCAGAGTACTAAAATGGTACTTTTATCATGCTTTTTAGCGCTTGACGTGTTGTGCACTAACATATTTATTTTGCAAAAGAAATGTGGCGAGTAAGCAATGACAGATCTTTCATATTTGTGCATACCTTTCCTTTAAAATCCACAAACCAAGGCGACCTCTTAAACTTCATCTCTCACACAAACATGCTCAATGAAAAGGAGGAGCACTACATCGCTTCTCTGAACTCATTCACACAGACACACACACACACACACACACGAGCAAACAGGCCTTCATATCCCCCGGATGTTTAAGGATGTGACGTCCACAGCTTGAGGAAGACGTGTGGAGCGGGAAAGGATATGTTTTCCTAACGCTAGCGTTTACTGAATGGTGAACCCTATATTTCAATAATCCCGTGATCACGAGGAGAACAGAGACACACAGTGGATGGTGGTGTCCATTTCGGTGTCCCTTACTGTCCACTGAGTAGAGCACGGCTGGCGAAAGAGAGGACACGCATCTCGATATACTACGATACGGGAAAAGAGAAGGAGCAGCTGACTGAGCTTTCATTAGTTTGTTATCTTCCTGGAAACGGACAGTGAGGGCATCGTAGGGGATGTGTGTGACGGATCAGAAGATATCCGGGCAGGAGTCCCAGTTGCCCTGCTCCTTAGCCTCCCAGTATCCTCCTCTGTAGATGTGCGTGGGCTCTCGTGTCATCGGGTCGACCTGCCGCTCGAACCACATGGGCTTGTAGTTGTCATGGTGAACACCTGATGAACAAAACGAACACGTACACACAAAAGCAAACAAACAGTCACTTGATTAGAGAACAGAACATATATGAGGGTGCTAGTAACTCAATAGAGCACTGTTCTACAAAGCTATTAGAAACTATTTCAAATACAGCCTGGAGCTTACAAAACAAAAGCTGACTAAACTATTAAATTTATACTTAATAATCTACATCTCACTTTCTATATTCACACAACAGGCTGATACACAGCAGCTAAGAGAGGCACATGGTCAACTCGGGAAGAAGAATAATAATGCAAAAAAAGGAAAAAATAATGGTAAAGTATAGAGGTGGGCGGCGTGACCAGCATTTTATATCTCGGTCCAAGATACAACTTTATATTACAGTAATGGGAGTATAAATAACAGAGCAGTTATTTTTGCTGGAAATTGACTTATATAATATATAATAATATATAATTCTCATTTCTGCACAAGCCCATGAATAAAATATATGAAACATACTTTAGCACATTTGATTATGGACTGGAAAAATAAATCTACACAATTATGTAAAAACATAATTTGCATGTAATATTTGCTTATAACCTATTTCACATTAACTGAATTGTCTAGGATAGAGTGTAATCATTTGGATTCGAGAATGGTTTATAATTGGTGTAAGAAAGCAATATGCCATTCCAAAAAAATTATATATTCTATATTAAATCCATGTAGTCTATCTAGATAGTCTATATATTAAATATTAATAAAAAAAAATGTTTACAGTGACCTTGTTACACATTACGTGTACTATAGTAATAACAATAAATTATTCATGATTACATGCAACTAACATGAAACCAAACTCTCATCCTAACCCTAACCATAACCATATAATAAATACATGCAGTTAATTAATAAAACTTGCTACTTAAATGTATAATTACACTGTAAAAAGGACCTTGGTAAAATAATGCAAAACCTAAATATAATGAGCATAATTACATAAGAACATATCACTGTCTAACTCAAATACACATTTTTTTCATACATATTTTTTTTATTTAAATTATATATTTTATTTATTTTAATATTTTATTTTATGAGCCAAAGTTCATTTCTTTTTAAATATTAAATTATATTTTATTAAGGCACAGGTGTGCAAAATCAAGTGTGCAAAAATCTTACATGTTCACACTCAATGCGAGTAGCATGTCAATTCAATTGTTAAACTACAGTTTTCTGCTTGATCATACCACCTAGCTCTATCAGATGTGAGAAATGGAGGGGCTTTGGATGGATGTTACTTGCTTTTGACCAGAGCTCCATAAGGACCCTCCACTAGAGCGACATAGAGCAGATAACGAGACAGTGAGGGTCTCATCCATCAGCTCACAAATGCACAAAGTTTAAGTGGAAGTGCATGATAGTGTGTAGTTTTCTGTGATAATCAATGCATACGCTGTATGTGTTTGCAATAGTTAAGAGAGTTATATTATAACTACATTAACATGAATTGTGGATCTTGTGCTTGTAAGCAAATAAGTATAATGTATAATATGACCCCATTAAGCTGTAAAAATGTAGCTTTAACAACTGTTTCCACTCTTACAATTACATAATTCCACTTCATTACGAACACTGGTTTTGTATGCGTCTCTGTGTGACGTGAGCGAGTGTGTGGTACTTGCTTGAGTATGCCGGTGGGTGTGAGCCGTGCAGTGTTTCAGCTGCAGAAGCACACAGATGAAGATGGAGGGAAGCAGGCAAAGATAAGAGGAGTGATAGAGAGATGTTAGCATGCATGGGAGGAGTGAACTGAAGAAATGAAAGTCTACACTGACTGTAGTCTCGGTATATGATATTGTCTAAACTCCTACAGTTTATGCATTCACACTGCCCACTAGTGGAAGACAAATACACACACAGGCATCTAATTTAAAATGCATGATGCAAGGATTAATTCAAATAAGAATAAGAAAGTCTAATAATCTGCTGGTGTCTATTAAACAGTGTTGAATTCTTGACTCTAACAATTACGTTAATATTGATGATGTGAACGCAGCAAAATACAATCAGAAAAGAAACCTTCAGGGGTGAAATCGAACTACACTAAACTACACTATGCAGCTATAGGCCGTGTTGATTCTGCTACTTGCTTGATAGTGAAAGATCGGAAGAAGTTTCATCTGTGTCGGCTGATGGAGAGACAGACAGATGGAAAGTGAAGATGATTGGATGATAAATGTGAGAAACAGAGTGATTAGGAGAGAGGGATGGGATGGTACTTGCTTTTGTAAGTGGTCTCAGAGGGCTCACTGGCAATCTCGACTTCTTCGGCTGATCAGAGTTGAGAGACGAGCGGCCAAAAATTAAAAAGGGGGATGCAAATTTAGACAAAAACAAAAAAAGAAAGAATACAATGAGTGGATGGCATAATGAAGGCGGGGAAAGTGATCCTGGATATTAAAGGGACAGTTCACCCCAAAATAAAAATCCTGTCAACATTTACTCACCCTTATTTCGTTCTAAACCTCAATAATGACTCTTTCTTGCATACGTAGATTATAGACACACCAAAGTATTACAAAACTGGTGTACTACTACTTTTATGGTACTTGATTGTCATTTTGGAGCCAGTTTATTAGCATCATCTAAAACTATTAAAAACATGCATATTAACTGAAATAAAATAAATGTTAACTGAAATAAAACAAAACAAAAGCAAAAAAACTAAATGAAAAAAAACTGACAAAAACTGAAACTTTAAAATTAAAAATTAAACTTAAAAACCAGACTTACTACTCTGAAAATAATTTTTTTTTGTTTAAAAAATTAAATAAAAATACTATAATGATATATTAGGTAAATAAAAATAATGTTTAAAGGTTTCAAGTTTTTTAAGTCCCTTTCACTGATTTTGTGGAAAAGCTTCACGCAAGAAAATTCCTAGATTTGGAAGAAAATTACAAAATGTTCATTTTTAGGTGAACTATTCCTTTAATGTCATGCAAATAAGCACTATTACAGTGTCTGCATGTGTGTTTGTGTTTGTGAGATGGGAGAAAATGCAGAAGACGACGATTAAACAGAGAAAAGAAAAGGAAGTAGAACAGGAGTACTTGCTTTTAAGTGGCGAGTCAGATATGGAGTCCTCAATGAGAGCTTGAGGGAAAGACAGAGACAGACAGAGGGGAGTGAACGAGAGGCGCCGAGAAGGCGGAGGAAACGAGGAGAGATGAGCTGAATGACAAATAAAAGGAAACTTTACCCCCATCCGCTGGCTCCTTACCCTCTTCTGCAGGGTTGGCGGAGCGGTTGGCCTCTCGCTCCCTCTCTCGGCGGACGGTGCGCTGCTTCTCCTCCAGTCTTTGTTTCTCTGCGTTGGCCTCCTCCCAGCGGCCCTGCTCCATCAGACGCTGATCCGGCCGCTTCCTGCTATCTGTGGGAGCAACACCCTCCTCCGGCTCGTTCAATGTCAACGCCAGGGTCGAGAAGTAGTACATGTTTTCAGCGCCTTCCCTACAAAGCACAGAGAGAGAAAGGGCAGGAAATTATGGAGAGATTAAGAAATTCAAGTTCAAATTCTCACTTGAGCGCCACAACACGATGTGCCAGAGAACATTCACTAAATACTGAGCCACGGCTCCAACTACTCACGAATAATAATTAGATAATGGCTTCTTAAACCTTCCTTGGAAGTCTTGTCATGAATTCTAATTAATATTATTTAATTAAAGGAATATTGCAGGTTCAGTACAAGTTAAACTGACAGGATTTGTGGCATAACGTTGATAACCAAAAAAAAAAAACTTTTGAGTCATTCCTTGTTTTCTTGAAAAAAGCAAAACAACTGAGGTTACACTGAAACACAATGGAAATGTGTGACACCAATATTTGTAGAATTTTAAAGCAAAAATGGGAAGCCTATAATTTTAGAATGTTTCACCAGAAAGTTGAGTATACAATAATAATAAATGTAAATAAATATAAAAAGAAATATAACTTGCAATAATACTATTGTAAAAAAGCAGTATTATAATAATAATATTAATAATAATAAATTAATCAGACAGAACAACAGTAAAATTCCACTACTAATATTCAAGTCTGTCTTAATTTCTTTGCTTTTAAATGGCACAAAATTAAAAGGAGAGCTCAAAACAGATTTATAAATTATTTCTGTATACATGTTAAATATACTTGAAAACGCAGGATTTTTTTCTCTCTCAGATCATCATACTATTTAGGTTGGAAAATACCTGTATAAACACTACTACAACCTGTGTGTTTTTTTTTTATTATTATTTTTTTTTTATAGTCACTTAGGGTTTTAGGTTCATGGTGTTGTGTTGTTATTACAACAAAGTAATCAACTTGGATGTAAAGTGATTTTTTTCTCTCTAAAATATAGTTTTTTTGTGGTTGTATGATTTAAACAATGAGCACTGTAACATTTACAGAGTGGCCAATTCACTTCCATTGTTACTGCTACTGTTCTTTTTGGATTTTTTTAAAGAAATTGAGGGACAAATGCTGTTGACTGAGCTTGAACTTGGGAAATATTGTACGCGTCAGGGGATATCTTACGGCAGCGGAGTCTTCCTCCACAGCTCTTTGGCTTTGAGCGTCTGATAGACGGTTTTCTGTCGCCCGTCTGCGCCGTTCTCTCCCCCTCTGCTGCTCTGCATCACACGAGAGCATTCCATCTTCTCGTCCCACGTCCCAGACAGAACATAGTGCGCTTTCCCATCTTTATCCGTCACCACCCCCGTGACCTACAGAGAGAGGCGTTGCACAAGAAGGAAGTGAAAGCAGACATAAATTACAGAATGGGCAAAAAGAACATGAAAAGCTGCAAAGGGTGACGGATAAAAGGGGAAAAAAACTGACACGTCTGCATTCTGGAAGAAAGAAGTCAGTGGAACAGCTGCTGACTCACCTTTCTGGCCACGTCTCGGGAGAAGTAGCTGTACGGGGCGAATTTGAGATGACAGCGGTCGCCTGTTCTGTGATTCACAACGTCTATTTCTCCTGACTGAATTCAGAGAGAGACACACCAATATCACTTTGAAAAATAAAATGAAATGCCACACTACAGATATTTAAACAATTTAAGGGCTACATCTGTATAATGCAAATGTAATTTGCAAAACCAGGAAAAATGTAATGCACATAAAACTGGTTGACAATCATGTTATATACATGATATAATTTAAATGACACAAGTCATAAGTGACATGTACCAAAAATTGTTGAAATGAGCACAATTTTTACACAGTGTTTACAAAATAACAATTAAAAGAGGAATTACTGTAGCATTATACACTGACAAGTCCATCAGTTCATTTTCTATCAGACACACTGAGGCTGATTATGTGAAAATATGTCTAAACAAGTAGTGTGCATTCCGACCTGATCTATCCAGAGTTTCCCAACAATGATATTGTGCACTGTGGTTGTGACTTTCTTCCAGGTGTAGTGATTGTTACTCTTCTCAAAGATACAATGAATAGAACCTGGAGCAAACAAACAAGCAATTCAAAAAGAGCTTGAAAACTCTTGCTTAAAAACATAAATGTAAGCATATGACATTTAAATATCCATCTTTTAATATGAATATACTAATATATTAAAGCAGGAATTCCAACCTTTTTTTTTCTTTGACTTAAAGTATTTAATATAAATGCCCCCCAGAGATTTTAATTTAATACTTTAAAAATTTAACAACACATTTACAGTTCTCTGATGTTGGTTAATAGTTACATGACATCAATAAAACAAATTTGTATTTAATATCTAATTTTTTTAGTATTTTAAATTTAAAGTTTTTATTTTGAAATAATTTATATATTTTATTTTTTACATTTTTATGATTTAATTAATTATTAGTTTACCATCAAATCACTAAACCTAGTTTGGACAGCCATTTAAATTGCCATATCAAAAAATTAAAAATGTCCAAATGTTGTTGCATTAAATAAAATATCAAATCATATGGTATCTATTTTAAATACAGGACTGGCACACTCCACAGGCAAAACATTTAGTTTCAGTTATTAGTTTTAGCTGTTACTGTTGAAAATAAAAACCAACAGTATTGAGATACTCTGCGGTTGTGAAATGTTAGTTGAACATGTTCATAGTTAATGAAAGTGTCCAAAAACTGTTTTTTCTTTTTTGCATTACACTTCCTGTTTTAATACGTTGTTTTTAAGAAAAGGAACTAATGAGAAAAACTCTTCCCTGAATGAAAGCTGCATGTTATTTTAAAACTTGAACATTGTGATGAGGCTCAAAGTAGGATAAATAGTTACCCAGGGGCATGATGGAGAGATATTTTCCCCTGAACTTGCTGGCCAGGGCGATCTCCTGTCTCAGGGTCCAGCCTCGCTCGGAGATCGCGTGATGGGCCGCAGCCGGAGGGTGATGGCTTACCTGAAGACAGAGACGGGAAGAAGAACAGATTAATATCAAACACAACTCATCTAACTCAGGATAAACAAAGGCTCACCTGCTCACAGAGGGACCTGTAGCCGCTCTCCTGCACGCGGTCCAGCTCAAATGTCTCGCCCAGCAGAGGGTTGAAGGGTTTGCCCGTGCGGTGAACTGTAGTGGAGTAAGAGGACACGGTGAAAGCTGCCACGTAGCACATCTGCTCCAGAGAGCTTTGGCACTTGGCGCCCCGGTCCAGCAGCTCGTAGTACTCCAGATCCTCGGAGAGACGCTGCAGCATAGACAAGGGCTCGTTGAAGTTGACCTGTGAAAAGAAAGGATGCGTTGAAAGCAAATGAATCTGGGCTGTTTGGGATTCTTGTAAAGATACGGATAGGCCTACAGGCATAGGGATTTTGGAGAGTTCTTTTCCGATACAGTTCTTCATGATGCTCCATAGATTGAGAGAGTAATTTGGTTTATCTGGGATTCGGCTCCGCCTCTTTCTCACAGGCACTACTTCCTGGGACTGTGGAGATTCGGGATTGGATGCTAGAGACTGCTCGTCTAGCTGTGAAAGATTTAAAAAAAAAATGGTGTTTAAACATGAACTTCATTCACCAATATGGGCTTTTTTTATATTTAAATGGTGATCAAATCTTTGGAATAATTACGATTTTTTATGTTTTTGAAAATCATCTCTTATGCTCATCAAGGATACATTTATTTGATCAAAAAATTAAGTAAAAACAGCAATATTGTGAAATTTCATCCATTTTAATATATAGCAAAATTTTATTTATTGCTGAGATGCAAAGCTGAATTTTCAGCATCATTACTGCAGTCTTCAGTGTCACATGATCCTTCAGAAATCATTCTATATGCTGATTTGCTGCTCAAGAAATATTTAAAAATCATGTTTTTGAATTGTAATAAAATTTCACAACATTGCTGTTTTTACTATAGTCTTGGTGAGCTTAAGAGACTTCTTTCAAAAACATAAAAAAATCATAATTATTCTGCCAGTGTACATAAACGCCTTACCGACGTCGTCCCGTCATCCATTCCCAGCTCGCTACTGATTCCGCTAACATTGCTGCCGGATCTCCTGAGAGAAATGGAAAGAGCGTATGAGAGAGCCAGAGAGTGAGAGATAGGAGGAAGGGGAAGGGAAGGCAGAGGATACACACACTTAGGTCCAGTAACACTCATATCAGAAGAGAGTGAAGGGACAGAGAGTGATGTGAGTAAACAACAGGGGCGAGGCAGTAAATACAGACCTGTGATATTTGGGGTCTGCTGGTACAGTGATAAACTCTTGAACGTCCTCGCATGCGTCAAAGAATTCATTTTCTTCGTCCTCGTCACTGACGTCGCCCTTTCCTGGAACTTGGCCTACAGGACAAAGAAAGAAGGAAGTATACTTTATATACAGGAAATCAACTTGTCATATTCAAATGTACGACAATAGTTTTTAAACACAGAGGAATTGGCTGACAATTTGTAAAATAAGGAACACTTTGAATATTGCAAAGGTTTCACTGCAACTTTTTAATTGGGCCGATATGTTTATTAAAGAATAAAAAGTATTTTATATCAGTTCAAACTGTACAATTCAAACTGTAAATTTAAATTGATTCAAAAATCTGATTTAATGACTAATGTGCATTACCAAATTTTTTTTAAACAATTTAGTTATTAAAAGTTTGTGAAATACACTACCATAATGTATCAAATTGATACTTTTTGAAAGAAAGAAATTTAAGCAAGCATGCATTAAATTGATCAAAAGTGACATATGTATACTGTTATAAAATATTTCTATTTCAAATAAATTATGTTCTTTTAAACCTTTTTTACATCAAAGAAAAAAAAATCATCACAAAAAGCTCCAACCAAAATATGAAGCAGCACAACTAATAATAATTGCTTCTTATGCAACCAAATCAGTATATTAGAATGATTTCTGAAGGATCATGTGACACAGAAGACTGCACTAATGATGTTGAAAATACAGCTTTGCATCACAGGAAGAAATTACATTTTACAATATAATAACATAGAAAACATTCATTTTAAATTGTAATAATATTTTACAATATTACTGTTTTTATTGTATTTTTGATCAAATAAATGCAGCCCTGGTGAGCAGAAGAAACATCCAAGAGAGAAGAAGTGACTTCCAAATGGTTGTGTGTATTTAGATACATATTGATGTTTATTACCATGTAGTGCTATATTTGTATAACAAAATGGAAAAGATGAAATCTTATTCTCAATTGCTTTATTTAGTGAAAATTGTGTGCTGTGATTAAAAACTGATTTGTAAAACAATTCTGACAGATTCATTGAAAACAATTCGCTTAAAAAAGTCATTAATTGGGGAGTCAGATACCACTAGTTGTCTTTTCATTGTTATGTGCGTAACTACAATGCATTAGAAATCTGTTTTTATATATTAGTCTCTATATAATTTTGCGGCACCCAGTCTTTCTGTGCCAGCCGTACTTTACCTTTGCTGTCTATGGCAGGGTTGCTCTGGGATGAAGGCAGTACGGTCGCTCCTCTGAAGGCTCTCTCCAGATGGTTGTGTTGTTTGGCGAGCTGCTCCAGTGTCTCCTCCAGTCGCACTCTCTGCTCTCTCTCGGCCTGCAGGGCTTTCTGCCAGCGCTTACTGTGAGCCTGAGCCAACGCCAGGAAGTCCCGGCAGGCCTGGGTATCAGATTATTAAAGAATCGTTAACAATACATTTAACTGTGGTTTCTGTGTGCTAAACAGACAACCACAAGTGAACGAGGCAATGAGTTGCTTTTCCCTTAAAGCAAATATATTGCTCGGAGGTCTTACGTTGATCATGGCGTTGGAGGTGATGCGGAAGAGAGTGGCTCGCTCCGTCACCTGCCGAATCTTTTCACTCGTCTCTCCTCCCAGCCGAACTCCCTCCAGCTCAGACAAGGACCTGAAAGAAGGTATAAGAAACTACTTCATACGAGCAGAAACTGAGTGGAAAACCAAAGGTTTGACATCCCGTGGTAACTAGGAATTACACAAGCTTCAGTCTGGATCCAGCCCTTACAAAGACCTGAGATGACCAAACATCTGTGAAGAGATGATGCAAACCCCTCAGAGGACCTCAGATGATGCCAACCCTGAAACAACATAAACTACCAAATTTTGCTACAGGTTTGATTGCAACATATAATCATTGCTGTTATTAGTGTTCATCGTCTGTTTGATTACGTCATTAACAGAATTTTTCAATACATTTCTGCCATCAACTGATGTACACTGATACGTACATCAATTTGAAATAGTCACCACTGACAAGCTACTACTAAATATACTGCAGAAACGTAATTTTCTGTAAAGCTGCTTTGCAACGATTTGTATCGTCAAAAGTGCAATACATATAAACTTGAATTGAATTTTAGACATACTTTTAGTATTAATTAGTATTAATAATATTTTAGTATTAATGTTTTCCACATTTAAGAATAACAGTAAAGTCTTAAAGGGTTCATTGGATGCTACATGCACTTTTACAAGTTGTTTGAATTGAAATGTGTGTTGGAAGTGTGTGTACACAACCACCCTTTTTTATCTCGTTAAATCATTTCCCCTTTCTCAAATCGAGCCGATCTCAGATGCCTGTCTGTGTGACGTCACACCGACAGGCCCCTCCCACAATAGTTTGATTGACAGTAGCGTTTCAGCGCAGACTGGACATGCGTCTATGTTCGCGCAAATCATTCGTGATCCAGCTTCACCTCCAAAAGAAGTGAGTGTAAGGTTTTTTAATGAATCTTTGTACATGGCCTTTACTAATAATGTGCTAATTAGCAAGTTTCAGGATGAATGTAAACAGTAAACAGTCCCTCAGAGAGCGGCTCGAAGAGAGGGGCGGGGCTTTGCTACTAAAGAGCTGTTTTTGTCAGGGTAAAAAGGGTGTTGTTTTACACTACCACTGAGAAATTTTAACCAAACTATGTTACAGACTTTTCATTAAGACCCTAAAGAATCATATCAACTTGTGGAAAATGGGCATCCGATGACCACTTTAAAAACTACGAAAAAAAAACTGTGTAGCATAGATAGATAGATAGATAGATAGAGTATATATACACATGTATTGTTGTTCACAGACTACAGAAAAAAAAAAATCTATTTCGTTTACTGAAATAATGCTAAAATACAAATATGTTAAAAAATATAAATATTAGAAGAAAAAAAACAAATAAATATTTAAAAACTAGAAATGTTGGCTTGGGAACTAGAAAAATTGCTAAAACTAAACCTGAAATAAAATTAATAGCTAAATAGAAAAAAAAAACAAAAAAACAACAAAATTACTAAAACTACAATTAAAATGAAATGCAAAAACATAAAAAAAAGCTAAATCAAAATATTTACAATATAAATAATATCTAAATATAATTATTTTAAATTATAGATTTTAATAGCATAATAATAATTTGTCAATAATATATAAACATTAAAATAACACAAAAATACATTGATAATTTATGACATATAGGCTAGAACTATTACAATAAAAAAGACATATATTCATTTTATATAAAATTATATAAAATGAATACATTTCAAGCAAATGCTATTAATGTCATGAGAGCAATACATTTAGTCAAGTGTGTCCAGTCTGTTAGAGAAAGGTGGACTGACCGCTGAAGTGCAGAGCCGTGTTTGGCGATGAGGTCGTTGCAGGTGCTGAGATCCTCCACCTTGCTGTTCAGCGTCCGGAGGGTGGACTGCACCTCTGAGTTGCGTGAGCCTGCCCCCTGACTTGCCGCAGGAGAAGTGGAGTCATCCCCGGAGTCATCTGCAGGAAAAAAGAGGAACGAAAACTGTGAAACAGAAACTCCAAAGTGTGCATTTTTGTGCTATTCTCAAATGTGGTTTCCTTTCCAACTGACCCGACTCGGCCTGCATGCGGGAAGCTTTGGCTTTGGCCAGCTCCAGTGCTGTGATCCACCGCTGCCGCTCCACTTCTGAGCTGGCCTTCAGGTGATACGTCTGCGTGCCGCCATTAGAGATGACGAAATTGCATGAGTCTTCCACTGTGATATTGGCTGTGGCCAGGTTTATAGTGCCCCGACATGTGTGTCCCATCTCCGCCTGGGACCTGGAAGAGCAAAGGGAACTGAGATAAGATGATGTGTTTAAGATAAAACACTTTACTTAGTCATAGTTATATCCTCTTTTAGATTTAAACAGGGTTTATCATCACTAAACGGGTGGCCAGAACAGGATGTGATGTGTTTCAGATTTCATAATGTTAGTCAAAGTCTGGTTCTGTGAAGCTAGAGGAGCATTCATGAGGCTCTCTTTAAACTCTGAGAGTAAACTCTGAACAAAAGCCCCCCGACAGCTGTTTTTCGGCATCTGATGCAATATTCATGAAGTAGCACTGAAAGCCAGGCATTCGAGAAATGCCTTCGGGTAGAGTTTCTTTCACTCTTGAGCATTTATGTGACAGAAGATACGACGTGTTACTGCTGCTATCATAGGATCTGGTATCAGATTAGAAAAGAGCCTCATGTTTATGATCTTAGCAGATACACAGAAAAATATTTACCTCAATGAACATTTCTGAGCCATGAATCAAACCAACCATCTCCCAGATGAATTGATCAAATGACAAACAACAGTAAACAACATAAAGCTACAGACTGCAAGACTCTGATTGCAAATACAAAGTGCAACATAATAAAAACCTATTGCAAAATATTCAATAAACTCAATACATATTCATAAAGAGGCAAGTTGTTGGAGAAAGCATGGGGAAGAAACATCATTCACAAACTTTATGAAAGCTGAAATCTGACTTGTGGCTCATATAGAAGCAGTTATTTCTTAACTTCAGCGCTTATGGCTAAAGGTCTGTATCTAGCAGAGTTTTTATTGTTAACTAAGATTAAATCAATTAAAAAGAATTTTCGTTAAATACTTCACTATACAAAATAATTCTAAAGTCACAAATAATATACTCAAGATTTACTGGTTTTTTATATGATTCTTTGACTATTTTGTAGTGTGGGTTTGGTGAAGTGTACTAAAAACAAAAAATTTTCATAGTCTACCAAACTGACCCACAACCTAATCGGTTTGTAGGCTACATAAAGAAATTCATTCATTCATCACATGAGTCAAGTTTTGAGTGTTGTACTGAAAACTACTACTTCTCATCCGATTCCTGATGGTTTTAGAGGACAATTACTTCTAGTCTTCACATGTCATTTCAAAGAATAGTACAATGGCTAGTGCAACAAGTATAAACACCTTGCACGCACATAAGTGCTATCAGTGGAGGCTCGCGAAGCAGAGCCAGGCAAAAGTATAAACAAGGCAGTCGCACACTGAACGAGAAACGCTGCAATGTGCCTAGGACAACTCCCAGTTATTATCGCAACCCGGTCATGTCACATTCAGTTCAATAAGACAGCAGTCCAAAACTTGAATTCTGTACTCGGGAGTACCAATGTAATTCAGAGAGTGGACAGAAACATCAGACAGAAAATCTAATAATAAAAGCTAATTCAAAGTATTAATAAATACTATAACAGTAAATAAATAATAGTAAAATAATACTGTTGTATTTTATAAAATCGAGCAGTAAAACTGTCAGAGGTTCATATGTAAAGAGCACCAAATATATCAAATATAAACAAAGTTTTCATCTCCACCTGTAATCTACCAACACTGATGAATCACCAGTTCCAGGAATTTTTTTATACTCTGCAGGAAAAAATGAGGCAAGACCAGTTTGGATGGGCTATGACATGGCACAAGACCGATGCCAGGCGATTTAACAGAGGCACAACAGTCCTGAGCCTGCAACCAGTGAAACTGTGAAATCTCTTACTCGCCCTCTACATTTCCCGATGAATTTTTCACACACACAATGAGAGCGATGAGAAACCAGTGAAGTCTGCCTGCAGGAGCAGAGGAAGTGCTGAAATCAAGTCTTAAGTCGAGCGTGTGATCCTCCTGAACAGAGATGACCTGTTAAGACAGTCACGTGACCCAAACTCGCTCAGCCAATCATGCGGCGGTGGACAAGACAATGTGCACTTGTGTCTTTTATTTACACTGTAATGCTACAGTGGGGTTTGCCACATCCTGTTTATGATTAATGGATATGGATTTTTAAAAATAATTTCCATAGAGCAATCACAAAGAATAATTGCATTGCTACATAACAATATATTCACTATAGAAATCACAACCTGATGTTGGAAAACGTGATCAGTGCCTTAAAACTAAATCATCACGGCAATAGCATTACACAGAATGAGTGGGACGTTTCCACTGCATTTTGACAGTTTTGAAGTTATTCTGAGCAAATTTTAAATTTTTTCACATCACACAACAAATGCAATGCACTACATCAAACTGTGCAATGCACTGGGCTTCTTAGACAAGCATCTGTTATACTGATATCTCAGTTTCAACTTAAATTCAGTATTTAAAAGTTGCATATGTAACAGACTGTATAATAAACATTTAATAAAGTATTTTCTAAAGTATGCCATATGCCTTTAACTTAATTAGACAATCCACCCTCTAAGTAATAATATTTGAGATTTATCAAGAGTAACTACATTAAAATTTAATGCAAAGCCAAATTTGATCAGAATTTCATGTTTTGATTAAAATACACAAAAGTAGTGGCTGGTAAGTGTTTTAAAAGAAGCCTCTTATTCTCACCAAGGCTGCATTTATTTGATTAGAAATACAGTAATATTGTAAAATATTATTCCGATTTAAAACAAATGTTTTCTATTTGAATTCATTTCAAAATGTAATTTATTCCTGCGATGCCAAAGGCCAATTTTCAGCATCATTACTCCAGTGAGTCTTCAGAAATCACTCTAATATGCTGATTTGCTGCTCAAGAAACATTTCTGATTATGATCACTGTTGAAACAGTTGCGCTGCTTCATTTTTTTGTGAGAACTGTGATACAGTTTTTCAGGGTTCTCTGATTAACTGAAAGTTCAGAAGAACAGCATTATACATCTCTTTACTGTCACTTTTGATCATTTTGCATCCTTGCTGAATAAAAGTATTAATTTCTTTCAAAGTCTTACTGCCCCCAAAAATTGGTGGTGTATGCATTTACAAAGTGCAAGTAAGCCTTGTCAAATATTAGTTTATCAAATAATAATCGACCGTATCAGCTAAAAATCAGCTATTTGTGAATTATTTTGGAAATGGGATGTTTCAATGCCACAGACATCATTTTTGGTCATGCTCATCCCGAACTGAATAATGCTCTACAGATCTTTAATTATTTGCTTTGGTGTGGCATCAACACAGTTTTTATTTAATGATGTTTACATTTCATTTCCATATTCAAGAAACAATTACAACATAAGCAAAGTAGTCTAAAAAAAAAAGCACACACTCTCACTAGCCAACTGTTGAGGCGTTGGACCTTGTTATTTTATTGTATATTTCAACATCAGATGACGAGGGTGGATTTGAAAGAATGTGTTATCCTCTCATCTCAAACTGTTGAGCAAACAGTGAGGATCGCACGAGCAAACAGACACACATGCACGCTCTCACACGCAATATTAATAATTGACAGAGCCCAATGAGATGAATGTGGCTTCACCACCAGATCATCTCCCACTCAAATCTAATTACGTAAAATGGCATCATCTCACAGACCGACAACACCAGAAGGTGTTGAGTTTTTTTTCCCCCATTTACATACGTCCATCCTAGGGTTATCATAATTAACTAAATCTATTAAAACAGTTTTGTTGATTGAAATAAAGCTGAAATAAAATAAAATATGAATATTAGATTAAAACTGTAATTTATTTCAGTTAGTGTTCAAAGCAACATTTCAATTTTTCAATTTTTTCATTTCAGTGTAAGTTGACGCACTAAAGTTACTGAATGAAAATTAAATAAATCAAAACTAAAACTGAAATAAAATTAAACATAAATAGTGGTATTTAAAAACAAGTACTAAAACAAATAAAAAAATGAACATTACAAAAATTAAAAAATATATATCTAGTAATATTTAAAAAAAATAATAATAATAATTAAGCAATAAAAAATGAAAACGCACATTACAAAATTACAAAAAATTAAATTACATTTAAAATGAAATCTAAAAAATAAAAGCTAATTTAAAATATGATTAAAAACTATAATAGTATATAAATAATACTAAAATAACACTGGTCCATCCAGTCTAATGGTCTGAAGTAAGTCGTATGATTTGAGACATCATCAATAAAGCAGAAACCATATAGGAAAGGTTATATGCTTATATGCATAAGTTTGAGGAGTTTGCATGAGTAAAAGCAAAAGTGATGCTTGCCGTACCAAGAATACCAACTTATTTCAACATCTAAAGCGTAGCACCTGATCAGACATTGGTGAAAGGCCAAAGAACCGCTGACAGCCTCACAAAGGGTTCATGAGGACAACAGACGTTCCTATCAAACTTTGGGAGACCTGTTATCTGACAGAAACAATACCTGACAACTCTCTTTTTCTCCCTAGAGGTACAAACGATTAACAACAACAACAAAAAACACACCACAAACTCACCTGTAGTATGACAGCAAGCCATTGCTGAGGACGAACCAGCGCCTTTGGTATCCCTTGATGTAATTAGTCCATTTGAAGAGCCAGCCTTTATAGGTGTCCTCAGGGGCCGGGATGGGCACTTTGGGCTCCGACATCACGACGGCCCGTGGCTTCACAGTGTCTGACAGGGGTCTGGGGGTGAACACAAAGGGTTAAACAGTTAGTGGACACCTTTACCTGAGTGATTCACACCTTCATGAGCAAGACTTTCTTGTAAGCCAAGGCTCCTGAAATGTTTACATACACACACAACTTGTGTTGTTCCCCACCTAGAGAGCATTTTGTGGGTTGACAGCTCACTAGGTTTTGAAACACAGCCCAAATCTTCCATTTAAAACACTGAAACGCGTTACATTCAGTGGATATGATGTCAATGGGCTCGTTTCGCCTACGTGTCACTCTCTGAAACCACCACTTGACATTTACAGACACGAATTAAAACAAAACTCTTCAAACAGCAGCGTTTACGACCGCGATAAATGAAAACAATATTCAACTCGGGCTATTTTAAACTTTGTTTAGATTAATGAGGCCTGTATGTACGAGTCATTCACGCACAACTACGAGTCCAAACGACGTTTAACTGACAAAGTTTACTCATAACGCCATGAGATACGATATAAACACTCTTTCTGTTTTATTAAAAATACAGTTTGCTTACACGCATGTGCATAAACGTAAAATGACTTTGACGGCTAATTCAGCTAACGGCTAATAAAACCGCTATCGCGAGACATGGACGCGGAAAGTCAACAACGCCGATATTTCTGTAAATACAACACTTACGTGATGACAAATCAGCTGTAAGCCTCTCAAATGCGCGTTTATCCCCCAAAAGCCCTTTAATGGTGTCAGCGTGCGGGGAAATGTGTGTCAAACTGAAGCTAACTAGCCTGCGCTAACCTCCAAGCTGTATAGAATGACAGAAATCCCGACAATTCGCGCTTAACATCAGATGAGACCTCGGGGAAATAACGCAGAGCGACATGACAAGACATGGAAATTTGAAATCCCCGGTGCTGAAATGTTTTAAAGTGTGTTGTGGGTGCCGGTCAGCTCTTACCTGGGCTCTCAATGATCCCCTCTGAAGAAGGAAGTCAGGGACATGAGATCACAGGAGCGAGTTACTCCGCGCACAACTCGCATAAAAGTCACATTATTGCATCTTTCGTCCGTCACACGAAACAGACACCGTCCTGAATCTGAGCAGCACGTGTGCCTGCATCATTAGACTTACTCGTTAATCAGATTTTAGTCGAAATTGGTTTTGTTTAAGGGTGTAAATATGGTAATAAAAATAAATCAATAAAGCTGCACGAGTTACAGTGATTTTACAAGAAGTTGATTTATAGTCAAATCACTGTCATGCATGGCTTTCGAGTGGTTTATGGCTTTTATAAAACGGTGGCAGCAGTAATAGGCTTACAATAATCATCTGCATGTATTATTCATAATAACCGGAATAAACGGTTCCTTCCGAGTAATTTAATTCATTATCTAATTGTACAGTTGCCCTGCCACGTGGCATTATTATTATTTTTTTTATTAAATCTCGGTTAAACCTTTTTAAATAACAACCAGTTATTATCATTGCCAAACACAAACAAGCCAAGCAGCATACACTGAGGAGAAAATAAATAAATATTTATATATAAATAGGCTATATAAATATAAATAATGTAATTTAAAAACTGCTTACAGATAATCGAAATAAGCAAAGGTTTAAGGAGGTTGATCGACATACTGTATAATGTTATAATTTATCATATAAATATATAATATTTATCAGCATATATAAATTTGAGAGTTGGAGATTGAGTCACAAGACTTAAAGCAACCTTAACAAATCTGCATTTGTGTAAATACAATTTAATATGATTAAAATATTATTCCACAGATTATTCATAAAAGCTCCAAACTTGATAACGTGGTATTCAGAAGCACCTTTTACACATTTATACATTTTGTCCCACAATCACGTAACAATAATACAATTGTAGAAAAGATGTTCAGTGGATTCAAATTAAGTGCATTAATTTAGTAACAGGTGTACAATTAAAACAACCTTTATAAAAGGATTTCAGCATCATTCAGTTTTAGCAAACTGTTAGTAAAAAGTTTACTGTAAATCAGTGCAAATTTATAAACAAATAAGTAAGTAAAAAACTGATCATTTATGAATAATCTTTAAAATATGATAAAAGTGTAATTATCTAAGGGATATTATTTTGTAATTTGTTAGAAAATTAAGTGTATGCCTTACACTGAATGTAAAATGCTACAGTAAAATCCCGTTAACCCTGTAAGACACTTTATTCTATATAATAAAACAATAATATATTTTATGTAATAGGTAATGTAAAGACACGTCCACTCCTCCAGCGCTGTATTTGACCGCTAGGTGGCAGCACTTGCGCTTCAGTGTCTTAGTTGACGTCCATGAAGAAGATCGTGCGTCACGTGCTGCAGTGTGTTTTGTTTACATCTGCAACACTTTCTGCGTTAGATATATTATTAAACATATTACACCAGCAGGTAAGTGATGTATGTATGCTGAGTTTAGAGAAGCACTTTAGACAGAGTACGCTGTTAGTTTCACGAAAGAATCACACTATTTAATTCTATGTTTTCAGGGAGATGTCTGTGTGCTTACTAGTAAGTGAAGATGATCCACACAAACCCATCCAGCTTCATCACCAACAACCCGTGACTCAGGGTCGAGGCCCAGAAACTAAGATAAAAGACAAAAAGTGCTCAAGAGAACAAGGTTGAGGCGATTTTCTGCACGAGCAACTGAGAGATCCAGGCTTTATTAAAGAAACTAAACCAATGTGTTTGTATTTTCTTGCAGTTGAATTGAGAGCTGATTGCAACAGAGGATTTATCACTGTTAAACAGGTATGCTAGGATATTATAGTAAATATTAAAAGAAAAGTGTGTAATATAATAGATATTTTAATATTAAGCAAATCTGCGAATTATAAAATTGCATGTTTTGAGCCGTTTGTTTACTTTTTAACAGTTGGGTGTCAATCCTACAAATGTGGACGGTGTGGTTGTGGGCAAAGGCAATCAGGTACAGTGTCATCAATATTTATAATCAATACAGTATATCTCCATATTTATCTCAGGATTTTATTTTTTTTAAATCAGAAACATAATTTCAGTCAAACTGATGTTTTGTGCAATAGACTAAAATGTTTAATTCAAGCATTTATGTACAGGACAGTTATGGTTTAAAATAATCAAATCAGAATCCCACATTATTTTCATTAAATAAACACAAGGGAGAATTATTATTATAACACAGTAATGAAAAGCAATACTTATTTTTAACATTTTAGAGCATGTACATTACTATCATTCATGTGTTATTTATCATCTGGCGTACCTATTATGTCCACAAATGTCCCGTTCTCTTGTAATTGAGGCTGTATTGCACAGGTTAGTGGTCTTAACATCCTACAAACCACATGTCGCCCACCTCTACAATCAGGTGAGCGTAAAGCCGGGCCAGAGACTTTATTTGGTCAATCAGCAGTATCCTTACACAGTCAGGTTCACTGAGGACGCATCCACACCCAGATCTGCTGCAGAGAAGAGTAAACCTTCAAAAAGAGCCCATCGGATGAGCTCTGAGGGGAACGGAGAGAAATCATCAGAGCATCACAGAATGTCAGACAATTCCCCTCCGCCAAAAAAGACACTGCCATCTGGATCTGATAAACCTGTGAGTCAAATTATGATATTTTATACTTGTAATTAAGGACTTTTAAGGGAGTAGTTTTGTTTTGTACTGATATTTTTGCCAATGTTTAAATTTAAAACAAAGTTTCTGAGCTGGTTATAGAAATTTTGAAGGTCAAAAATAGATTTTTTTTTCACTGTAGACTAAAACTCTGCAAACTCTCTTGTTTCCAGGAATCTGCTGGCCATTGGAGCCAAGGGCTTAAAGTGTCAATGCAGGACCCTAAGATGCAGGTATAAGTTGTTAATTTCTGTTGAATCCTATTAATCAAACATTGAAACTGACAATAAAGACTTTTATATCTTAACAAAAGATTCCAACTCCAAATGCTGTTCTTTTGAACTTTCTATTCAGTAAATAATCCTAAAAGCACAAAAATAGCACAGCTGTTTGCAGCATTTATAAGAAATGTTTCTTGAGCATTTAATCAGCATATTAGAATGATTTCTGAAGGATCATGTGACACTGAAGACTGGAGCAATGATGCTGAAAATTCAGCTGCGCATCACAGAAATAAATTACATTTAAAATATATCAACAGCTACCAGTTTTTATCCTCAGGTGTATAAAGATGACAGGGTTGTGGTCATCAAGGACAAGTACCCAAAGGCGCGCTACCATTGGCTGGTGCTGCCGTGGGACTCGATCTCCAGTCTGAAGGCTCTGCGCTCGGAGCACGTGGAGCTGCTCAAACACATGCAGCGTGTGGGAGATCAGATGCTGCAGCAGTGCCCTGACGCTCACAAACTGCGCTTCCGCCTGGGATATCACGCCATCCCCAGCATGAGGTACAGATGTCTGCATCCTGATTGGCTGCTGATGCGGGGAGGGCGGGGCTTGTCGAGAATGCAGTGTTTAGGATGTTTATTTCTTTTTAGTCACGTCCACCTGCACGTAATCAGCCAAGACTTCGACTCGCCGTGTCTGAAGAACAAGAAACACTGGAATTCCTTCACTACTGACTATTTTGTGGAGTCTCGAGGTACATTATACACAAAAGCAGCCGGTTATTCAAAGCTAAAGATAAATGTCTTTGTTGTCCTTTAATCAAAATGTAATTACTTTCTCCATCACACGGATGTAAATCATAAAAGGAATAAATAAAAAACGAAAATTTGCTGACAATTCAGTCACCCTCAGGCCATCCAAGATGTAGGTGAGTTTGTTTCTTCATCAGATTTGGAGAAATGTAGCATTACATCACTTACTCAACAATGGATCCTCTGCAGTGAATGGGTGCCGTCAGAATGAGAGTCCAAATAGCTGATAAAAACATCACAATAATCCACAGCACTCCAGTCCATCAGTTAACATCTTATGAAGTGAAAAGCTGCATGTTTGTAAGATTGAACATCTATTAAGATGCTTTTCATTTCAGACGGTTGCTCCTGGCTAAAATACAAATCCTCTATCCATAATATTGCTTTCTCAAGAGAAATAGTAATTTGATCTGAATCATGAGGGAAATCTGCACAGGTCAAGCACTGTTTACAAGTGAAAACAGTCCAAAACCACTCTAAACAAATATGTGGGAGGATTTCGATGTGAGGGGGATGGATGTTTTCACTGTGACTGGAAGGAAGCATTATTATGGATTGTGGACTCGTGTTTTGACCTGAAACGATGGTGCAAAATTGATATGTCTTAATAATAGATTTGTTTATTTCAAACACATCGCTTTTCACTGCACGAGATGTTAATGAATAGACTGGAGTGGTGTGGATCATTATGTTTTTATCAGCTGTCTGGACTCTCATTCTGACGGCACCCATTCACTGCAGTGCAAGGGGATGTAATGCTGAATTTCTCCAAATCCGTTACCATGAAGAACAGATTCATCTACATCTCTAGTAGCCTGAGAGTGAGTATATTTTCTGCAAGTGTTCCTTTTTGAGGGATTTATTCCTTTAATAAATTATTTAAAAAATGGAAAAAAGCTGTTTAACGAAACAAGCATTTCCCTGTATAATTCATGCTTATCTTTCCACAGATGTCATTGCGATGCTGGAGCATGATGGGAAAGTGACGGTTAAAGAAGGCACTAGTGAATTACTGAAGCTGCCTTTGCGCTGTCACTTGTGTCGTAAAGACCAGCCCACGATACCCAAACTAAAAGAACATCTCAAAACTCACCTGCCTTCTTAAACCTGTAAAAAGTCTGTCAGATTACAATTCATTTGGTAAACCGCCCATTGAATGCTTTAATAAATTCAATTTGTTCTGGATATCTCGATATTGCGTTTTCATTCATTCAGCCTTCACTCACTTTCATTATGAACATTGATACAATAATGAGTCAATAACATGTTGCACATCTCTTTGGTTTTATTGAGTGTTTAAACATGGTAGTTAAAAGTACATTTTCCTTTCACACAAATGCACTTGAATGAAGCAAAGTGTCATTTCTGCACTAAATGTAATTGCACAAATAACTTTGTTGAATGCTGGGACTAACAGGCCATCACAGTCTTGTGTTTCTCGAACAAACAGATTGCAATTCTGTTTAGTGTTGTTCGTGATGTATAAATTACACACTTCAGCTTATTGGCACGAAGGAAATGACGATCATTATGCTGTTCATTTAGAAGCTGAGAACAAAATATATTTGCTTGTAACATACTGCTGCACAAAACAAAATCATCAGAGAAAATATAAGCAGGAACTACTCTAGAATAATAAAAATCACACTCAAGGAATAATTCAGCCAATCTGAAACCGAGGAGAAGGGGATCCAATAATATAGCTTACATAGAAAAAACAATGAGAGTTTGAGTCTCTGCAGACAGGAGTGTGTTTCACATCCGTTACAAAAGAAAATCTTTCAAAATCAAAGGACATAAGATAAAATACAAAAGCACTTTAATAAATAAAGTTAGATAACTAAAGCAGGAGATAACAATAGTGTGTTTTTAACCAAAATATCTAAAATACTAAGGCAGCTATTGCTTGTCCATAACTTCTGTATAAAATTGACTACCCTAATAAAACAAATAAAAAACGATATTTATGCTCCTACCTTTTTATTTTAAAATTACTTGCAAATATTCAACCTCTGAGGTTTTTTTGCACGCAAGTTTAAGCTTTTTTTTTTTTTAATTTAGGAGCAGATCTATTAGCAATGCAGACATTTACATCCAGTTTGTGTTGTGTTTTTTGTGCATACACAGCTCACTGTCCTAGAGCTTTTCTAATGTCAAATGCCCTGCAGTCATGATGACAGATGTCTGTCACATTGAATTCCCTGAAGAGAAGCTTTGGTGCATCTCAGTAGCACTTTTTTGGCGTGTCAGTTGATGTAATACTGCGCTGGTCTTCATCAAGCCAGTGTACCTCCAGTCTGAAATATAATAAATTACATGAGTAAATAAACTTATATTTAATTCTGTGCTTGTATTGCTGGAATTTCCAACTTCCAAAAGTCTACTAGGGACAGCTGACCCAAAAATGAAAATCGTCAACATTTACACATCATCATGTTGTTCCAAACCTGTATGAGGTTCTTTCTTCTGCTGAGCACAAAAGAAGATATTTTGAAAAATGTTGACGGTAGCCATTGACTTCTATAGTATGGAAGAAAAAAAAACACTATGGAAGTCATTGGCTACTGTCAACATTCTTCAAAATATCTTCTTTTGTGTTTAACAGAAAAAAGAAACTCATACAGGTTTGGAACAACATGAGAGTAACAAATGATGACAATTTTCACTTTTGGGTAAAATACCGCTTTTAAGATGGGCTTACAACTTGTGCAAAATCAAACTTGATTGGAACACAGCATTAAAAAGGTGTTTTTATGAGAAACCTGATCAAAAATAAACCACAAAAACAATAAAAATTGTCCTTTTAAACTCACCATGGATTTCATTTCCCGACTCTCTCCTTCTACTTTGCTGTACCGCTCTGTGGCTCTCCTGGTGTTTTCTACAAACTCCTGCATGAATGATCACAGAGAGACACCCACAACATATTTAATGTGACATACAACACAAGACTAATTTAAATGACTTTTTCCACTGACCTTGAGGTCAGAGGAAATGAATGGGAAACTCGCTCACCATAAGAGCCTTGTCCATGTAGTACTCTCTGCCCGGGCTGCCGTCGTTGTACTTGGTGTCGATGGCGAAGCAGAGGAAGAGAACGTCTACTACGATCTCAAAGATGGAGAGGAAGCAGTGGGCCACCAGGAAGGAGAAGACGCACACGATGATGAGCGGCAGCACCCAGACAGTGTATTCACGCTGATAGTTCAGCGAAAGGATGCCCGCAAACGCCGTACATGACACGATCAACACCTGCAGACACAAGAAACAACTGTCAGACCGTCTGGAATCACAGTTTTAGCATCATTAATACATCACTGTACCATTTTTAAAATTGTGAATTAGATTTTAATTTTCTATTTGTTTTCAGGTTAATTTTAGTAATGTTTATGTGTTTGTCATTTTATTATTGTTTTTTTTTAAATGTCTATATAGAATGCTGTATTATTTATTAGTTTTAGTTCATTCTGTTTTAGTCATTTTAAACAAAAACAGAAATACTGCTTTGGTAACTAGCTGAAATATGTTTTTTTTTTTTAATTTAAAGTTAATGTATATTTTATTTCAAGTAACAAAACAATATATTTTTTGGTTTTAGTTAACAATAATGACCAGGCTTGTCACTTAGGGATCTTTAGCACATAAATTGTCCCATGTTTGTGCTACAGACATAAATGATACCTCAGATTAAAAAGTTTTGTTGACTGAAATTTAAGTGTAATAATAGAACAATTCTTAGATAAAAAAAAAATTAAAATAAAGAAAATTATACATGAAAATAATACATGATGCCTTGCCGACAATCTGGAATAATATATATGAGTACTAAAATCAACAAAACTGAACTAGAAATAAAAATATCTTAAAATAAACATGAAATATATATATTAATAAATATGAAAACTTTCCTAAAACAAAAAAATTTATTTCAATGAAAATAAAAAAAAAAGCTAAATAAAAATGTTAATAAATACTAAAGTAACACTTATTTCTCCGCAGTATATAGGGAAGTTGTAAATACCTTTCCTAAAAACAGCACAAAGTCCCCGACACTGTTGATAGCTGCCACACGGAGGGCGTTTTCCGCGAGGATGAAGAAAGCGTCTCGCGCAGACGTGCAGAAGTTGGTGCTGTTGATGGCCGTTGCTGTATATGCATTCTGAAGAAAAGCCACATGATTAACGCATCAAATTAAAACAAATGAATTCATATGTGTGTGCCATAAGACTCACCATGTTCAGGTAAGTGAGGCACTTTTCTAGACACCACAGACAGCAGATACACGCCTTCAGCATGCAGCGCGCACAGGCGTTTTCCTACAGCAACAAAACAGGGCTCAAGTTTAAGAGTTTCAGCTCTTTAATTCATCAAGCATGCTTTAAATTGATCAAAAGTGCAAGTAAAGAGATTCATAATGTTAGAAAAGGTTTCTATTTGAAATCAAATCAGCGACGGTGACTGACTCTTCCTTGGAGCTGACTGTGGATGTAAGTGAGGATGAGTCTGGGAATCTCCACTAGAGTGATGATGAAGGCTCCTTTCACCACGGTGCCCAGATGATAACGCATCAGACGCAGCACAGACGACACGATGGGCGTGAAGGGCATCTGAGACTTATCTCTACAATCAGACAGAGAAACAGAGTAGAACTCACGACTGTTGTCCTTTACGGGCAGCTGGAGGAAAGTGAATGACCTTTGACCTCTGACCTGGTGAAGTAGTAAGTGACGACCGCTCCGGCTACGGTCATCTGCTGACAGGCGAGGATGAACTCGCTGATCCAGATGAGGCCCACGGCGTGGTACCACACCATGTACTGCAGCGGCCCGTCCATTTTAAACTCCACCAGACCCGTCTGGTTATTCTGCACTGGACTTCCTGTGGGGAAAACAGATCTCTCAAACACTTCCTGCAGAAACACTGAAATATAATACAACAACCATCTGATTAAGGCTGGGGAATATAATGAACGGTTATGAGATATTTATGATAATATTTCTTATGAGATAAAAAAAAAAAAAAAAAAAATGTGAATATAGGTGAATATAGCGATCATTTGTATGCGTATGAGAAAAAGACGTTCAGATGTTAACTTCAGCAAAATGCCATTAAAGTTATAAAGTTTAATTAATTTTACCATCCATTCTAATGCAGCCTTGTTTTATTTAGCAAATATAAAAAATAATGTATATATATATATATATATATATGAAAGTGAAAGTGACGTGACGTGACATACAGCCAAGTATGGTAACCCATACTCGGAATTCGTGCTCTGCTTTTAACCCATCCAAAGTGCACACACACAGCAGTGAACACACACACACCGTGAACACACACCCGGAGCAGTGGGCAGCCATTTATGCTGCGCCGCCCGGGGAATATACACATATATATACACAATATATTCACATAATGAAATATAAAAGATAATAAATACATTTTATATAATAATTGTTTACTTTAACAATATTAAAACGGTAATATTTATACCAATTTTTGCATATATACTAATTACAATTTATATACACAGTTACTATATAACTAATACTATATACAATTATACAACTCCGCTACAGAAACATTATTGTTTACATTTATTTATTATGTGTGTGTATGTGTGTGTATATATATATATATATATATATATATATATATATATATATATAAAATATGTGTGTGTGTGTGCACATATATATACATGCGCGCACACATACACATATTTTATATACAGTACAGGTCAAAAGTTTGGAAACATTACTATTTTTAATGTTTTTGAAAGAAGTTTCTTCTGCTTACCAAGCCTGCATTTATTTGATCAAAAATACAGAAAAAAAAATGTAATATTGTGAAATATTATTACAATTTAAAATAATTGTTTTTAAATTTATTATACTTTAAATTATCATTTATTTCTGTGATGCAAAGCTGAATTTTTAGGATCATTATCCCATGATCCTTTAGAAATCATTCTAATATGATGATTCATTATCAAAGTTGGAAACAGTTCTGCTGCTTAATATTTTTTCAGAATATGTGATACTTTTTTAGGATACTTTGATGAATAAAAAGTACAAAAAAAAAAAAAAGAAGCTATGTTTTTAAAATATAAATATTTTGTAATAACAATATACACTACTGGTCAGTAATTTGGGGTCAGTAATTTTTTTTCTTTCTTTTTTTAAATAAAATCAATACTTTTATTCAGCAAGGATGTGTTAAATTGATAAAAAGTGATAGTAAAGAAAATATATTATTAGAATATATATTATTAGAATTTTTTTTTTTATTTTGAATAAATGCAGTTCTTTTTAACCTTTTATTCATCAAATATATTAGACAGCAGAACTGTTTCCAACACTCATAATAAATCAGAATATTAGAATGATTTCTAAATGATCATGTGATAGACTGGATGTTACATGTGACACTGAAGGCTGGAGTAATGATGCTGAAAATTCAGCTTTGCATCACAGGAATAAATTATTTTTTTTTAAGTATATTCAAATAGAAAACTATTATTTTAAGTTGTAATAATATTTCACAATATTACTGTTTTTTCTGTATTTTTGATCAAATAAATGCAGGCTTGATGAGCAGAAGAGACTTCTTTCAAAAACATTAAAAATAGTAATGTTTCCAAACTTTTGACCTGTACTGTATATACACACACACATACACACACATAATAAATAAATAAAAATATACATAAATGTTATGTTATTTAATTTTTCTATTTTATTTTATTTAAAAAAAACATATAAATATATTAAATAAATACATATAAATATATATATAATAAATGTTATGTATTTATCATGTCACTTATTAATTTTATACATACAGTATATATTTTAATTTGATATATATTAGAATTATATAGCAATATTATTATTTATAAGCACTTTTGATTGCGATGCAAACATATACACACACACACATATATATATATATATATGTACATTACTTAAGCAAATACATAACAATTGAGATATGAAGCTCCATCATTCAGCCCTGCGACTGACTACCAGAAATTCTATTGCTCTGACAGACCTGCGGATCCGAGGAAGAGGAGCACGCTGATCCAGTAAACCCAGAAGAGCATGAGCGTGAGGAAGGTCCAGAAGGGCTGCAGGGCCAGCAGAGGCAGATGGGTGAACACTTTACCGGCCACATGAAACAGAGCGATGGTGAGCGCCACTCGCTTCCTCATGAAGAACATCAGCAGCAGCAGAATCACCTGAGGTGCACCGTTATTCAATATTACATATCTGCATAGTACACAAATTTCCAACAAATTCAGCAAACAAATTCAAACATACAGTGAAGACAGTGGCAGCGATGGCGTAGATGAGCAGGGCTTTCTGGTTGTCTTTGGCCACCTCCAGTTCCAGAGCCGGTAGACTGGCGTTCACAGATTTACTGTGATCCACATACAGCCACCACAAGATCCCCGTCCCACCTGCCACACACACAGCACAGCTTCACATCACCTGCAGCTAGTCACAGCGGCTCATGGCCCTGTCATTGATTTCAATAAAATACTAAAGTCTCACCAATTGACCCGACCACCACGACAGCTGTGAGAATCCAGACCAGAACCACGGAGATGTAGCGGATCACAACCATCAGGATCAGAGACAGAACTGCAGCACAGAGCAGAGACAGAACGCTGCTTTAAACCTCGCTCCACGGCCGTTCAACATATGCTCATCTGTTATTATAGTTAATGCAAAAACTCAAATAAAGCCACACAACTACAACATTTTAATACTTGAAATAAAATAAACCTCAAACTTATTTCAGCTAGTTGTAGCTAGAAATCAATAAAAACTATACAGAGGTGTAATAAAAAAAAAAAAACACTAATAAAAATGACAAAAAAAAATCCTAAACAAATTTCAATGAAATACAATAATAATCAAACTTAAGCTATTAATTAATAAAAACTATATATACTGTACACATTTAAAAACAAAAAGTAATAATATAGTATGAAAACACAGCAAAAAGAAAGAAATAGAAATTAGTTAAAAAAAATTCATAAAAAACAACAGTATTTCGATACTAAAATAGCACTGATGCAAATCAGGTTTTATATTTACGGAGCTAAAACTTAAAGGGATACTCCACCCCAAAATGAAAATTTTGTCATTAATCACTTACCCCTCTCCATATCACCGTATGCTGCGTATACTCTTCTGTATCATCCACGCCACAAGGATGCGCTGTTTTCTTTCAAATCAATGCTAAATACACGTAGCATCCTTGTGGTGCGGATGATACAGAAGAACATATGCAGCATACGGTGATATGGAGAGACACAGAGGAGACTGCTGACAAAGGAATTGTTGAATAAAGTCATTATTTTTGTTTTCTTCGCTTACAAAAAGTATTCTCGTGGCTTCATAACATTACGGTTGAACCACTGATGGCAGATGGAGTATTCTGACGATATCTTTCATACTTTTCTGGACCTTGACAGTGTAACTTACTTGGCAGTCTATGGGACAGTCACAGGCCTCCCGGTTTTCATCCAAAATATTAGGGATGCACGATAAATATCGGCCGATAATTAATGCGCATCTCGTCAGTAAAGCCAGTTCTCTAATCAGCGGTAAATTCCATCATGTGCATGATAATGAACGTGGATTTGTGCAGCTTGTCAGTTAACAAGAACTCTGTGTAGTAACAGCTGCTCTATGTGAAATCACGCACCTGATGGAATTTACTGCTGATTAGAGAACCGGCTTTACTGACGAGATGTGCATTAATTATCGGCCGATATTTATCGTGCACCCCTACAACATATCTTAAATTGTGTTCCAAAGATGAACAAAGCTTTTACGGGTTTGGAACGACATGGGGGTAAGTGATTAATGACAAAATTTTCATTTTGGGGTGGAGTATCCCTTTAAGAGATGTTAATGGAAGTTTTGATGAATGTAATTTGTATTAATGTTGATGAGAAGAGTGCTGTGTAATGAGCTGACCGAGAGCGAGCAGACACAGGCCCATGATGATCTCTTTGGATGTCATCACTCCAGCGATGACTCTGTGCACCACACTGTTGTCACTGACGAAAGTGATGAAGGCCTCAGCAAATCTGGCGTAGCAGGAAATGTCAACCGGCATACAGCGGTGAAACACTGGTAAGGATGCACTACACAAACACACACACACACACAAAAAAAAAACAGACAGAATATAGGTTAGTCTGAATGTAAATTTATCAAACCTAGGAATAAAAGATCAAGCTAAACCTTTTTTGTTTTCTTTGCTGGATGTTTGGGTGGAAATATTGATGGGACTGTCCTAGTTATAATTTCCTAAAATTCCCAAAAGTTTTTTATTTTAGCCATGAATCACGATTTACAACGTGCCATTTCTAGTCAGTGGCTTTTTTGTGGAAATATTTTAATAAACAGCTATATTTAAAAAATACTTTATACCTGCACTACCTTTTAAAAGTTTGGGGTCAGAATTTTTTTTTATGTTTTTTTTTTGTTTGTTTTAAAGCATATAAAAAAAATATACATTTAAAAAAAAAAAAAAAACTTTTTTTTTATATACAGCCTTTGTTAGCAATAAGGACTTCTTTCAAATACATACCTAAAAAAAATCTTACAGACCCCAAACTAACACAGATGGACTAAATACATGGACTACCTTGGATGGACAGGAAGTGTTGGACATTTTGTAGACCTATTAGCATGAGAGGAATATGTGTCCGGTTGTACATCGTAGGAGCACAAATCAGATCCTAGAGAAAACAATACAGAAAAACAAAACAGCATTAGGCATAAATGACATTTCAGGACACTCAGCCGTATGTGACAGCACTGAGCTCACCGTAAACTGTAGAGAAATTTCTGAGATCCTCATAAGACTTCAGCTCGGTGTCTGGACACTTCGAGACGCACAAAGCCACAGATTTGATCTTTCTTCTCAGTATGTCGATGTTACAGGGGTCCAGGAAAAACACATACCTGTAACAAAACCATTGAAGAAACGGTCACTCAACACCTGTGAAATCCTCCAGAGGAGGCAGCTGTGTTTCCGCTCGTTCTCACACACTTTCTGGAGGTGTGGTCGCGGCCGCTGAGCTCTATTCCTGGGATTTTGGCGTTCTTCTGACCGCAGGTGTTCCCGTAGCTGTCGTACCCTGATATGAGTCTGGACGCGGCCCCTGTCGCAATGGCAAAGCCACAGATGCAGAGCTGCCACAGAAACACAAGATGATGATCAGAACACGGGACACAACCGGAAGCACAAATTATTAAAGGGCAATAACTGCCCCCTGGAACTGATCTTCAGGTGCATTTTTTACCAACATAAAGGTATTTTTACCATATAAAACAGACAGCATGCTGTCCATTTAATACTTAAGTTGAACCAATTAATTAAATACACTTCATTTAAACACTTATTACTACTATACACACAATAATAATAATCAATGACAATAATATTGCTAAAAATGAATAATTATTATAATTCATACTTATTGTTCTTGTATTTGTAATTGTGTCCAACAGTTGCATTTTTTGTTTTTAAATATGTGAATTGTATTTGCTACCATGCCGACATTGAAGAGGATGAACAGGAGCAGCCATGGGATATCTGTGCACTTCCTCTGCTCTAAGGGTTTCCACTCACGGCTCTTCTGTAAAGGGGAAGCTGACATAGTTGACGTGACACATACCCAAACTCTCTTTTAACATAAGAATATAGCTAAATAGATACATGCATAAATGTGACCCTGGAGCACAAAAACAGTCTTAAGTCGCTGGGGTATATTTTTAGCAATAACCAAAAAAACATTACATGGGTCAAAATTACTGATTTTTCTTTTATGCCAAAAATCATTAGGATATTAAGTAAAGATCGTGTTCCATGAAGATAGTAATATGCATTGCTAAGAACTTCATTTGGACAATTTTAAAGGTATATATACATATATATTTATTTATATATTTATATATGTATGTGTGTGTATGTATAATGTTTTAGTCATTTTTTGTGCTTTTGTTTCATTTATTAATTTTTGTTTTTATTAAATATTTCTGTTTATTAGTTTTAGTAGTCAACTTAAACATGTTTTATTTCAGTTAGTTACAAAGGTAACATTTCAAATGTTCATTTAACTCTTTTATTTATTTTATTTATGTAATATTTTATTTAATTATTTCCTTTATTTCAACTTTATTTTAATTCACGATAACTATTTTAATACGTTTTGAAATAAAAATAACAACACTGGTGACCAGTCGCAGTTTCCAAAAATGCAAGCTTCTATTTTTATCCTAAAATCTTATACTTGGGAAAAGTTCAGCTGCACAAAGCAGGAATAAAACACTAGGAAAGCACCGCAGTGAATGAATGGGACGGTCTGAACACACCTGACTCGTTCTCAGTGAAACCCGGGGCCTGTACCATGAAGCCGGTTTAGCTGGCTAGCCAGGTAAGTTTCAGTTTAGTTTGCACCAATCCTGGGTTTTAAGTACCATGAAAGTGGCTTGGCTTTTAGTGGTGTTTATCATCGTAGTAACTTACGCTTCACAGCTAACCTGCTCAGGGGCAGGTTCTGTTCTGGTTTAGAGATCTTAAACCAAAAATTTACCAATCAGCTTCAAGCAAAGTGACATGTCTGATCCAATAAAGCCACTCCCCCAGTTTCTCTTACTCCAAATTAAAAGGACACTACATAGTAAAAGATTTTTAAAGATAAAATTGTCTGATTTTTAGAGATGATTTTTTTAATAATTATTTGATATGATTTATATAATTATTACACCCTTAATCCATTACACAAGCTAGCTTAGTTCAATATTATTTATTAAGATTTTATTTTAAATTATTAGAAACCTATAGATAATACGCAATATAAATAAGTTTTAGAATCAATAGCTTTAAACATGACTATATATGATGTTTTCTTTAAGTTTCCCTCTTTCATGAATAGATCATTTCATCTTGTAAATGTGTTTAAATTCTTCATATTGTTCAATCTTTTAATCTTTTGTAGTGAATCGCACCGACTCTCTCATGAGATGTGAATCACAGTTTCAAGGCATGTGATTGGCTGTTCATTACTGATGTCACACTATCATGTGCACATGCTCCATTAACTCTGGATAATACCTGAGTGGACAGAGAAAGTTGATGATCAGCTTCGTGGTACCAACAAAGCCGGATTGGACTGGTTTGGTTTTGTCAACTCGAAACTAATCCTGTAACCCTGAGTTTGTTCAGCCACCATCACGGTGCAGGCCCCCGGAAATGAGCTTTTGTTGACAAACAAAGCTCTCCATTGATTTATCGTTATTTTGAGGTGATAAAGGCGAAATAGCTCGCTGTATAAAGTACACAGCCCTTCCATTTTATAAATCTACAAGATCCTTGCTTGCATGTGAGTGACTGTAATGTGATTGTTTGCTCTTACACTCGTAACTTCACGCAGTGCATGTATCCGTTCAAGTCAAAAAGTTTCCAGATGCCAATCAGCATGCATTTGTCTTACCTGTGTGCTACCGCAGCATCCCATAATTCCCGAGTTGATGAGAATCACAAACGCACGTGAAACAGCGCTAAATCAGGGAGTTGGCAGCGCGCGCGCTCAGCGTGTCCTGCAGCAATTCCCGAAGAACGTGGTGTAAAAGTTGCACATAGGTAATTAATACGCATAAATGCCCTTAGAAGCAAAGACACGTAGGCTGTAGCAATCACGCATGAATATAAACATATATGCACACACTCGAGCCGCTACTGTTAAATGGAATGGATTAGGGTCTGTTTTTTTCAGGATCTGACGTGCTGTAATTCTCCCGTGACAAGGTGAAGAAGGCGGAGCTGTCCTCTCCTCCTCCCCCTCCTTTTCTTCGGTCACACGGGGAAACACTGAAACTAGGACCAGATATTATTATTTCACTCTCCAGCTCCCTCAGTGTGACATTATCGCGAGCTACTGGAGTCTGACTGTCCATACTCGAAGATGCATTAATATTAGGACACGTTTCTCGTTTGTTACGCTAGTTTACGTTATGTCATTGAACGAATCTTGAATGCTCGTTTGAAGAGATTATTTGGTAATGACTCGGTTAATATGATTCACAAGGAATTGTGAATCGCTCGAATGCATGGGATTGGTCAACATATTAATCTCGGTAATGTCGTTAATTATGTTATTGCAAAATTGTTGCAATATACAAACGTGATCTATAGTAACCTAATCAACAACAGTGATAAGCAGTATTATTATTTACAAAATAATAACCTATTAAATGTAAATTCAAATGCCGCTGAAGATACTGGGAACACTTACCTGGAAAGAATTAGTGAATCACGTCTTTGAAGAGGTTCATTAAACGAATCGTTCGAACGAACCGATTCTCTACAATGATTCGCTTTGTTGAGCTCGTTTACTGTGACTTTAGCACCATCTATCGAGAAGAAAGTAGTGCGAAAGGTTTTTAGTGTATTAAAACTCTTTTTTAAACATATTCTGTTACACCAAATAATGATCTTTTAAAAAGCTTCATATGACGCCTTTAACGTTAGTTCAGACCGAAACTAGATCAGTCAGCCAACCAATTAATCTATTGGTTAATAAACTACACTTTTTATTAAATAAGAAAGAGAGAATGAAAGAGGAAAAACAATAATTTAAAGCTGATTCCCTGATTGTGATGCCATTTAGGCCTTTCACTTAAAAGTACACGTTGTGGAAATTATCAACATGTACTCTAAGAAAACATGCATTTAGCCATTTAAAAGCGTTTTTTCTTTTTTTTTGCATGTTTCTTAACCCTGTATTAAAAAAAACCGCCTATATGCATCATTAATGTATTTAAAATCAGTGAATATATCCTGTAAGTACACCTCCAGGAAGTTTGTCTTTGACTCAGTAACTATTTATTGCAAATCTCTTTTTTTTCTACTTGCAGAACAGAAAAAGGACACAAGACTGACTGAAATAGCTTTTTAATATTTAAAATGTAAACACATACATTGTCACAGAAAATAATGACCACGGTGGGACATCTAAAATTGCCTATTAACCTTTTGTTAAACACAAAATGTACTATTTGTGAATTATTAATGTCAAGACCAGTTTAACATTATAAAGTGCTTCAGTTTTGGACCAAAGACAGTACTTTTTTCGTCTTCTTCCACGTCATTCAATGTGCAGCAGGGATTGTTGCTTAATTTGCGAAGGTGTTTGACTAAAAAGCACCTTGTGGATTTGAAAAATAATCTCAATTGGTAGCACCTCATTGCTTTTGGTCACTTCACGCTGTAGGCGAACAACAGCGGTGCCATTGGTCGAGATCATAAAAGTGGTATAATAAACTAAACATAAGCTTTTAGTATAAGGAGGCACATCCTGAGATATTAACTCCTGTACTAGAGGCCTATGAATGTCATTTATTTGTCTCTCAATGCCTTATTGTACGATGAAACTCTTGTTTGGTGTAGAAAACAACAACAAAAATGTAACATTTAGTAGCCTGCTGAGAGCCACTACCATAATATCCAACGTGTTTGCTTGATACTACGTTCATTCGCTATGATTTTAAAACACTTGACCTGGTTTGGCACGGACATGATTTGTTTCTGTACAGTTTCACACAATATAAACTCGCCTCCGCTTTCTGCCCCATTGTGGACACAAAACAACTACGAAGTCCCACTAAACTCGGCTCAAGATCAGCGAACATCTGTTGAAACCCACATAGAAATACTTCAGGATAACAAAGCTGGAACATGCTTGAGCTTACGATGGAGTCCTAAACACGTCATCCACGTAAAAAGCATGCAATTAACTTCTTAAGTCGTCCGCTCGGTCTTCACAGTAGACGTAAATACCACCGTAGCTGTGATGACAGCGTGTGCTCCACGCTTCGAGTCCATTAGCGGAGTGTTGTTTCAAGGCACGACACTTTCAAACACTTGACAATAGTAACAATAATAAAACATTGCACGTCGTTGCATCAAAATATCTTTTGAGTATAGTTATAAAATCTAAAAAAGTAAAGTACAAAGACCAAGAGTAGTTGCTGAAATGCAAAGTTTGAAGCCTGCGCCAAATGAGGAGATGAACTTCGGCCCTGAATTAACGTTAGATCTCATTGGCAGTGTCTGATTGATATTTTCGCAGACGTCTTGTCAATCAAACATTCACCGTGAACAGCATCAAGTTTCCTCGCGATGGAGCGACAAGCACCAGGCTCGGCCTCGCTGTCATCGGCGTTAATTTTACTTCAATCTTCTTCTTTTTTTTTTGCATTGATTTGCATTGTTTGTTTCAGTAGTGTGTTGCAGGTCCAGTGCCCTCTTGTGGGCACAAACACACACCACTGAAAATTGAACAAAAAACTAAAGAGTAGTACAAAAAATGACACGCTAGTCCCATGAAGGTGGATTGTTGTATCCATCGAATGCAGGATCACACCACCGTCTCTATGGCCTTCTCGTCTACGAGGAAAGCGCTCAGATGAGAAATGTCCACGACGGCATCGTTTTTGTTAATGGAAATGTCTTTTAAGTGGTCCTCGTCACTTTGGTCCTTGGCAAAATTGACAAATACCTAAAATGAACAGACAAACAGACTGAGTCACAACGGATTACTTTTATAGTGCAGTAATTTTAATTGTAATTTAGTTTTTGTTTGTATTTTATTGCAAATTTGTAGTTTTTGCTATTCAGCAAGATGTTTTAATGTTTTTGATTATAATTTCTTGTGTTCACCAAGACTGCCTTTATTTGATTAAACAGTATTATTGTGAAATAAAATAACTTAATTTTTACTTCTTTTAATTGTTTGCTTATTATAACAGTAATATTATACAATATTAAAATATTACCATTTCAAACAATTTTATAATAGCTTTTTTTTTTGCTTAATTTTTGTCGTAATTAAATGTTTGCTTATTTATTTTTTGCTTATAACAGTAATATTTAAATATTATTACAATTTCAAATAACTTAATTTTATAATAGCTTTTTTGGTTAAATTTTCTCATTTTAATTGATGCTTATATATTTTTTGCTAACAACAGTAATATTATGAATTATTGAAATATTATTACAATTTAAAATAACTTAATAAATAATAAATAACTTAACATTTTGCTTATTTATTTGAGCTTATTATAACAGTACTATTAGAAAATATTAAAATATTATTATTAAATATAATAACTGTTTTCTATTGTAATATATAATGTAAAATGGAATTTACTCCTGTGATCAAAGCTGAATTTTCAGCATCATTAATCCAGTCTTCTTCAGTGTCACATGATCCTTCAGAAAACATTCTAATATGCTGATTTGATGCTCAAGAAACACTTCTGATTATTATCAATGTTGAAAAAAGCAGCTTTGTATTTTTGTGGAAACTATGATACATGCTTTTTTCAGGATTCTTTAAAGAAGTTAAGAAATATTTCATTATATGTCTTTATTGGCACTTTTTATCAGTGTATGCATCCTTGTGGAAAGAAAAGTATTGATTTCTTTAAAAAATATATATATTTTTTTGCATAGCAGTGTAGTAGTTTTTGCCACATTTGTGTGTTTTCTGACCTCAGTTATTCATGTATTGCAAACTGTGGCACTGAATATCCCTTAAAGCTCACTTACTTGATCTAAAGTGGTCTGTGAGACGGAGTAGTCCTCGATGTGGAGCTGCTCTTTGTTCTTGGAGAGGAGGCTGAAGATGCGGGCGAGGGATGTCAGCGACGAGGGCAGCTGGTACTGCAGCATGTTCCTGTGCTTCTCCTTCAGGGTGCTTCCCGACAGCTCCCGCTCGATGAACTCCATTACTGGCTCCAGCTGCGGATCAGCCCCCGCCACCCGCAGGATGATGGTGTACCCATCACCGAACCTGGAAGCACCACAGCAAAAGAGCTCAGCCAACTGATTCAAAAGAGTCGATTCTCTGGAATGATTCAAAATGCTGTTGTGTAACTGCGTACTTGTTCTTTAAGTGCTGCACACTGCCCAGGCAGCGGAACCTGCCATTCACCATGATGGCCATGCGAGTGCAGAGCGCTTCACACTCCTCCATACTGCAGAAAAACACAGCAAAGTCATGCAAAGAAGTCAAACTGAAAGCATAAACCACTTTAACTGAGATACTCTCTCACCTGTGTGAGGTCAGGACGACCGAGCGTCCCTCTTTAATGATGCTGAGGATGCAGTTCCACAGGGCCCGCCGGGCTTTGGGGTCCATCCCAGTGGTGGGTTCGTCCTGTAACCACATCGACAGCCAGGTTAACCGTCGCCCACAAATTCAGCAGGAAACACAAGCAGAACACCATAAAGAGAGGGAAGAGCGTGAACATGTTCCTCCGCTCTGATTGACAGCCAGCAGAAAACTGGAGCACTGCGCTGCCTCGCTTTAACTGCTAAATGAAACCCTGTTCCTTGGGAATTAAACGCTTTACGGTGTATTAAAATGTGCCAATGTGTGGGTATCACTCTTGTTCTGGGAAAACGAGGTCTGCCAAACAGCCAATCTGTTACACAACAGCACTTAAAAGCACATAAGATCTTTCCATGAAATGCAAATGGCCTATATAGACCCGTATGCAGTGTTTTTTGGGGTTTGTAGAGTAAAAAAAGCATACTTTTTAGTGGTTTTGTGTCTGTTTTGAATTTAGCTAAATAACTTTGCACAGATTTTGCTCTGGTTTTGCTCCAGTTTGATGGTTAATGCTCTTCGCAGCCAATAATTCACCTCACAAAACACATTGTGGTTGGCATAAAATATTTATTCGATTTATTCAGTTTTTATTTATTTTGGTATACTTGGATAACTGTGCCAAATTGCTCATTTACTTCCTTCTAAATGTTGATAATATTTAGTTTATTTTTATTTTTTAATTTTATTTAGCTTTTATTTATTTTGCTAAACTTTGGTAATTATGCACAATTGTATAGTTGCATCTGCATTTTAATTTTATTTGGCATTTTATGCACTTTATTATTTACATGTAGCCTTCTTTTCCCCTGCTCTCCATTACAAACAAATCATTATAAACCTGTGATGCATTTTTGGATTATGATGCACTTAGCTGAATAAATGATCATAAAGTTAGTTGCACACTCACCAAGAACACCACTGGCGGTCCTCCGATGAGCGCCATAGCAGTGGAGAGCTTCCTCATGTTTCCCCCGCTGTAGCTTCCTGCAGCTTTGTCTACATATTTCATCAGGCCCAGTTTACGAATGCCCCAATCGGCCACCTGCAACCAACAAACAACCAATCAGATAACTCGATAACCAGCTGAAACATCAGTAGTCAGACTTTCCTTTTCAGTAGCAGCTAAAAACTGACCTCGCACACTTCCTTCTCTGGGACGCCCCGCAGAATGGCATAAAACTCCAGATGTTCTCGTCCAGTCAGCAGGTCATTGATGGCATCAAACTGTGGACAGTAGCCCATATTCTGATGCACTTCATCGATCTCTGTCAGCACGCTGCAGAACACAAGCCAAGAGTTTGGTACTATTATGAAAAAGGTCATGAAACTCATTTTTGAAATGTTATGTAAGTGCCACACATACTGGAACACAATGTGAGCATTATGTTTTAGGATTACACTAGCATATTAACAACCTCAAAGTCACAAAACACAGTGTTTAAAGTATTAATCAAATCAGTAGCATGCCGTTTTAATTTATGCACCTCTTTCCTGCCAAGTAGGCCTCTCCGCTAGTGACAACACAATCTCCTGTGAGCATCTTGAAGGTGCTCGTCTTTCCAGCTCCATTCACACCGAGCAACCCAAAACACTGACGAGAGAACATTATATCATCAAAACCCTGATCAGCATCGGTTTAATCATACAACACCAGGCTGAGCTAAACAAAAGCTATTATTTATTTACAAAGGAGATGATCTCACCTCTCCCGGTGGGATGCCCACACACAGTCTGTCAACAGCTGGCTTCTGCTTTCTCTTATAAACCTGCAGAATGAGCAATATTATTGAACAACAACACTGATGCAATAATTACTGTGTGACAAAAACTGGCTTGAGCCACCTTAGTAAAGATCAGAAAAATAACTGAAAAAAAAAACATATATATAAATATGTGTGTGTGTGTGTGTGTGTCACAGACCTTGGTGAGCTGTTTGAGCTCAAGGATATCAGTCTGTCCTCCTCCGCACAAGATCCTCTGCCTCTCTCTGGCCACATCCTCATCCTCCTCTCCGATTGGCTTCAGTTTAGTGCTGACTGACCTATATTAATACCAAAACATTACATAAATTACAACAGTTTCGCATGCCCTTGTTTTGCACTGAGGCATGAAAATATCATCACCTGGCCTTGATGCAGAAACGGTACTGGATAAGGACGGTGATGCAGAAGAAAATCACACCCTCTATGGCCATGGCAAAGAGATTCTTGCCCACCATGTCCCACGCCAGAGGAGAGCGGAAGCGATTCTCACCTGAAAGCATGCACAAATATGTAAGTAGAAGCAGAAACAGAATATGATGTGTTGCATGCATGCTGCTGAAGTAATGATGCAATGCTCCAGTAAGTATAGACATACACAGCACACGCAAATATGGGTTAAAAAGGTTCAGTTTTCAGTCAGTGTTTAAATAGACTGAACTTTTTGAATCATTATTTTTTGGTATTGAATGAATTATATTTATAACTTCTTTTGAAATACACTGCCAAAGTAGGCAGCTCACTAGGTTTTGGAAACACGCCAAGGTCTACAAACTAAATCCAGCATCATACGGCCTTGTGTGTTTCTTAGAATGTGATTATGTTCAGAGGAAAAACGTGTTTGAGCAGCTGCAGTCCTAATGCAGGACATGTTATGTCCACATCTAGATGTCACTTTGACCCGGGCCTCTAACCAAATCAACATCAGCAATCATTGAAACAATATCGGTGGAAAAACACTTTCAGCTATCTGTTTGGTTAGAGCGGAAATTCTAAATGAACATTCTAAAAAGAACATTATTCTAACAAATAATAAAGGTTTGATTAGTTATACTGAAGAGTGTATTTGAGAGAATGATACACACCAAATCTCTCCAGAGCGTCAGCCATAGCTTGGTTCTTCACCATGTCAATGAGTCCTCTGCCCAGACAGAAGTGAGGGAAGATCAGGAACACGTTCTTCAAGATGTCGTTGATGCCACCAATCTCCTGAAAAAACATTTAGGAGAAACCACGGTTAATTTAGGGCTTCTTTTGAATTGGATTACGTAACATATACAATCAAGCGCGACTGAAAAAATATGAACTTACATTGCTGCCGAAAAGCTCCAGGACGAATGTGGATACGCTGCCATTTATTCCAATGAGGATGTTAACACTGGTCAAAACCACATACGCTGTACTGGGAATCTTAAAGAAGAATGACGCTGGGTACATCAGGGGTGTTATGGACCAGCTAGATGGACACAAAGAAATGCACATGGCCAAAGCTTTAATATTAGTGACATATTTTTAGATATATCATACATATAGTCTATAGAAATCTGCTAAAATTTGGGGTCTGTATGATTTTTAATGTTTTCTAAAGTAGTCACCAAAGCTGCATTTGTTTGATCGAAAATACAGTAAAGAAATATTGCTCAAGACATATTTCTATCAATTTTTGTGGAAACCTTGTTACATTTTTTTCAGGATTTTTGATGACTGGAATGTTCAAAAGACAATATTGTTTCATATAGAAATCATCTGTAACATTATAAACGTCTTTTCTGACACTTTTGATTAATTTAATGCATTCTTAATTTCTTCCATAGAAAAACCCTTACTGACCCTAAACTTTTGAACAGTAGTGTATAATCAATAGCAAAGGCTACTGGACCGATCTTTTGCATCTTACCCATAGAGCAACAGCAGGAGGGCGAGAACAGGAAGATTGGTGGAGGACACATAGGCCTCTTGCTGGAAGCAGACGAAGATGATGATGACCAGGGTCGCTGGGACAATGTAGTTGCACTGAAGGACAAACAAGCAATCAGTCAAAGGGCATTTGAACAGATGATGATATGTTTAGAATAAAAACATTTTACAGAATCCTCACCATGTCCCACACAAAGTTGGCTAGCCAGTAGAGGAAGGGCTGCACTCCACTGATGAACTGCATGTGTTTGGCTTTATTCACTCTCTCCTGGATGAGGAACACCACAAAGCTGGCCGGTACGAAGGACATGGCGAAGATGACGCAGATGGACACCAGCACGTCGACTGAGGTTGTCATTCTGGGAAGCAGATGTGGTCAAAGTTCAGAGATATCAAGACTGTGTGGATAAATGGAGTGGAGTATGAACTGCACTCCTGGTTACTTACAGTGCCACCTGTGAGAGCTGCTCTTTGGTGAGGTTGAGCGGATGATTGAATGCTTTGATGCCGAATTTGGACTGATCCAGGCCGGGGGGCAGATTAGCACGCAGGACGGCATTGTTCATGACATTGAGGAATGCTCCGATACTGTGCCAGCCCTTATTATTGAACCAGATCTGCAAAAGGACACAATCAGGTCACTCTTCTCGCTCTTATAAACCAACAAAAGCCCTTACAGCTCAATGACTTTGTGCAATCAGCAATGTTTATGAGCTTTGGCATAATAATAGACTGTCCATCTACAAAAATAGATTAACTCTGGCCTTAACTGACAACGTTGCATTGTGTCTCTAACAGCCTCCAGAACTTAGATGCTTTCATATAAAAGACATTAAGACCTGTTCTTCATGTATTTCATGTAATTCATGTATTTTCTTTTTGCATTTTTACACAGGCAGTTTTTATGTATTTTTGACATTTTGTTATGTAGTTCTTTATTGTATATTTAGTGCATATGAAACTTACAATAACAATTTTATACATACATATATATATATATATATATATATATATATATATATATATATATATATATATATACATACTGTATATATCCAATGAACTACAAGTACATAAATAACTAACAATATAAATAATTATATATACAGTATACACACACACACACACACACACACACACACACATATATATATATATATATATATATATATAATCTATATTTGTAACCATCTATATTATCCAAAGAACTACAAGTACATAAATAACTAACAATAGAAGTAATTATATATACAGTGTAGTCTTGTGAAGTCTGTATTTTACAACTTATAAAAAGAGTGTAAGCTTTCATCATGACCATGACAAACATGACATCCATGTCTGTAAGGTCAGACAAATAGTCAGTACTCACCTTCACATTGTTCTTGGTATCGAGACCTCGGATGAAAGTCGACAGGCTTCCCAGAAAGCGGTCAGCTGCGGTTCCCTGTGGGTTGCACAATAAAAACAGGTTGAAGGCAGGTAAATCCCAAACATTGGGCAACAACAGCTTTCGAGTTTATGAGCCCTAGCTGGTGTTTAAACATCAGTCATAAACCTAAGACAGGTGACATACCGCTTGAAGACTGAAGCGGTTACGAATGTGAGAGATGGCATCGGTGATCTCATCACCAGGGGGGAGGGCCTGAGAGCTTCTAGCACCCAATGAGAATCCACCATACCTGCAAAACAGCCAAACATATTTGAGGCCCAGATCTTCCACTGGATTCTCATCATAATAGATCTGCACTGATAAGTTTACCTGAATTCGTTGACCCAGAGCTTGTTCTTCAAGCTGAACAGACAAAACAACACAACACAGAGTTAAAGCACTGTCCAGGAACATCAAGCAAGACTTTACTTCTGGATTGGCTTAATTTACCTTTTCCCAATAATCTGTGCATATGTTTTCACCAAGTAGTCTGAAATGTTTCTGCCTGTCAGATTCTGCAGGGTTTCATTAATGGTGACTTTGATCTAAGGGAAATCAGAAGAGAGCGTTGTACTGTCATTGAAACATAATAAAGCAATATTGCTATTGAAGAAGCACAGTATTTGGTGAATCTGTCTACCTGAGGCGGCGGCAGACCCCCTGCGCCTGGCGGACACTCGGGAAGCATCCTTTTCCTTCCTTCACAGCTGCACTCACACAGAGGCGATGGGTTTTCCATACTCCAGTTCCCTTTTACGAATATGTCCTGAACGGTCTCAGGAATCTCTGGAACCATCCACTCTCCATCTTTATTCGGACATGATTTGCTACTTTTCACAAAGAAAAACAACAACAATTTAATTCCCCACATTTTTTTTAACTTATTGGATACTCAAATCTATGGAAGCCTGTTTTTGCTACCGAATAACAAATAAAAAAGGCAACTGACTTTTATCTCACAATTCTGACTTTTTTTTTTTCAATTGTGAATTCCCTTGCAATGCTGACTAATTTTCTCAGAATTGTGAGCTACAATTTGCAAATTTGCGAGTTTATATCTCACAGTTCTTACTTAATTTGCAATTGCATACAAACTTGCAATTCTGATTTTTTTTTCTCACAATTGCGACTTTATATCATGTAATACTGACTTCTTGACGCACAATTACTAGAATGAAAATATCATGAAATTCAGAGGGGGAAAAAAAGTCACAATTGCGAGTTGCAATGACCTTTTTTACTTTTATTTAGTAGCAGAAACCAGCTTTCATACAAATCTATATAGATAATCTCTAATAATTGATAAATGTTATAAAATCGCTAAATAGAGATCTCTGATAATAACTAAATAACTGAAATAAAGGAATTTTCATAGTTGATTGAAAATAAAGACTCAATTAAATATAAGAATCTTTTAGATGCAAATTAATTCATTAATATTTTTATATTCATATTTTTCATTTACAACAAAGCAATATTGGAAAAACATTTGAAGACTCACGGAGCATTTTTTTCGTCTGTGCATTGTTCATTGTAAGCGGGATTGTCCATCAGAGCTTCAAGTAACTTGTTTGTGTGTCTGTCCTCTGGCGCATCATTGCTGTAGTCAGATACCAGTCATTAGACTCAAAGAGTTATGGGAATTAAAGCGCAGACGCAAGTGTGTGGATGGTAGCATATACCTGATGAAGGAGAACTGCTCCTCATACATGCTGGGCTCCAGAGCAAGACTGGGATACTTTCCGAAGGGAGGGACAATGAGGCTGAAGACCAGAGCGATGCACACGAACACAGCGGGAAGCACAATCTGGAAAGATGCGTTTGTAAGTATACTACATGTAAGGATCTGCAAACAGACAATACAGAATATTGTATGAAGACCATACCTGAGCAAAGAAACCTTTCCGGGAACGTCGGGCATACAGGAAGCGTTTCCAGAGCAAAGCTACAAACTGCTGTCTCTTCAGACTCCAGCCCTTCACCTGGTACGAACCTTTACCATCAGCGCCACCCAACCAGTCCGTCTCACGAGATTCTGTAGGTGCACATCAACCCACAAACAGTTTAAGAATAATCAAATGCCATATCTTCCAGTAAATAAGCAAAAGGAATAGCAATATATTTTCAGTCATATGAAATTACATGCACCAAAATAAGAATACATAGGATTAAAATGAATGAACACATGAATCACTGAATCAGTTTCAAACTGATTAACTAAAACAGACAGTTTGAAGTGAATCACAGAAATAAAAAGAATTCCAAAAAATAAATACATAACATTTTAAAAAAATATTTACAAAAGCGCATTCAAATCATTACTGTTATCATTAACTTAAAATAAAAAAAGTACACTAATTGATATAAAATAAACATTAACTGCAATAAAATGAAATATAAAAATGTAATTTTTATTTTAGTTATATGCCAAGGCAATATTTCTAAATTTAGTTATAATTTCACTAAAAATACTAAACAATCTGAAATGAAAAAATAAACATTAATTTTTTTTTATAAAAACAACAAAAACAAGCAACAAATTTACTCAAATTTTATAAGAAACAAAAGTAACTATAAAAGTAAAATTAACTATAAAACTATAAAAATAAAAATGAATGCAAATTTTTTTTAAATTTTAAACACTACAATAGTGTAAAATTACACTGATTCAAATGAAAAAAAAAAAATCTAAATGATAATACTGGCCATGCTCTGCACCACATATGAACTGACATCAAACTTCAAGACATGAGATGACGGTTCAGATTTCAAAATATATTTAAAGTAAGGGGGATGGATGAAGGATGGGTAAAGTAACTACCTGGATCACCTTCAGAGTCATTGAAATCAAAGTCGTCTTCAGTGAAAGGTTTCAGGCAGCTCTGGTGGTCACCAAAAGCGTGTCTGCGGTTCCTGCGTGCAGGTATAATCCCATCTGATCCATGACAAAACAGGAGTTAAGTTATGTGTTTCCAGAGACACTATTGCTACATGTTTACATAAAGCACTGACAATGTGTTCGGTTTTACCTGACATCTCAGCATCAACACCGTTGTCCTCTGCCACTTTGAGGAAAATCTGCTCAAAATAATCAAATGCAAATCAATTATATTCGCATTCTTGCATGAAACGAACTGAATGAAATAAAGAGATTTGAAATGTTTTCAGTGATTCGTTACCTCCTCCAGGGTTGTGTCAGAGATGCCGTAACTTGAAATGCCGAGGTCAGTGAGCCGGTCATCGATCTCATGGAAGAGCTCCACAAACGCTCCGTCTTTGGCCGACTCGTAAGGCAGAACGTAAGTGATCTCGTGACCGAGATCTTCAACCAGTCTGGCTGTAGGAACGTGCTTGAAAATCACATTGGAGATCAAGGAGATGTCTGTAATATGGAAAGAGTTGAGAAAACATTCAAAATCCATGTATGAGCTTTGCTCCAAAACCAATGGGTCTGGAATAATATGAGGGTGAGTAAATACATTTTTTTAGATGAACTATCTCTTTAAGGGTTTATTGACTTTATATATCAGTGTTATTTTAGTATTATTTATAGTATTTTCATTTTATTAATATTTTTAGTTAGATTTAGATCTTTTTATTTTTATTTTTTGATTTAATTTAAGATTAATTTTCAGTAATTTTTATGTACTTTTGTCATTTTATTAGTTTTTTTGGTATTTATATTAGTGCTGTCAAACGTTTAATCGTGATTAATTGCATACAAAATAAAAGTTTTTGTTTGCAAAATATATGTGTGTGTTCTGTGTATATTTATTATGTACATATAAATGCACACACATACAGTATGCATTTTAAAAATATTTACATGTATTTACATGTCTATATTTACATTCATATAATTTATATTATAAATAAATATATTTAATATATAAACATAAAAAATGTTTTCTGAAATATTTACATGCATGTGTGTGTATTTATAAATACATAATAAATATACACAGTACACAGTACTAGAATAGGTTTAGTTAACGATAATGACCCAGCTATATACCTATTGTGGTGGTTTCACTTTCATGGTCGCTGCCCAGTCCAGCATCAGAGCTGCTGTCAGATACACTGTCCTCCTGCAGAGACAATATGGCACCAAGAAAACTTTAGATTGGGTCAGTAATATAAATATGGAGATTCTCTTATAGCCAAATACCTTCTTGAGGCTTGCTTTGGAGTAGGAGACGGTGCTGCTGGAGGTGCGGCAGGAGCTGGCCGAGAGATCAAAGTCCTTCTTCACCAGTGTCAGGTAATATCCCGTTCCTAGCTGGGTCTTGAGGAACAGAGAGGAGCCCACACAGCACAGCTTTCCGTGGGAGATGATGGCAATGCGATCCCCCAGGATATCGGCTTCGTCCATGTGGTGGGTGGACAGGATGATAGTGCGTCCTGAAGGTAAAACCACATGACTTAATGGACGTTTCAGGAAGATCAACACGATAGTGTTTGCTAAAACAGAATATGCCTACCTTGGCGATACTTGAGCAGCAGGTCCCAGATGCCACGGCGAGCGTAAGGATCGACTCCAGCTGTGGGCTCATCCAGGATCACGACCTTTGACCCTCCAACAAACGCCAGCGCTACTGACAACTTCCTCTGCATTCCTCCTATAAGGACCATAACACTTAGTTCTGTTACTGTTTCATCCTAATGTTACATCATCCCTAGTGTTACCAGCCCCCAATTTGTTAAGCCTCCACAATTCCTTTAGACTAGAAAGGAGGACGTAATAAATCGGGGGCTCGTCCGGGATATGAACCCGCATGGAGGAATGAGAAGGAAAAGAAGAGAAACAAAACAATACAAAACATTTCACAATTTTTACTGTATTTTTGATCAAATAAATGCAGCTTTGATGAGCATAAAAATAACCAATCTTATAAATGAAACACCAAAATCTCTGCTGTTACACAGTGTACTTTCCGTACCTGAGAGCTGGTTGGTGCGAGATTTGCGTTTATGAGGCAGGCCGAGGTCCATCACGATCTGCTCCATCTCAGACTTCACCTTCTCCTCAGGCAAACCCTTCAGACTTGCGTAAAACCAGATGTGCTCCTCCACGGTGAGCCTGAAACACATGAACAAGAACATTGTCTAAAATTTAAAGCTGCTTATTATTTATCATTTATTATTTTGTGTTGCATACAAAAGACTAAGCTACTAAAATCTGTTTTTGATGTAACGTACATGCTAAATAGGACGTTATGCTGCGGACAGACGCCCAGGTTTTGGCGTATAGTGTTCAGATCAGTGCGGATGTCTTTGCCCTGGATGTAAGCGGTGCCCGAGGTGGGTGGAAACAGGCCAGTGAGGATAGACCTAAGAAAGCAAGAAATATTGAGTTTATCTTATTTACATCATCACAGTATTAACATCAGATATAAAAGGATCTGAGGATCCAAGTTGTCGTACATGGTTGTGGTTTTCCCAGCCCCGTTGTGACCCAGGAAGGAGGTGATCTGACCCTCATAAAAACCCAGAGTCAAATCGTCCACCGCTAGTTTGCCGTTACTGTAAACCTTCACCAGGTTCTCGATGTAAACACCTGGATCCAGGTGAGCTGGTTCTTCTTCAATGCATACAGCTAGAAAACAGATCAAACTTTGATCAGTCTTTGCATGCAGTATTTAAGATTTTTCATGTTGACCATTTTTGTTTGGCTCAATCCTGAAAACTTTAGTGTATATTAGAGCATTCTGGGAAGTGAAGATATATATATATATATATATATATATAAATATTAGATTTTGGTTAGAGTTTTGGTTTCTCTACCTTCAGCATTTTCTTTCTTGTTGGTCGGTGCTGATGTAATCCCACCACATTTCTCTCCACACCAGTATGACTTGGTGAAGGGGAAGTACCAGGGTCGTGGGATGCCGTATTGACCTGTTGGAGTGACGTTTTTAGACCATGAGAAACTTCCCCAAGCTGTCAATGTCTTGAAAGTACCTCTCTTCAAAAAGCCACGTACCTGGAAACACAGCTTCAATGTACCAGGTCATGACGGCGTAGAGCACCGAGTCGAAGAGCATGAGCGAGATGGATGTGGTGAGACTGTAGCTGTCCTCCTGCATGGGGCTGGAGAGCAGGTTACTCCACTGGATGCCCACACCCTGCTCCTCGAACAGAGCAAAGTACTCACAGCCGAAGCCGAACGCCACCGGAGACAAAAGGCTCTGAGGAAATAGAGACAGAGGCGTTTAATACATGACGGGAAACACCCATAAACAGCAGAGGTCAGGGGTATAAAAAATTAAATAAGAAATTAATAATAAAAAATAAGATGAAAATAAATAATAGAAATTGAATAAAATAATAAAAATAAACAATTAAATAAACTGAAATAAATACGTTGAAATAAAAAAAAAAATTGATTATAATAAATAAATGCACACAAATTAGATTAAACTAAAACAACGATTATATAAAAAAAATGCATAAAAACTGGATTAAACAAAAAAGGATAAAATAAAAATGTATTACAATAATAAAAATAAACAATAAAATAGATTAAAATAAATCACAAAAATGCGATAATAATAAATGTATAAAAACCAAACGAAAAAAAAAAATTTGATTAAAATAACTAAATAAAATGTGTATAGAATTTTAAATCAAATTGTTAATAATAATAAAAAAGAAAATTAAAATTATATAAAACAAACATTAATAAAAATAAGATTAAAATAAAACAATAATAGATAATAATAAAAATACAATTAAAAAAATAAATATATAAATAAATAAATAAATATGCAATAAATAAATATTAGTTCAAAATAAATAATTAAAAGTATAAAAAAGTTTAATAAATAAATGAGTAAATAATACATCTACAGTATCTACAGTAATTTAAACATCTTGCAATCTTATGTTTTCACAATATAAACTGGGTGTTTATAACACTATATAGATGGCTCGCATGAGAATGATTATATTGGAGCATCTAAAATATTGAAAACCCATGGCGCTGGGTATTGCAAAATGCAAAGAAGATGACATTTAAGAAATAACATCTACACTCACCACTACTACTTTGGCTCCAAAGCCGACATAATCCTGCCAGGCCACGCACAGCACATAGGGAAGGTAGAGAGTGAAGTATATGATGCCCCCGCAGGCCGCGGCGAGGTTAGCGCGGGAGAAGAGCGTGCTGATCAAGAAACACTGCATGATGGTCACGACCGCAAACGAGGCCAGGAACAAGTAGACTACACCAGGATCACTGTACGGCAGCAGATTCCCCATCTGAGCAAAACATGACAAACAAATCATGTTAAATAGTTGTTAGGGTTATATTTTTGTATCAGTCCTTGACAATACGCACCTTCAGGATGAGCACCAGCAGGGCGGCGCTGATGAGCAGTGGGATCAGGCTACTGATGAACCAGCTCAGCCACAATATACCATTATCTAGACCCATAATCCTCATGGTCTCCTTAAGCCGGGCTTCCTTCTCGTAGACCACACCTTTGATGATGATGGCCACCGAGTACATCCAGGCCAGAGTCATGAACAGAGGCATGGAGCGGCTCATTACCCGCAGGAAACTAGGGCAGAGCAGACAGCATGGGTTATACTCTACTGAAATCAAATGTACAGCACACCAGATTGGTCACATTTGAGGTTTTACTTCAATTGGTATGAGACCACTTAATAGTCAGCTGACTAAAAATGCATTAGAGGGGTTTTCAAACTAGGGTCTGTGAGGGAATAATAGGGAAATGTTTAGATTAAAACATTTTGAAAAATAAATAAATAAATATTTAAAGAAATAGACTTTTCAGAATAGATTAAAATAAATGCATAAATTTAAATAAATAAATTACTTTTACAGCAAAGAGAATAACAATATACATATTTAGATTTAAACAGATAAATAAAAGTAAAATTAAAGTACATTAAAAAAAGTAAAATTAATTAAAAACGGATTAAAAATGAAATTAACAATAACAGCAATTTGATTCGAATAAAAAATAAAATAGAATAAATAAAAATAGAAATTAGATTTAAATAAATATAAATGATTTTTAAATAAATAATCAAACAAATAAAAAATTAAAGTAGAATTAAAGTAAATAAAAAATATTAAAGTAAAATGAATAAAAAATTTATACAATTTTAAATTGAAATCCGCAAATAATAACAGCAATTGATTTAGATAAATAATAAATAAATGATACAAATTAGATTTTAAATAAATAAAAATAATTTGTAATTAAATAAAGTAGAAAATAGAGTAAAAAAATGTAACTATACTAACTAAATTAATAAACACATATTTATAATTTTTCACATTTTAAATTTAAATATATGTGAATAAATACAGCTGTCTTTTGAGGATATTAGGATGGGGGTCAATCTCTTACATGAAGACAATCATATTTGAGAACCTGTGGCATCTAAGAGACTGAAAACCCTTTCAAGACAGCAATGCAGCACAGAGCCTAATTGTTACTGATTTGATTTAGCATGAAACTGTGAATGAAACCCAAGTTTCACAGTTCATTTCAAGTTCAATTTAAAGGCAGAAGAATGCTGTTTCTTACATGTCGTCCACATAGCAGGGATAAGGCATCTGCTGGATGTAAACTCCCGTTTTCTCCTTGCTGCCGGTCAGAGCTCGTATGATCCCGTGTTCAATCACGTCCTGCAGGTAGGAGAAGCCGCCCCAGATGTACCGCAGGTCTTCAAACGGGTCCGCTCGAGGACCAGGATCCCAGTATCTACAGCAAAACACAACCATCAGCTCTCAAACACTTCAGTTTAAAAAAACTCATTCATTTTCTCCATCATCAGAAACACATGTCTCCTACCCGTCCTTGATCTTGTTTGTGCGCTCCACGTTATCAATGTCCATGCGGATCTTGTAGTTGACGTTGGGCGGCAGGTCAGACGTGTTGGCTTGCATGTCAGGAAACACTATCCCAGCCCAAAACTTGCGGTCATCCAGCAGATGCATGGACTTGTTTACCAAACGCTCCTCATTGGCCACCGGCTCCAGCTTATCCAAGTTCACACACTTCAGGGGAGAATGAAAATAAACAGTTTATCAGACAAAAGTCGGGGTCAGGCTGACTGAATGATGCAATTCTGGCAATCAAAAAAATCTGGGCCAGTTTACACGAGTATTTAATGAAATAATCAGTCAGTTTGGCTAACGTTGGACTGGCTTGACCTGCTTTGGTGGTATGCAGCATTAATGATTTGAACTACGAAGTTTCTTTATTCAACAGAGTAACACACTGACCCAGAAAAGTAAGACATGACCTGAAAACACAGATTCAGTTTTCTAGATCCATTTAATTGATTAGCAGCGATCATAAGATGCCCACATAATCACTGCCATTATCAGTCAATTCAATTATACTGAACAAGCCAGTCAGATCTGATCTTTGTGTTTGTGTCATGAAGACGAGTGTGTATTCATGCATACCTCCATGAAGCGTGAGATGGTCTGGATGGCCTGATCCGTCTCGTTGAACACTTCCCGCCATGTGTACGCTGAACCATGGGGACGCGTGTCTTCTGAAGCCTTGGACAGAAAGCTGGACACGTCCTCCACACGCCAGTTCGTCCCGCTCAGCTTGGCGTTAAAGAAGCGAGCGCTAGCGTTGTTCTGGAGGAGCGTCTGTTTAGAAGAAATAGCATTCAATTAATTACTGAAATATTATGTAGCCATACAAGACAAATGGCTTCTGGTAGTTTAAATTAGTGCATCAATATATGTAGACAAAAACCAAAATGTTAAAACTATGATATAATTCATTTTTTTTCTTTACACATTTAAACATGTATAATTTACACTGTGAAAAGTATTATTATAAAGATGTCAAAAATATTATTTGGAAAATACTTATTTTATGTTAAGTTGAATTATAAATTTTTTCCATACTTATACTGTAATATGCATTATTTATCTAAATATTTATTTTAATCTTATTTTCATTTATTTATTTATGGTACTATAAATTAATGCAAATGTAAAAGTAAATGTAAACAAAAAACTAAATATGAACAAATTTTCATAACTTGAAAACATTTTTATCACACACTTTTAAGCAAACTTTATGCTGTGAAAAGGTAATATTTGAAAATATTTTTAGGGTAAACAAAGTTTTTTTCTATAAAGTCTTATTATATGTATTACATATTTATTATATTCTATTTTATAAAGCATTTCATTAGTGGTACTGTAAATGAGTGCATCAATAATTAAATTAATAACACTTTAATAAAAATGAATCCAATTTATATTTGTTTTAATCGAATTTTAATTATTTATTTACTTAATTACTCGCTTGCTTGGTTAATTTTTCTGCAGGACCTTGCATGGAAGTCATGCACATAGCAGTGACAGCAAGTTTAGCATTTTGTGCCTATGACAACAAAACACCTTAAACACCAAAACTGCGGCACACTTTTCATTCGTTTAGCTACAAATAGGTCCTCAGAATTCTCCAAGGATATGAAGATCTCCAGTAATAAGTGTGAGTCCTGCAGAGCGCCACACGTTGTGTGCCATGTGAGTTCAGTAGTGAGGTTAAAATGCAGTATGGCTTTTGTCCAAAAGGTGGCAGTGTGAAGTTCACCACTGGAGCTTCTCACAGCACAGTCATGTGCTCGGAGGCCACTAACAGGAACAGTGTCTTTTGTTTCAGGAAGGTTATCTGTGTTCAGACAGATGTGTGAGAGAGAGAGAGAGAGAGAGAGAGAGAGAGAGAGAGAGAGAGAGAGAGAGAGAGAGAGAGAGAGAGAGAGAGAGAGAGAGAGAGAGAGAGAGAGAGAGAGACGCACCCGGACGAGGTCCATCTCTTCACTGCTCTCCATGAAGTTCCAGATTTTGGGTCTCATCTCTTCCCACATGCCACCGAGGTCCCTGAGCACACCGAGCTCCTGAAACGTCTTATTGACCTGAGACACACAGAGAGACAGTTAGAATGCTCCTCTAGATTGAGTTCTTCAAGGGACTGATAGTTGCTCTGGCAACTAGCTGAAATAAAATAAATGTAATAAAATATAAAACTAAATATGTTTAAGTTGAAAACCTGAAATTACTAAAAATAACCAAAATATAAATTAGCTGATGCAATAAATACAAATACAACAAAAAAAATTATTAAAACAAGGTCAAATTAAAATTAAAACATAAAAATGGAAGCTGATTCAAAATATTAATAAATGCTATAAAAGTATGTGAAAACTACTAAAGTAAGACTCATGACTTTACTATTAGATCTACTTTACTATTAATAATACAGAATGAGAATGTGTGTCCAAATCTTTGCCTCCTGGTCAACACTAAGCATTAGTTCCTCTCATTAGTGACTCCTGACCTCTTGTATGATCCTCTGGGTGGCAGGGGTGTCTGGGGTGTACAAGATCTTCCCCATGAGCAGCGGCTTCAGAGCCCTCCAGATCATGCGGGATATGGGACTCGACTCCAGGCCCTTCATCATGCTGTTGCAGTAGGGTGCTAAAGAAACAAGTTTTTTCATCAGTTAAGCTGGGTACGTGAAATATTTAGTATTCGCTAACAATGGAAAAAAGAGCAATACAGCTTCTCTTACTGGATGAGTTGTCGTAAACGGAGATGGGCTCGCTGTCGCTGTCATTGCCGTAGTTCCCAAACAGGGCCTTGTAGTTGTTGTCCTCGTACCAGTTGAGGGACTTGATCTTGAGGCCTCCGCCCTCCGGGTGACCGCAGACGATACGGGACACAGCCTGGTACATGTGGTTGGGGGACTGTGTGCTGTTGCCCGTCAGGTACAGGATCTCATTGCGCATGTCCCGCCAGCTCTTCATACTCGCAAACTGTGAGTCAAAAAAAAAAAAAGAGTCAAAAAGTCCTTAAATTTCGGTAGAAGTTTTTATATAAACAACTATTCAACTAAACAACTATTATTGCCATTGATAAGATTTTTTAATGTCCCTTCTGCTCACAAAGGCTGCATTTATTTGAACAAAATACCGTAAAAACTGTAATATTGTGAAATATTATTACAATTTAAAATAAATGTTTTCTATTCAAATATATTTTAAAATGTAATTTATTCCTGCGACGCAAAGCTGAATTTTCAGCATCATTACTCCAGTCTTCAGTGTCACATGATCCTTCAGAAATCATTCTAATATGCTGATTTGATGAAGAAAGAAACATTTATTTGCATTTATTTTAAATGGATTTTTTGTAACATTATAAATGTTTTTACTGTCACTTTCAATCAATTTAATGTCTTTGCTGAGTAAAATTATTAATTTCTGACAGATTTTTCATGAAATATCATTAAATATCTTTTATTTACAGAGATATGTGCGTTTCCAGAACCTAATTATCTTTTCTTTGTCTATATCTTATAAATTTAAAATAAAAGAATAAATTAATGACATTGAAAAGACACGGATGAGCGAAGAACCGCGTGATGGTCAAACGTCACAAAACGTTTGCTTACGCTAAAGAATTGCTTAAAACTGTTTGTCTGACGTTGAGAAAAGCAAACCTAAACACCGCAGCACCCTGGACTGTGTTTATTCAGTTCTCTCAAAGTACGTCACGCATTGTCACAGATGCTTCAGGAAAGAGAGAGACTAATATTCATTTCAAAACACAATCTTGTTCAAGAGTGACCTGGGTGTCTTAAAGTGTGCAGTCCACGTGCCTGGGACATTATACCTCTATGTGTCAGAGGGTGTATTGTTAGGGTAAGTGTTGTCACTGTCAGCCAAACCCAAACATAACAATAATAATAATAATTCAGAAGCATGCTTATTGCTCTTGGATGTCTGTATTGTGCAGCCATTTTTATTATGTCATTATTTCCTTGCCATTGTATATCATTATATATACTGCTGTTTTAATGTGAAACACGAAAAGAGAAATTTTCACATATTTAACAATTTCTAAGGCCATACAACAGCTTTTAGTGAGGAACAGACTAAATGTTAGTTGATAGTCTTCTCATTTGCATTCACTTGCACTGAATAATGATTTCATTTTCAGTCAGCACCTCACATGACACTATCCTATGACTTCCAAAATAGAGATTTCTTTTTTGAAAACGAACAAAATAGCCTACACAGATTTGGAAATGAGACTAAGAAAATAATGATGGTTAATTATTTTTAAGTACTGAGAGAAAAACCGAGCAAAAGTATAAAAATAGACGATGAATGTAAGTGTCTCCAGGGTAATCCCGAGCGTGGAGAGGAATGAAAGGGAGTTTATGAAACCGTATCTTGTGCCGCTTGCCCGACAGCAAGAACAAGGCGCTGCTGTGACACGCTCACGTATACCTGCCGAGGACGAGGTTACTATCGGTCATTCTCCTGATGAAACCAAAAGAGTCCTCAAGAGCACAAAAGATAACCCACTTTCTGACAACTCCATCACTTTAATTGAAAAAGTGGGCCAAGAGAATTATGGCATGATGCTAATGAGAGCGTTTTCATTTTATAAGATAAATGGATGGCTTTACGTGGTGTTACATATGCATTTGTGTGAACGGGTTACAGTCGGTCAGGTTTGTAAAAGATGAGTCAATATGATTCACAGGACTGTAAACACTTTTGTCATGTGCAATTTCCAAAATCACCATCATAAGATCTGAGAAGCAAACAAAGAGTTTTACTGCTGGAATAATTCACTTATCAACAGAGAATGAACATAGCCTATAGGAATCACATGTGCAGATAACATTAAACATTATTTTATTATATTATAAAATTATTTTTTTTAAATTTATGTATTTATAATATTATATTTTGTTTTATATTTTATTATACATATTTATCTAATATTTATTATATTATTAATATTTATTATATTTTTTTTAGATAAATGTTAATTGAAATATATTTTAAAAATGCAGTTTAAGTTCTAAAATAACTCAAATAAGACAAATAAAAACTATTTAACATTTAAAAACCTAATAAATAAAAAAAATGTTAACTAATATTAAAATGAAAATATTAAAATATTAATTAAATCTATAACAGTAAATAACACTGTTGAATTGCAAAGCTAATGTGCATTTTTACTGGAAGAATGAGATCAGTTCGCCCACATCATCCAGCGGTCTCATTAGGAAAGGATTCATCTGTTCCCTCTCTTGTACACGCGACAGCTAGTCATAGAAGAGATCTATTGTTATAGCTGTCGCCCTGTAAGCTATCATGAGGTGTCTGAGGAAGCCCTGGAGGCCAGACAGACATGCAAACAAGAAATAAAGCACGACCTGGAGTAACCTCCCTGCCGCTGGCTTTAGCGAGGGTTACTGGAGTTCAGCTCGCATGTCTGCAACGCTTATGTGAGAACAAAGAGGAACTAATGCCGGTCAGGGCAGCGTTGGTGTTTCTGTTTCAAGTGATAAAACCGGGAAGAGATTGCTTGTGAGACACATTTCCCATGAACAAATGTCCTGTGAGATGATGTGGAAACAGTAAGTGTATCCCTGTCTCACGTCTAAGAGCAAGTTACTTACACATTTGTCGAGCTCTGCACTTTTTGCCCAGCGCTGGCGGGACGGTCTTATGATGGGCCGAACTACTGCTGCTAACTCACTTAACGCTCAGGTTTGGTTTCTAAATGCTGGACACCAAATACATGCGAGCGACAACACTGAGTGCACGGCTGAAATGTCACGCGTCAGCTCTGTGGTTTTTACAAGGGACAAAGACGTGTGGTATGCTAACCGAAATAGCTATTTATTAACAGAACTTTCTGTCTCTTTAAGCAAAATGAGTTTCTTGTTATATCTTGATAGGGCCAAAGGCGGGTTTCACAGCGATGGTGTACAAGGACTATTTTGGGTCCCCAAAAAACCTTTCAGTGAATATTTTTTAAAAGAACCATTTTTTTATTAGTGTAAAGAACATTTGAATAATGTATAGAATCTATAAAGAACCTTTTGTGGATTGAGAAGATTCCATGGATTTTTAAAGTTCTTCATTGAACCATCATTAAAGAAACTTTATTTTTAAGAATGTTGGGGCAAAACAAAATTCTTAATGAATCATTAGCCCCAAAGCACAAAATATTAACATTTCCAGGACTATCATAATGCAACATTACACATCAAAAACCAGTAATATAATCATAATTCCCATTTAAACAGTCATTGATGCTTATTGCATTTTAATGAATCTGTTTTTATTCTGATAAGCCTGATCCACCGGTCTAATATGGGATAAGGACATTTGGGAAGCTGGGGGTGGGAATGAAACACTTCACTCTGGTGGTGTCCAGTTCAGTCCCTAAAAGCAGAGTGAGAGATATTTCCGTGGGCTCTTACCTCCACTGCTAATGCTCCCAAACTCTCCAGAAGACTGTCTGTTGCTATAGACACATCTTGGATAATCTTCGGGTCAGACTTGACATCTTTCTGCATGACCAAAACATTAAAAAAAGACATTATTAGCTAATCAAAGTAATCATATTGTGCACATTTTACTGTCAAAATTATCCTGTGAAATAAACTGCAGAAATAGCAACTATGGTTGCCAGAAATTCATTGTAGAAATACTGTGACAAAAATACTGTATACTTTATCATTTATAGACATAACCTTGATATAATGTTAATATGACAGTCCTAGTAAAAAAAAATCATTCATTTATTTCATACTAAGTATAGTTCACATCTATTAACATATTTACTGACATATAGCTCAAGATATGCATTAAGCATCTTTTTAAGTCGTAAGCTGCTAGTAAGGCAATGTAAATGCATGCAAGCCACACACACTAACTCTGGAGTGGACTATAACATTGTGATTTAGGAAAAAATGTCAAAGCCCTCATTGTCCCCTTGCTTTCATAACTTAATCGCTGCGCAAAGATAGCAGTGACCTGGCATCTTGAAATCTCATTATTCAAAGACAAAGAAAACATTGAACCTAAAGCGAACATACACAAAGACATCAATATGTGCAGACTCCTGGCTGATGGCCATCGCTGTTCCCTTTTCATGCACAAATATGCTGAAATAATTATTCTGACTGGCAAAAACATATTATGTAAAAGTGACCATTATGTGACCACAATGTTATTCTGTTTGGCTGGAAGATTGCAGAGTTCACTGGGTCTAAAATACAAAAATATACACTTGTCCTATTTGGGAGTAAATGGTTTACTGAACTGGTGGAATCCTTTGTTTATCGTAGCATTTATTGCATTATTATAGTCCAGTAAGCAACTTCTATGTGAAATATAAGGGACATAAAACACATCCTCACAAGCAATCATTAACATGGGCACTTTCATTCTTGTATTCTAGTTCCTGTGATGTTGATTAATAATGAAGTCCTATGGAAGGGATTTATTATTTAACAGTTGTATTTACTTACCCGTATTGGCTTCAGGAAGTCCAGGTTGGACAGGAAGTGGCTCTCTGCGTTGTTCAGCCATTCAGCAGATGACTGGCAGATGATGTTTTGCGTCTGCTGAGACACGTTCTTATCGGCTATAGTCACAAAATCCTCCAGAGATGTGGTATTGCACAGGTCTCTGAGATGAACGCCGAAGCCTTTAATAAGCACCTGTGGATCACAAACAGCAGTTGAAACCAACTAAACAAACTTTCTGCAATCATATTTTCAAGTACGCAACCTGGAAGCTACCATCTTTGTTTCATGGGCACTTTTTAAGCCGATCATCTGAGCTATAAATGTCATGTGACTATTGCACACAAGTCAGTTACATTTGTGAGACTCTCAATGGCGATCTGATATTCAAAGGATGCATTGAAGTCTGCAGATCTCCAGAGAATGGATGCAAATGATTGCTCGAAAGAACATTATGTGATCACGTAATTACACGCTCTTACTTTTGTGAACGAGACAATGGACAGCCTTTGCCCAACAGACAGGTTAAAACACAGCCTGTCCAAAAAAAGAAGTCTTGTTCTTTACTTTTTTGTAAGATTGTGACTCTCTCCGTCACTCTCTCAGAGACTCTGCACAATCCACCATTCAGTTATTAAGAACAGGATGTTAAGGCTAATTTGGGAAACACTTAAGATATGACTTAAGACAACTTTCTTATATGCACATTATATATAAATATAAAAATGCAATAAATAAATGAAAAACAGCAATATTGTAAAATATTATTGCCTTTAAAACAGTGTTTCTATGTGAACATATTGTAAAATGTAATATATTCCTGTGATGCAAAGCTGAATTTTCAGTGTCTTCAGTGTCACATGATCCTTCAGAAATCATTCTAATATGCTGATTTGCTGCTCAAAAAACATTTATCTTTAATATCAATGTTGAAGAAAATTTGTCTTTAGTGTCACCTTTGATCAACTGAATTTGTCCTTGCTAAATAAAAGTATTAATTTCTTTAAAAAAAATCTTATCTATAATTTTTAAAGAAAGAGAGTACAAATAAACTTACCACTTCACTTCATTTTAAATTATACAACAATAGATGGCATTATGTTCATTATTAAGATTAAAACAGTTTTAACACTTTCTGGTTGCCAAATGTTAGTGGAATGTATCTAATGCACATGAATCATTGCAGCTTAAGTATCCAAATATTTTTGGAGCCATTGTTTTTGGCTCATAAGCTGGGTAACAAAGAATTGATCTATTTTAAGACTTATGCTATGTGAAGAATGACACGCTGGGCATATTTTCAATCAACCGAACTGAAGTGTTAACAAAGCTGTCCCTATCTTGCGGCGCATCTGTCAGAGGTGCTGGGAATCGGTCGGCCTGTGTCAGTTTTCCAGGAACTGTCCTGTGGCTGTGCTTCTGCAGGGCAACAGTCATGTGACTCCCCTCCAGCACAAAGCAGCACGTGTACAGCTGTGCAGGACATGCATCATCCGCCCATGATCTTGCACCCCTCCATACCAAGGTCATCCGCATGTGAGAGCATATGAAAACATGTACAGGGCTTTGAAAAACCGATCGCTTCATATCTGCACGAACCAGTGCATTACATAACGGTCCCAAGATAGATGACAGGCTGCAATTGATGACTATGCCAGATGCTGTGTGAAATATTTTAAGTGCTGTGTATACATGTGTGAAGATAATTTAAAACAACACCGGGAGGGCAAACAACATACATTTATAAAAAAAAAAAGTTCCTGATGTCTGATGATTTGGTCGTTCAAGGGTTTTTCAACACCTTGTGTTGTGCAGTTCATTTACCTTCTCCAAGTTGACATTAGCCTCCACTATCTGTCTCACAGCATGCTTGGGCAGGGTTGCATTTATCTCAAGAAACTCAGACAGCGTTTCATTATCACGGAGGAAGTCCTTCAGCTTGAACCCTAGGAGAAAAAGAAAACCTTTAAGATTAAAGATATAAGCATGAAATATTTTATTTATTTATATATAATATTTATATTAGTTTATTAGTGTGTAAATACACACTAATAAAAAATAGTACTATATATATATATATATATATATATATATATATATATATATATATATATATATATATATATATATATAATACTACTATTAATACTGGAATTTATGTAAATATATATAAATTGTGCATATAACTACTAATTTAAATATTTGAGTTTGATAACATCACATCAGAGTAATGATGACAAATAAATAAATAAATGTTATATAAATAATACTAAATATTGATAATAGTATTAATATTATAATAAATATTATATATATATACATAATTATATTACTTAGAAATAATATAAATTGTAAGTTATTTAAATATATATACATAAATTATACAAGCAATTCATATAATGTACTGTATATACTTGATAGCATCATGTCAGAATAATGCTGAATAACATGAGCAAATTGCTCTTTTTAACTGAATTCATTACATAAAGCAGAGATTCACAATTGCACCATGAATAATATTATTTTTAACAAAGGGTGTCGTTCAGAACATTGTGATAAGTATGACTCTGTTGCAATTCCCAACTCAATGATACAGCGAGTGAGGTAATGCAGCTGAACTATTGTGTTCGGTTACTGCTGCAGTCATGAGAGAATGGTTCATTTAGCTCTCAATTCTGAGTTCATCATACAAGATGTCCATGGAAAAGGACGGAGGAACAACAAAAGCCAGAAAGCAACTACAGCAGTGTTTCTCACTGAGCTCATTGTGTTGCGTGTCAGAACATTCCAAAAGAGTTATCGGTAAGAACTGGTTTGAGTCGGTCTCTTTCCTCTGGGGTTACTACAGGTCATTCCCCAGCCGCTTCTCTGAAACCACAAGAGAGCACTTTTCAGATGCTCTTATTGTTGTTTAACTATTCAGGAAGATTTTGGGAAATGAGCTATACAAGATTTCAGGGGGCGCAGAGTACAGAATTTGTGCAAACACAGTACAAACACCCACAAATTCATCCGCAAACATACACGCTTGAAAAACAAGGGTTTTCACAGGGATTCCATAAAAGAACCTTCTTAAAAGAACCATGCAAAGAACATTTTCCACTATATAGAATGGAAAGGTTACATGGATGTTAAAAATTCTACATGGAACCATAGTTGCCAATAAAAAGAGTATAGGGCTATAAAAGAAAAGCACAAAATATAGCTCAGATCATTTGAGTCATCTCTGAGAAGCAGATTTGAAACTTTTATGAAACTCATTGAGGCACGTATAGGATTACTAACATTTTTCCTCAGAAGACAAATCTGACAGATCTTAAGATCAGAATCAGATCAAATCACCACTGAAGGCATTCCTCTTCAAGAAGAAACAATTAGGATATCAAAGACAACTCATTTGTTATACACTCTTAAAGTTTCCAAAAGTGTTTTTTTTTTTTTTTTTTTGTAGCAATGCAGTAGAAGAATTGTTTTTGGTTCTTCAAAGAACCTTTCAGTTTCATGACACAAGGCCCTCCTTTACAAAACCTCAAAGCAGTTATCATATCTTCTTCAAACAAATTATTAAATTAAAATTCAAACACATATGAATCTTAAGCATCTCTGTGGCATGAAATGATCCTGTTTAACCACTGTGACTTTTGAGGCTTTCTAATCCACTGTGGACAAAGCCAGCATCCTATTCCTCAAGCCCCAGGTGCAAACAGCAGCTCCTCCGGGAACATTAATTAAATGCTTTGAGTAAATGCAACTCCCACAAGCCTCTCTCAACAACCGTTACGGTGAGCTGACTGTCTAAATAAAGGTCACAAAGTTGTCCATTTATAAGCAAGTGTATTGTGAATGTTAGTGGTTTTCGCAAGTATCACTTCTGCAAGTTGTCCTTGTAGTTATCAAAAAAGACCAGAATATAATACAGATTTATGCAGGGCTGTAATGAAACCACCTGTCAACTGGATAGCAATGCATCTAAAAGATCCTAGCCATAGGTCTATATAATGCTATAATGAAAATCTTCTGAGCGAAAGAAAAAAAACAAAAAAAGTTTACTTATACAGAACGTTTCCTATTTGACATTTAACACTGAATCTCAAATGAGGAAGCATACCTAATCTGATTGTCGGACAGGAAACAGACAAGACAGACAAATCCCCCTGGTGCTTACATTTCATGGGTGTAGGGACTCAAATTAATTGCACACTGAACCAGCTAGTTATACTGAGACCAATGTGAGAGCTCTAAATCATCAATATTAGAATGATTTCTGAAGGATCATGTGACACTGAAGACTTGAGAAAATTCAGCATTGCATAACAGGAATAAATTACATTAGAACATATATTCTAGTAGAAAACAGTTCTTTTCATTTGTAATAATATTTCACATTATTAGTGATTTTACAGTATTTTTAATCGAGTAAATGCAGCCTTGGTGATCCTAAAAGTCTTCATTCCAAAACTTTTGAACTATAGTGTATGTTGAAGATATTGAAGGTGTTTGAATGTGATGTACCTTCAGTGTTTCTCTGCAGTTTTCTCAAGGCCCGGACGAGGCCTTTGAAACCTTCGAAGCTCTTGTCATGTTGGCTGTAGAGGAGAATTTTCTTGGCATCGATGAACAGTCGGGAGATGCTGTAAATGATGACAGTGAAACATATAGGAGGGAAACTTCCATATATAGTCTGTAAAATCCAATGCAGACCCAAAACCTGAAATACTTACATGGAGTCATTGAAGTTGCCCACCACCCCGGGGGTCTCTCCAGGGGTGGGGTGGCGAAAGCAGGGGTTGTTGGCATTGCAGATGATGCCCTGCACCCATGGTAAAGTCCCCGCTGAGGGCATGGCCTTGTTGGGAAAGTGGCCTGGAAAAGGAATCAGATTTATGATATGTATGATATTAAATCTTCAAAAAAAAAGCCCTTTGCAATGATATTTCTGCAATCTAATGCATTTAATGAAATTAAATAAAGTTTAAATGCAAATGTCATGCATTTTACACATCAAGATTACAGTTTGCACACACAATTCCTGCAAACATGCCTGCAGAAATTCTTTCCCTTAAATAGATTCTGCTTGTTTGAAGAGCGTATGTTTTTCTGTAATATTGTTTTCAGGGAAGTTGTGGCCTAGTGGTTAGAGAGTATGACTCCTAACCCTAAGGATGTGGGTTCGAGTCTCGCAATACCACGACTGAGGTGCCCTTGAGCAAGGCACCGAACCCCCAACTGCTAACCCGGGTGCCGCAGCATAAATGGCTGCCCACTGTGTTCACTGCTGTGTGTGTGCACTTTGGATGGGTTAAATGCAGAACACGAATTCTGAGTATGGGTCACCATACTTGGCTGTACTGTATGTCATGTCACTTTTCTTTCACCTTTATTTTCTTTCCTATTCGGTCCTCGTTTTCTGATTTGGAACTAAATCAAAAATAGTTAACATCTAGATATGTCAGTTCAAATAACAGGAAATGACACGCTGCAAGAAAACTGGGTTTCAGAGATCTTGTGATATATAAAATTTTATGCTGTTCTTGGAGCTGTTTTGCTGTCCCTGACCTCCCCTGGGGACTGTGTGACTTCCAAAGAAGAGCAAATATTGACGCTTGAATTAAGTAAGATGTGGTGACACAATGCATTCAGGATCTTTACAGTGCAAACCTTTTGCAAAAGCTGTTAATAAAAACAGGCTTTAGAAAAATACAAAACGATATAAACCAGACCAACGGCTGTTTTATTATTCTAATTCAGTTAGATTCATACTGAACTCTTGAGGCAAGAAAGACACTATCTAAACTAAGCTCAAATCTCATACAATGCATTTGCATTCATTTTGTGCTTGTGTTTTTGGGGAAAACCATCTTAGGCCACTTACATTCATGTTGCTCGTATGGAGGATAGTGGAGTCTGACAGATATCAAGATGAAAAAGATGAAGAGTGGCCATATGATCTCGATCAGAAGCTGAATCTGGAAAAAAAAAAGACACATTAGTGTGTATATTTACTCAGTTGTTCATCATCCTGAATTGTTTTGTTTCCTCCCTTATGAACTTCAATCTGAACTCAACAGCACAACATATCTGCTATTCACATATCCTGAATAAACTATTCCAGCGAAGTCCAGAAAATCCAGTTTATCATGACGGTTGATGGCTTTCCTGTTGACAGTCTTGTTCATTTACTGAACCTCCTATTCATACGTTTAATGCCAAGAGCATGTATGCTGTCATCATCATTTAATCAAACTTTCTGAAGCACATTCACTTACAGGACATTATTGCTTTAAGCAAAGGCTGATAAGAATAGAACTCTATTTGTTTTGCTATCATTTTACATTAAGTATGATAAGCACAAGTAATTCAATTAATAAAAAAAATATTTCCCTAATAAATAATAATTACATCAACATCTTAAAAATCACTTCACAATCTTCACTGAATGATCACATATCCTAAGTAATCAGTCTTTTTATTTATGTATTTATTCATTGCTTTAAATACAGATGTCACCAAACAAATAAAAGGAGCCTGGGGACTCCATATGTTTTAAAATGCATTAATTTTGTTGCATATGTAACATTTTTGTTTATATTGTTATTTGTATTGGTATTTTTGGTATAAGACTGATTGCTCAGTTGCTCAGTGCATGGGATATGAACTTACAGTCTGTCTCCGTCGGTAAGTGAAGTTCTTCCACAACAGCAAACCCAACTGAGTGGAGACAGCCATCTTGCCACGGATCCAAACTGTCCGTGCCTCCTCTCTGCAACTAGTAAGGCAATAAGAAGCAAACAAAAGAGATAAAGCTAAAAATGCCAAGCTGTTTTTGATCAGTCAGTCACTTGGTCAATTATCTCATGCCACCTGTATCCAGATGGGACTTTATAATATACAGTGTGGCAATAAAGTAAACAAGACATTTGGATGAGTAAACATTCAACAGATTGTGAGAATTTCCCATTAACATTTCAGCTGATTTCCTTGTGTATTTTGTATAATAAAGGCAGAAAATTAAGTAGTGTATAACTATTCATTCATAATCACCTCCTATTTTAGCAAGGTAAAATAACAATTTAAACACAGTGTTTTGGCATTAATATAGTATATTCAAGCCATTCATCTTATCTTGTATAGGAGACTATAAGGAGTAAGTGGAAACAGTGCACAATGTCAGCATGTGGGTTGGTACGTTGCCTAATGAACTGAATCATAAATGTCATGATGTCCTGCTCATGGTATTTTGAATAAATTGTCTAGTAATGCATTTTCAAATTAATCTGAATGGTTAGCATTCTTAACTAAATGTATGAGTCAAAGCTATATTGGGGGAATTACATGTAAGGTTTTTTTTTTTTTTTTTTCTGTATCGACTAAGTTATTCGAAAATACTATAATACACTATTTATAATACGTATTAGCTAATTTAATTAATGTTGTCATGATCCAGTGTGGCAGAACCAACACCCAGAAAGCCATTTTGTTGCCATGTGGCAAGAATTTTTTTTTTAAATGCAACCTGAATATAAAAATGACACTTTCTAAGAACTTGGTGGATGTGCTTTGAACTACAAAATATTTCTCCTTTTATTTATTTGTCGCTGAACCATATAGTGTCTGTACATTCATGAGCAGCCAACTTGTTTTGCTTCTGTCAGTTTTGTACAGTTTATGCAGATATGGCTCTCTGCTAGGTAATCCGATCCTTATGCATTTGCTTTTCATACATAACATTATAAAGAGCGTCCCTAGCGGACACGTCCATTTTCTTATTTTTCGTCTTGTTTACCATTTTCTTCATAATATCGCTTCTCTCGCGTCGTAGCTTACTCTACTCTACTAATCATTTCTTGCACATACATCAAATATCAATTGTTTTAGGCTTACTGTGCACTTAAAGCACGAAAAATAAACCTGTCCATCACGACTGACTTAAAATTTGTCCAAGCAAGACATGATGGAAGAAGAGTCCCCCACACATTTGTTTACTAAACACAATCTTTGCCACGAATTAGCCTACCTCTATTGAACACAATACGAAATGACACCGACTCAAACACCGAACTATAGACCTAAGCTTTTGTTTCAACCATCAAGCGTGTTTATAATCATGATGTTTTAAAGATGCAGAAGAGTTGGAGAGCTCAGCGTGCTTTTCATTGTTCCGCAGAGGAGAGGTTACTCTCGGTCATCTCGCGCAGACTCGGTTACGAACAGATGCTGAAGCGACACGCAGCACTTACAGTCTTCTTTGTTCGTCTGTTTTTAAGTTGTCATTTTCTCAGTAGCGTACGAATGCAAATAATAGTCAATAATTCACAACTTTTCAACATACACATCTGCCACGAAGCATTCAAACCATCAGAACTCATCAAGTGCTTTCGATAAATTTAGCAGAAAAACAACAACAGCCGTTTCTGATTGAAGAACTGGCAAGTTAAAATATCCATATACTTATCTAGAACAATTACTATACGATAATACGTCACAATTTGTAATCAGTTTACAACATAACAGACTGCCACAAAGCTTTAAGAGCATCGCAACTCAGCAAGTGTGTGCGATAAAAAAGACAAATGCGTCGCTCGCGTAATTTGTGGATAAACAACAACAGCGTGCTTCTGATGACAAGATTATTAGATTTATGCAAAATGATGTATGTATGAATTAGTATAAAATTAAACTTGGCACAGAGCTCACTGCTCAAAAAAGAAAGAAAGAAAAAACTCAACGTTACTCACCGTTATTTCGTGTTCTGAAATGATTATTCCTTATTTTATATGAACTGTAATTCCTTTTGAGAAGAGAGAAAAACAGCTGTTCTAACTCTCTCAGAGCGATATTGTACTTGTGGTGCTTTGTGCTCTTGTGGACGGACCTTTTTCCTCTCCTCCGAGCTTTTATAGCGATGCGCGAGGTTACTGTCGGTCAAACGCGCTGCTGTTTGTCTTCGAGCCTCCATATATGGAAAGCACGTGCGGACCCAAAACAGCTCTTAAAAGGGCAACGCGGATTTACTCAAACTCTGTAATTTTACTTTATTTTGTGCATCTTAAATTGCATGTGCTGTAAGTTTATACTACAAATATTATGTATTTAGTATTAATTATATAATCTGACAGATATCACTGAATGAAACAGGGGTGTGCAGTGATTGAATGGCACATGGCTAACTGGTTCATAGTTGCTACAAAGATACAAGTGTTTGGTGTGTTAGATGTTTAAAAATGTTAAGTGAGTGTAAAATAGGTGTATTTAATAGGTATGATTTTCAGAATGTACAGTGGAGTTGCTATATACAGTATTGAGCAGAGTATGTACAGAATATAAATAGGAATGTAATGTAGGGATTATATGTACTATATGAACAGAGCAATATAGGATTATATATACATTAAGAACAGCAGCAACGTAAGAACAGTGGTAATAAAAGATGGTCTTACAGCCTAGCTGGTGTTCAGCCATAGTTTAACTGTTTGTAAAAAATATATTAGGTGGTTTTTCTTTCAGTATAAACTTAATCTTAACTAAAATATGATCATGCATTTGTTTTTATTAATATATCTAATAAATCTTGTTTTCAGTGCCTACCCACACTGATTTCCACTAGGAATGAAAGGATTGGAGAGAAAAAAATCTTCTCTCCAGGTCATCAGGACCTCTGAGAAATGAAGGCAGGCTGTAAAACACTTAGACAGAACCCAGGACTGGCCTTGAGGGAAGATACTGAGCAAAATGGATGTATAGCTCTAGCTTAGGAATTGAAGTGATGCCCTAGAAATCCACTTAATTATAGCACAGGTGAGTAAAGTATGCATTTTACAACACAGTTTATGTTTTTTTTTTTTAAATCATGTTCGGTTTGTCTATTCTTAAACTTACAGATGCAGGAAATGTATTCTGTTTACTTATTCCCTGGACTTCCTGCATCACTGGTCTGGATAACCATGAAAAGCCATCCATTAATGAAATGCATTTGTGTAGTGGAAGCACACATCACTAATAGGTGGGGTAACAAGAGTGAAGCTGAATCAACTTTTTACTTTGTTTAACCAATAAGTTTTTAGTTAGGCCAACAAGACAAGAAAGTTGTGCCAACCTAAATCCAAGGTAATACAACATAAAGTTACTGAGACCAACAAACGTTATATTAATTCAAACTAAGCATTTTGTTTAATAAATGTATAATTATAAGTTGTGCAAACTAAATAAAAATTGGCTAAACTAAGCATCTTGTTGAATTAATTATATTAATAAGATAATATAGATATATAATATAGATAAGATATATCTATATTGATAATTGCTATATATTTTCAGTATATCCAGGGAAATTGTGAATCAACAAAGCAGAATCTGGCCTGGCTGTTTCTAACCACACAGTGCAAAAGAACAGTGTGACTCTGATTTGACCAAGGGAAGGTCTTTTGTATTTTTGGTCATATGATCAGCACTTTCATCCTGTTTTTCATGCCTTTCACCTCTTTGTGTTCACGCAGGCCGTGAGGCTGCCAAGTGAATAACGCTGCTGCCCTCCTGCCCCAGTATCCTCTGCCAGTTTTGTGGAGTTGAGCCTCAGGGGCGACACTGTACTGTTGACACAGAGAACGAGGGCGAGGAATGAGAGAGAGATAAACAAAGCATCCGAGCGTGACATGTGAAAACTCTTTTTGCAAAGGAAACCACAGTAGGGTCTTGAGCGCTGTGAGAGGAAGTTTAATATTCAGACTGTGGTAAACACGGCAGATGTGAGCTGAGTTTGTGAGACTTAAAGGAGAAGTTCATCCAAAATAGAAAAAAAAAAAAAAAACATGGTGATTTTCTGAACTATACACACAAATATGTCAATAATTCAGTGTTACCATTCAATACCATGGTACTAAACCACAGTGTTTTTAAAGGGTCATCATCACATCACCTGGTTGTTGTAAAGCAATGTCATCACACTCAGCACAAAGTTTTTGGTGTTACTGTTAAGTCACTTATCAACTGATATGTAACGAGAAGATGAACTGTTTACTGCTTCAGTTACTTTATGGCCACTGACACACATAACTGCACACGTCCCAGCATGACCTGCAAAAGCTGTTGCCCTTTTAAGAGCACGCGCCACGGTTCCGATGAGTCTTAAATTGCACAGCAGCAAAACGTTTTCCTTTGCATGCGAACGGATCCATTGTTTATAACGTTAGACATAAAAATCGTGCTTTGCTGTTGTCTACTGCTAAGAAGAAGAAGAAAAGAAAAAAAATCGATTTATTGTGGCATCATTAATAGCCTATGCATGTCTGTTATGACACCTGAGAAGCAATTGGGGATCTGTTAAAACACACGTCTTATTAAAAAAGCACCTGCGCTGCGAGTTTTTCCCAAATGTAGCAGTCTGAAATGCTTTAAAATTAAAGAATATTGCGAACTGGAAAGCATGGGAAGCAAATCTCATCACTTATTTTCAGGCTCGTGCAGCAGCTGAGCACAAAGACTCGGTTTGTCCGATAGTAACCCCGTGAAGGGAGGAGGGGAGGGGTGCTGGATGGATAAATATAGGTCTGTATTCTCGGTCATCATAACATCTTGCTTTTGAATTAAAATATTGGTGCATTATACATTTTATTCGAGGTTTCTTTCCCCGAAATCTGTGTATTCTTTGACTTGCCATTGCGCGATAGCCTGTGGAACTCATATTAGGCTACATAATAAACTACGTGTATGCTATCTATCAAGTAAATTAAGTGCATTAAATTAATTAAACGCTCGTGTAATAGCGTAATTATTGTATGAACGCGTAGAAAGACGCAGGTTTAAAGGGAAGAGCGACTTCCAGTGCGCTGAAGTGCTGCAATGACCGATAGTAACCTCGCCTCAGAGCGCGAGCCGCAGCCAGAAACTGGGGGAAAGGGCACGTGACGTCACTCGCGACGAACCTTCTCGACTGCGGCCTTTACATGCTCTTTAGCCGTAAGGCAGGTGACGTGATGCTCTTTACAGTTAGTGCATTCGCCAAATACAAGAAGCTAGTTTCTGGTGTGCCTCTGTATTGAATTCAGGCCAGTTAACACAGCTAGATGGAGGAAGAGCGCTTATTGGCTGCAGGTGATGCTGAAAATATTACGTCATGACACAAAAACAACACTGCAATGCCATTCAGAATATTTCATTTTTTCTTATTATTTTATGCTGGAGTCTTTCGTCAGTGATCAGCAGGCTATATTTGTGGGGAAATAGGCATTTCTATCCATGTCCTGCTCACAGATGGAAGATTTCATTATAATATTGTTCCACCAGAGGGATTCTCAAAGTTATAGCTTCAGCTGAACTATCTGCCACATAGGGCCTACTGATTCTGTGTAGCATCGATCAGATCTGTCATGTTACATGGCCTTCAGGAGGTCAGGGGATATTTGTTAAAAATATATTTGTGCATGTTTAAAACATTAACACTAAAAAGTATTTAGATACTTTTCAACACTTGAAGTTCAGATAAACTATTATAATTTTTTTAATTAAATGTTATTAGTACTATTTTCTTATTTTTTTATTTTAATTTTTTGTAATTATGTTGTGTGTTTGTTTATTTTTAAACATAGTTTTTCTTAAGTTTTAATTTTTAGTTTTATTTATTTAAGTATCGACTTAAACTAAAAGAAAATGAGAAATGTTACAACTAGCTGAAATAAAATAATTAAAAAAAATATTTCAGATCATGTTTATTTTAAGTAAGGACTTTAATGATAATAACCCTGTTTAGGTCAGACCTCAAAGTCTGATTGTCATCATTGCATTAGATATAAAATCAAAATTAAAAAAGTGTTATGCTGTCACAAAACCGTTTGTTGTAACACGAAAAAGTTTATTTACTGTTTTTTAATTTTAAATGTATTTTGAAATGTTTTGCTGTGAAACGTGCTTGTGGTTTCTATAAAATTTGCATTTACATTTAGTCTTTTAGCAGATGCTTTTTTCCCAAAGCGACTTCCAAATGAGGACAATGGAAGCAATCAAAACCAACAAAAGAGTAATGATATTTAAGTGCTGTGACAAGTCTTGGTTAGTTTAATGCAGTACACATAGCAATTTTTTGTTTATTATTTGTTTATAAAATAAAGTAATGTGATTAAATTAAGGCAAATAAATAATGAGAATGACTGATGATTTATTTCATGTTCAGATACAGTACCTTATTGTTTAGGTTGGTTTACTTTCTTTCTTTCTTTCTTTCTTTCTTTCTTTCTTTCTAGCTAAATCTGGCCTTAATGTACTATAATTTTACCATGTGAATATTTTACCAATACAAATATGAATTAAGATATTACTATTATGCAAAATACTTTTTTAATCATAACAACACAGTTTGATAAGTCTTATGCAATCTGGAGCTTATTATTTAATTTTTTCCCACTTGCAAACCTTCCATTTTTGGTTCATAACACCACATTCCCTCTTAACCCTGCACCACATTTAAGCCATATTTCAGATGATAACAGAGAGTGACTGTAAAACAGTGGCTAAACTGAGAGAAGTGAAGTCTGACAGCCTCTGTATGACATGTGTGCTCTCTGAAGGCCTAGCAGCTGGTGTCAGACAGAGAGGGACATTCATAGGGAAAACAGCTGTCATGAAAACCCCGCTCACAACACATATGATTGCCCTGCTCGGCCTTTTGCCAACCTCATCAGTGTGGGTTTTGAGGCCAGAGGGCTGGTGTAGGGCCCCTCGACAGAGCCCAAAAGTGCTGACTGCATGCAAACATCAACTGCAGCCTTTCCTGGATTCCAACTTATTGTTTAGAGAGAGATACAGTACGGCTTATGAGCAGTGCTTTTGATTTATGAATAAGAATATTATCCTTTACCTCAAAAAAATGGGCTAGTCATGCAATTCTATCTGAAGAACCTCCTAGCTTTTAAAATAGGCTACTTTCTCTTAACCAAACCTAATATGCATTAGATTGATTTTCACAGAAAAAAAGTGAAACGTAAAGCCACACAGCTCTATTTCTGATTTTATGGGTTCTTTATGTGTTTATTTGGAAAATATAAACTAACAAAATCTTGGATTGTGGATTGTTCAGTATATGGTTATACAAATTTTGACATTTTAGGTTCATCAGTGTGGTTCTTACAGTTGTATTTGGATGAAATCTATGTGTAAGTGTCACTTCACGTGAACCTCATCAACTTCATGGGAATCTGAGCATTGCTCAAACCAGACAAACATCGCTGAACATACATTACTGTTTGAACCTTTGATTCCCTCGTGTACAGATTCTGGTGATGCTGCAAAGTTCACCATCTGTTTGTGTGGGTCTGTGTTTTACACTGAAGTCAAATGTAGAGGTACTAACATTTATGATGTAGTCTATTGGTAAATAGTCTTAAAAAAATTTCAGCTGGATGTTCAAAAATTTCAAAATTAGAATATCATAAAAAAGGTTTTGTGTGTGTGTGTGTGTGTGTGTGTGTGTGTAACTTTCATATATTCTAGATTAATTGCATGTAAAGTAAAACATTTTAAAAGTTTTTACAGCTCATGATAGTCAAAAATGCAGTATCTCAAATTATTAGAATATTTATATTTGAGATTTGTAAAAATATTTATATTTGAGTGTCATTAAATGACCATCCCTAAAGTATAAATTCTGGGTATCTCTTGTTCTTTGAAACCACAATAATGGAGAAGACAGCTGACTGAACTGTTGCTCAGTGTCCAAAGTCCTCTCTTCAGATAAAAGTAAATTTTGCATTTCATTTGGAAATCAAGGTCTGGAGTCTTGAGGAAGACTGAAGAGGCACAGAATCCAAGCTGCTTGAAGTCCAGTGTGAAGTTTCTGAAGTCAGTGATGATTTGCCCTATTTTTTATTTTATTTTATTTTATTTTATTTTATTTTATTTTATTTTATTTATTTTATTTATTTTATTTATTTATTTATTTTTTTTTTTTTGTGTGTGTGTGTGTGTGTGATCAACTTTTTATTAGTGTTTATTTTTTATTTTTTTTTACATATAACATCATAACATCCATTCAGGATAAAATGCAAAAATAACAACAACAGACATATAATCAATTTACATATTCCAATGAGAGAAGGGGGGGGGGGGGGGGGTTATTCTTTTATATAATCCATTAATTTAGGGGGGAAAAAAAACACTGTCAAACATCAGCAGTACTAGGTTTGGCCTTAAGTAATTCATGCTGTTGTACATTCACATGCCACTATTTTAAGAAGACTATGGATCCAATATGTTTTCCAACACATTCTTTTTTGTATTGAGCTTATATAGAAGCCAGAATCATCATTAAGAAGACATAAACTTGGCTTAACCATGTAATTAATTTGTAATAAAGAGGATAAAACAAAGTTTATATGTGTCCACAGATTATTGACAATAGAACACTCCCAAAACATATGAAGAAAAGCACCTGATGACACAGTATAACAGATATGGCAGTTATAATTTGGTTGTAGTTTCATTTTGAATCTTTTGTAAGGAGTTATGTATGCTCTATGAATAACTTTAAAATGTATAAGACGATGAGCCAAGTTTCTAGAGGTTAAACCACACCCTCTCCCAATCGACAGATAAATCAAGGTCAGATAGTTCCTGATTCCAAACAGATTTGATAGAAAGAGGTTTTGTAATGCGATCAATAATTTTACTATATATTAAGGAAACAGATGGTCGACCAGAAGTTGGTGCAATCCAGTCTCGCATTGGATGAGAGAAAATAAGAGATGCCCAAGGAGCTCCATATGCTTTGAGAGCAGAACTTAACTGAAAAAGACAAAATATGATGATGCTGGTAAACAAAACTTAATTCTTAATGTTTATCTTTTATTCTTAAAGCCTTCCTCGAATGGCTTCTTCACAAATAAAACAATGATTTGTGCAAAAAGAATGATTAATTATCAATTGAGAATTTGTTATTGATATGGTCTAGTAAAAATAATAATATGGGCTGCGAGAAAATAATAAATAAAAAGAGTAGGGCTGCTATGAGTGCAGGCAGCCTAGGGACAGCATCTATATTTCAACCCAGTGGCATGACAACACCGAAAATACACATTGGCCCACTGGGAATCCCCCAGGTGCTCCCGATTAGCCAATCCAGGCCTGACAGAATACATATATTATAAACAAAAACGTTTATTTTGGATGCGATTAATTGTGATTAATTGTTTGACAGCACTAATATATATATATATATATATATATATATATATATTAGTAAATAATATATTATAGTTAATATTTTTTTTAAATGTACAAGAACAATAAGAAAACAGAATACATTAAAAGTATATCAAATGTATACATAATTTAATACATTTTTTAAACCCTCAGGAGTCGGTAGAACTACTTTGGCCAGTACTTGCATTTTCCTTGCTCAAGCCTCTATCAGCATTGCACATCTTGAGACTGGAATTTTTGTTCATTTCGTTCCAGCATTGCTCAAGCTCAATCAGACTGAATGGGAACTGAATGTGAACCATAGCTTTTATGTCATTCCACAGATGCTAAGTTGGATCATAGTCTGGACTCTGACTGGGTTGCTCCAGGACATTCCTCTTTTAGAACTGAAGGCATTTCTATGGTCATCCTCCTGTTGAGATATGAATAAAACTCATCTTCCCAGTCCCAGAGCTCATGCAGACTGACGCATATTCTCCTCAGGGAGTTTTTTCTTTTCTTTTTTTTTTCAGTACGTTTTGTACTCAAACATTTTTCTTAACATCCTTCTACTTTCCTCAGAGAAGAATTCCAGACGCATGATGCTGTCAGTGCTATTGCATGACTGTAGGGATGGTGTTTCTACAGTCATATGCTCTATTAGATTAGATCTCACAGAACTGAGGCTCAAAAGTTCAGTTTTGGGCTGATCAGAACATAAAATTGAGAGTCTCCCATGTGTTGGGCCAAACTCCAGCTGAGATGTAATATGAGTTCTCACAAAGGCTTTCTGTGATACAAGCCAGCTATTGTGTCATTCTCAGTTGTGTCATGATTGTGGGTCTCTTAGGGCGTAACTTTATCACACATTTCTTAAAAACAATAATTATTATATAATCAACTCATACACTGTTGGTGGACAATATGATGAGCTTATACGTTTGCTCAGATATGCAATGTCAATTCAATACATATTGTGCCTAAGTCTGTGCATATTTGTTTTTTATGTACCCTTTTTGAACATGCACAGGAATGAGTGTTTACTGTCACAGTAACATGAAATTCAAGCTTTTTGTCCACATAAATCATCCCATAAAGTATTATAGCTTAACACTCCTGCCATGGCTTTAATAAATATAAATATTGATAAAATAATTAAGTTTTGTTATGCTAATAATAATAGTTATTATAATTACTTACTTACTTAATCATCTTTGTCCCATGAGAGACATAAGGCTGAAGTTATTATAATAGTTTTAACTTTACTATTATACTAATTAATAATAGTAATAACAATGATTGCTGATATTATAATTAATTTAATACTTACTGGCCTTGAAAAGCTTTAAATTATCCTAATAAATGATATTAATAATAGAGAAATAAACTAGAAAATAAATAAAGTAAAATCAAATAAATACATATTATTGTTGCTGTTGTTGTTGTTGATGATAGTAAAAACAGTGGTCATTACTTATTATTATTACATATATTATTAAATAATACAAAAAACTGAGAAAATGAGTATGTAAGAGTCTTGCAATGTGAAGAGTTTTCAGCACATAGACAGAATGCAGTAAAAGAGCCTTGGATATTATTATATATTCTTTATAATGTCCAGGAAGTGACTCAGACTTTTTACCAAAAGGCCTGAGATTACATGATCATACAATTATTAGACCTGGCATTGTTGTTCAGATGAACTGGAAGCTGTTGACTCATCAGAACAATTTACTGACCTTACAAAGGCCTTGGTGAGAGGAGACCAAAATAACACATAAATCGATACCCTCCCAGATGGTTTGTGTGAGCAGACATTGGTGTGACGCTGCACTATTTGTGAGCTGTGTTTGGAAGGATGTATGGGAGGGGTTGGGTCATACAGTACATGTGCACACGTGACAGACAACTCAGCATTCCCCTCGGACACACAAATTTGGTGTCTTCCCATTTATCTAAATAACCCACCAAATCTTCAATGAAGGCAGTTGGTCCATAAAATGATGCATTTGTGAGGGTCCCAGCAAAACTAACATCTTTTACAATAATTACTTTTTTTTTTTGCTTTCAAATACAGTGTTAATGTTTCCATACCTCAAGCATAGCTTTGATGCATGCATAAAAAGATATTTTTTTTATGCCCAGTAGCAGTAAGGCTCGTATTTCCTGTCTTCACCAGGTCAGACGTCAAAAGCTGGGCAGTGGTTCATTCAGTAGGGAATGGGAAGGGAGATTTTAGAAGATATTTTGAGTAAGGGATGTACCGGCGATAAACGGGAAGTCATGTGAAACATGCCTTCTGCATTATACTAAAAAAGAGATATGAGAATACATTTTGCAATCACACAGTCACACAGTAACATTAAGCATAACGTTGAAGTTCTTATCTGTTGCATATTGCTGTATGCTTTTAGGGTTTAAAGGTTTAGGGTAAAATATAACATAAACAATATACTGACACTGGATTTAAGTTGCTTTAGGAACAATGCGTTCCTGGTCGAAATGTTTTTTAACCTTCAAAATTGCTTTCACCAGCACAGAACTAAAAATACAGACAATTGCGCCATCTAGTGGTTGCAATAACCTAAAACAACATGCCATCAATGCCAAAACTGAACTTGCATTGCGCTTGCTTCGATTCATTTAGAATTTTCCAAACCATTGCACGCTTGTTCAATCTAAAAAAATAAAAAAAAAAATCTCAAGGAAATATGAATGAATTTTGATTTCGAAATAGTGCAGAGTAGACACGTGACTGTACCTGCACCAGCATTATTGTTAACACTAAGCATATCAACCATATAAGCAATGCATAAGCTCAAAAGAAAGATCTAGGCCTACGTATTAACACGCCTATAACTTACAGTCCAAATAAGTCACTCGTATTTTATTTCAACTTAATCACTCCTGTCTGGTGAAGTTTGTGCTAAAGCTTCAAAACCTCCGTCTGTCATGCTAGTTCATTGCTTTAACATCACTTCACTTCGTCACTTCACTTAAACAAGACAAATGTTGTTTTGCAAAGAACATGATTCTAACAAAGAATGTTTGCTCATTTTTGATGTTCACTTTAATAAATCTATGTTCATGCTCAACATCAAAACAATGTGGCCATACCATCATTAGTTTAGTTTTTCACAAATATCTTTAGTTTAGATCAAAGCAGGCTTAAAAGTTGGAAAAACATCATCAATGCATTTAAACGTAAAAAGCATTTTACCACATCCATTGTAAAGACTATACGTTTGTGATTTTAGGTAATAAAAGGTTAACTTTGCACATTATGTACAATACAAACCACGCACTTTATCCTGGTGTTAACATCTACAGCAAATCATAAATACAGCACCAACTGACACAAAAACAAACTGTATAGTTAAATTATTGTAGTCTTTTATATACATTCATTAGATTGTATTTACCAAACAGCCAGAGCTTTGTGCACCAGAAAAGTTTTACGAATTTCAAACAAAGCTTATTATTTCTGTCACTATTATTTAAAATCATTTATCTCCTTATTTCCTGACACTGATTCATTCTGACAGCACAGGTTTAAAATCTGGCTATACTGTATGTTTGTTGGCTCAGATGTGTTATTACAGTAAAATTTACATTCAGTTCAACTTTTGAAGTCAATCTCCCTTACAAAAGTTCAAACTTTCATACAGAAGGAGAAGTGCTGGCTATGTTCAAAATGCACAGAATGCACATGTGCATGTAATACAAAGAAAACAACTGTAAAAATGTGCAGGACACACTCGACAGTCCAATTCTACTGAAAAAAATGAATCACGAGCATGAATTTTAACATTATCTGACAGATTTTAGCAATTTTTTTAACAAAAATTTTCCTAGATAATCATGCAACATGATGAAGTGATGAATCTGTAGTGTAGCATACCGTGTTTTCATGTTTTAAATGTTTATCATTGCATGATATGTACTATGCTGTGTTGTATTTCAAGAAAAAGAAGGCAGTATGCATTGAGTAGCATGCTAGACTACACTGAAAACATTCACAGTTCTCCACTTGGAGGCAGTATTACTTCATCATGCTGCAGGTTTGAGTGCATTTAGTCTCAATGCACAATCTGAAATGTACAGTATCATGTTTATACAAAACCTGTGGATGTTTTCACTTCGTTTTAGGTCTGTAATGGAGCACCTCTAACAGAACCACAATCCGATGCACGTCTGGTCTGGCCCTTCAGCTGAGCTGCTCGGTTGCGAATGTGGGCTCTCTGTGAAGACAGAGTTTAGTCGCTGTTGTGCTTTCGTCTTTGACCTCCACCTGACACTGCAGGGACTTGGTGCTCTTGCGGTTGCTGTGGCGGGGGTCGTCGCCGTGGACGCTGGTGTCGATGCGGGACAGGGTGCACATGCTGCTCTGGTTGCGTGGGTGGAGACGGGTGGGACGGAGCTCGAGTTCATCGTAGCTGGATACCTGGATGAAGGGACACCACCTGAAGGCCCGTTTGAAACCGGCCCTAAATCTGGAGGTTTGGAGAAAAATGATCTTCTCATTGAAATGCATTACATATTTATCTCAAAATATTTTAATCAGTATAATTGTAATTCTTAATAATATGTTCATAATCAGCTATAGGATAATAGATCTTGTATGTATGTGAATTATGTAGATGGTCCAAAATTAATATTTGCCAGCACCAGTAAGTATAGTGAGTGAAAATGGCAAATAAACAAGACCAAGTTACTCACCAAGGATCTGCAAATATATATAAAGCAGAACTCTAAGAATGATACTTTTTAATATTCAAATAATTAAGATTACAAATTTATTTTATATATATATATATATATATATATATATATATATATATATATATATATATATTTACAAATGAAATATATTCATCATTTAAAACAGTATATTAAATATATTATTAAAAAATAACATTAATATTTTATATTTCAGCATATTAACATTATATATTGGTATATTTAATATTACTATATTAACAATATATTTAAATATTTTATTTATTTAAAAAAATTTTTTTAACATTTTTAATTAAATGTAACATTATTTATTTTAATTCAAACATATTTTTATTATTATTATTATTATTATTAAATTAAACAAGACCAAGTTACCAGCAGTTGACTGGTAGGTCTTTTCAGTTGTTGTTTTTTTCAACTGCAAAATTGCATAGTTTATGCTGAACTGTAAGAACTGTACTTTTTACACTTTTTTAATTAAATAATCCGAATATATATATATATATATATATATATATATATATATATATATATATATATAATGACTGTTTAATAACTAAGAGCCTTTATGTAAAGTTCTTTCTTTTAATTTTTGATGCGTAGACTGTAGCCTAAGACTATCCCATGTTTTGATATTAACTCACTGTAAATTTTCTAATGGTTTTTAAGTATGTTACAATGTTATATTATAATGTAATTGTTGTTTTACAGCATCATTTCATCTCCGTTTACAAACCAAAATTTTACAATTACAGTCAGTTTGCAACCCGTGCCTTTGCACCACCTGACAGTAGTTTTGCGAATAACTTTAACACGCGACTGACTGCCGCGGCGGTAATACACATTTTGGTTGTCTACCTACTATATAAGAATTTAATATTAATATATTAAATATGTTATTACTATATGTGTATATATATATATATATATATATATATATATGTGTGTGTGTGTGTGTGTGTGTGTGTGTGTGTGTGTGTGTGTGTGTGTGTGTGTGTGTGTGTGTTAAATAAGTCATTGTTAAATAAGACCAACATACTTGCCAGTAACTACTACTTTCAGAACTATTTTTTTACATTTTATATTCAAAAGAACAATACTTTTTTATGCAAATAATATTTTACAAATATTTATAATATAAATGTGTATTTCTAAAGAAAGAAAGAAAGAAAGAAAGAAAACCTTTATGGGCAGAACATTTTCTCCATTGGTAGATGTGGTAACAAGTTAATCTTGGACCTTGAGTGTATATTTGTATATGAGTGATCATTACCTGCCATTCAGACAGCAGTAAATGATGGGGTTGTACATGGTGGAGCTCATGGCCAACCACAACACAGACAGATACACCTGCTGGATGGACTTCCACTTGTTCAGACGCTTGTTTACGCCTGTCACGATGAAATAGACATGATAGGGCAACCAGCAGAGGGCAAAGGTCACCACCACCACGATCATCATCTTCACCACCTGAGGAGAGAGCGAGAGATCATTTAGAGTCACAACATGAAGCATATGCCAGCAAAACAGTTTCAGCTTCTTGTGTTCTGGAAGAAAACAGCATCAGGGAAAGTCACGGCTCAGCTCGCACTCTGTTTGAAGTCTCCATCTGCCGACTCAAAGCCATCTGCTGCCATTGTTAAGTGAACAAAAACTCAAACCTGAAAACTGATAATGAATGATGAGAGGAAACCTGTCGGATGGTGATTTGGCACCACACTGAAAGCTTTTGCACCAGTCATCAGACATGTGAGTAAACCTCAATTTAATGGTAGTTTTTATCATGAAAGAGCAGGAGGAACAACACCGGAGGAAATTGCAGTGTGCCAAAAAGTACATAATTGCATATTTCATATGTAAATGGCACCAAAGGACAATACTGTGTTTTGATTTGTTGTTACTGGCATCAGGTGGAGAGAATGGAGCAGACTGTTCAGGGGTCCAGGAGTCATTTGTTCTTGTTACACTGAAAAACCACACATCCCACACAGCCTGACTTCTGACTAGCAGCATCTGGCCCGCGTTTCAGCGCATCCTAGAAAGTACAAGGCACAAAGTGCTCACTTATTAGACAGGAAGAGACTACTTCTGTATTTCAGACCGAAATATGAGTATGAAATATGACCAACATTTTTCATTTTTGTTCTTTGATAAATAGAAAGTTAAAAAGAGTTGGTGTTTTTTTTGTAACATTATAAATCTCTTTACTGTCATTTCTCATCAATTTAATGTATTCTTGCTGAATCCAAGTATTAGAATAAATAAATAAGACATCTTACTGATCCCAAACTGCTGAATGGTAGTGTGTATTGTATTAGTATGTATTAGTATTTTTTGTTGTTGTTGACAGACAGACAGACAGACAGACAGACAGATAGACAGATAGACAGATAGATAGACAGATAGATAGATAGATAGATAGATAGATAGATAGATAGATAGATAGATAGATAGATAGATAGATAGATAGATAGATAGATAAATGGGGGGTTAAAAGTGGGTAAAAAGATTTGAGTGACCTTAGGGCAGGTCAAACGATCAAAACACTTATGATAAATGCCGTTTTTATGAAAGTCTAATGTAATCCATTTTGCTGAACATCATGAATGTTGTTGTAATAAGGTGATGAAGTCTGCTTGACGTCTAGTCGGTCACACACTGAGTAGAAAACTAGCTGTACCTTCTTGACAGCCAGGTCATGTTCACCTGCCCTCCTGAAGACTGATTGAAGACCATTAATACGCTTCAAATACAACCTTAATAAACTTTAGCTAAACCTGTGTCAAACTGGCACAAAAGGGCAGGTTCTCTGACACTTCCACCGCCTGTGGCTCATCGTATCCACTGCTAGGGTTACGTCATACCTAACCTTTCTCAGCTTTGTGTAACTGTCCATCAGCAATTATTCACAAGGCTCTACTGCGTCGCATTAACTAAAGCAGCTCTCTTCAGGGTACAAGACTCTTGTCGCTTTTTTACAGACAAGGTGCAAATGAAAGTGTTCATTGATTGATGACGGACGGCATTTCTTTGTCTTTTCCAAAAGGTCCGTGTCAAATTATGTGCAAATTAATGAGGCTATTTGAGACGTTGTGAGTGCCTTTTCAAAGGATGCACTAAAGTGAGCAAAGCATACTGAGTCTGAAAGAATGAAGGATGGTTGTATGGTGTTTTCAGAAGCGTTAGATCAATGGCTGAGAAATGTTTAACATTAACAACAGAGGTGCCAGTTTATAAAGTGTTTAGTTTTCAAAAACAATGGGGCAAGATATGAAGTGCAGATCTTTGTGTCACATTCACAGACTGTTCCTTACCATCTGATGCATTTTGCAAAGAAAACATCAAGCACCATCCAAAAAACACTGAAAATAAATTGGTGCAGAAATCTGAATTTGGGCTGATACAACTGAGTAAATTATTATTATTATTATTATTATTATTTTATTATTATATTCTGCTGTTTGAGTTACACTACTGTTCAAAAGCTTGAGGTTAGTAAAAAAAATGTAACTTTTAAGAAAGCAAAAATGACAGTAAGCACATTCATAATGTTAAAAAATATTTATTTAAAATAAATGCTATATAAAATGATTTTTTTGTTTGTTTGTTTGTTTTTTTTGTTTTGTTTTATGGAACAAGTATATAAAATGTTGACAATTCATCTGTGCACATTTTTATACTTTTAAATGTTTTAAGATGTTTTGATAACATAACTTCAGAATGTTCTCTAAACATTTAAAATGTCCAGTTTTTCAAAAAGAAGTTTAAATTACTTTTGAATGGTCTCTGAATATTTTGAAAATACTTATAGTAATAATGTAAAAAAAACCTTCTAAATACATACTTTTTAGAAAAAAAGTCCCTTCAATAAATCCCTACAAAATAATGTTTGTTTGTGTGTGTGTGTGTGTGTGTGTGTGTGTGTGTGTGTGTGTGTGTGTGTGTGTGTGTGTGTGTGTGTGTGTGTGTGTGTGTGTGTGTGTGTGTGTGTGTGTAACAACATTATTAAAGCCCAGATAACTTTAAATGAATGTTTTATTTTTGAATAAAAAATTACTTTTTCCTTTTAGTTTTATGGAACAATGACAGAAATGCTTATAATTCACATGTGCACATTTTTATATTTCTTTCTCATCAAGAGTCTGAGAAAGAGTTCATACACCTTACAAAATGTACTAAAATGCTTTCTGTCAGCTTTCTAGCCAATCAGCAGACTCTTAAAAACAATGAGGTTGTGTAGAGGTGAGTTAACAAGTGCTTTAATCCAGCGTAAGCCTACAGTTCTATTTGAAACAATTCCATAATCTCTGCATCAAAAACAAAAGTACCGGATTACATAGAGCGATCACAGTCATTAATATAAACCATTTTGGCACAATATGAGATGAATTGTCCTAGATTCATCCCTGAGAGGGAACTATCACTGTCTCACATGTATGAGTGTGTCTGAACGCTGCAGCTCACAAAAAGCTCAGAGCTGACCTGCCAGATAAACCAGACATGACCTTAATCTGTGGAAAAATATCAGATAGATATAGCAATACAGTGAGATTCCCTCAGGACAGGTAAGAGTAAATACATAGATTAATTTCTTTGATTTACAAATGCATGGGCTCGTTTCTTAAACTCTGTCCTTTAGTCACCTCATTCTGACGCTCCTAAGACAGAAGTTCCTAAAAAAACATATATTCTATGAACAGTTTTATAATGTTCACATTAAGTTATGAAAACATTATTTCAGAATGTTCACTAAACATTCAAAATATAGTTTTTTCACAATTGATTTTTTATGTTTATACGATCATTAGTGAAAACATTAAAGGGTTAGTTCACCCAAAAATGAAAATTAGCCTGTGTTTTACTCACTCTCGAGGCATCCTAGGTGTATATAACTTTCTTCTTTCAGACGAATCCAGTTGGAGTTATATTTAAAAATTTTCTGGCATTTATAAGCTCTATCATTGCAGTGTGCGGGTGTTTCTGTTCAAAAGTCCAAAACAAGTTAAATAAAGTGCATGCATCCATAATAATATGTGCCTCACATGGCTCCGGGGCACGAATAAACCCCTCCTGTAGCGAATCCATGTGTTTTTGCAAGAAAAATATCCATATTTCAAACATAATAAACACTTTTCTCTCACTTCTGCTAACTGTTGTATGCGGAAGCGTTCCGGTGGATGGAACGCTTGGGTTTTATTGTTTTTATTGTTTTTGTCTCGTCGCGCCAAGACACGGCATCACATTATGGTAAGGGGAGTAATATTTCCTTCCCATGCTTGAGGCAACCGGCCAATCACAATGCACTGGATAGCTGGCCAATCAGCGTACACCTCACTTTTCAGAACGATGAGCATTGTAAAAATTGATGCGTTTCAGAAAGGCCAATGTGAGTGTGCACACCGACGCGCAAAATGCCAGGCGTAAAAGTGTCATTTTTTTAAAAACCTCTCTGGCTCATTTTTTTGGTTTGATGCGCCATGTTAAAAACTGGCAGACCAATGGTGCTTTTGTTCACGTGCCTGGAGTTGATCAAGTTAAAGTAAAAAACAACTTGGTGGCACTCAAACATTCTTCAAAACAACTTATTTTATGTTCAGCAGAAGAAAGTCAGATTGGACTATCAAAAAGCATGCTGAAAGCCACAGATTTGATCATCTACCACAGCATACCGTATGTAGCTCCATATCTTTTGACAAAAACTTTGGGACAAATTGTGTACAAAATATGTTAGTATGTCCTCTCACCTTCCTTTTGGCTCGCAGTTGTCCAACATAATTGTCCGATGAATCTCCAGGAATCTCTCCTCCCCAAAGTGTCACCCCGACTATAGTGTAGGTGATACCCATGACCACTAGGGGCAGCATGTACACCAGCACTGTTACTATGATGTGATACCTGCACAGGTGAGAGGACAGGAAGCCACTGTAAAAAAAACAAGTTGTTTTTATGGGCCTCACCAAATGATAAACCCAAGTAGGCCTATCTAATACTTGGGGCTTGGGTGTTTAGAAAATAAATTTGGATTCTGAGTCCGGAAGACTGTTTGCACTTCTTACACAGCATTTGGCCACTGGTAAATAGGTAATGTGTTTGGTTTTCTCGCCTCACTGGCAGATGGCACTTAATGTGAAGATAGCAGGCAATGTAAAGCTAGAAAGAGCATTACCAATGTTTGAGCAGTGGAAGCAAAGCCTGAGAAGCGCAGGCTGTAGAGAAATTACAATCAAGCAGAAGAAAAACCAATCCGCCAGTTTGAACTCATCAGAGGAAAGCTTGCTGTCTTGCTTTCTGCACACGCATCTGGCTTCTAAGATGAAATCCACCTCATTAGTGACTGATTTGGGACTGTTGGTAACAAACGGATCTCTTACATGAACGAATCCTCAGAAGGTCTCGGCCAGGCGACGTAGCAGACGGTTCTGCGAGGCATAGTTCTCGTGGTCGAGTAGAAACACAGCGGGAAGGCCAAAATCACCGCCAGGGCCCAAATACAGACAATCACCACTTTAGTAGCGGTAGCTGACAGACGGGGCTTCAGAGGGTGAATTATAGCCATGTACCTGCATAAAAAACATGGTAGTTTGGGTAGACTTCTAGTTGTGAAAGGAATCTACTACACATGTCATTTTTGTGTTTCATTTGAAAGAAATATCCAATAGTCACAGTCAGAGTTATAAAAGTCCTGGCTCTTCGAAGCTTTATAATTGCAGTGAATAGGGGTTGAGATTTTGATGCCCAATAATGTACATCCAACCATAATAAAAAGTCCTCCACAGGCACCGGGGGTTTTATAAAGGCCTTCTGAAGTGAAGCAAAGTGTTTGTGTAAGAAAAATATCCTTATTTAAAACTTTTCTTTGTGCACAAAAAGTATTCAGGATTTAGAAAGTATTTAGCTTCGAAAAATTATGGTTGAACCCCTGATGTCACATGAGGGTGAGTAATTAATGAAAGAATTTGCATTTTTGGGTGAACTAACCCTTTAAAATTAAAATAGAAAATAACAGATGATAACACATAATAAGCATGTTGTTTGACTTTATTTTAATAACATCTAGAGTTAATTAGAACATTCTTAGTAATTGAAAGTGCACTTCATAAGTGAATTTATTGAAAATATAATGAAATATGCATAAATTAATCACAAAGGTCTGTAGGTGGCATTTCAAACAATGATAGTTAATCATGTCTCATGTTTATGCATGATGACATCTTTACGGGTAATTCATGTAAAAAAAAAGGTGTAGGATTTACTTTGGAACAATTTTCACTCAGAAACAGAAACAGAAAGAAACAGCACGCAACACATTTAATTAAATGTGACATGTTTAAGTAGACAGACTGAGATTATTTTTTCAAGTTTAATTTACACCTTTTTCTTTTTCTTTTACAGTGCATTAATTAAAGCTATTTTAATACTTCTTGAATTTAAATTTGAATTCTGCATCATGTTTGATCCCTCAATTCAAACTCACAAATTATGCACAATTAATTTCTGAATGGCTGATGTCAAACCTTCTGATAACAGGAACAAGTAGTGGAGGCAGCATATGGATAAACACTCGTGCATGGTGAAAGATTACACAGAGTTAAGATGAAGTGTTGTTCTCTGGCTCCCACACAGCCACAGACTGAGCCTGTAATCTTTTAATGAAGGAAAAGCCCCCTATGCTCTGGATCATGCAGATCAGTATCCCAGATCTCATCTTATTAGATGCATTCATGACTAACTGGATCCTTTGAATAGTGCCTGTGTAATTCTGAGAATGAACAAGTTATAGCTCAATAAATGTAGATAAATCCTTCTGTCGTACACTTATTATTTTGATCCTATAAAATGCAGCATTTTGTGCTGCATGTCCCAAGTTCATGGGCAGGACATGAAGTTTCCTATTTTTCATAGCAGTTAAATGACAGAGGGGTCAAGCGGAAGACGTTCAATTTATGAGCTCCCTGAGGAGATTACTGATGGATATGCAAGAGGAAGAAGGGTGGTCCTAAAAGCCTGTTCCTCTCAAAGTGCTGTTCAATCCCTGCAGGCCAATTTTGCATCAGTAAATCAACAGGATTCTCACACCTTCAGAGAAATGAATTCCCATGACTTTCTAGTCTTTAATGATGACTTAATTCAGATGCCTATGTAAAAACACTCAGAAAGCAGCGTGATGTCAGGTAAAATGGGGCAGACAAGGTTGGGTTGCCATAGTTTTTAAGATTCAAGATCCAATCATTGTAACTACTTGCCACAATAGCGTTTGACATGTAAATGATTTGACTGGTCTTGCTATAGTTCATGTGTGGGCAGAGCAAATCATCTTACAGAGGCTGGTTTGTAAGGTTTTTATATTCACATGCAGCTACCAAACATCTAAATTATTTAAGGTAAAACAAATTAAATGTTATTTCTATTAAAAAAAGATACAAAATAACTTCAATAAAATTAATTATAAAGTTTATCAACTAAAAGTAGTACACTTTATGACTTTTAAAGACATTTTCAAGCCTTGAAATGTTTATTGACTCATCAACAACAACATTTTAACACATATATTGTTCAATTTTAATTCTGCTGTACACATTGACCGGACATTCTGAAATGTAAATAGCTCCCAGGCATTTTATTTTTGTTCATATCTTAACATAAAATGATAGAAGAGACTTGAATAAACACAGAAAGAGCGGTGTGCTTCCGTATAATATACAAACTCATTTTAGTTCTTGGATATTATGAATTTTTATAGACTATTTTCTACACTTTTCCAGGTCTAGAAATCAAAAATTTTACAATTCCCGTTAGATCCACGAAGCCTGATGACGTTATTTCGAGGTCATTAAGGAATTCAAACGTAGCCTATATGTAAACACATTTGGAATTCATAAAATTCGACATGGAATTTATATTAATCATTCACAGTGTTTTTATTATTCATAAACAGCCTCACCTGTCGACAGCAATCGCAGTCATGGAGTAAATGCTGGCAAACACGGCGGTCACGGGAAAGAAGTTGTGGAACTTGCAGTAAACCTCTCCAAAGTACCACTCTCCGTGCGTGGCGTAAATGAAGTTGATGAGCGTGTTGAAGGCGGCCATCGAGGCGTCGGAGAACGCCAGGTTGAGCAAGAAATAGTTGGTCACGGTGCGCATCCGTTTATGGGCCAAAATTATCCAAATAACGATGAGGTTTCCGAACACGGCGACCGCCAGAACGGAGCTGTACGCGACCGACCAAATCGCGACGCGCCACGGCGGCTGCACGAACTGATTTGTGAAATTGCGCGTTACGTTTGAGCCGCTCTGAGGACCAGCCATGATAAACTAACTGTGATATCCTTCTAAAACAGCTAGGATATGATCTGAGACATATAATTATGCTTCTGTAGTGTCAAGTATAGATCTGGCACGTCCTCGTGCGCATCCTTCTGAGCTCCATCCAAAGTGTCCAAAATAGCGGTGACGCGCGCACAGTCATGCTTCATATGACAGACGTCTGGAGATGCTGCTCCTGCCACATGTTGCTGCTCAAATTAATAGAGAAACAGGCAAATGTGGGATAGTTTTAGTAGATTTGCAATGGAGGAATTACAAATGCTTTATAATTTCGAACTAACTAGCCTATACCAAAACTACTTCAGTGTGATGCGACTTCTGAACGAGGCATTTCATTTCACTTCAGCGTCGAATTTATATAAAATGCGCATTTATGTGAGTTTAACGCAATTTAAAAACATTAAGCATTTTCTTTTTTTTATGAAAAGTGATAAAAAGTTATATTTGTTCAATTTATGGGTCCAGGATAGTTCTCCCAAAAAGGAAAATTCTGTCATAAAAAAAAAGTATTTGGAATTATATTTGGATATAATGGAAGTCAATAGCTATATCTTCTTTTGTGCTCAAGATAAGAAAGAAACTCATACGGGAACACCTTGAGAGTTAGTAATGATGGCAGATTGTTCATTTTTCACTATTCCTTTATTAAACGATCAGCTTTGTCTAGAAACCATGGAAAACCAGCTGTCATTATAAAAGTAACATAAATACCATGATATCATGTCAGTACCCACACATTTTTATAGTAAAAACAGCTAGTAACTGTATTTTTGTGCAAAATATGGTTAGCATAATGACGAATGACTATGTTATTTGGAATTCAAAATGTCTTTGTAAGTAGGCTATATTTGGAATTTACATGAACCCCTTTTTATTAAGTATTAAGATGTTCCTTGACGGAACCAGACTTGGCTCAGGAAGCCCCTCCTCCTCATTACAATAAATTTACATATGCTAAATATGATCTAGTTACAAAATATGTCTTATAGTACTCAAGCATTCACTGAAGAAATTATGATATTTAAAATGTTATTAAGCCAATGATAATTTGTACAGATAATGATTAAATAGCATGGATAATGACTGATTTATAGTCCTTTGAGGTTCATCTTAATCTGACTGAAAGGATGCAGGCAATGGTGAGTCAAGTGTGTGTCGCTGTCTAGCTGGTATAAACTGTAATTGGCAATAGAGTTGCTTTGTAACGCCTCCCTGCATTAATTCACAGTCTTTGAAGTCAATCTTAAAACGGGAAGGCAGTGAAGTGTCAGTAGTTTGGAACTTTTTAAAAGCCTGAACTTGTGGTCTCTGTTACTTCTTCTCAAATGAGCATTCTTCACAGCATTCTATAACGTTTTCCACATCTTTCTCTCTGAGCTAACAGATGACGCAAAACAGCTTAGTGTGATGCGAATTTATATTCAGTGCGAGAAGAACATCTTGTCCAACAACAGTGCAACAATTTAATATAAGGGTCAAACTATCTGGATGTGAAAAATACATCAAAAACAAACATCCTATTAACATCCATACTAACATTCATAGCAAGATCAGAGGAATCTTCATATAGCTCTTTTCTATAAGCTACAAGAACAGGTCTGTCAAGATAATAAAAACACAACAAAAGAACCTTAAAATAGCAATTCAAAGCCTTGCGTACAAGGAACATCAAAATGTACAGCTTTCAAGTTGGGATATGTGGATGACTCATATAGAGTAGGCTATATTTAAGGTGATTTTTTTTTTTTTTTTTTTTAGTTTAAAAGATAGATTTCATGCTTTATCATTTTGTGCATACAGCCAAATGGATTTTGAATAAAAGAGTTAATAATAACATAAATCTCATTTTTTGTTATCTATTACTTTTAATGGAATAGCATTACATCACTTGCTCACCAGTGGATCCTCTGCGGTGAACTCGGTGCCGTCAGAATGAGAGTCCAAACAGCTGATAAAAACATCACAATAATCCACAGAACTCCAGTCCATCAATTAATGTCTAGTGAAGTGAAAAGCTGCATGTTTGTAAGAAACAAATCTAAAAACAAACCATCACTTCTGACCAAAATACGAGTCTATAATTCATATAACACTTCCTCCAGTGAAAAAGTCATCCCCTGTTGTCCTCTTACATCGAAATCCACCAACATATTTGTTTAGAGCTGTTTTCTACTGTTTTACTATTTGCTTGTAAACAATGCTTGATCTGTGCCTATTTCTCTCCTGATGCAGGCAAGACAACTTTTTCACTGGAGAAAGCAATACAGAATTCCTATTTTAGGTTAAAACAACAGTCTGAAGATTAATACAGGATTTGTTTCTTACAAACGCACAGCTTTTCGCTTCACAAGACATTAATTGATGGTCTTGTGTCGTGTGTATTATTTTGATGTATTTATCAGTTGTTTGGACTCTCATTCTGACGGCACCCATTCACATCCATTGGTGAGCAGGTAATGTAATGTTACATTGCTCTAAATCTGTTCCCATGAAGAAACAAATTTATAATATATTTTTTCAGCAAATTTTCAGCCGTGGGTAAACTATTCCTTGAAACTACTAGCCAAGATAAAAATGTAGCCTGTACCTATGTACACAGTGTCACCAGTGGGAGTGTGTGCATGTTTGTGCATTTATGCTCATGCCTGTTTGTCTGTGTGTGTTCTAACCACAGAAAGGCCATGTTACACATCTCACCACGCACTCAGGGTTCAGGTGGTTTTGTACCTTTCATCTTCGACCATTAATCCTTTGATGCTTCCGCAGGTGTTTGAGCTCTCTGGGAAGACACTTCCCTTTTATCATGCAGATCTGGCAACCTCCACTAACGGCTGTCGGAGGAGTCCTGCTATCACACCGTCTTTTAGTGCCTGGGGAGAAGCTCTTTCAATTAAAAGGGATTAAACTCTGATTGAAGCGCACTTAATGAATCAGATCAACAGTTGCTTCCTCTACTTCACAAGGGGGAATAATTGCACAATGCAAGTGTGTGGCTTTGTATTAGGGTGAGCTTGTTTTGCAAGTGGACTCTGATAGGGAAATCACCAATCAGCAGGTGAATGTTGTAAAATGTGGATTCTTATGTGGTGGGATGCAATTAGGGCTGCACGATTAAGCGAAATAGCAGCTCATGATTTAGTGTTTGCAGTGTCTCAGAGCAGCTCATTTTGCAGTAAATGTTTCTCCACACAAATTTGTCTCTGCATCCGCTTAATGTGCATTTTGGAGTGCAACATGATTGGTCGAGATGAGAAGTGATCCTGCCTGGGTAGTGTGATTTATATAGTGTCATTTCTAATCACTCAAACACTGACGCTTTTACTCAGAGTACCAGCTACATGTTAAAAGTGGCGGTACGCACAAAAAAGTGCAGGTACTCTAAAGACTAAAATATAGAAGTGCCTGTACTGCATACCGGTGTGTACCGGCCCACTTCAAGCGCTGTCTGTCTTCACAACACTTTTGTTGCTGAAGCTCTCAGCGGGGTCCTACTTCACATGTTTCTAGCACTTCAGAACAGAGATTGCCTTCTGTCACTGATTACATCCATTGTGCACACAGCTAGTTTAAAGATTGCTTTCTCCTGCTACAACAAGAGAAGACACAGTCCTCAAGAACTACCTGATTTCATTCAAGATCGCTGCAGACTCACATCTTTAATTTCTGGGGTATTTTTAAATTGACTCTAGGTTGGGTTAAATTACTCCTTTCAATCATATTGACTGAGTGCAATTGCCAGTTTGAGTGGTACTGCTGCTGAGTTTGAAAGAGAAAATGGATGGAAAAACCAGCCGCTCCTGTGCTCTCATGTGGCATTGTGACATCAAGCTGATTGAACAAGAGACTGAATTGCTCTATAATAAGCTGTATTATTTTTGGTAATTTCGTAGTTTCAGTCAACACCCATTTATACCCATTATGGGAGATGATTGGGGAAACATTCATTATATAAACTAGAGTTGTGCCTGAATCCATTGACAATATGAATCTAAAAGTACAAGTGATGTGTGTAATTTGGAGAAAATACTTTAAGGTTTAATTGTATACGGGAAATCAGATTAACATCACATAGTGTCGTTTACTTTCCAAAAGAGGGAAGCAGAGTATGCAAACTTAAACATTTGCAGCATATCTTGAAATTGATTAACCATGTAAACTAGAAACCATATTTTTTTCACCATCGTGCATTTCTTTTATATGTATTTAATTAATTATTTATTTATTTCCCCTGTGGAACTTTTCTTAATGCATTTCTTGTCCATACAACAGTTCATATCATGGCCAGTGGAGGCTTGTGGGAAACTTTCAAATTAATGCTGTGCTCATTCAACAATTTTAGCAACATATTTTAAATAATGATCATTGTTTTACTAAGTTCAGGATTATGTTTGAATGTGAAAGTGAAAAAAAAACACTGAAAATGTTTGAGAATGATTCCCACAAAAATATGTTCTGCAAGCTTTTTTTTAAGGTAAGATAAAAATATTTTTCTTGGTCAAAATTCATAATTTACAGTGCAATAACAAAAACTGTGAGGAAAATATATATATAATCATCTTAAAACAATCTACTGTAGACATAAGACTTGAGGACGCTGATTGGCTAAATTTCATGTTATATCTTGAATATGTTTATGTCTTCAATCAGCCATTGGCTAAACTGCTACATAGACCCGCCTCCTGTGGGCGTTTTCTCTAGCGCCGCAGAACTGAGCTTCAGACATGCGCACTGCACACTGGTAGGAGACATGGAAAATCACATATGAATATCAGCTCATATAATTAATAATAATAATTATTCTCATTTTGTTGAGACATAAAAAACACCAGCCGTTTATCATCTCCTACTGAAACGCTTCCCCGCTTTCTCTGTCAATATGTAGAGTTGTTATGTTTAGGTAAAAAATAACACAAACTCTCTCTTTTTAGCGCATGTACGAGTCAGCAAAACGCTCGCTCCATGCTGGAGCTCCAATGGAAGTGAGAGTCATGTGTGAAAGATGATCCAGGGCTGGTGACTGAAGCAGGCAGGGAAGAAGAAGGACGAGGTAAATCATAGTTTCGTGTTTTGCATGCCCTGCTGTCACACCCCACCGTGTCCAAACTTCACTCAGTAAGACTATTAGAGGAAAAGCAGTTGGAGGAAGGAGTGTAACAACAGTAGGAAGGTTTCCTTTCACTTTTGTAGCCTTTGCTCTGATATGTTGCATGTTGTTGAAGAATGTCAGACAGCTTGTGTCAAATAAATGCACACAGTTAAACAGAGCAACAGAATACTTGTTACGAATTCGAAGTAAAACAGCAAAACTTCCTCTAGCTATGGAGCTAAACTAATACCATGGTCAGTCACATGTTCTTAAAGGTATACACACATGGATAAACACTCGCCAAATGAGAGTAAACTGGTGTAATTGTTACCCACTAGCTGGCCATAACTATATTAGAAACTGCATAACACAGTTTGGAATTCTAGAATGTGATGTATGAAAGCCAAACACATACTAACAGTCTATAATGAAAGAAGGATGTGACACAACATTAGTGTTTCATGTTATCATTAGATAAGTTTATCTAGGATGCATTGGTTTTCCCCTCAAGAACTCCATATACTGAGATGTATCGATCTGTTATGAGGGGCAAAATCAGTTATGCACAAAACCTCTGAAAACAAAATAAGTGTGTAATTACTTTTCTGTTGTAGATGGCACTATTGTTCCTGCCAGCACTGGCTCGTATGGCTGTATGTGGCGGCACCCATGGGAACGAGCTGTCCGGTGTGTATGTTGTGCAGGAGATGGAGCGACAGCGGAAAGAAAAGGGAGAGGGTGTGTGGCCGATTCCTGTAACAACTGTGCTGGCAAACCTAAGGGCTGTGAAAGAGTGCAGAAGATACATTGACACGGATATGAACCGCTGCTTCAGCAGAGACACGCTGAGGTGAGATGTGGGACTGCAACATGGAAATGTAGTTTTGTGAGTAAATGTCTTATTTAAAAAAAGATGGTAAGGTAATTATATAGTGATGGATAAAGAAATAAAAAGGGGCTTTGTTTAGGACAAGCTTATTTACTAGAATGAATCTGACTTTCCAAAATGAGAAAGAGGTCCCTTTAGGACAAACTATTTTTCTGGAATGCATCAGACTTCCCAACACTACACATGAAAGAAAAAGAGCCGTTTTTAAAAGGAAAACCCAGAAATGAAAATTCTATCATCATTTAGTCACTCTAAGAAGTTATTTGGAAGAATTTTGGCAACCAAACAAATAGTATGGAAATAAATACTATGGGTGCTGTCAGCTGAGTGGATGTTGCTGTGTAGGGGTAGGAATCACCAGAGGCCCCACGATACAATATTATCACAATACATGCGTCATGATACAATATTATTGTGATTTTAAATTATATTCTGAGACATATTGCAATTTATACCAACTTCAAATTATGTCCCAAAGGAAAACTTTGGAAACGTGTTTTAACTTAAATAAACATTTCTCAGTTTGTTTATCTCACTTCAGTTTTATTGCTGCAATGCAAAATGGGATTGTTAAGCAGACAAACTGACCAACACTTTCATGAAAACCTGTGATAAATGTTGTATGCACCTGGCAAACCCAACTATTTGCATTACAGTCTAGTCTAGTCCACCTTAAGTAAATGTAAACAGGTATGCACTGCTGTGCTACTACAGGTATTTTGAACAATGTAACTTGAATTTGTACAAAAAAGTTGTGCAGACACTTCAGCAATTGGGGCATTTAAAAGTAAATTACTGTTAAATTTCAAATAAATAAAACATAGTCTTACATCCGATTTAAAGGGGTCATATGATGCGATTTCAAGTTTTCCTTTCTCTTTGGAGTGTTACAAGCTCTTGGTGCATGAAGAAGATCTGTAAAGTTGCAAAGACTAAAGTCTCAAATCCAAAGAGATATTCTTGTTAAAACTCAACACCACCATCTATTGGACTGTAAAGAAATTGATTTTATTATTTTACCAAATAGTATATTAAAGATTGATACATGGCGTCCGTGTATCAATACAGCATTGCCGCGGAAAATATTGCGATACTATGCTATATTGATTCCCCCACCCCCCCACCCCTATTGCTGAGTAGATTTAATTTTTTTATTTTATTTTATTTATTTTTTTTTTTTGAAAAAAAGCACTACTTTTTAAGAAAATTGAGAAAAGGAAATAAATATAGAGTGAGGTCCATATATATTTGGACACTGACATAATTTTCATAATTTTGGCTCTGTATGCCACCAGAATATAATTAAAATGAAACAATCAAGATGAAATTGAAGTGCATACTTTAAGCTTAGGCTTGAACAAAAATATTGCATAAAATGCTTAGGCATTACAAACTATTTTATACACAGTCCCCCCATTTTCAGGGACTCAAATGTAATTGGACAAATAAATATAATCATAAATAAAATGTTCATTTTTAATATTTTGTTGATAATCTTTTCCTGGCAATGACTCCCTTAAGTCTGGAACTCATGGACATCAGCAGAGACTGGGTTTCCTCATTTCTGATGCTTTGCCAGGCCTTTACTTCAACCGACTTCAGTTGTTGTTTGTTTGTGGGTCTTTCTGCCAGGAGTTTGTTAATTTTTTTACTCCTGGGTTCCCTTTTGCTGTATGTTTTGGGTCATTGTCCATTTGTACTATAAAGCGCTGTCCAATCATCTTTGCTCCATTTGGCTGAATTTGTGCAGACATTATATCCCTATACACTTAAGAATTCATCCAGCTTCTTCTGTCACGTCATCACTAAACACCAGTAACCCAGTGCCACTGGAAGCCATGCATGCTCATGCATCACACTGCTCCACCATGTTTCACAGATGATGGTGTATGCTTTAGATCATGTGCTGTTCTAAGCCTTCTCTGTACTTTTTTCTTCTGGTACAGGTTGATCTTAATTTCAGCTGTCCAAAGAATGCTTTTCCAAAAGTGGTCTGACTTTTTTAGATGTTTTTTGGCAAAGTCTAATCTGGCCTTGTTTGCACCTTGTGGTGAACCCTCTGTATTTGCTCTTGTGAAGTCTTCTCTTAATTGTAAACTTTGACAGTGACATGTCTACCTCCTGGAGAGTGTTCTTCACTTGGCTGGATGTTGTGAAAGGGATTTTCTTTACCATGGAGAGGATTTTCCGATCATCCACTACTGTTGTCCTTCCTGGACATTCACGCCTTTTTATGTTGCTGAGCTCACTAGTGCATTCTTCTCTCAGAATGTACCAATCTGTTGATTTGGCCACTCCCAATGTTCCTGCTATCTCTCTGATGGATTTGCTTTGATTTTAAAGCCTAATAATTCTCTGTTTCACTTTTATGGAGAGATCCATTGACCGCATGATGTTTGTTCACAGCAACAGCTTCCAAAAGCAAATGGCACACTTAGAATCAACTCCAGACCTTTTACCTGTTTAATTGACCTATCAGTAAGTCCCTCCCCTTAAAGGCAGATGAGCCAATGGCAGTCGAGTATCAGTTCCACAGGGAGCAGAACTCGGACATCTGTAGGTTTCAGCGCCATAGAAAAACATTGGAGGATCTGAAGCTCGTATCAGTTTGATGGTGGTTATGCTACAAAAATGGAAAAATGATGTGTCTAGGGTACTTGTAACACTGATTCCAGGTATCCTGAGAGGATGGGCAATAGAATTTATATTATTACATTTCCTAAACCCAAACAAAACAGAGCAAAATGTCCCTAAGCATTCAATCACAATCTTAATGAAGACAAAAAGTTCATTTTCTGGTTGTCATAATTTCATTAAGTTGGAATTTTCATCTGCTCAAGCAGAACGTTAATGTCATCTTGCATTTCAGCAAGATATCTCTGGCTAAAATTAACATTAAAGTTAGTGCGTCCATGCTAAAGTACAAACCTAAATAGCGGCGGACTGTTCTCACGTCATGTACAGTGTAGGTCAAATATTTAATTCCCACTTGAATGGTGGCCCTTCTGTGTCCAAGATTGTTCAAAAACATAGTGGGACAAGGTTTTCACACTGACAGATGTCATTGTAAGAGAGTGAGCAGCACCGTTTGTTTGTCTGAGGGAGCAACAGTAATTAAGGACAGATAGGTTCATTGAGGTAGAAATAACAAAGGAATAGCCCACATCTGTCAATTATCCAATTACTTATGATCCCTTGAAAAAGGGGGATGTACGTATTAAAGAGCTGTATTTCCTTAACCTTTCCTCCAATTATGATGAGAATACCCTCAAATTAAAGCTCAGAGTGTGCACTTTAAGCCCATATTCATTATATAACTGTAACTTGAATATGTTTTGGTCGCCAGCTAAAATATCAAAAATCGTGCCTTTGTCCAAATATATATGGGCCTAACTGTATTTATACATGTAAAGATGTGAATCGATGTTAATCTAATATCACCTCTCTCTTGCAGTTCTCCTGTTACAGACAGCAGCCCGTATGAAGTCCGGCGTGCTCAGGACCTGAACAACCTGCTGGGACTGAAAGGATCCACCGATGCAACAGACATGATCTGTGACCTTCATAACACCACGTCCAACATGGGCCTCACACTCATCCATTACACATCCAGTGACTGGGTGACCCTGCACATCTGCAAATACTTACAGGCAAGAACATTACTAGTGTGCTTCAATAAATGCCGTACTAGAAACTAAGGTCAGTCGTTCTCAACTGGTGGGATGTTTGACCCAAAACTGAAAAGACAGCAAGCTGTACATGTCTCAAACAGTTGTACTTAATATTCAGTGTAAAATCTGGTTCCTGAAGCAAAACCAGTGAAGAACCACACACCTGTGTTGTTGTAAATGTTTTGTTTTAACTGTGTTGACCATTCCATGAGTAGAACATGTTTTTTTGCACCTGTACACGTGTGTTTTAATGCTTTGTGTTGTCATGTACACATTTAAGACTAAGATAACCAAAGTGCCTGTGAGAGTGCTGGTACTGGATTTCCCTATTAGTGACGCATATAACTTGGAGTCGGTATCCAAGCATGGCTTTAGTAAGTGATGGTGATCATCTCAATGCATTTGCTTTGTGTACTCAACCACAAATGAGTATTAAGATGACCTGTGTTTCTGTAGCTCTAGAGGTCGGGCCGCAGCCGCATGGTGTCGTCAGAGCTGACATCTATATCATTATGAAAGAGGCCGTCGACTTGACAATAGACTGGATCCACAAATTCAACTCAGGTACTGTAAGACCGTAACAATTGTGGTTTATATTTGTCTGTTGGAAGTGTGATTTATTACAAACTATGTTGTTTTCAGGAACAGTGTTTGAAGGCGGGGATGTAGAAGCCTTTAAGTTCATCAAAAGTGTTGATTATCCCAGAGATCCAGAGACTCGGACTCTCACCGCTGCCATTCATCCTCAGCTGCAGGTGCCAATCATTCTGCTATTTATGATATTTACACACAGAATCGGCAAAGATAATGCTGTGAACAATATGTCCAGATCATATTTCATGCCTGATCTCAAGCTCGCTTTAGGACCATTTTTTATTAAAGTCATGGAGAAAAAAGATCTCATTGAATTACTATAATGTGGAAAATGATTAAAATGGTAAAGTATTTATTCATCATGGTAGTATTTGTTGCACTGCTTTTATGCTGATTTAAGTAAAAAAAAAGTTTGGTATTTTTTGGGGAATTATATAAAATGGGGGAAATGTATGATATATGTATGCAAGTATGTTTTGTAAATGAAATATATTTTTTTTTTTGATAAATCTAAAATATGTTTTTTTTTTTTTCCTAGGACAGAGACTTCTGTCTCCTCAAGCGGGGAGACCCTTTGTTTTTTACATTTTCTGGAGAAACCGTGAAGTATGAAGAAGAAGAGACACTTCATCCTTTCTTTATCAATGAGGCTGCTTACTATGAAAAAGGAATTGCTTTTCACTTGGCTAAAAAGTTGACACTGACAATTCCAACAGTGCAAGTGCAGAAAGACTGAAGGATTGGAGAGCAAAGGATATTAAACTCGGCATGATTGCCAAAAAATCTAACATCAGTCATATGATTTTATAAGACAGAATGGCACTTAAATGATTTTAACAATTTTTCAATCACTTATAACTCAGGTAGACATCATGTACATATTTGTAGCTATATGAAAATGAAAAGCTAATTTAATTGTCAAAATTTATGCGTTGAGTCAAATATTACACATTTTTAAAAATGTAATACAATATTTGGTCCAAAGTGTCTTATACATGTAAGGCTATAATTTCTGCTCAGCCTATGTCATGTAATTAATTTTTCATATTGTTGGGCCTTTTATGGTAATAATAAATATTATTGCTTCTTTTTAAAGACATTTTGTTTCCTTGGGTCTTGAAGCAAAACCTGCTGAGAACCACTAATCAAAGTGATAGTGTGAAAACGTGTCTAGCCGTCAGAACCTTACATCACAGAGACACAATCAGCTAATCAGACAAGTAAACACATCTTTTGGACACTAGGTGGTGCTATATTAAGTTTAGAAACAATTATTTTTTTATCCCTAAAAAGTTACTAAAAGAATTTTGATTTGTTGAAGTGGTGTGTGTATGAGCTAATTAATTGGTCCGGTGTTGTTGGTTCTCACAAATTAACATACATTTTTCTGAATGCAACGTCCAAACATAACAAAACTTGATACACAAACTACAGAAAAAACATAGGACGCACGCCAAGTTATTTAAGAATTGCACCTATAGGGGGCAGTACTACTGAAAATCCTTAATAACAATGCAACCGCATGATTGTATTTGGTGGATGTCCTATTATATTAGGTGTGTTCGACTGCATGACATTAAAGTACCGCAAGTGTGATTCGAAAGCATGCAGGGCTGTCTTCTCTCTATATCTCTTTGATGATACTTTGATGTCATACAACAGTTGCTCTGCGAAGCGCTGCTTCAAGTCGAACAAGTTGTGTTTAGTCTTGGCTGAATAGATCTGCTACACTGCTGCTGTGGCAGAGAAAGTCCCGAAACTTGCTACTGCAAAAACATCCACAACATGCTGCTGTGAGCATGTAAGAAATATTGCTACTGCACATTTAACATGAATAACCCCATAGCATACATGAATCACATCGTAGCAGATCTATACAGGTGGAGCTGGGGAGAGTTTCTGAAGCGATCTGCACTGCTACAGCAAGCACTAAGTATTTGAATGTTAAGCAGCGAGCTCATTGGCTGCTGACATCAAAAGAACCAATCAGCTGTGCCATGTGATAATCATGTTATTATGTCAGATTGAGTTTGACCTATCGGATTGCACCATCTAGAGTTTCATGGCAGAACTTTGGATATAAATAGCAAATATATAATGTGTTTTTGGTTGTAGCCCATAATGACTGATTGACTTAGCCAAACTTAGCAAACTTGATGCACATGGACAATAGGACATTATAAGGAAACCTGTACAGTTTCCTGAATTTTCAATGCTTAGAGGCACCATACTGTACAATGCTAACGGCGTGATTCCAATCAAAGAAGTTTTTTTTTTTTTTTTAAATTGGCTGTTTTGCAACAGCAGGTGTTTATGCCCTGAAGTCGGAAGTAGGAAGAAATTGTGACAGGAAATACCGGTTGGTTATGAAAGACAGGGGAAGAACTGGTTGTACTGTTTACGTATAATCATAGGATCTGTGGTCCTCTCAGTTGTCATGTTTCTCCTACCCCCTCTTGTTTTTCTTCTACACACACTCTCTTTTTAGTGCTTGTGTGAGTCAGCAAAACGATTGCTTCATGCTGGAGCTCCAGTGGAAATGAGAGTCATGTGTGGAAGATGATCCAGGGCTGGTGACTTAACCAGGCAGAGAAGGTAAATCATTAAATCATATATTACTTTACTGTGTTTGAGCAACTGGGGAAGAATGTCTTAAACTATTAATGTGTGTGTGTGTGTGTGTGCAGATGCTGCTCCTGCAGTGTTGTGACCCCTGAGGTTAGATAAGGCCTGTACTGACTGAAAGTGTGTCACACCTCACCGGGTGTGTCCAAAGGTCTGCTGTGCCTTGTGCAGCTTCACTCAGTAAGAGAATAAGAGAGAAAGCAGCCGGGAGAAGGAGTGAAACAGCATTACTTCTGTATTAAAATAGCAGTAAGATTACCTTTCATTTTTAGAGCTGTTGCTCTGAAATGTTGCATGTTGTTGTAAAATGTGAGACAGCTTGTAATAATGGTCTTCAGTAAATGCATATTATTTAAGAGAGCTACAGAACACTTCATTCTAAAGGAAAACAGCAAAACTCCCTCTAGCTGCAGATCTTGAAATAACACCATGGTCACATGTTTTTAAAGGTGCACACACACAGATAAACACTCCCCAAATGAGAGTAAACATAGACATAATAAAATTACCCACTAGTCAGGCATTACTTTATTAGAAACTGCAACATTACACAGTTTGAATGGAATTCGTGAAATGTGATGTATGAAAGCCAAAGACATACAAACCGTCTACTAAAGAATCTATCTATCTATCTATCCATCTATCTATCTATTCTCTCTCTCTCTAGTAAGTTGTAGTTAACAATAATAACCCTTTGTCCATTGCTTTATTTTAATTTACCCCATTTTCCCTAATTTTCAGTAAATAATTGTTTTTCTCAAGTGCAACAGTTGTCTTTTGTTCTCATTAACAGTGCAGTTTTCAGTCTGTTGTGCCAACCATTCAAAATAGTCAATGTGTGACCCTTGTTCTATTGACCTCCGCCATAGGATTATTAATGATGGTTTTGTTGTTTATTAACTCTCTCATCAGTTCTACATATCATCTACAACTACGAATCATAAGTCAAGTACATAACGTTATTATATTGTCAGTTAGAATAATAAAAAATAAAAAAAAAAGCTATAGGTTTTGGTGTGGGTTAATCTGAATGAATTAAAAAAATTGTTTACACTAAAGCACTTACAATTGAAGTCAAATTACTTTAACTGTTAACTGACAACATGCTATAGACCTCAATTTATACTGGCCACACCTCTTTCTTTCTGTTGTAGATGGCACTATTGTTCCTGCCAGCACTGGCTCGTATGGCTGTATGTGGCGGCACCCATGGGAACGAGCTGTCCGGTGTCTATGTTGTGCAGGAGATGGAGCGACAGCGGAAAGAAAAGGTAGAGGGTGTGTGGCCGATTCCTGTAACAACTGTGCTGTCAAACCCAAGGGCTGTGAAAGAGTGCAGAAGATACATTGACACGGATATGAACCGCTGCTTCAGCAGAGACACGCTGAGGTGAGATGCTGGACTGCAACATGGAATGTAATGTTAGTTTATTATATAGCTTGTATATTAGTCAATATACGGACTTAAAAAATTGTAAAGGTTCTAAAATGGGTCTGTTGTTTGTTCAAATTGGAAAGTAATAATTTTGAATTATTAGCAAAATATATTAAATAGTATGTGATTGCATTTACTCTTATTTGTATGCCTAACATGTTGAAAACGTACAGCGCTTCTTGTCTCATCACATTCAGGAATTACATGCAATTTAAGTAAAAATTTGAGTAGTTTGCATTACTTGATAATACTGTCCACTGCTGAACATTTCTATAGACCTTTTTCACATTTCTGTGTTTCTCAGCAGCAGAAATCGTCATAGCTGGGTAAACTTCTACAGTATAGCGGTGAATGAGAGACTACCATGTATTTTTTGCATTCCCATTTGCTCAAATAGCAAAAGAAAAACCCCATGAAAATGTTTTCATGACTTTCAAAAAAAAAAGGAAAAAATAGAGTGAGACTGATCAATCGTTCAATTAGAAGAGAGAACAATATCAAATTTTCTGTCACGCCCATAGACACTGCATTATAAACACCCTCGGCTTTAGCATTAATTAGTATTTTTTTGTAATTCAATACATTTATACATTTGTACATTTATGTACATACAATAAAAAATTAAATATAAAAAACTGGAGGATTTACAATGCTGATGACTGTTGAAATGCGTCATCACGGTCTTGTGAAAAGGGTCTATTGTAAAACATTTGTCAAATATTACATTTTTCACTATTTCCATCTTACCTAGCTCTCTTTTAGTGTTAAAACTGATAATTCACGCTGAAATTAGCACTCAGTAAACTTTCCCTTTTTTTATTTGATTGACCATCTCAACCATTGACGAGCACTGAGGCAGACCAAATATAAACATTTTATTTTTAAAGTTACAAAAATACCTCTTTGTCATTCAGGTTTTTTTTTGGGGGGGGGGGGGGGGGGGTCTTGTCCCCCTCAGTGTCTATGGTACAGCCCTGGATGTATGTTGACTTGTTGTGCAGCAATTCTGGTTAACAGAGATGTAGTAAATATATTTCTACATGAAAATATGTTACTGTGTAGCTCTAAAATGCTCTGTTTCTTGCAGTTCTCCTTTTACAGACAGCAGCCCGTATGAAGTCCGGCGTGCTCAGGAACTGAACAATCTGCTGGGGCTGAAAGGATCCACAGATGCAATAGACTTGATCTGTGACCTTCATAACACCACGTCCAACATGGGCCTCACACTCATCCTTTGCACATCCAGTGACTGGGTGACCCTGCACATCTGCAAATACTTACAGGCAAGAACATTACTAGTGTGCTTCAATAAACACCATACTGGAAACTAAGGTCAGTCGTTCTCAACTGGTGGGGTTGTTGTGACCAAAAACTGGACAGACAGCAAGGGAAAAAACTATGATTAATGCAAAAAATAAACTGCAACTTAATAGCAAAATAAAGTAATAGTTAGGATAGCAAAATAAAAAAATACGTAAAAACACCCATTTTTGTAATGTATTCTGACTACTTTTGGATTACTTTTAGATTACTTTTGATTAGTGCTGTCAAACGCGATCGCGATTAATCGTTTGACAGCACTACTTTAGTTTAGAGATTTAAATGGGAATTACAGTTATAGTAAACAAATATATATGACCATTACTTGTCATCTGAGAACATGCAAATGTGTTGTTAAGGCTTCAGTCCGTTACTTTTATTGGTTAAAAATCATCCGAAATGATTTTTTTGAGCAAGTACATAACCAGCCACGCCCCAAACAATCCCGACTTCCAGAAACCTTCATATATCGGGCCGCCTCCTACCGTACTATTTGTCTCTTTCTCTCGAACCCACCCTTTCCTTCCCTTCTCATCTATTCAGCCATCCTTATCCCATATTTCTCTTTCTTTCAGGTTGTATCAGGGTGTCCTAATCGTCTGCCCTAAATATACGATCGAGACGATACCCCCACCCTGAGGCTCTCTGGGCCATCAATTCTAGATGCCCTTATCAACCTGACCATCATCCCATTCCCCCTTCATCCTCTTTAAACTCTTCCCCAACATCCTGTTCAATTAACTATTCCATAGCTCGTTTGTGGCGTGGTCCTAGCTCGTGAAGCTTATAATAAATTTTCTAATCTGAGCCTTTTCTCACAGCAGCTGGAATAATTATATTTATCATTTAGATGACGGATTGTAATCCAGAAAGGATGTGTTTATGAAACACGTGACTGAAATTAGATTATATTCCAGTTTTAAATGTGCATCTGATTACAGATAGACTATGCTGAATTACACAAGTTTTGTATTTTAAAGAGAACCAGTTCTAAGGAAAAATAATTTGCTTTTTGAGTTAAAAGAATATCTTTATATGAAATTTGAATGGTATGACAATTAGACTGCACAGAAATTGAAATCACGCAATGCTAATGACATGACAATTTGAGAACAAACTATAACAGTGATAATAATTTTGCACGGTCTGAAGTGATATGAGCTAAGCGATCATTAGATTTAATCACCATTGGTAGCGCGATTTATTGTAAAGCTCTTTTCCGCAGTTGGTCAGAACAAAAGTGGCAGACTTGTTACATACTTGTTTAGATGATAATATCTGTTGAAAATTATTTTATATTTCAAGATGTAGGCTAGAATCTGACAGCCACACATACTCCTCAAAACATTAGTTTCATCCGCTGGAGCCACGCAAAGACGATAATTTCGCAAATACCTGCAATTGCAGGTTTAAAACGGAGATGACAAGAAAGAGGCAAAACTTACGGACTGCAGCTTTAAATTATGCAATCCATAAAAAAGTAACTGTAATCTGAAATATAATTACAAGTACTACATTTATGGAATCTTATAACGTAACCAGACTTGTAATCAGTTACTACCCAGCACTGAAAATACCGAATATTAAGTGTAAAATACAGGTCCTGAAGAAAACCAGTGACGAACCACAGACCTATGTTTTTGTTTATGTGCCTGTGCACGTGTGTTTTGATGCTTTGTGTTGTCATGTACACATTTAAGACTAAGATAACCAAAGTGCCTGTGAGAGTGCTGGTACTGGATTTCCCGATTAGTGATGCTTATTCCTTGGAGTCGGTATCCAAGCATGGCTTTAGTAAGTGATGGTGATCATCTCAATGCATTTGCTTTGTGTACTCAACCACAAATGAGTATTCAGATGACCTGTGTTTCTGTAGCTCTAGAGGTCGGGCCGCAGCCGCATGGTGTCGTCAGAGCTGACATCTATATCATTATGAAAGAGGCCGTCGACTTGACAATAGACTGGATCCACAAATTCAACTCAGGTACTGTAAGACCTAAACAACTGTGGCTTACTTGTGTACTTTCCGTAATATTTTATTATTAAGTGTGTTATATTTTGAACTATGTTGTTTTCAGGAACAGTGTTTGAAGGCGGGGATGTAGAAGCCTATATGTTAATCAAAAGTGTTGATTATCCCAGAGATCCAGAGACTCGGACTCTCACCGCTGCCATTCATCCTCAGCTGCAGGTGCCAGTCATGCTGCTATTTATTGTATATCCACACAGAATCAGCATGAACATGTCTAGATCATAAGAAAATTATGTTTATTTTAGGACAAATATTATTTTCCGTCTCCATTTTCTATTACAGGAATGGTGAAAAACTATAACTATAATTATTGTAGTGTGGAAAAAAGATCAATTATTATTATGGTAAACAGTGCTGGATTACATGTAATCTGGATTATGTAATCAAATTCTAAAAGTGTAGTACTTGTAATTAGATTGTTACATTTTTAAAATGCTCGTAATTATATTACAGCTACTTTTTATGGATTGCAGGCCCCACTAAGATTTAAAGATAATATTTCAATCTAATAACACATTCACATGTTCTCTGATGTCAGTTAATGGTCATATTGACATGAAGGTAAACAAGATATTTCAAATTTGGGCGTTCAAGTGTTTCATGCTTTTATTTTAAAACAATTTATTGTTTAGATTTTTAGGATGTAATTAATTATTAGCTCTTTATCAACTAATAAACCTCCAAGGTTCTTTAATTTACCACAGTTTGGGAAACACTACAGTAATGTAAGGTGTTATGCATTTTATGATGTTGACAAAAAAAAAAAAAAATTAAATCTTATTTTATTTATTTATATATTTAACAATAATCCCATTTAAAGTTAGGTCAGAAGTAATCTGAAAGTGGTCAGAATACATTACCTGAGACGAGTGATCTAGATTACATTACTCACTCTTCATCATGTAATCTATAATCAGTTTGTAAATAATCTACCCAGCACTGACAGTGATTAATTCATCATGGCAGTATTTGTTGTACTGCCTTTAAGTTGATTTAAATTAAAAAAATGTTTTCTTTTTTTAATGGGAGTTATACAAAAGATGTCTACATGCAAACATGCTTTGTGTATCAAGAAATGCAATCTTAATAGTCCTAAAAAAATTTCTTGATTTTTGATTACAATGTGACCTAGATATATTTATGTGAAATATACCTCAAATCTTTTTTGTTTTCTAGGACAAAGACTTCTGTCTTCTCAAGCGGGGAGACCCTTTATTTTTGTCATTTTCTGGAGAAACTGTAAACTACGAGGAAGAAGAGACACTTCATCCTTTCTTTATCAATGAGGCTGCTTACTATGAAAAGGGAATTGCTTTCCAGTTGGCAAAAAAGATGATGCTGACGATTCCAACGGTGCGAGTGCAGAAAGACTGAAGGATGAGAGAGAGGAAAACATATTAAACTTAGCACAATTACCACCATCAATCAGTTGATGTCACAAGAATGTCACTGAAATGATTTTTACAACCACTTGTAACTCAGGTATACACTATGTACTTTTAGATATATGACAATGAATGGCTCATTTATCTGCTGCTAAAACACGAGCAACAGCGTTTTGAATGAAAAGATGTTTATTGTGACCAGCAAAATGTTCACTTGACAGAAACGTGTACAAAACTGTATAAAAAAGGCAAACCGTCTGAAGTATTGACATCATGATGATGTCACAGTGGAGTGTGAGGTATCCTCTTGACTGTATTGCTAATATACTTTCGCTCCTGCCTGATTGCTTTGAGAAAATGGATTTGAAATAAAAAGACAAAACAAAAAGCACACTCACTTGAAAAAAATGTGACTTCAAATATTACAACACAAAGAATAAACACATGGCACAATGAAAACAAGTGAAGCTGGATGTGCACAGTGTGATTTTTACCACTGGTACGATTTTTGCACAATATGATGGCAGTGAAATCTTAAGTAAAATCTACAACTGACTGCAAGTCATCTACAGATTTTTAGTCAAAGTGTGCATGTTACACGTGATGAATGACAGCAGTAACTGGATGTTTTAAATCTCTCGTCCACATCATTTGACATAAAAAATTGTGCCTCTGCACTAATTTCACCAATGTTTAAAGTGGCTTTATATGCACTAATTTAGTTGTCATAACATCACATTATGCAATCCTAAACTGCAAAGCATATCGAAAACAACATCATGGTAAAAAAAAAAAAAAACACAACGTGCACCAGATAAATGTTTAAATGAAGTATAAATATGTATATAAACCACAGCTGAGATGGTTTTAAATTACTACTTAAACCATCACAAACCATTATAACTGGATTCTAATCAAGTCTCTAAACAAATGTGAAGTACACAATAGAATACATTCTCAAAGAGAAACTAAATGGTAAACAACAGAGTATAACCAATGCAAGGCACAAAAAATAAAATAAAAATAATTATAAATAAGCAAACCAAATGTTCAGGAAAACACAAAAGGCTCAAGTGGTTAATGCTTATAAAATTCAGTCTTTCAGGCCAAGGCAGAACCCTATTGCATCTTGGGATTGCAAAGCGCTATAATGCATGAGTAGCTACAACACAGGCTGAATAAAAACACGCTGAGGAGATGGAACTACACCTAACTAGGGTTGCAAAGGGGTGGAAAATTTCCGGAAACTTTCCAAAAGTCCTTGGAATATTCCAAAAAACCCTGGAAAGTTTTCAAAATATTGGGAATATTTCCTAAATTTAATGGAAATGTCCCACCTTTTTGCAACCCTCAACCTAACACATCAAAATAAGTAACTGTGTGACTAAACAAAAGGTGAAGCCCTGAATAACTACTGTTTATAGATGCTTTTCTGTTGAGCGAGAGTCTGCGGATGAGAAGTTTCTCGTCTACAACAGCACAGATGCTAATAGAGTGGTTAAAAAGGCAGTTATATAGTAGGAAGATCCTTCAAGAAATGAATATATTCACAGGACAGTGCTACAGGTGGACGGAGTTAGTTAGCCTACTAACCTTGAGCAGTATGTTCTGACTGTTTCCTTCATAACTTTAGCTTGGTTAGTGGTAAAAGCAGCCGCTGAACGAACATGGCTGAGTGCTTTCTGTGAGAGCACAAGATGCCTTCGGCAACTCTATAATCAGTCCTCTATTGCCTAAGCAACCCTGTAGGCTGTCATTCGAGTGTACTGTTGGCGGTGGCTCCTCGCGGCCCATATGAAGAGCGCGGCAGCCATGATCTGCAGCGGTGATGAGACCAGAGCCAAAAACAAGGACCAGCCCGGTGAATAGTCCATCCCCTCGGGGAGATCGGATATTTCATGTAACAAATGCATGCCCACGAGGAAACAGCATACGGTGGCCATGGAACACAGGCCTGAGAAAACGATAAACGTCAAATTATAATAATCTAATTTTCTGGGAGCTGTGGAAATATAGCCATTAGCTGTTATTAATGTCTTACCGGCCAGCAGATGCAGCAGCCCTACAAATAGTGTGGGAGTGATACTGCGGCAAAGGCAGGCGCACACTCCGATCAACACCGCGAGAAACACCAGCCCCACAGAGACCAGCGGCAACAGGAACTGACACTTCCACAGGTCTGTGGACACAAACATTCAAAACATAACGACAAAGCAAATAACAAAACATCCTGTTGCTGGTTAAAATACTATGTATGAATGAATCTTCGTATAAGAAAATAAAAGTAAACATCTTGTCTGGACTGTGTCTAGACAAACAATTATAAGTGAATGGAATGAGCATTAAAAATGATGTTGGGAACTCTTTTCTTGTCAGGACGTACATGTACGCAGCAGATCTTCTCCACTGTCAATATTCCCAGGAGATTTGTACTTGGATTTCCACTGCTGTGGCAAAGTAAAGGCCTGACATTTAGTCACCATTATCGGATCTGGAATGGAGGAAGCGGAGAGCGAGAAGAGAGAAAAAGCAAAATGTAGTAAGCATCAATTTTTTACTGACTGCACAACAACTAATAATAATAATAATAATAATAATAATAATAATAATAATAATACATAACCATAAGTTCCTCTCCTTACCAGGCTCTTTAAACCCTTGCAAGTCTTGGGGGACCAGGATGCAGCGCCACCAGAGACCCAGCGTGCCGTTCAGCCGGAACAGAGCTATGCTGTAGTTCCTCTCATTCACGTCCTCTCCCTCAAAGACCTGCCCCAGCTTCTGCAGGTCCGAGCCGTTGTTGCCGTCATTGCTGGCCGGCTGGCTGTGGTACTGGTACCAGTGCTGCGTTCCCATGGCAACAGAGAGATAGACGGTGGCAAGCAGGCTCAGCACGGAGCCGATGACCAGCGCCGTGGCGTATCGGTTGTCCACCATGGTTTCGATGAAGTAATGCAAAAAGACTTTCTGTAGATGGCCAACAATTAACTCTTTAGTTGATGTTGCTTTTCATCCTCTTATAATATCCGGTGCAGAACGTCAGATCTCATTCTCGTGGAGGTGATCCTTCTTGAGAGCCTAAGAAGTGTGTCATCTGAAACGGAGAGGAGTGTGATTAAATCTCAAAGTAGTCAAACAAAGTCCTGTTTACACAAGTAACAAGTTAATACACTTTTAAGGAGGAATAAGTCGCTGGATTTGCGAAAGATAATCCCAGTTTCGAGACATTTAGCCAGGTAGCTAGACATTCGTGAGTAATCCTGAGTATTGTATGACTGTGAAATGATTTGTAAGTTACTATTGCACAAGTTACTTCACGTAAAAGCCATTAAACCAAACAAACGATGAGTAGGCACTTCTAATATCAAATGGTATAACAACAAAACTTTATTTTTTTAAAAATAATAAAGAAAAATAAATGATTTTACATAATCAAAAGTCCGACAAAAAAGAAAACAACAGATAAACACTTCATGTAAGTGGTCTTTACCACATTATTATTGAGTTAACTATATAATAACAATATCAATTTCGCAGCATTTAAAAGCACAAAGAAGCATTTCTTTCCCAATATTTTTTAGATATATTTAACTGACACAAGAGCCTAACGTTCAAGATTGCGTAACTTACATTAAAGTTGTTTGAGGTTGGCTAGCATGACAGCTAACAGGCTACACGGCGTAAGTTACTCGAGACTTTCGCGAAAAAAAAAAAGTATCTAAACTTTAAGTGTTCTAACTTCATATAGCAATGAAACATCCTATATAGGTTTTTGTTTAAAGCAATAAAAGCTGTTTGCGATTGTCACTTACCATATTGAACACACCCTTCGCGCTGACGGAGACTTCCGGTTACGAACGCGCGTACTCAACCTAAATCCGCACGGGCACGAGCAGTGCACTCGACCAGATGCGCCTTGTGAGTTTTATTAGGTTTTTATAAAGTCTGTGGTTTTCACACACCCTTACTAAAACAGAAGGACTAAAATGATAAGAAACTAAACCGTTTTCTTCTGTTCACGGTGTACTTGCCTGTTAAAAGTGGCTTGTATCTCTCTTACACTCCTTTTCAGTTGGGTCTCAGTCCACTTTTCATTCAATATTTTAGTTTTTTTGAGGCCCAGACAAACAGAATAGAGAACAGTTTTATTTCGTAATTTCACAACAACAGTCATCATCATTATTTTTAAATATTAGAAACTGAAAGAAGAAGCATAATGTTTGAAAGAATCTGTGGGTATTTGACAATTATTGTCTTGTCATAATGAGCAACTCGCATCCTAAGTGCATATTCCTTCATCCTTATATATATATATATATATATATATATATATATAGTAAACACCCCCCTTTTAGACCCCTGAAATAAAACAAATGTGAAAACACCATATATCACTGGTAAAGAAACAGAGCAGTTTATTTTGCACACAATTCCTGGCTTTAACAGTACAATTAAAAAGACGAACAGTATATAGATACAAAAACATTTACCATTACTTCATATTTCAAAGGATTAGCCAACATGCGGTGCAAAAAAAATAGTGACTCATTTGCAAAAAACAAAAACAAAACAACAGAGCATGTTTGTCCAAATAAAAAACTAAAATATCTAGTATTATTTAAAATCATTAAAAGTGCAAATAATAGAAGGGCTAAAAAAATCAGCAGTATAAAATTAATGGTAACATCATCTTGAAGGCATCTAGTGCATTAAATTTAAGACCAAAGCTCATTCTCCGAGCAGCTTTGACACCTGAGAATTACTGTACAGTACATTACTGAACATGTGCGATATATTACTGTAGATTGGCAGTGATCATATATTCTTTACAGTACTTATGCATGTGATATTCTTTACAATTTCCTACTTCATCCTTTAGACTCCTTCAAATCAGTAAAATGATGTGACGTGAATGTTTTATTCTAAGATCGTTCTGCTCCAGAAGGTCTTGTCTGTTGAACTCCACCGTGCAGGAACCTGAGGAGCAAGGTGACGCCTCCAACTCCAGAACAGTTATGTTGTTTCGGGCCGAGGTGCTGAGCAGGGCTGGGACAAAGAGCGTTATCTGAGGCCCACGGGACGACCAGTAGTGGCCCACGTTAAAACCGTTAATCCACACTTGACCCTGAAATAAAACGTATGTCGTGATCTCTTTATTACACCAGCACTGATCTATTGTGAATCTGATCTCTTCTTTCTGATCATTTCAGTTTAACCAACAGAAGCAGTTAAGACTCCGACCTTCCTCCAGCTGGGAAACTGGATGTATGTGTCCTGAGGGAGGTCAGGAATGCCGTTGGGGATGATGAAGCTGCCAGCGTAGAAGGTTGGAGGTGAAAGAGCAGGAGGAGGGGAGGTAATAAAGTTCCTGGAGGTGGAGATGAAGCCGCTCGATGCTGATAACAGGCCCTTGGGCACTGCTTCATCTGAGTACACTGTCCAGTTACCCAGAACATCAGCATCCAGAGTCAGATTAAACACCAGACCTTGAGGAACAGAACTGAAAAAGAGACATGGAGAAGGGAAGAAAGGATATGGAAAAATGGTAAAGATGGAAAAAAAATAGTAATAACAGTAGTAATGATAAAATAGATAAAAATAATAGTTATTATTCTTACAGAAGTTTTAAAAATTTGTGCATTATCATTTTTAAGATTTTGTTTTTTATTTGTACTAATATTTAATATTACTACTTAATATTTACATTTTTAAATTTAGGTTTAATTTATTTTTATTTCAGTTTACGTGATTATTTAGCCTATGTATTTATTTACAGTTTAATTTTAGTGCTTAATTTTCTGATGTTTATTAACTGAAATGGACACATTAGAAATAAATAAATAAATAAATAAATAAATAAATCTACTACCATCAGACATGTTGACTAACTAAACATTTTAACCTAAAACCTAATTTTTGAGAAAATAAATTTTAGTCGTAAAACATGCATTTTACTATAGCGAAAAACTAAAACGAAAACACCATTATTAATAGAAAATCGTAATAAACAAAAAATACGAGAGAGTACATCTTTACTGGAATGTTAGCGCAGAAGGTTATACAAAAATTTAAAATTGATATTCATGAAAAATGCTCTTTTTTTCAAATGTCTTATTTGTTTTGTTCCTGCATGCCAGTATACTCAGCATTTTTTTGTAATAATGTGTGTTTTCATTGTTGATAATATTTTAAAAACATTTTCCTTATTATATAAACATGTGATTTTGGGTTATTATAAGGATCGCTCTTTAAAGAATGTTGCTTTTATTATAAATTTTATGTTATTTTTATGTAAATTTCACATTCATAAATGCAAGTTTACAAAGGGTAAACCTCTTTTTAAAGTGCTTGAAAAAGAGATTAAAATGTAGATGCGATGTCAAAATCTAAAAATAGTAAAGCAATTAAAACGGTTCATATATGCTCCTCCTTTAACATTTTCACATAAAAAAAATACCCAATGGAGCTTACCTGCAAAGTGATTTTTTTGTATTGAAATTGCATTGTAACATATATGGAAGTGTAGAATATGTATAATTTGTCTGTAAACTGATGCTTATGTAGCCCGTCTCTGCTTTTTAATTTTATTTCACCCCCTTGTTCCTACTTGTTGATGAATGTGAAATGTAATACAGTGGGAGATGGCATTGTACATGCTATTTGTTGACAATAAAGCATTAAAAAAAAAGGATAGCGCAAAAGAATCACTGATCCGGATCTTTGAAGAACCGACTCGCGGAAATGAATCGGATTCCATCACCGCTACGCGTCTCCCAACCACTAGGGAGCGATATCGAGCGCTTCTTAATGATTTTTCTTCGGCTCTAGGTGAAGCACAGGAGGAATGCACGTGTGTTTCCGCACATGTGTAGGTTTTATAACAGTTTAAATATTTTTGTATTGTATCGATCGACACAACGCTGATGATGTCTGCGTCTATAAACAAGAAAACAAACGGCGGAGATGCTGTTGCGAAGGCAGAAGCCCTCGATAACGAAGATGACTCTCCCATTGTGAGCCGCACACGGAGCGGTCGCAGAATACGGACACCCGCGGCCAAAACTCCCGTCCGCCGGACCAGAAAGTCTGTTGTGCGGGAAGATCCGGCAGAACACACCGAGTCTCGGCAGGAATCACCTCCCGATGAATGTACAGCAGATACTAAAGGCGATCAGTGTAGTCCAGAGACAGAACCAGTGTGTCCAGATGTGTCTACATCAGCAGATGTCAGTCAAGAGTCAGGTTTGATAGGGTCAGATCAGACCAGTGAGAAGGAAAATGTGGTAAATAACACAGAGACTGAATCCACTGGTCCCACTGCCCCCAAGAAAATGGCCAATAAAAGGACTCACTCAGAATCCAGTGAGAAGAAAAGTAAGGTTGTACCACTCGGGAAACCTAAATCTGGAAGAGTATGGAAAGACAGAAATAAGCAAAGGTGATTAACACTATAAAGTTTCTTATTGCTGTCCTGATAACACTTGGCTTGTTTAATTTGTGTCTATGCTTTCATGTTCTTGCATGTCTATCAGTCCATGATAATACTTTGATACATAAACTGTGGCTTATTTTTGTAGTCTTATCTGCTTTATTTGTCTGTTTGCTAGTACATTAGTGTTTCTTCTGTCTGGTATCTATCTGACGTGTTCAGTGCTGACTTTGTTTTGTAGGTTCTCCGCTCTGTTGAGGGACAAACCTCTGCGTACTTCATGGGAAAAGAAGATGGAGGCCAAGAGAGAGAAGCAGCTGGTGAAGCAGTACCACCAACAGCTGAAAGATGAGCAGGCCAGAGAGAAAGAGGCGAGTTTATGCACCAAAACTGTGACTTTTTGTCTTTTATTTTTAGTGAATTGTGTCCAACACCCATATAACATTTGTTTCGGAGAATAAGTAATAGCAATATACTGTTTACAGTACGTGTACTAACACTACAGTACAAAGGTTTGGGGTTAGTATAAAGTCTTTCATGCACATCAAGGCTGTTTTAAAGTTAAAAACTGAAATTCGAGTAAACATGGGTCATTTGTGGTTTTTCTGCATCTATATTTGCAGGAGAAAAAGAGGAGAAGAGCAGAAAATCTGAGAAGACGAGCAGAAAATGAGAGAAAAGCAGAGATTGTGCAAGTGGTAAATGCAGAATTCCATTTTGCAGGAAAATTCATTTTTTACACTCTTTCTGTCACATCATTCTTTTTAAATAACTCATTACTGCTTGGCCCTTTCAGATTAAGAATACAGCAAAGATCAAGAGAATGAAGAAGAAACAGCTGAGGAAGATTGAGAAAAGAGACACGCTCTCCATGGTGCAGAAAACACCACCTAGTGTCAAGAAGGGAGGAGCGAAAACAAACAGCAGCTTGTAGGAAGTTTCATTGCTGACCTTAACTTGCTGTTATTAATTTAAATGTTCAGTGCATGTTGAATGAACTGCCATGCAGACCCCACTATGGCAAATACATCATGGAAATGTAATAAGTTTTGGATCCGTGACTCAAAAACAGACTTAATATATTTATATATCAGTATATAATATGCATATATATATATATATATATATATATATATATATATATATATATATATATATATATATATGCTTTATATATCAGTAATAATGATAAAATTGCACTGAGAGGTTTGTGTATTTGCCTTAAAGGGATACTCCACCCCAAAATGAAAATTTTGTCATTATCACTTACCCCCATGTCGTTCCAAACCCGTAAAAGCTTTGTTCGTCTTCAGAACACAATTTAAGATATTTTGGATGAAAACCGGGAGGCCTGTGACTGTCCCATAGAGTGCCAAGTAAATAACAGTGTCAAGGTCCATAAAAGGCTGATTTGTTTCAAATCAAAGCTTAATACATGTAGAAACAACGCATCCTTGTGACGCGGATGATACAGAAGAGCATACGCAGCATACAGTGATATGGAGAGACACAGAGGAGACTAAAGTTGTTATTTTTGTTTTCTTCGCTTACAAAAATGTTCCCGTTGCTTCATATAACCCAGATTGCATGTCTGATGGCAGATGGAGTATTCTCACGACGACTTTCATACCTTTTCTGGACCTTGACACTGTTATTTACTTGGCAGTCTATGGGACAGTCACAGGCCTCCCGGTTTTCATCCAAAATATCTTAAATTGTGTTCCAAAGACAAACGAAGTTTCACGGGTTTGGAATGACTTGGGGGTAAGTGATAATGAAAAAATTTTCATTTTGGGGTGGAGTATCCCTTTAAGTCTCTGGGTCTGATGTAATATTTGTACAACAAATTGAAATAAAAATAAATAGGTTTAGTTTTAAAGGACATCTGTTTCCTATCAACTTTTTGTGTGCATATGAGTTTATCTGATGGTCACGTGAAAAAACAATCCAAATAAATATCTTTATAGATCTGTCCTCAGTCAGTTTCTTCCTGGTCCGTGCATGTGATTTATGTTGTTTGTTATTGTTTTTTAGTACATTAGAAAGGTTTAGTTGTTTCATTTTCAAAATTGACTTGGGATTTTCTGCTTTGTTTACATGTGGTAATATTTGCCTATCCAAGATGCTTACACTTTCAGGATCTCATTTTACATGGTGAGGTGAAATGTTCGGTCGAAAGTCAACCAAGTCAGATGAGGCGACTGTAGAGGCGGAGTTCATATCAAGGAACAAAAAAGCTGTACTTTCTGCTGTCGATGCAAAGAGAGCACAAAACATTTTTTGTTTGCCATGGAGGTTAACAAAGACTTGGATCTATTCCTTTTATTTTTGTCCTTATGACGAAGGGTGAATCATACCGTAAATGTGCCTTATATACAAATTTAACTTCTATTAGCATTATGTAGTTTGATATATCAGTTAAAGGTTCGGATACACAGAACACAGTTTAATCATCAGTAATGCAACAAGCCCTGTTGATAAAAATGAAAGTGAAACAGAGATGTTGAATGTGTTACTGATCTGCAAGAAAACACGAACATAAATTGTGTTACTGTATGTTTAAGTGTTTTGATGATGGAACAAAGATGTACTTTTTGGTTCATTTTTATGCTTTGAGTTGTTCAAGAAATGATCTGGATGAGTTTGTGATAAAACAACAAACAAAAGGGTGTTTTGAGGGATTAATCACAACAAAACCATTTCATTTTCAGTCTTAATCGGTACACTTTAAGATTGACATCTGTAAATGAGAAAACAGATTGTGGAAATGATAGAACTATCTAGCATCTTTTATTTTGTAAAACATAATTTTTCATATGCAACCTTATAAATGTCTAACATGAACAGATGTTTTAAAAGAAAGTTCCTAAAAGAATATATTAATGGAAACATTAACATTTCAGATGAAAATGTCAAAATAATTTATTGTTAAATTGGCTGTAATTGTGATACTTCTGTTTTAAAAAAAACAAAGAAAAAAATAGACTGAAACCACTAGTAATAAATTCTGTTTTGCATTCTTTTCCAATTCAATTCAACTTTATTGTGTTTTTATTTTAAATGGTAGATATGATTATCAACACTTGCAAAATATGCAAATGAAAAGGAAGCAAGGACATCTGACCGTCTGTACAAAGAAAGAGTCACATGATCAGTGTCACAAAGAAATAGATCTGAATAGTAAATTTTTCTTCATTTTACACACTGTGCCATTATTGGCAGGGTCTAATTGTCCTGCACCACAGTGAAATATTAATCTCAGGAAAACTATGTCCTTGTATCTCATATGTAAGTTTGGTTCTTTGACATAAAACTTGACATAGATCCTTAATTGCTTCATCATCACAACAACACATAAATCAGCTGCTTAATATGAAAAATTAAAACACAGTGAGGAAAACAAATTGTTTTGAACTGCACATGTTGTGTCACACTGTTTGTCGTGGTGTGGCAGCCGTGTGCAGTTCCTGTAAATGCATGTTTGATGAAAATCAACCAAGCAGGGCTGGGCCGGGCTTGTTTATTAGTGCCACAACACATGGGAAGTCAAGTACATTCCCCAAAATGTCTCTTTGGTTTTATATATTCATTGATCAGCATTAAGAGAACATCATTTCTGGATTGTGGATGGTTGGCAGCGCAAACCAGCAAGGCTACAGACATTTAAGAAAAAAACTTTTTTAACACGATAGTATTATGGCCCTATGAAAACGTAGTGATTGTCACTTGTGTTTTTGTTTGTTGTCATAAGGTCATGCAATCCTCCAATCCTTTTTCAGCCTGAAACATTAATGCTTTGCCCTTCCAGATTAAGATCAAGAAAATGAAGAAGAAACAGCTGAGGAAGATATCTTTATAGATCTGTCCTCAGTCAGTTTCTTCCTGGTCCGTGCATGTCTTTTATGTTGTTTGTTATTGTTTTTTAGAACATTAGAAAGGTTTAGTTGTTTCATTTTCAAAATTGACTTGGAACTTTCCACTTGGTTAGATATGGTCACGTGTGGTCATTTTTACCTAGCCAAGATGCTTACACTTTCAGTATCCTTTTTTTTCATGGTGAGCTGAAATATTTAGTACTTTGTAGTCCCAAGCTGTATTATTAAAATGTGCAAAAATCAAATGTTTATGACTGATGATTTAATTCTGTACTCTTCAAAACAAATAAAAAAGAAGGAAATAGTATATTTTGATAGTTATGACTCCTCCCTGCCAGTTTCCGTAGAAGTCCCTTCAATGAATATTTTTCATAGTTTGTAATGTATCTCCTCTTCTGAGTAAGAAGACATCAACAAAGACATGAGGTGATTGTAGAGGCGGAGTTCACATGAAAGAATAAAAGGGACTTTCCATCTTCCATGTCTATAAAAAAAATGTTATTGGTGCAAAGACAGCACAAAAGCATCAAAAACGGAAGAGAGAGATAACCCGTGTTGACATCATGGCTACAACTGCTTGTGCACCAGTGGTAAGACTTATTTTAAATGGATTTTAAAGCAGACAATCATTTAACATTGTGACAAATATTAAAATAAGACTGTGATTTCCCACTTGCGTCCAGCCTAATATTTTGTGTTATTATGATAAACACCCCCTCTAATTTTGGTTCTCTTTCAGACTGACTACACTAAGCCTCAGCATGGCAGGCAATGTGTCAAAGAAGACCCCAAAGACACTGTGCTGCATGAGTCTTTGAAAAACACCACTCACACCTTTTTACAGGTTCATCCTCAATGGATTTCTGTGAATGTCTTCAATGGCTCTAATGGAGTCGTGGTTCCTGTGACTGTGTGCAGCATTGATACCATCAGTAAACTGCAGCAGGAGGTCCTGAAGCAGAGACCAGACTTTGTAGGATGTGGAAATCTGGTCTACAATGGTAAACCTGTTGAGCTGCACAAGACGCTGTCTGAGCTGCAGGTGAAGCCAGGAGCCATGCTCATCACATACCAGAAATGTAAAGGAGGTTAACAAGGACTTTCTTTCTGTCTTCCCATTTTTCCTTATCTGTATCCTTATGCTATAGGGTAAATCACACTGGAGATGTGCCTTATGTACAAACATTTGCTTGTTACATCTTCTATTACCGTTAGCTAGTAATGTGAAAGGTTTGGATACACTTGATGATTTATTATGCAGCCCTATGAGTTTTCTTAACTGATTCTGTTGTTTTCCTATCACTGTGAAGCTGCTTTGATACAATTTGTTTTGTGTAAATCACTTCAGAAAGGTGACTTAACTTGACTTGATTTAATCATCTATGCGAAAAGCACACGAGTCAAATGTGTTATTTGAGCTTTGAGAAGACACTGAATGGAAATGTTTTATTTGAACTGGATTTAACCTGAATTGTTTGTGTGTGTGTGTGTGTGTGTGTGTGTGTGTGTGTGTTAAGAGTTTTGGACAAAACAAATCAAAGCATTTAACTTTAAAATTAAAAATGTCAGCATGTCAACAATACTTGTGATTTGGACTACATGTAAATTGATTCTTCTATTTCTATATAAATAAATACAAGTATCTGAAACCTCTTATAACTGCTGCTTTGCATTATTTTCTAATTCAATATTGTTTAAATACATAATTTAAAAGGATAGTTATGATATCCAACACTTGAACTACAGTACATGAACAAAACCTGATGAACAAAAATGATGTTCTCCAGGATGATCAGGCATTTTCTAAAGAAGATCATGAGCTTCAATGGAAGCAAGAACATCTGACCGTCTGTACAAAGAGTACAGACATGGTTAGTGTCCCAAAGAAATAGAGCAGAATCTTAATTATTTCTTCAATTTTTACCATTTACATTTTTGAAATGTATTTCCATATTTAAATGTCCAATATAAAGGTGGTTTTAACAGAGTTAAATTCAACACGCCTGCTATGATCTAGGTTTATTCATTATGAGTTTATTAACAGTACAATTATTTTTGACACATACAATTTCTTATACTAAAGGATGGCAGGTAGAGAGTAGTCTGTGAAATTACAATTACTCCTTATCTTTCCTGTGGTCAGCAGCACCATCTCGCACAAAAGTAAAATAACAATCTCAAGAAAACTAAGTTCTTCTATCGTGTATATAGGTTTGATTCTTTGACTTAAAACTTGCTGAAGATTCTTAATCATGTTACCATCACCACATGACACATAAAAACAGCTACCACTGCTTAAAACGAAAATGAAATAAAACACTATGGAACTAATGGTTTTGGACTGCAGCTAAAGTACGGTGATTACCATTTTCTGTGTTGTGTCAAATCGGATTCTTGCTGTCGCACTGTTGTGGTAGTTACGCAGAGGTGTGCTGTTCCTGTAACCGCATGTTTGATGAAAATCAACCAACTGTAGCAGGGTTGGGATGGGCATGTTTCGTAGTACCACAACGCATGGGAAGTCAGGTACATTCCCAAAGATGTCTCTGACTCTATAAATTCACAATCAGCAAACAGAACTTCATTTCTGGATTTTAGATGGTTCGCAGCTCAAACCAGCATGGCTACAGACATTCAAGCAGCACTGGTAAGATGATTTCAAATACATTTTATAAGAACAGAACATTTTTTAACATATTAGTGTTATGTATGGTCTTATGAAAATGCTGTCACTTGTGTTTTGTTTTGTTGTCATAAGGTGCCATGCTTACATTCTCTGGATATCTTCATTCTCTTTCAGGCTCCAATCCTTCCTCAGCCTGAAGCATGTGGACCGACGCAGTGTGTCAAAGGAGATCCCAAAGGAGACCCTGTTCCCTTCCCTGAACCGTTAGAAAACACCACCCACGCCGTTCTCCAGGTTCAAAAGCCAGTTTCACCAGGGCCTAAACGCTTTCCTGTGAATGTCCTAAATGGCTCTGACGGCACGAAGATTTCTGTGACCGTGAGGAGCATCGATACCATCGGGAAACTGCAGCAGAAGGTCCTGAAGCTCAGACCAGAACTAGGAAGTGGGAATCTGGCCTATAATGGTAAACCGGTTCAGCCGCACAAGAAGCTGTCTGAGCTCCAGGTGAAGCCGGGAGCAATGTTCGTCACCTACCGGAAATGTTGTGGAGGTTAAGAGACTTTTCTTGTTGTTTACATTTAACACTATATGATTTGGAATATTTCCCACTGAATTTACATACAACTGCTCTTTTATTGTATTATCTATATGTTATGATTTGCTATCTTACATAACATTTAGCTCATACGATGCATTATATATCATCAAAGTTATGGAAGCATTGTACTGAATTTTGATTGATCTACTGCCTAAATTATAAGATTGTTTTTGTGTATAATGTATACATTTCTATATAAAAACAAACACACACAACAAAATGGACCAGATATTAAATATTCATTAGTTTAAACTATATAAACCACATAGATTATTATATAATATAGCTTAATTTCATTTTTTTTATGTTTACTATACACATGTATAAACAGCCATGCTAAATATCACATTGTTACTGTACAAGATATTTGCAGTTTACACATTTAGTAACAAAGCTGTGTAAAATGCTTTTTTTTTTTTTTTGGTATTGCTTCTAAAACAAAACAACAACAACACAAGCCCAGTGCAAGTGAAAATAAAAGCAATCAAATAAAACCGAAAGCAGTTGTGATAATGCATGAGCGGACCGTTGTTTAAGCTGTCATTGAACTTGACTGACATAAAAAATAATAAAAATATAAAAGATTAAAATATTACACTTTGTATTGTCGTGTGTTCTGTATAAACACATGGAGGTTGTAGTCTATATTGACAACAAAACAGTTTCACTTCCAGTCTGTAAGTTTATCGTCCGCAACTTCAGCATAATGTGATAAAACGACCACCAAACAAATACCATTAACTACGAAAGGCACAACAAGAAGGCTGAACTACTAACTATTGTCAACTTTCATAGTAGCCTACAGTATCACCTGTATCAGTTCGATCCTTTGACTTGTGACTAACGAAGATCCTTAATCACCGTGGATCAAATATACTAGAAATAAAGCAACGTCCTGTAAAACACAGTGAGTTTGTTTTGAACTGCAAGACAATTTCCAGGTATCTGTCACAGGTGTGTTTCTCATAACTGGACTGACCAGACAACACATTTGGCTAATTCAGTGGCAGTGCTGAGCTCTTCTTGTAAATCATGTGTTTGGTGAGAATCTGGGGTGCTGGATGTGTTTACTGATGCCATAACAGAAGAAGGGTAGATAGGTGAATTCCCAAACAAAGTTTCTCTTTCACTTTATAATTTTCAGGTACTTTTTAGGTAGTAGGCCTAGCAGTATAAATCGTGGGTTGTAGCATAGCAGACAACATATAACGAGAACTGCAATGGTATGAATGTTTGTGTACCAGACATTCCATTATCTGACATTTCACAGTTTTGTGACAAAAAAAAACGGGACACACAGAATGCAAGCAAACTAATAATGTCATAGTCATCAGTTTCAGTAACAATAGGTTTTGAAACAGCTTTAAAAAAAAGTCTGATAACCACTGCATGGCTTCAAATACCTAAAAGAATAATTATAAAATACTTAAAAAATGGTCAAGTATAATTATTCTTTGTTAAAAAACTATTCAAACAGTTTAAAAAGTATATTGTTCATTATTAGTAGCTATAGCTAAAACAGTAACAAGTGTATACAAACATTTTAATGTTTTGTCTTATAGGCTATGTTCTGAACATATGCTGCCTTATTTACTTTTAAAATGTTTAAAGATCTGGTAAATTTTATTGTAATAGACATCTCTTCTTCTTTGCCTGCGAATGAAGCTTAATATGTTGTTAGGGCGACCTCTGCAGTTAATGTTTTAAAATTACACTTTTTGGAACTTTAGACTATTAAAGTGATTAAAGACGCCCTCGACCTATAAATAACTCTGGATTATTATTCAGTAATTCTAAGAATAAAGCATATTTAAAAAAAAATCATAAAAATATTTTATTATTCGCTATTATTTTATTTATTTTTTTGCTATTGTCACATCATTTTTTATGTAATTTAAAACATAGGCTATCTCTCTCTATGATTTGATTGCTCTGTGAGTGATAGTTTATTCAGTTTGATATATCTAAACTGTTAAGATGCAATCATGCAATCATATATAAGCTTACTGATTAAAATATTAATTATATAGCCGAATTTATTCAGTATCGCACTCTGAATTAGCTTATAGTGTAATGTTTGTCACTACCGTTGTATAGACCCCTTAAAAGTTTGTAAACATTGCAACGTCTCCGGGTGGGCGGGGCTTAGCTGGAGGCAAAAAGAGGCGCGGAGGCAATGTTGACAAGCGTAAACTAGCACGTTAAGGAGGGATTTATTAAACATGGATGCAGAAGAAGGTTCGGAACTGTCCGAATATGTACAGTCACTGACTCTGCGGGACCGTGACAAAAAAAAAAATAATAAAAAAAGTGGAAGTTAGCATACATTTATCAATTAATTCAGTTGATCACTTATTTCACTGACCAAACTGGTTATCTGACCAAAATATAATGACGAGTGGATAACATTACAGTAGCCTAATTTATTTATTTATTTATTTTTAGCTAAGCCTGGTGTAGTTCTTGTATCTTGTTCTCATTGGAAACATTTTAACCAGGTTTTGGATATTTCCTAGACAACATATGAATTACTTTCGGGTGGTTTGGGGAATTTTGTCAAGGCTTATTGTCTAATGTAACTTATCGCTGGGCTAACTATGATTAGCAATGTGGATTATTTTAAGAGACCATTCAAAGGATGGCACACACATCTATCGCTGTATGTTTGTTTAACATTTAAGCTAGCTAGTGCGCTGAAGGTTGGCGACTTTTCACCTATAAAACATAAAATTGCTGATTTGTACTAGATAAAACCAACACACCAGTACATATGCATAGATTATTTTACCTAATATGAAGTGTGCACTGCAAACACGAGCATTATTTATGATCGTCTCTGTCTAGTCTGTACGCCGTATTGCATTCAACCACAATTGTCTTCTTGATTTCTGTGAAGGAATGTCGGCCGGGATCAGGTGAAACTTTAGTTTTGAACCAAAAGTGCTGTTCCTTCTATTCTGGCAGCCAAAAACACAACAAGACGACATTTTAAAGTCAAAACCTCAAACTTTTAGCGCGCCTGCTATGAGTTCTTCCTTATGTTTTGCCTCCAGCTAGAGCGGTGACGTCACAGTGACGTAGGCGATTAAGGGGTCTTATATTGAACTGCATTACCCAAGAGTATTAGGGGGACCGGAAGTGGAAATAGTAAAAGAAGGATGTCGAGCTGGTAGTCGACACGCACTGCACGTTATGCCTGAGTTGTGTTTATTTAGATACATTGATCACGAAATGGTGAAACAAGAATAACACAATAGATATGCTAAAAACCGATCTCACATCAACTCGTACATGTTTTACGAGGTGGCTGTTGGCTAATTCATACCCTAACCCCGCCCATAACGTACCCCTCAAAGCAAAATTACTGTGATTACAGCCCTAGATTAATCAGCAACAGCCCTTATAGGGTCCCTTGCAAGAAGACCATCATCATAGGGGTTCTCTTGCCATCAAAAAGCTCAGTGTCACGTTCGTGTTAAACAGAAATAAACCACAAGGTGCCACTCTTATGCTGACACACCTACAACAGCTGATTAAATATCCTTCAACTTATGCACAGTCATGCCTGAAGCATAGTAGCCTGCTGAATGTACAAGTAAACCACTTTTATTCGTTGAGAAGACTTTTATATACAGGTGCATCTCAAGAAATTAGAATGTCGTGGAAAAGTTCATTTATTTCAGTAATTCAACTCAAATTGTGAAACTCGTGTATTAAATAAATTCAATGCACACAGACTGAATTAGGCTTTTTTTTTGTGATGATTTTAACAAAAACCCACCAGATCTAGGCTATCTATCTATCTATCTATCTATATATATATATATATATATATATATATATATATATATATATATATATATATATATAATTATTATTATTTTTTAATTCCAGTAATTCTTCAGGATTTTCCTGTTGGACATTAGTACATTTATTAATGAGAAATCAAACCGGTTACTGTCACACCCCTGGACTCGTTCTGTTGTGTTTTGGCCTCATGTGCTCCATTCCCCATATGTTCTCTGTGACTCAGTTTCTGTCTCCCGTGATTGTTGATTAGTTCCCAGGTGTGTCTCCTTAGTCCCTCGTTATCCTGTCTTTATAAGCCCTGTCCTGTTAGTTCAGTTTTGCCGGGTCTACAAGTCAGTACTTGTGTCTTCTGCCTGTTCCATGTTGGCTTTACCTTTCGGCAGCGTAGTATGACAGTCAGGGGCGGACTTACCCATTAGGCAGGGTAGGCGACTGCCTTGGGCCCCCAAAAGCCAAGGGGCCCCTAAAATGCTTTTTATATAGCCTACGACATGCGCATTAAGCGCGGACACGCGAACAGTTGCTGTTTGCGGTGTTTATTACCACGACAACCGTCTGCGTGTCCGAGTTGAACGTGCTTCTTGTGTATCCTGCTTGTAGCAAATGAAAATATTATGCATCTGAAGCTCTTTCCCAGCGCGCGCGCACACTTCTCTCTCTGCGTCTGTTCAGCGAGCGGCGGAAAGGAGCTGCGCTTTCAATTAAAACACAGATGTGTTGCTTCTCTAATTTTAAATACAGAATAGCCGAAATCACAGCACAGCTATTGTCTTTATCTTGTATGTAGCCTATTTGATTTTATCAGACGACTGCACGATTATAAATCAGGAATTTTGTGCAGATTAACATATCGGAAGGGAGAGCTAGTCGTTATTGGGTCGCGTTTCAGTCATTATTTCATATTCATCCCGTTGTCTGACAACAGAAACAGTCAAATATATCAATGAAAACAGTTTCTAGAATTTAGCTGCATCAAAATACAGAATGTGGCACAGAGAAGCAAACAAATGTAATAATACATAATAAATGTACATTTTGGATGTTCATAAGAATAGGGCTGCCCTGTCTTGCGAAAATACAAACAGGTTGTGTACTGTAAGTAAATTGCTCAATGCAAAGAAAGAGAAGTAATAAGAACGTGGTATTTCTTTTTTTTTTTTTTTTCATTTGTCTAATAGACATGAACAAGTTCTTTGAAAAACATCTATGACCTATGAAACATGTCTACTCGTCATGCTCTAGTCACTAATAATAAAAATATATCACATAAAGCATCCATATTTATCCATACCTATGTTGATTAGATTAAAAACTTGAAGGCCTGGTTTCACAAACGCCTCAGTTAAATTAAGATATTTAAGGAACTTTTACAAAAATGCCTTAGAAGAAAATGTTACAGGTGTGCATCTTGACACAGAACAATGATGATATTTTTTTCATGATATGAAAGATATTTTCAGTTGAGACTGCTCAAACATGTATTTTAGTTTGGGATTAGCTTAAGCCATGTCTGTGAAACTGGGGGGAAAAGTATTAATTTAAGGTACATTTAGAACAGATAAAAATGTGTGATTAAATTGGGATTATTCATGAGTTTAACTCATGATAATCATGCGACAAATCACGATTATATATTTTAATTGATTGACAGCCCTAAGTTAAAATGTATAGACTTACGCTGGTAACTCATCAGTGGACTTTCCTCGTCAATATAGGCTATATTTTTTCCCACTTTTCTCATTCTTATTAATTAAAACATTGGACACAACAATGTGGCACCATTGTGCAGCAGCAGTCATCACGACAGAAAAGGAGCCTCAATGTTAGGTAAATGTGTGCAAATGTATAGGGCCCCATTCCTATATTTGCCTGGGGCCCAATTAACTAAATCCACCCCTGGTGACAGTTACACTGTTTTACCCCTCTTAACATTATTGTCATGAAGGACCAATTTATTTATGTATTTTTTACGTTTTAATATGTTTAAAATAATATGACATGTTCAAAATATTTCCCACTGACTGGACTATAATAAATCAATAACAACAAATCCTTTTAAATGAAATCTTTCACACTAACAATAAATAACACCAAGTTATTAACACCAATGTCAAAAGATTATGCAAATTTTAACTAAAATATTATTTAAATAATATTAAATAATGAATGAATGAATGAATGTTGATTCAAATGAATGTCAAACAATTAAATTTTTTTTCAAAACAATACAGAGAGAAGCAGTTTCATATTACTTAAATTACACTATGGTGTTTTTATGTGTTTTTAAGGTGTTATGTTGCTAGGTTTTTTTTTTAAACTGTCTCATGAAATCAAATATGATCATCATGGTATTTTGAGAATTTCCTGCCAGAGCAAAGGTCACATAATACCAATACTTATGGCAGTTTACAGAAAACTTCCTGTTTCTTTCATTGAAACCTGGGTGTGTCAGCTGCTGTACACAACATCAGTTCATTAATCAAACAGAAGCCACATGACATGGAAAACAAGACGGGAAAAAAATCCAGAATGTGGCTGTTGCGCTTGTTTGGAGAGTTTGTGCGCAGGCATGTGACGCGACGAGAGCAGACTTTGGGTGAGTCATTCACTGATGTATTGTTACATTTCTCTGCTTTTGGAAACATACGGAAATCTCTTACCAGGACATGTAGGCAGTAATTGTTTGGAGCTTATCCATTTATAATCTACTGTAAATCAGTTACTATTGCACATAAAAGGAAATACAATTTTTAATTAACAATAAGGAACTTAAAACAGGATTATTAATTTTCTCAAAAAGATAAATTTCAGAATGCAGTGCAGCGTTGTCATGATTATAAAAATATATAAATTCATTGTTTTTCCTCATTAAAAAGCTTTACACAAAGAATTGAATAGTGTGTTTTGAATTTTTGTATTTTAAATAATGTACATGAGGATTCTTCTTATTTGAAATGAAGGCTTATGAAGTCACTGAAAGCTGTTTTTATGTTCAGCAATATACAAAAATAAAAATAACACACACAATGTTCACATACTCACTACCAGTCAAAAGTTTTTGAACAGTAAGATTTTTAATTTTTTTAAAGAATTCTCTTCTGTTCACCAAGCCTGGATTTGATTAAAAGTACAGCAAAAACAGCAATATTGTGGAATATATGTACTATTTAAAATAACTGCTTTCATTTTTAATATATTTTAAAATATAATTTATTCCCGTGATCAGCATCATTCAGTCTTCAGCATCACACGATCCTTCAGAAATCATTCTAATATATGCTGATTTGCTGTTCAAGAAAAAAAGATTATTATTATTATTATTATTATTATTATTATTATTATTATTATTATTATTATTATTATTATTATTATCATCAGTATTTAAAACAGTTGAGTAATTCTTTCTTTCCGGATTCTTTGATGAATATATACTCACTCCAAGCTTTTGGATGGTATAGTGGGTATAATGTTACAAAAGCTTTTTGTATATATATATATATGTATATATATATATATATATATATATATGTGAGTTTGAGTCTCGGGCCGGCAGGAATTGTAGGTGGGGGAGTGAATGTACAATGCTCTCTCCACCTTCAATACCATGACTGAGGTGCCCTTGAGCAAGGCACTGAACCACCAATTTCTCCCCGGGCGCCAAAGCATAAATGGCTGCCCACCGCTCTGTGTGTGTGATCACTGCTGTGTGTGTGCACTTTGGATGGGTTAAATGCAGAGCACAAATTCCAAAAATGGGTCACCATACTTGGCTGTATGTCACTTTCACTCATTTCACTTTTGCTGTATTTTGGATCAAATAAATGCAGGCTTGGTGAGCAGAAGAGACTTCTTTCAAAAACATTAGAAAACTTAACGTTCAAAAACTTTTGACTGGTAGTGTATGTCTTCAAACAGCTTAAATAAAACAGCAAACATATTGTATTAATTATATAAAAATAGAAGCCAATATATTCTTCAGAAATACATTTATTCCTCACAGAAGGAATAATCAAATGGGTTTCCATTTCATTTTTGATTATACTTTTAAAAAACACTGTTCACTGGAGTCCTGTTTACTGCACAAGACATTAATTATGTCAGCAACAGAAATACTTAAAATAGTGGGACTGTGGCCAACAACAATGAGAAAGCAGTAATAAAAAAGAAAATTTCCAAAATTCCTGCTTCTCTTCCTTTACACTGAATTATGCAGAAAGATGGCAGGAAATCTCTGTTTTTGTAAAATTACACCCCTGTCCTCCATTTCAAAGTTCCCTCAAGCTGTGAGACTTTAACCTGCAAATTAACATTCCACCTCCACCCAGCTCAACAAATACCTGACTGTAATTAACACTCAGCCTTTGCACAGTTCTGGCTGATGCACTGCACTTACGAAACAAAAATACATTGGAATAAACTGTAAAATATAATTTCCATATGGGACATTAGTGCTTATATTTCACAATACATTGCTATACATTGGAAGCCCACATATAAAAAAATATAGCAATTAAAACTGGGTTACTTTTATTTCATAGCTTGCATGAGTTGACACATGGTTTTACATAAAGCTGAAAAATATTCACATTTTATATAGGCCTATTAAAAATATATGTGATGTTTAAGAAAATGGTAACACAGACACACATACACACGTTTGTATAACAATACAATACACATATGTCACAATACATACATGTTCCTATATTTATTGTACAGGTGTTGAAATATATTTATGCATACTTCAATGGTACCATATATTACTTATGTAATAAAACTTATGTATTACTAAATATAAAACTACATAGCCTATATAAGCAAATATATTGTTTTTGTGCAATACGAATGCGTCAACACTGTTCCATTCTGTCGTCATGCTGCACGTACCCTATGGTTGGAATTAAAAATCAAATATATTGTATTTTCTATAATTTATAGCTTCACCTGTACTTAAATCACTCAGAAATCCCTTTGTGTAAATAAGCTTCCTCTCAGTAGAATTACCCCTCATATGCCACTTTAATATGCAGAGACGTAAGCTGATGATTCACAGGGCAACTTTTTGACCAGTGTTGCCAGGCAACTTTGGTTAAAGTTGTCATCAACAGGCACCCAGGAGAGACACAGGTGCCCACAACCAATCTGAAGTATCCAGACAGTATTTTGCTACAACATTTGGCAAAATTGCTCAAAAAGTTGCCTGTGTATCATCAGTGTACACCATTTTAAAATAATAAATCTGACCCTGGATCACAAAAACAAGTGTCAAGGCTTATACATGTAATGAAAAATAAGCTTTCCATTGATGTATGGTTTGTTAGGATAGGACAATATTTGGCTGAGATACAACTAATTGAAAATCTTGAATCTGAGGGTGCAAAAAAAGCTAAATATTGATAAAATCACCTTTAAAGGCGTCATATGATGCGATTTAAATTTTTTCTTTCTCTTTGGAGTGTTACAAGCTCTTGGTGCATGAAGAAGATCTGTAAAGTTGCAAAGACTAAAGTCTCAAATCCAAAGAGATATTCTTTATAAAAGTTAAGACTCTGCCACACCCCCCTAAAACGCCTCGTTCAAACACGCCCCCACATTTCTACGTCACTATGTGGAAATATTCGTGTAATGCCACCCAAATGTTCACGCAAAGAAAGAAGGCGTGGTTTCATTAACTGCAGTTAGTGTTGAAGCAGCCATGTCAGGGAGATGCTGTGTGTATATAGGTGAAAGCAAAAGCACTTTATTTGGCCTTCCAAAAGTAGATGCATTTAGGAATCTTTAAGATTACTTACAATAGAAAAGCAACGCATTTTATGGACGACCGTTTCGTGAACCTAGGAGAGGAGGTAATTCTGACTTTGCTGAATCAGCTACTGTAAGTATGTTTTGTTATTAGTTTAAGTATTTGCTATTGACTGTTCAGAGTTTTGCTAATCAGAGCAGACTGCACTTATCAGAAGGAGGGACTTTGTAGAAAACGACGCGTTTAAGAAAGGCGGGGCATAGAGGACCTCCAATAATGTACAGTATTTGAAAAATAATGTTTTTTGAACATTAAAGCGTCAACATATTCTGTTATTCCAAATACACAAAATAATGATCTTTAAAAAAGCATCATATGACCCCTTTAAAGTTGTCCAAATAAAGTTCTTAGCAACACATATCATTAATCAGAAATTAAGTTTTGATATATTTACGGTAGAAAATTTACAAAGTATCTTCATGGAACATGATCTCTACTTAATATCCTAATGATTTTTGGCATAAAAGAAAAATCTATAATTTTGACCTATCAAGGATGGGAGGAGCCCAGGCACAGGAGTCTGGACAGCTGGACAAGGTGAAGCAGAGCCATCCGATGTAGGAGGCAGAGCCACAGGCTCCTCAGGTCCAGGGGACCAACACTCCCAGCAAGCCCGAGATGGAGCCCCACCACTGAAAGGAGTGAAACAGAGAGACTGAATTGGGGTGGAGATGACTAGATAGTAGGAGTGGCTGAGGGCTGAGGAGACTGAAGAAATAACGTCTCTTAAGGCAGTTTGAAGAGAAGGCAGGAGAGGGAGGCTGGGCTGGATCAGCAAGTCATACAGATGAATAGAATCTGGCAGGCTAAGGAGAACCAAAGTTGTTAACGGTGCTCGCATCCATACCCTCGAATTCCACAAGTACTCCCTCAGACATGGATGAGAGAGTCGGCATTCACATGGACAGCTGTGCTCTGGTGGTGGTCCTGAGACTGGCATGCAGGAAACTGCAGAGGCAGTCATCCGGGAGCGATGTGGCTGACACAAGGTTGAGGAACTCCTCCAAATGTTAGGAGTTAGGGATGTAGAATATGGACATGCAGAATGTTAGCCAATATGTTTATAATTAGCATGCTAATAAGCAGCTAGTTAATGGTCAGAATTTGTCCCTATACTAAATTGTTACCTAATTAATATTTTTAGGTAAACTGTCTCTTCAACATGCATATAGACTCTCTGCGTCTGACACATAAAATCTGGTTGGCCATAGATTTACAGGAGTGTCAGAGTGTAGGGTCCTACCATCCAGAATATTCATTGGTGATTTTAACATTTGAGTGTAGCAGAATGTCTATTTATCTATATTTCACTCTTACGCCCATACAGTTTGTTTGACAGTTCCTTCTGTTACTTGATTAGCTGCCATAAATCCTAATAGCTGGCCATGATAGTGACTTGTGTCTTCCCAGACATGGTATTGCTAGATTTGAATGCTAACTCCTACCAACAATACACAAAAATGCCAGCTAATGGTTTTATGCAAGCCTACTTACAGTAAAGAAATGTTGACTAAAGGTTGAGTCTAGTTGCATTTGAGCAGTGAACACTGTACTATAAAAAGCCATGTTAAGCATGTTTAGTATTTATTGTAGTGTCTTTTCATGAAAGCAAAATATTTTGGACTATATAAACTTAATAAATAATTTTATTTAATTAAAATAGAATATGACATTGCAATGTTAGAAATTATTAGATAAAAAAAGAAAAAAGAAAAATAAGTATGACCAGTATTTAACCTCAAAACAGTTAAACAGCAGTTACAATATTTACATGTTGAAAACATACATTAGGAAATGCATGAGGAAAAACATCCGCTTCTCCCTCAAAGAACAGCCTGCTGTTAAACAAATATCTGCAGTTAAATTCTTGAGGAACAATGCATCATCAAACTTATCTTTATATTGCTCTATACCATTATTTCAGAGTGTGCTACAATGGGAAGAATGTTGTACTTATATACCACGTAATAATAATAATTACATTTGTCATTTAATTATTTGTTATAGCATTTATTACTGAACTCTCATATTTGATTGATATATGTTTAAGGGATCTATAGGAAAAGCTTTAATATTTTAGACATAATGACGAGGCATGTTGCTTGGAGCAGACTGGATTCAATCTTTAATCCACCTGAAGCTGTAGTTGCTGTGGTTGCTGCAGGAGTGACAGTGGTAGCTGAAGCTGTAATAAAAACACAAGTAAATTAGCTAGATATCTCATTAAACCTATAGTTATAGATAGTAATGGATAGGTTACAGGTATAGAAGACTGTATTACTGTGTAATAGAGTTTACCTGAACCATTGACTGAAATTGATTGAGGAATTATGTTCAATAGATTGACACCTCCGTTTCCCACTGCTGTCAAGAGGGTATTCGAAATCTCTCCAACAGATGGGATAGCTTGATTTAAGCTGAAAGCTAGTCGTGTTGATGTGATGATTGACCCTTCACTGTAAAAAATAAGTGTAATTTTTGTAAAAAGGTTACGGGAAAAAAACTGTTAATAGGTTAACAGTAAGTTCCTGTACTATATACAGGAAAACCATAAAAGATCTAACCAGACATTTCATGTAATTGTACAGTAAAATGCTGTTAATTTTACAGTTTCAGAAGTAAAAAATAACAAATCAATGTATAATTTACAGTCAACAACTGTAAACTGATATTCCTAGAATTCCCTGTGTGACACTTCACATTTAAAAGTATTTTGCTTAAATAATCATGTTTTTTAATAGTTTTTGTTTTCAGTTATGTACATTTGAGCTTTATGTTACATCTTCTGTTGTTTAATAAAAGTTTATAGCATTATTTAGGTATCATGAAAAAATGATTAAATCATGTGTGTTACCGTAATAGTGTTTTGTGTTTGCTTGAATGACTCTGTGCACTTTCTATATATTAGTATATACTTCTCCTTTTGGCAAAGCTACTTGCGATGAGCTTTGATTCTTCATTTGGCTTTTTCTTTTACCACCAGCATTATTATGGTGTTTGTCAGTATGTTAAAGGTACAAGGTTTTATACTGTAAAATGTACAGCTGCCAAAATTATTTTGTAAAAACTACAGACTTTTTTTTTACAGTGTTGTCTAGAATATATAAATGTTGAAATTAATGTTACCTTTAAAAATTCAGTTTATTGCAATTTATCTCTCTCTCTCTCTCTTTCAAACACACACACACACACACACACACACACACACACACACACACACACACACACACAGCATGCATAAAATGAGCAACATTGCAATATGCTGCATTTACCTGAATCCTAGGACAATCACTCTGAGGAAGTTATCATACTTGATTTTGTAGATGGGCTCAATCTGGAACAGAAAACAAATAATTGCAGACATTACTTAAAACAGGGTAGTCTTGGTTAATTGTTACATAATTATCTCTTCTAATAATTAAATGTTTGACAGTCAAGAAAAATATCATTAGTGTATTACAGTGTATATAATAAATGGATTTAACCTCACCTGATCTTTGACAAGCTTAGCCCTACTCTTGAACTCCTCACTGTTGTTATCGCTGAGTGCAATAATAAATGTGTCATTAGAGCGAAACTCCAGAACTGTTAGCACCTCAGGTACTATTTTTGCAGTAGTTGCTGTGGAAGTTGTAGATGTTGTAGATGTTGTAGATGCTGTGGTCTCTGTAGATGCTGTAGTATGAGCAGATGTGGATGACACTGTAGAAGCTGTAGATACTGTAGGAGCTGTGGGCTCTGTAGATGCTGTAGATATTGTAGAAGCTGTAGATACTGTAGACTCTGTAGATGCTGTAGACTGAGCAGAAGTGGATGACACTGTAGAAGCTGTAGATACTGTAGGAGCTGTAGGCTCTGTAGATGCTGTAGATATTGTAGAAGCTGTAGATACTGTAGGAGCTGTAGATACTGTAGACTCTGTAGATGCTGTAGACTGAGCAGATGTGGATGACACTGTAGAAGCTGTAGATACTGTAGGAGATGTAGGCTCTGTAGATGCTGTAGATATTGTAGAAGCTGTAGATACTGTAGGAGCTGTAGATACTGTAGACTCTGTAGATGCTGTAGATATTGTAGAAGCTGTAGATACTGTAGGAGCTGTAGGCTCTGTAGATGCTGTAGATATTGTAGAAGCTGTAGATGCTGTAGAAGCTGTAGGCTCTGTAAATGCTGTAGATATTGTAGAAGCTGTAGACTCTGTAGATACTGTAGACTCTGTAGATGATGTAGATATTGTAGAAGCTGTAGATACTGTAGAAGCTGTAGGCTCTGTAAATGCTGTAGATATTGTAGAAGCTGTAGACTCTGTAGATGCTGTAGGCTCTGTAGGCTCTGAAGAAGCTGTAGATACTGTAGAAGCTGTAGACTCTGTAGATGCTGTAGACTGAGCAGATGTTGATGACACTGTAGAAGCTGTAGATACTGTAGTCTCTGTAGATGCTGTAGACTGAGGAGATGTTGATGACACTGTAGTAACTGTTGATGCTGTAGTAGCTGTAGGCTCTGTAGATGCTGTAGATATTGTAGAAGCTGTAGATACTGTAGACTCTGTAGATGCTGTAGAGGCTGTAGACTGAGCAGAAGTGGATGACACTGTAGAAGCTGTAGATACTGTAGAAGCTGTGGGCTCTGTAGATGCTGTAGATATTGTAGAAGCTGTAGAATCTGTAGATGCTGTAGACTGAGCAGATGTGGAAGACACTGTAGAAGCTGTAGATACTGTAGGAGCTGTAGACTCTGTAGATGCTGTAGAGGCTGTAGACTGAGCAGATGTGGAAGACACTGTAGAAGCTGTAGATACTGTAGGAGCTGTAGACTCTGTAGATGCTGCAGAGGCTGTAGACTGAGCAGATGTGGAAGACACTGTAGAAGCTGTAGATACTGTAGGAGCTGTAGACTCTGTAGATGCTGCAGAGGCTGTAGACTGAGCAGATGTGGAAGACACTGTAGAAGCTGTAGATACTATAGGAGCTGTAGACTCTGTAGATGCTGTAGATATTGTAGAATCTGTTGATGCTGTAGAATCTGTAGATGCTGTAGACTGAGTAGATGTGGATGACACTGTAGAAGCTGTAGATACTGTATGAGCTGTAGGCTCTGTAGATGCTGTAGAGGCTGTAGACTGAGCAGAAGTGGATGACTCTGTAGAAGCTGTAGATACTGTAGGAGCTGTAGGCTCTGTAGATGCTGTAGAGGCTGTAGACTGAGCAGATGTGGATGACACTGTAGAAGCTGTAGATACTGTAGGAGCTGTAGACTCTGTAGATGCTGTAGATATTGTAGAATCTGTTGATGCTGTAGAAGCTGTAGAATCTGTAGATGCTGTAGACTGAGCAGAATTGGATGACACTGTAGAATCTGTAGATACTGTAGGAGCTGTAGACTCTGTAGATGCTGTAGAGGCTGTAGACTGAGCAGATGTGGATGACACTGTAGAAGCTGTAGATACTGTAGGAGCTGTAGACTCTGTAGATGCTGTAGAGGCTGTAGACTGAGCAGATGTGGATGACACTGTAGAAGCTGTAGGCTCTGTAGATGCTGTAGATATTGTAGAATCTGTTGATGCTGTAGAATCTGTAGATGCTGTAGACTGAGCAGATGTGGATGGCACTGTAGAAGCTGTAGATACTGTAGGAGCTGTAGACTCTGTAGATGCTGTAGATATTGTAGAAGCTGTTGATGCTGTAGACTGAGCAGATGTGGATGACACTGTAGAAGCTGTAGATACTGTAGAAGCTGTAGACTCTGAAGATGCTGTAGATATTGTAGAAGCTGTAGAATCTGTAGATGCTGTAGGTGCTGCAGACTGAGCAGATGTGGATGACACTGTAGAAGCTGTAGATACTATAGGAGCTGTAGTCTCTGTAGATGCTGTAGAGGCTGTAGAATCTGTAGATGCTGTAGACTGAGAAGATGTGGATGAGACTGTGGAAGCTGTAGATACTGTAGAAGCTGTAGACTCTGAAGATGCTGTAGATATTGTAGAAGCTGTTGATGCTGTAGACTGAGCAGATGTGGATGACACTGTAGAAGCTGTAGATACTGTAGAAGTTGTAGACTCTGAAGATGCTGTAGATATTGTAGAAGCTGTAGAATCTGTAGATGCTGTAGGTGCTGTAGACTGAGCAGATGTGGATGACACTGTAGAAGCTGTAGGCTCTGTAGATGCTGTAGAGGCTGTAGACTGAGCAGATGTGACTGGTGCACTAATGGTTGATGACTCAGTAAGAGTTGTTGTGACAGAGGTAGAACCTGTTGGGGTTAAAGTTGTTGGTTTTGTGCATGCATTTGAACAAACTATAGTTGAGGGTGCATTTGTTGTTGTGGCTGTTGTGGAGGATTCAGTTGTTGTAACAGTAGTTTGTGGTGCTGTTGTGGTAACTCCTGCAGTAGTGGTGAATGTTTCAGCAGGAGCTGTAGTGGTTGTTGAAGAAGTTGTAGCTGTGGATGTTGCGGAGGTGTTGGTTGTACTAACAGATGATAGTGATGATGTTGAATCTGTTACGGAGATTGTTGTACTTTGGGATTGGACTTTTGCTAGAGAAGACAAAAAGTTGGTGTGCTGTTAAAGTTATATATTTTAAACGAGAATTGTTGTCGTTGTTTTGTATGATTTGTTTTACATTTGATTCACCTACCAATGAGAATGCACATTATAATAAAAGCTTTTCCCTCCATTCTGGAAAGAGTCCAGTGGTTATAATAAGAATCTGCAAAGTAAGCAATATAAAAAAAGTTTAAATACACACACACACACACACACACACACATACATTCATATATATATATATATATATATATATATATATATATATATATATATATATATATATATATACGGTGCTCTCCACTAATATTGGCACCCTTGGTAAATATGAGCAGAGGTGGCTGTGAAAATAAATCAGCATTTATCCTTTTGATCTTTTATATAAAAAAAATCACAAAATTCTAACCTATCATTGTAAAACAACTGAAAGTGGGAAAGAAATCTCATTGCGTCCCCTTGGAATTATAAGGTTCTAGCTGTCAAAATTGAGTTATTCACATATTCTTATTCTGTGTCAACGTATTTACATTATGTGATAGATTATGGGACTTTTTATTTAAAAAACAATAAGGTTCTATCTACACAGTCGAATGGAACACAAAAACTTTGAAGCTCAATATCTCAAAACTACTCAGAATGCAGATAGAACCTTATAATTCCAAGGGGACGATTGTGAAATAAATGCTTTCTCTAGTTCATGTTGGCCAGAATTATTGGCACCCAATTACTGCAAAATCCTTTTCCCAAGATAACAACTTTTTCTCCTGTAAAAGAGATTTCTCCTATAATGCCTGAAGAGTTTGGAGAACACCTGATAAGAGATCAGAGACCATTCCTTCGTACAGAATCTCTCCAGATCCTACAGATTCCCAGCTCCATGTTGCTGCTTCTTCTCTTCAGTTCACCTCACTTATTTTCTATAGGGTTCAGGTCAGAGGACTGGGACAGCCAATGGCAGAAGCTTTGTTTTGTGCCCAGTGATCTATTTTTGTATTGATTTTGATGTTTGTTTTGGATTACTGTCCTGATGGAAGATTTAACCATGGCCCATTATAAGATTTCTAACAGAGGCAGTCAGGTTTGCATCTGAACAAGATGTCCAGGACCTCTGGCAGAAAAACAGGACCACAACATTAAAGATCCAGCAGTATTTTTAACCGAGGTACTTTTTTATCCCTGTTTGTACTAAACCCATCTGGTGGATTTTCTGCCAAAAAGCTCTTTTTTTCTGACAACTGAATATGCTTTTTGGATGACCGAGGAAATTTTTTCTTGAAACCATCCCAAACAACATGTGGTGATTTTTTTTTGGCTTTCTGACCCCAAGACCCCAACTAAACTCTGCAATTCTCCATCTGTGATCATTGGAGAGTCTTTGTCTACTCAAGCTTTCCTCCTCACTGTGCATTAGGACAATATAAACATACATCCTCTTCCAGACAGATTTGTAACAGCTTTAGTTAATTGGAAACTCTTCATTATTGCTCCGATGGTGGCAATGGGGATTTTCAATGCTTTGGCTCTTTTCTTACAGCCGCTTTCTATTTTGTGAAGCTCAACAATCTTGTTATGCACATCAGAACTATATTCTTTGGTTTTACTCCTTGTGATTAATGATTAAGAGAATTTGGCCTTTGTGTTTCTCATATTTATAATCCTGTAGAACAGGAAGTCATGGCTGGACAATTTCATGCCCCTTAGTCACCCTGGTGTGCTACAAATGTAAATATAAATGGAATTATACTTCAGAGATGTTTCACTCATAATAATTTCAAGGGGTGCCAATAATGCACTGAAGAAGAACTTAAATTTTCTCCCCACTTTCAACTGTTTTACTTCAATGAAAGGTTAGACTTTTTGTGAATTTTTTGAATGAAAGATCAAAAAGTTCAGCGATGCAGATCTGTTTGCAAAACCGCCTTTGCTCATATTTACCAAAGGTAAAAGTACCAAATTTATTGGAGGGCAATGTGTAAGCCTCCTATCCCAAGGCTACATTAATTTAATAAATGTACAAAAATAAAAAAAATAAAAAATAATTTTGTAAAATATTAAGAACTTGCTTTTATATTTGAATATATTTTAAATAATATATATTGTAATTTATTAAAGCTGAAATTTTTAGCAGCCATTACTCCAGTCTTCAGTGTCACATGATCCTTCAAAAGCATAGAAGACTTCTTTCAAAAACATGAATTATTCCAAATTTTTGACCAGTATTATATAATAATGTAATAGTCTGAATAGTCTCAGTCTGAAAAACATTTACACTATACACTTTTATTATTTTATTATGAATCCTTAATATCAAACACAAATGGTTCAGTAAACAAATGGATGCCTGTGATAATATCCTTTAGATAGTTAGATAAATGATTACTTATTATAAATGTTCTGACTACATATATTTCATATAAAATACATTTATCAGTCAGAGAACGCAGACTACTACAAAAATGGTTACATTTTATCACATTACTTCATTATGTGAAATTAGGGCCAAATGCTTTGATTTGTATGCCCATTATCCAATATTTTAAGCAATTAAACTATACTTCATAATATAAATATAATTAAGACAAATATCTTTAGTTAAATAAAGTACTCTTACCAGACCTTTAGCAGATATATTATGCTGAACACGTTGATCGGTAATCCGCTGCTGTCTCAGTGGTCCAATAGTTATTCTATGCTTCAGTTCTTCCACTTCTCTCCATTCACCTGTGACGCTGCCTCTTAAATACCACTTAGTGACGTCCTGGCTTGTGGTTTGTTACTTTACTAATATGCACAGATAATGCAAATGGAATGCTTTTTGTCAAACACCGTGACGATTTTTTTCTCTCTCTCTCTGTAAATCCTTTGTTTTGTGCACGTCTTAAGTGTCTGGCGTGAGCAACAATTTATTATAGGCAGGATTGTTTATAGAAACTGTTAAGTAGCTCGATAAAGCCACATAGTTGCACATTTTAATTAATAAGCGTGTGCCATTATCATAGCATGATTATGTTTTAATTTCAGTCAGACATTGTTTTAAATGTATCGAAAATTTGAGGAATGCGATTTCTTTGAGGGCACATAATTTGTTTTAATTTCTTAATTTGTTGATATTACTGCATGAATGTTAATGGAATAAATAAAAAAACGGAATTGCATTAGCAGTTTATACAAAAACAACTTTAAACTGAGTTTAATAATTGATCATCGTGGAGAACGTGATCTTTTTATGGATCCTACGTCAACTGATCACGATTACCACACATGTGAGATGTAAAAAGGGACCAGTATTCTTTACATACTGACAATTAGTTTCACTGGCGTCTTTGACATTTTTAAGAAAGTTCCCCTTCGCTAATAAAGCGTCACTTGAACTCGTATACCGATAAGTATGCGGGACTCATTATAAATTAGAACCCTTTTTAAAGATTTTTTTTTTTTATATATATATATATATATAACAATTGATTTAGCCGTTTCTAATAATAGATATATTTTAATTATACAGGTGGACAATATATTTAAATTATCTGCATAACAACATTTGACATATAAGGATAATAACCATAGACTGTATAAAAACAGATAATAACACGTGTTTTATTTCAAATGTTTTCACAAAAGTAAAAAAAAAAAAAAAAAAATATGAGTGGAACTTCTGAAGCTTAAATGGTTGGTATCTATTAGTGGTGTGCTACATCTGTAATTTATATATATATATATATATATATATATATATATATATATACATATATTCTAGTAGTAAACATAAGTACAGTCATTGCATTTTAAGTGCCATCTTTGATAATCAAGTCAAGTGAAGTAGTTGCAATTCCTCGCATTACAGTCAAGTCTAAGAAATGAATCCTTGGGTGTGGTGGCTAGTAAAGGTGAACACCCATCACTTTATTTCCAGAAATTGTACAGTGATGCTTAAGTCAAGTGATGTCATTTTTTTTACCTCAATGGATGATTTTTATGCTTTTAAATTCAATTACATTACATTAAATTAATTTATTATATATATATATATATATATATATATATATATATATATATATATATATATATATATATATATATATATATATATATATTTGTAGTGGCTATGTAACTACATTTTCACACACACACAAAAAGGCTATTCAGTCTAAATATAGTAAAACTGAATGTAGCAAAGAAATACATGTGGAGTCAAGTTTAAATAATCAGATTCTGGATAACAGAACACATATAGTAGCCTGTTTCAAATCAAATTTCCCCATCTGGTTTTCTTCCTCCTTCCTGGATTGAAAAAATGTAAATAGCCTATTATTAGATCGCCTCGCCATACTTTTAAGGGTCCGATAGTTCACTTGCTTTGGTCCGGACCAAATACAATGTTGGATTTTTATTTTTTATTTTTATTTATTTATTTTTTTTGTTTGGTGCGGTTCGCTTTCACACTGCCCTTTTTTGCAACTGAACCAGAACTTGTAAACAAAACCACACGTGTGCTAAGGTTACTGGACAGAATTTTTCAAGCAGGGAAAAGCAGGAAGTTTGAAAACAGGCTAATCATGGAGATTTTTCGTAGTGCAATTGTTATTATTCTACTGATTTTATGTTATCAGCTACAAACGCAATATGAAGACACTTATGAACATCAGATGAGACAATGTCATCTATACTATGTTGTAACAAGGTTTTTGCCAAGATGAAGAAGTGCTGCAAGGCGGTTCTGGAGGAGAGAGCATGCTCTTAAGTGCGCCTACCATGGCATACTGACAGTGGCACTGAGCAGAAGACGGTTTAGGTATAAAGAAAACGAAAGTGAAACTTAAAAAACCGGCGCGCGTAGGAAAGCGATTGCAGGCTTTTGCATGTATCAGCTAACTGCACGATCGTCCGTAAACAACCACCCTACCCCGGCTTAACGTGATTTTTATGCGTCTTCTCCAGTAGCTGTGATATATAGACAGTTTCAACGGCAACAACATAAACAAACGTTACTGCGCATGCGCGCTTTTATGGCCCTAACTTAACTTCTGGTAGACTTCCAAATAGAATCAATAACAGCTAAGTAGTCCCTCTAGTTTTTTATGCTTTTTTTCTTTTAATTTTATTTATTTATTTATTTATTTATTGTAGTAGCTAAGTAATACATTTTCACAGAAAAAGGCTATTCAGTCTAAATATAGTAAAACTACTCTCTGTAGCAAAGACATGCATGTGGAGTCAAGTTTGCCTTGTAGAGAGAATTAAGAATTTAAATAGACAGATTCTGCATAACAGAACACATAAAATATTTCAAATCAAATTTCCCCATCTAGTTTTCATCCTGGATTAAAAAAAAATGTCAATAGCCTATTACAGTTTTTCTCAGTCGCTTTGGTGCATTTCTCAAACAGAAATGAAATTCTCAAAACTACTTGTACAACCTCCACATCATAGTCATTTGTACACATCATAAAACCAGTTTCTCATTCTTTTGACAAAGTTGCGATGGCTTTGGTACATTCATGCAATTGATTATGTACATTTGTCTGTGTATTCCTACATTATCAGTTGCTAATGTCATGTTGCTCAAAATGTATTATATAGTTTTCTGTGCAATAGTATTACCCCTCAAAACATCTAGGCATTAGTACATCGTATAAGTCAATAAATGCAAAATGGTTGATCTAGTTGTCATAAACTGTGAAGCACATTTTCTATACATTTTCTAGAGTTTTTGTAAATTTGTCATGAATTGTGCAAGTGAATCTTGACTTTCACTAATGAAGAGAATGTAGATCAGTTAATGATAAACCGGTTCTCTGAAGTTGCTCAAAGGTGCATCTCATGAACCTTCAATTGGAAAGCATACTGTATATAGACAAAGAACAACAGAAGAGTTACAAATTCTGACACTGGATATTTCCTCTCCGTTGGCCTGGGAAATCAACAGTAGCTCTGTGGCCAATGACATTTCGACCACACCTTCTGCTTTTGGTCAAGTTGAAGCCAACCTCATTCACATATGAAGTTGTGAGATGGTTCACTTGACTCCAATTCCACGTTGCATTGTAAGGGAAGCTATTCATTGTGACGTAGACGATAATCTGTGGGCCGACTGACTGGCACATCAGGAGGTGTAGACACACTGCACTACAATTCCTACAGTGCTGCACTCAAAAGCAAAAAGGGGTGTTTCCTGTGTTTGCCTTTATAATTTTGTATTTTTGCCTATGTGCTCTTATTTATTCTCTATATCACAATGACGTTGTAATGTTTTTTTTTTTTTTTTTTTTTTGTCAGACCACTAGCAAAGTGTAACTGTGAATCCTATCCAGTCTCTTTCAATCAGTATCCCACACAGTAATGTGTAAATTAGTACTTTTGAAATGGATATATGAAATGGATATATGGCATACATAAGAAGTGCAGCTTTCTGGATTTCAATACAGTAACTTTCATCCAAACTGTTGCCATAGTTACTAACAGAGTGCACTATAAATATTGACAACATGACTAAGCATTTTGACTATCTTGTTTGTGAACAATGACTCAAGAACTTTTCATTCTGATGGCACTGATATGTTGACTGACATAAATACTTTTGAGAGATGAACTAAAGATTTTGAGTAAGTTACAGGCTTTTGCAGGTAATCCATTGTGTGGTAATCCAATTGTTTTGAGAAATGCACATACTTCTTGGCAAATATTAAGGATGATTCGTGAAATGCACCAAAGTGACTGAGAAAAACTGTATTAGTTTGCCTCACTATACTTTTAATCTCAGTAAAAAATTTATGCACTACTATTATAGGTGTTGTCACTAGGCTATATTAAAAACAGCAATAAGAATATCAAAATTGATAAAAATGATACTTGTATATTTAATCTGCATCTCAATTTTTTTCTATCAAATTTCACATTTTGCTTCTCCCACCAACATGTACACGACTCGGTTGTCCGACTCGGGAGCGCTCTCTCCTGGCGAAATTAGCACAGTGCAGGTGGACTCGGAAAACGGAAAGAACAAATTAAGAAAAGAAAACAACTATTATTGCTAAGCAATGAACGAACATTCACAATGAAACACTCTTTCTAGATTAGAGTCAGACACTAACTGGAAGAGGTGTTAGTGAGGCCAGCAGGGGGTGCTCACCCTGTGTTCTGTGTGGGTCCTAATGCCCCAGTATAGTGACGGGGACACTATACTGTCAACAAGCACCATCTTTCAGATGAGACGTTAAACCAAGGTCCTGACTCTCTGTGGTCATTAAAAAAAATCCCATGGCACTTCTTGTAAAGAGTAGGGGTGTAACCCCGGTGTCCTGACCAAATTGCCCCCCTGGCCTTTGTCAATAATCCCCAACCACTTGATTGGCTCTGTCTCTCTCTCCTCTCCACCTGTAGCTGGTGTGTGGTGAGCGCACTGGCCCTGTTGTCCTGTGGCTGCCATCGCATCATCCAAGTGGATGCTGCACACTGGTGGTGGTTGAGGAGAGACACAATAAAGTGCTATATAAATGCATCATTCATTCATTCATTAGATTTTTCTGAAGAAAATGTATCATTGCAAATATTCTGAGCAAATATGCTACACTCTCAGGCAAAAAAGGTACAACAAGCTGTCACTTGGATAATACTTTTTTAAAGGAACTTTTTTTCTACCCTATTTACCACTAAAGGGTGCATATTAGTTCCTTATCAGTACCTTAAAAATACATATTAGTACCTAAATTGTACATATCATTACCCAATTGGTATATATTAGTATATTAAAAAAAGAAAGAAAAAAAGAATACCACCCCAGTCTTTTTGTTTATATCACAACACCTACAGTATATAAAGTATTTTGATAATACTTGCCTGAGTTTCCATAGTCTGCTGTGTTATTATTTATGCACTTTTAATACTTCAGTATATTTAATATAATTTACTGTACCTTAAGTATTATTTCTCATAAACTAATTTAACATAAAAATAGTATGCAGTACTTGTTATCTGGGACACTGTACTGAGCAAGGAGAAACATTGGGCATTAGGAAGAATAAAAGACTTGCTACATCAACAGTTCATGGGATAGCAAAATCCCAGAGTTGTGCCTGCTGTCCCAGTTACTCTCTGTCCTCATATGAACTACTCTTGGGACTTATCAAAGATAAGCTTGTATTTGGCCAGCAGAGGGCATGAATTTGCTTTAAAATACTGCTAGTGGAAGAATACCTGCCTAAAAAAACCATTTATCTCCTACTAGCAGCTGCAATACTGACAATGAAACACTTAAAGATATAGTTCACCCCCAAATCTGTCATTTACTCACCCCATGGCGTTTTTTCTGTGAAGCACAAAATAATATATTTTGATAGTCAGTTGACTTTCATTGGTTTCATTCTCAGGTTTTTAACAACACGAGGGTGAATAAATAATGACCTAATTTTCATTTTTAAAGTGAACTATCACTTTGCATTGTGTTCTGCAGGCAGGTGCAAAGAAAATAAATCTTGTATTCAAAACTTTTCAGTTTCAGTTGTGTAATTAACCTCTTTTAACTGATCACAATTTAGTACCATAATATAGTTTATATCAGTGCACTGTCATTTTAGCAGCTTCATTTAAAAAAAGCCACAGTACAGCACAAACAAATAACCACAGAGTTTCTCGCTTTGAAGTCCCATTCATCAGGAAACTTCACAGTCTTCACAGAGAGATAAAGGCAGCCTAAAATTATCTGGGCTGAGCAAGATAGGTTGTGCAATGTTATTCAACAGCAAAAATGTGACTGTCTGACATTCCATTCATGGTGACACTCTGAAAATGTGGGCGTTTTATTTACCTTTAATTTTAACTACTGTAATCTCTGCAGATCATTTTATAAAAGACTCTGTCAACACCTAGAATAATAAAGAAGGTGTTAAGGCGGAAGAATGTCAGAGTAGAAGACTGCCTCAGGGATTGACCCAAGACTCACCAGTTTGAACAATACTAAGACCCATTATGACAGAAATGCTTTGTAATTCGTACAACATAAGACCTCTTAATGCCTTAAAGATATATGTATGCATAGACTTTATTTCATTTTATCACACATTCTCTGAAACACACAATAGCATGACGTACATAGTTAAAAAAAAGCAAAACTGTTATGCAAGACAAGTGTCTTGTCAAAGGAATGAATGAAAACAAAAGACAAACAGACTTGGACAAAGTAAAATCCAGTCATCTCAGAACACACACACACAAACACCCTATAACAGCAAAGATGAGTAAAAATAAAGTAAAATAGGACTGATGTAAAGCTATGCTCCCTTTTGATAAAAAATCCAACTCATATCTTATCTTTAGATTATAAAAGGTGAGTTGCATATCACAGATCACAAGCATGTCGCAAAATAAGTTTCAAGTTAAGTCTGTAATGCAAACAAGCAAGCAAGACTGGTCAAGTCAGTGGTTCACCGCAAACAAATCAGTCCTGCCAAAGAAAAGGTCAAGTCACAGTACTTGAAATGAGTTTGATTCTTTAAGCTGTCACAAAAACACCGTAGTTGATGGTTACGCTTGATAGTACTGTACATAAACGTCACCCAGACATCTATTCAGTGTAATAGCCATGCATGTAGATATGGAATCTAGAAATGAAAAAGCTTCTAGTATTAAATGTAACTGACTTCTGTCTTGAAAGCAAACATGGTTCTTGGATATATATTACACTGCTATGGGGGCAAACAATCCCATCAATTATTTTTAACTGTACTGCATGTCTGTTTCCGACACGCACAGTAAGATGATTCCACAAAATTAAAGACACTGAACCATAAGGAGGACTGTGCTTGTAGTTAATGGACTTTTGGACATTAAACTTTCTGACAAACATCCCTTGCACCCCAGAACAGACACAGGCAATTTTATAGAGAAAAGAGGTCATGTGCTCTAATTATGTCACCTGGCAAAGATCAAGAGACATTCATTTTTCATGGCACGAGAAGGAGATATTTTCCCAGTGCACGCAATTTGTCAATCTGTAATCATGCAGTATATGAAAAAGTCATACACTTTCAGCAAAATGATTTTAAAATACCATATCCAGTATACAGTACATAAGGCATTGTACAGTTTTTAGGGAGATCTGACAAATTATTATTTTATTAAATTTAATTAGTGAGTGTACAACACACTTTTTTTGTGACTAGCACAATAAAAATATTTTAATGCTTTGCATTGTTTGCGAGCATTACATACCTGCAGTGGAAGATGAAAACCACTGCAATGCCAATTTTCATAGCAGCTTGTTAGGTGGTCATTACAGATTTGTGTGTGTGTGTTTAAAGACACTTTCATTGTTTTTTCTAGCCAAAACCCACTCTGGATATACACTATCCTGAATTTATGTTTATTTTTTAAATTGCCAGTTTTGATAATTAGGCTATAAAGAATTTGCAATGAAAGAATTACGCAAGTTAATGTTGCATTAAAACTTTATTTAATTCAATTAATATAAGACCCTTGTACATTTTAAATAAATGTAATAATTACAAACAATCATACAATTTTGGACAATGTGAACTTAATAAATATGTTTATTTGATTATAATAAGATTAAATAAGTTCTTGCGATATTAGCACATATTAGACAAAAGAGAATTACAGTATAAATAGTCTTTAACCTGCAGACAAGTGAACAAAAGCATTACATTTAAAATACTGAATAGGAAATAGGAATTTTCCTTATTTGATTGATTACTACAACCTGCTGATAAATAAATATACATATATTATTTTTTCTAATTACAAATTGTGCTCCTTAGAATCAATGCAATTTCAGGCTTATGCTTATTTTGCCATTGCCATATTTCAAGAGTGTGCTACAATACTTAATACCACAATACACACACACATACAAAAATAATATAATTTGATAATATAATTGTGTGCCTGGCACATGCCTTTCATTTCTCGCAACTCACATTCATTGTTAAGAGATCTATAGGAAAAACTGTAATATTTTTGCCATAATAATGAGCCATGTTGCTTGGAGCAGGCTGGATTCAATCTTCAGTCCACTTGAAGCTGTAGTTGCAGCAACAGTCGTAGCTATAACTGTAAGAGAAAGATGAACAAATTAGATCAGCAAAGTCTCTCTTTTTTGCTTCATTAAAGTCCAAATGTGCCGTATATTTAGTGTTATTCTTATTTCCATATAATTAACTAGTGACTAGTGCTAAGGTTAGAAATTCCACAATATCTATTGAGCCAAAGTGCTAGGCGCAGTTGTTGTAAGACTTTCAGAACATGTTGCAGGATAGGTTTTGAAATGCAATCAAACTTACCTGAACCATTGACTGAAACTGTTGAAGGGATTATGTTCAGTGGATCGACACCTCCTGTTACCACTGCTGACAGAAGGGAGTCTGAAATCTCTTGAACGGTTGGAACAGGTTGTGTGGAGTTAAAAACTAGTTGAGTTTCTGTGATGATTGACCCAGGACTGGAAAAAATAAAAGGATGTCAAATAAGATTCCTTAATAACATATATAAGGTGTGTGTGTGTGTGTGTGTGTGTATATATATATATATATATATATATATGTGTGTGTGTGTGTGTGTGTGTGTGTGTGTGTGTGTGTGTGTGTGTGTGTGTGTGTGTGTGTTTAAAACTGCACATAAATCCCATATTTACCTGAACCTTAAGACAATCACTCTGATAAAGGAACGATATTTTGCTCTGTAGATGGGTTCGAGCTGTAACATACAATAACAGGCAATCACAATCACAATCAGAATGATCTTTTTTATTTGTCAAATTACAATGATAGCCACTGAGGACTTTATGAGGGGGGGAGGGGGGCAAAATGTGTCACTTATTTATGGTAAACTAAACAATTTAAATAATAACAAACGCCTTTATACAGTATTTTGGCTTTGGTCTAAAATATTTATTCTGTTCTCTTAAGTACAATATATTTTCTGTGTGTCATCTGTGAATCTTTATTTTATTTTATTTGAACTCACCTGAGATCTGACAAGCTCAGATCTTGTCTTGAAGGCCTGAGAGCTTTGATTACTGAGTTCAATTATAAATATGTCAAAAGAGCGGAACACCAGAGCTGTTAGATACACAGGTACAAATTGTGTAGTTGTAGTTGCAGGCACTTTAGTTGTAGATGTCAAGGGTTTTGTTGTTGTTGTCGGTGTGGTTGTTGTTGTTGTGGTTGTTGTATTTGTCATTGCTGTTGTTGTTGTTGTTGTTGTTGTTGATGCTGTAGTTGAAGTAGTCACGTTTATAACTGTAAGAAAAAGTTGTACAAATTAGATAAAATGCACTGTGTCAGTATACATAGTGATATGAAGGTTGTAAATTCTACAAGATCTACTGAGCAAAAGTGGTAAGCACAGTTTTTCTAAGACTTTCAGAATCTGCAAGATGTTTGCTGAAATGCAAGCAAACTTACTTGAACCATTGACTGAAATTGAATAAGGAGTTATGTTCAGTGGATTGACAAATCCATTTATCACTGATGTAAAGAGAGTGTCTGAAATCTCTTGAACGGTTGGAACAGCTTGTGTGGAGTTAAAAGCTAGCTGGGTTTCTGTGATGATTGACCCAGGACTGAAAAAAATAGAAGGATGTCAAATAAGATTCCTTAATAACATATATAACATGTGTGAATACATACATACATACATACATATATATATATATTTAAAACTTCACAAAAATTCCATATTTACCGGAAACTTAAGACATTCACGCTGATAAAGGAAAGATATTTTGCTCTGTAGATGAGTTCAAGCTGTAACATATAATAACAGGCAGTCAAAATCACAATCAGAATGACCTTTTTTATTTGTTAAATTACATTGACAACCATTGAGGACTTTTTTACTTTATGAGGGGTGGGAAACAAAATGTGTCGGTTATTTACAGTAAGCTAAAAAAAATTAATAATAACAAACCCCTTTATACAGTATTTTTGCCTTTGGTCTAAAATATATATTCTGTTCTCTTAAGTACAAGATATTTTCTGTGTGTCATCTGTGAATCTTGTAAATTTATTTGAACTCACCTGAGATCTGACAAGCTCAGATCTTGACTTGAAGGCCTGAGAGCTTTGATTACTGAGTTCAGTTATGAATATGTCTAAAGAGCGGAACACCAGAGCTGTTAGATACACAGGTACAAATTGTGTAGTTGTAGTTGCAGGCACTTTAGTTGTAGATGTCAAGGGTCTTGTAGTTGTTGTCGGTGTGGTTGTTGTTGTTCTTGTTGTTGTCATCGTCATTGCTGTTGTTGTTGTTGATGCTGTAGTTGAAGTAGTCACGTTTATAACTGTAAGAAAAAAAGTGTACAAATTAGACAAACGAATTGCACTGTGTGTTTTGTGTGTCAGTATACATAGTGATATGAAGGTTGTAAATTCTACAAGATCTACTGAGCAAAAGTGGTAGGCACAGATTTTCTTAGACTTTCGGAATTTGCAAGATGTTTTCTGAAATGCGAGCAAACTTACTCGAACCGTTGACTGAAATTGAATAAGGAGTTATGTTCAGTGGGTTGACACTTCCGTTTATCACTGCTGTAAAGAGGGTGTCTGAAATCTCTTGAACAGTTGGAATAGGTTGTGTGGAGTTGAAAGCTAGCTGTGTTTCCGTGATTACTGACCCTTGTCTGGAAAATATAAAAGAATGTCATATAGGATTCCTCAGTGTGAGCAAATTACCTTTATTTTAAGTTTATTGCATGGTTATTTGTTTAACCCCATAATGCACATAAATTCCTTATTTACCTGAAAAGCAAGACATTCACTCCAATAAAGGAAAAATATTTTGCTTTGTAGATTGGTTCAAGCTGCAAGAATAAAAGTGCAACAGGCAGTCACAACCACAATTAAAATATATATATTTTTTATTATTATTTGTTAAATTACATTGATTACTGATGAAGACTTTTTTACTTCATGGGTACAGGCAAGATATGTTCTGTGTGTCACCTGTGAAACTTAAGTTTATTTTAACTCACCTGAGATATGACAAGCTGAGCCCTGTTTTTGAAGATCTGAGAGTTTGGGTCACTGAGTTCTACACTAAAGTTGTCTAAAGAGCGGAACACCAGATCTGTTAGATACACAGGTGCAGATTTTGTAGTTGTAGCTGAGGGCCCTTTTGTTGTAGCTGTTGGCGTTGTGGATATTGTGGCTGTGCTGACAGTGGTGCTTTCAGTAGTGATTGAAGTGGGAATCACAGAAGTTACTACTGTAGATGTTGTTTGTGGTGCTGTTGTGGAAGGTCCTGCAGTAGTAGTTCCAGCAGGAGATGATGTCACTGTTGAAGGAAGTGTTGTTGTAGCTGTTGGTGATGTGGATGTTGTTGCTGTACTGACAGTGGTGCTTTCAGTAGTGATTGAAGTGGGAATCACAGAAGTTACTGCTGTAGATGTTGTTTGTGGTGCTGTTGTGGAAGGTCCTGCAGTAGTAGTTTCAACAGGAGATGATGTCACTGTTGAAGGAAGTGTTGTTGTAGCTGTTGGTGATGTAGATGTTGTTGCTGTACTGACAGTGGTGCCTTCAGTAGTGATTGAAGTGGGAATCATAGAAGTTACTACTGTAGATGTTGTTTGTGGTGCTGTTGTGGAAGGTCCTGCAGTAGTAGTTTCAACAGGAGATGATGTCACTGTTGAAGGAAGTGTTGTTGTAGCTGTTGGTGATGTAGATGTTGTTGCTGAACTGACAGTGGTGCTTTCATTAGTGACTGAAGTGGGAATCACAGAAGTTACTGCTGTAGATGTTGTTTGTGGTGCAGTTGTGGAAGGTCCTGCAGTAGTAGTTTCAACAGGAGATGATGTCACTGTTGAAGGAAGTGTTATTGTAGCTGTTGGTGATGTAGATGTTGTTGCTGTACTGACAGTGGTGCTTTCAGTAGTGATTGAAGTGGGAATCACAGAAGTTACTGCTGTAGATGTTGTTTGTGGTGCTGTTGTGGAAGGTCCTGCAGTAGTAGTTCCAACAGGAGATGATGTCACTGTTGAAAGAAGTGTTTTTGTAACTGTTGGTGATGTGGATATTGTTGCTGTACTGACAGTGGTGCTTTCAGTAGTGACTGAAGTGGGAATCACAAAAGTTACTGCTGTAGATGTTGTTTGTGGTGCTGTTGTGGAAGGTCCTGCAGTAGTAGTTCCAGCAGGAGATGATGTCACTGTTGAAAGAAGTGTTGTTGTAGCTGTTGCTGTTGTGGACGTTGTTTCTGTGCTGACAGTGGTGCTTTCAGTAGTGATAGAAGTGGGAATCACAGAAGTTACTGTTGAAGATATTGTTTGTGGTGCTGTTGTGGAAAGTCCTGCAGTAGTAGTTCCGGCAAAAGTTGTTGCTGATGTTGATGTTTCAGCAGAAGTTGTGATTGTGGTAGTTTCTGTTGTAGTAGATGTTTCTGCTGCACTAGTGGTGGATGTTTCAGGTGCAGTCGTTGTGATTGTGGAGGTCTCTGTTGTTGTAGATGTTTCTGCTGCACTAGTGGTGGATGTTTCCGGTGCAGTTGTTGTGATTGTGAAAGTCTCTGTTGTTGTAGATGTTTCTGCTGCACTAGTGGTGGATGTTTCAGTAGGAGTCGTTGTGATTGTGTAAGTTTCAGTTGATGTAGATGTTTCTGCTGCACTAGTAGTGGATGTTTCAGGAGCAGTTGTTGTGATTGTGGATGTCTCTGTTGTTGTAGATGTTTCTGCTGAACTGGTGGTTGATGTTTCCGGTGCAGTCGTTGTGATTGTGGATGTCTCTGTTGTTGTAGATGTTTCTACTGCACTGGTGGTTGATGTTTCCGGTGCAGTTGTTGTGATTGTGGAAGTCTCAGTTGTTGCAGATGTTTCCGGTGCAGTTGTTGTGATTGTGGAGGTCTCTGTTGATGTAGATGTTTCTGCTGCACTAGTGGTGGATGTTTCAGCAGCAGTCGTTGTGATTGTGGAAGTCTCTGTTGTTGTAGATGTTTCTGCTGCACTAGTGGTGGATGTTTCAGGAGCAGTCATTGTGATTGTGGAAGTCTCAGTTGATGTAGATGTTTCTGCTGCACTAGTGGTGGATGTTTCAGGAGCAGTCGTTGTGATTGTGGAGGTCTCTGTCGTTGTAGATGTTTCTGCTGCACTAGTGGTTGATGTTTCCGGTGCAGTCGTTGTGATTGTGGAGGTCTCTGTCGTTGTAGATGTTTCTGCTGAATTGGTGGTAGATGTTTCCGGGGCAGTTGTTGTGACTGTGGATGTCTCTGTTGTTGTAGATGTTTCAGTTGGACTAGTGGTGGATGTTTCAGCAGCAGTCGTTGTGATTGTGGAAGTCTCTGTTGTTGTAGATGTTTCTGCTGCACTAGTAGTGGATGTTTCAGGAGCAGTTGTTGTGATTGTGGATGTCTCTGTTGTTGTAGATGTTTCTGCTGCACTAGTGGTGGATGTTTCCGGTGCAGTTGTTGTGATTGTGGAAGTCTCAGTTGTTGTAGATGTTTCCGGTGCAGTTGTTGTAATTGTGGAGGTCTCCGTTGTTGTAGATGTTTCTGCTGCACTAGTGGTGGATGTTTCCGGTGCAGTTGTTGTGATTGTGGAAGTCTCAGTTGATGTAGATGTTTCTGCTGCACTAGTGGTGGATGTTTCTGCTGCACTGGTGGTGGATGTTTCAGCAGCAGTCGTTGTGATTGTGGAAGTCTCTGTTGTTGTAGATGTTTCTGCTGCACTAGTGGTGGATGGTTCCGGTGCAGTCATTGTGATTGTGGAAGTATCTGTTGTTGTAAACGTTTCTGCTGCACTGGTGGTGGATGTTTCCGGTGCAGTCGTTGTAATTGTGGAGGTCTCTGTTGTTGAAGATGTTTCTGATGCACTAGTGGTGGATGTTTCCGTTCCAGTCGTTGTGACTGTGGAAGTCTCTGTTGTTGAAAATATTTCTGCGCGACTTGTGGTGGATGTTTCAGGAGCAGTCATTGTGATTGTGGATGTCTCTGTCATTGTAGATGTTTCTGCTGAACTGGTGGTTGATGTTTCAGTAGGAGTTGTTGTGATTGTGGAAGTCTCAGTTGATGTAGATGTTTCTGCTGCACTAGTTGTGGATGTTTCCGGTGCAGTTGTTGTGATTGTGGAAGTCTCAGTTGATGAAGATGTTTCTGCTGCACTTGTGGTGGATGTTTCAGGAGTAGTCGTTGTGATTGTGGATGTCCCTGTCGTTGTAGATGTTTCTGCTGAATTGGTGGTAGATGTTTCTGGGGCAGTTGATGTGACTGTGGAAGTCTCTGTTGTTGTAGATGTTTCTGTTGCATTAGTGGTGGATGTTTCAGTAGGAGTTGTTGTGATTGTGGAAGTCTCAGTTGATGTAGATGTTTCGGATGCACTAGTGGTGGATGTTTCAGGAGCAGTTGTTGTGATTGTGGATGTCTCTGTTGTTGTAGATATTTCTGCTGCACTAGTGGTGGATGTTTCAGGAGCAGTTGTTGTGACTGTGGAAGTCTCTGTTGTTGTAGATGTTTCTGTTGCATTAGTGGTGGATGTTTCTGGTGCAGTTGTTGTGATTGTGGAAGTCTCAGTTGTTGCAGATGTTTTCGGTGCAGTTGTTGTAATTGTGGAGGTCTCCGTTGTTGTAGATGTTTCTGCTGCACTAGTGGTGGATGTTTCCGGTGCAGTTGTTGTGATTGTGGAAGTCTCAGTTGATGTAGATGTTTCTGCTGCACTAGTGGTGGATGTTTCTGCTGCACTGGTGGTGGATGTTTCAGCAGCAGTCGTTGTGATTGTGGAAGTCTCTGTTGTTGTAGATGTTTCTGCTGCACTAGTGGTGGATGGTTCCGGTGCAGTCATTGTTATTGTGGAAGTATCTGTTGTTGAAGATGTTTCTGCTGCACTGGTGGTGGATGTTTCTGGTGCAGTCGTTGTGACTGTGGAAATCTCTGTTGTTGAAGATGTTTCCGCGGGACTTGTGGTGGATGTTTCAGAGGCAGTTGTTGTGATTGTGGAGGTCTGTGTTGTTGTAGATGTTTCTGCTGAATTGGTGGTAGATGTTTCCGGGGCAGTTGTTGTGACTGTGGAAGTCTCTGTTGTTGTAGATGTTTCGGTTGCACTAGTGGTGGATGTTTCAGCAGCAGTCGTTGTGATTGTGGAGGTCTCTGTCGTTGTAGATGTTTCTGCTGCACTAGTAGTGGATGTTTCAGGAGCAGTTGTTGTGATTGTGGATGTCTCTGTTGTTGTAGATGTTTCTGCTGCACTAGTGGTGGATGTTTCCGGTGCAGTTGTTGTGATTGTGGAAGTCTCAGTTGTTGTAGATGTTTCTGCTGCACTAGTGGTGGATGTTTCAGGAGTAGTCGTGACTGTGGATGTCTCTGTCGTTGTAGATGTTTCTGCTGAATTGGTGAAAGATGTTTCCGGGGCAGTTGTTGTGACTGTGGATGTCTCTGTTGTTGTAGACGTTTTTGCTGCATGAGTAGTGGATATTTCCGGTGCAGTTGTTGTGATTGTGGAAGTCTCTGTTGTAGATGTTTCTGCTGCACTAGTGGTTGATGTTTCTGGTGCAGTTGTTGTGATAGTGGAAGTCTCTGTTGTTGTAGATATTTCTGCTGCACTAGTGGTGGACGTTTCAGGAGCAGTTGTTGTGACTGTGGAAGTCTCTGTTGTTGTAGATGTTTCTGTTGCATTAGTGGTGGATGTTTCTGGTGCAGTTGTTGTGATTGTGGAAGTCTCAGTGGTTGTAGATGTTTCTGGTGCAGTTGTTGTAATTGTGGAGGTCTCCGCTGATGTAGATGTTTCTGCTGCACTGGTGGTGGATGTTTCTGCTGCAGTCATTGTTATTGTGGAAGTATCTGTTGTTGAAGATGTTTCTGCTGAACTGGTGGTGGATGTTTCAGGTGCAGTCGTTGTGATTGTGGAAGTCTCTGTTGTTGAAGATGTTTCTGCTGCACTGGTGGTTGATGTTTCCGGTGCAGTCGTTGTGATTGTGGAGGTCTCTGTCGTTGTAGATGTTTCCGCGGGACTTGTGGTGGATGTTTGAGAGGCAGTTGTTGTGATTGTTGAGGTCTCTGTTGTTGTAGACGTTTCTGCTGAATTGGTGGTAGACGTTTCCGGGGCAGTTGTTGTGACTGTGGAAGTCTCTGTTGTTGTAGATGTTTCTGCTGTACTAGTGGTGGATGTTTCAGTAGGAGTCGTTGTGATTGTGGAAGTTTCAGCTGATGTAGATGTTTCTGCTGCACGAGTAGTGGATATTTCCGTTGCAGTCGTTGTGATTGTGGAAGTCTCTGTTGTTGTAGATGTTTCTGTTGGACTAGTAGTGGATGTTTCAGTAGGAGTCGTTTTGATTGTGGAAGTCTCAGTTGATGTAGATGTTTCTGATGCACTTGTGGTGGATGTTTCAGGAGCAGTTGTTGTGATTGAGGATATCTCTGTTGTTGTAGATGTTTCTGCTGCACTAGTGGTGGATGTTTCCGGTGCAGTCGTTGTGATTGTGGAGGTCTCTGTCGTTGTAGATGTTTCTGCTGCACTAGTGGTGGATGTTTCAGGAGCAGTTGTTGTGATTGTGGAAGTCTCAGTTGATGTAGATGTTTCTGCTGCACTAGTGGTGGATGTTTCTGCTGCACTGGTGGTGGATGTTTCAGCAGCAGTCGTTGTGATTGTGGAAGTCTCTGTTGTTGTAGATGTTTCTGCTGCACTAGTGGTGGATGTTTCCGGTGCAGTCGTTGTGATTGTGGAGGTCTCTGTCGTTGTAGATGTTTCTGCTGCACTGGTGGTGGATGTTTCCAGTGCAGTCGTTTTGATTGTGGAAGTCTCTGTTGTTGTAGATGTTTCTGCTGCACTAGTGGTTGATGTTTCCGGTGCAGTCGTTGTGATTGTGGAGGTCTCTGTCGTTGTAGATGTTTCTGCTGCACTAGTAGTGGATGTTTCAGGAGCAGTTGTTGTGATTGTGGAAGGCTCAGTTGTTGTAGATGTTGCAGGAGCAGTTGTTGTGGTTGTGGAAGTCTGTGTTATTGTCGATGTTTCTGCTGCACTAGTGGTGGATAATTCCGGTTCAGTTATGATTGGAGAAATCTCTGTTGTTGTAGACATTTCTTCTGCACTAGTGGTGGATGTATCTGGTGCAGTCGTTGTGATTGTGGAAGTCTCAATTGTTGTAGATGTTTCTGCTGCACTTGTGGTGGATGTTTCTGCAGCAGTCGTTGTGATTGTTGAAGACTCTGTAGTGGTAGATATTTCTGCTGCACTTGTGGTGGATGTTTCAGGAGCAGTCGTTGTGATTGTAGAAGTGTCAGTTGTTGTCGATGTTTCTGCTGCACTTGTGGTGGATGTTTCTGCAGCAGTCGTTGTGATTGTTGAAGACTCTGTAGTGGTAGATATTTCTGCTGCACTTGTGGTGGATGTATCTGGTACAGTCGTTGTGATTGTAGAAGTGTCAGTTGTTGTAGATGTTTCTACTGCACTAGTGGTGGATGTTTCAGGAGCAGTCGTTGTGATTGTGGAAGTCTCCGTTGTTGTAGATGTTTCTACTGCACTAGTGGTGGATGGTTCAGGAGCAGTCGTTGTGATTGTGGAGGTCTCTGTCGTAGTAGATATTTCTGCTGCACTGGTGGTGGATGTTTCCGGTTCAGTCGTTGTGATTGTGGAAGTCTCAGTGGTTGTAGATGTTTCTGCCGCATTAGTGGTAGATGTTTCCAGTGCAGTCGTTGTGATTGTGGAGGTCTCTGTCGTAGTAGATATTTCTGCTGCACTGGTGGTGGATGTTTCCGGTTCAGTCGTTGTGATTGTGGAAGTGTCAGTTGTTGTAGATGTTTCTGCTGCACTAGTGGTGGATATTTCAGCAGCAGTCGTTGTGATTGTTGAAGACTCTGTAGTGGTAGATATTTCTGCTGCACTTGTGGTGGATGTATCTGGTACAGTCGTTGTGACTGTGGAAGTGTCAGTTGTTGTAGATGTTTCTACTGCACTAGTGGTGGATGTTTCAGGAGCAGTCGTTGTGATTGTGGAGGTCTCTGTCGTAGTAGATATTTCTGCTGCACTGGTGGTGGATGTTTCCGGTTCAGTCGTTGTGATTGTGGATGTCTCTGTTGTTGTAGATGTTTCTGCTGCACTAGTGGTTGATGTTTCCGGTGCAGTCGTTGTGATTGTGGAGGTCTCTGTCGTTGTAGATGTTTCTGCTGCACTAGTAGTGGATGTTTCAGGAGCAGTTGTTGTGATTGTGGATGTCTCTGTTGTTGTAGATGTTGCAGGAGAAGTTGTGGTGATTGTGGAAGTCTCTGTTGTTGTAGATGTTTCTGGTACACTAGAGGTGGATGTTTCAGGAGCAGTTGTTGTGATTGTGGAGGTCTCTGTTGTGGTAGATATTTCTGCTGCACTGGTGGTGGATGTTTCCGGTTCAGTCGTTGTGATTGTGGAAGTCTCTGTTGTTGTAGATGTTTCTGCTGCACTAGTGGTTGATGTTTCCGGTGCAGTCGTTGTGATTGTGGAGGTCTCTGTCGTTGTAGATGTTTCTGCTGCACTAGTAGTGGATGTTTCAGGAGCAGTTGTTGTGATTGTGGATGTCTCTGTTGTTGTAGATGTTGCAGGAGAAGTTGTGGTGATTGTGGAAGTCTCTGTTGTTGTAGATGTTTCTGCTGCACTAGTGGTGGATGTTTCAGGTGCAGTTGTTGTGATTGTGGAGGTCTCTGTTGTGGTAGATGTTTCTGGTGCAGTCATTGTGACTGTGGAAGTCTCTGTTGTTTTAGATGTTTCTACTGCAGTAGTGGTGGATTTTTCAGGAGCTGTCATTGTGATTGTGAAAGTCTCTGTTGTTGTTGATGTTTCTGCTACACTAGTGGTGGATGTTTCAGGGGCAGTTGTTGTGATTGTGGAGGTCTCTGTTGTGGTAGATGTTTCTGGTGCAGTCATTGTGACTGTGGAAGTCTCTGTTGTTTTAGATGTTTCTACTGCACTAGTGGTGGATGTTTCCGGTGCAGTTGTTGTGATTGTGGAAGTCTCTGTTGTTGTAGATGTTTCTGCTGCACTAGTGGTGGATGTTTCAGGTGCAGTTGTTGTGATTGTGGAAGTCTCTGTTGTTGTAGATGTTTCTGCTGCACTAGTGGTGGATGTTTCAGTAGCAGTCGTTGTGATTGTGGAAATTTCAGTTGTTGAAGGTGTTTCTGCTGCACTGGTGCTGGATGTTTCTGGTGCAGTTTTTGTAATTGTGGAAGTCTCAGTTGTTGTAGATGTTTCTGCTGCGCTAGTGGTGAATGTTTCAGGTGCAGTCGTTGTGACTGTGGAAGTCTCTGTTGTTGTAGATGTTTCTGCTGCACTAGTGGTGAATGTTTCAGGTGCAGTCGTTGTGATTGTAGAAGTGTCAGTTGTTGTAGATGTTTCTGCTGCACTAGTGGTGGATATTTCAGCAGCAGTCGTTGTGATTGTTGAAGACTCTGTAGTGGTAGATATTTCTGCTGCACTTGTGGTGGATGTATCTGGTACAGTCGTTGTGACTGTGGAAGTGTCAGTTGTTGTAGATGTTTCTGCTGCACTAGTGGTGGATGTTTCAGGAGCAGTCGTTGTGATTGTGGAAGTCTCTGTTGTTGTAGATGTTTCTTCTGCACTAGTGGTGGATGTTTCAGGTGCAGTCGTTGTGATTGTGGAGGTCTCTGTCGTTGTAGATGTTTCTACTGCACTGGTGGTGGATGTTTCCGGTTCAGTCGTTGTGATTGTGGAAGTCTCAGTGGTTGTAGATGTTTCTGCCGCATTAGTGGTAGATGTTTCTGGTGCAGTTGTTGTGATTGTGGAAGTCTCTGTTGTTGTAGATGTTGCAGGAGAAGTTGTGGTGATTGTGGAAGTCTCTGTTGTTGTAGATGTTTCTGCTACACTAGTGGTGGATGTTTCAGGTGCAGTTGTTGTGATTGTGGAGGTCTCTGTTGTGGTAGATGTTTCTGGTGCAGTCATTGTGACTGTGGAAGTCTCTGTTGTTTTAGATGTTTCTACTGCAGTAGTGGTGGATTTTTCAGGAGCTGTCATTGTGATTGTGGAAGTCTCTGTTGTTGTTGATGTTTCTGCTACACTAGAGGTGGATGTTTCAGGAGCAGTTGTTGTGATTGTGGAGGTCTCTGTTGTGGTAGATGTTTCTGGTGCAGTCATTGTGACTGTGGAAGTCTCTGTTGTTTTAGATGTTTCTACTGCACTAGTGGTGGATGTTTCAGGAGCAGTTGTTGTGATTGTGGAAGTCTCTGTTGTTGTAGATGTTTCTGCTGCACTAGTGGTGGATGTTTCAGGTGCAGTTGTTGTGATTGTGGAAGTCTCTGTTGTTGTAGATGTTTCTGCTGCACTAGTGGTGGATGTTTCAGGAGCAGTCGTTGTGATTGTGGAAATTTCAGTTGTTGAAGGTGTTTCTGCTGCACTGGTGCTGGATGTTTCTGGTGCAGTTTTTGTAATTGTGGAAGTCTCAGTTGTTGTAGATGTTTCTGCTGCACTAGTGGTGAATGTTTCAGGTGCAGTCGTTGTGATTGTAGAAGTGTCAGTTGTTGTAGATTTTTCTGCTGCACTAGTGGTGGATGTTTCAGCAGCAGTCGTTGTGATTGTTGAAGACTCTGTAGTGGTAGATATTTCTGCTGCACTTGTGGTGGATGTATCTGGTACAGTCGTTGTGACTGTGGAAGTGTCAGTTGTTGTAGATGTTTCTACTGCACTGGTGGTGGATGTTTCAGGAGCAGTTGTTGTGATTGTGGAGGTCTCTGTTGTTGTAGATGTTTCTACTGCACTAGTGGTGGATGTTTCAGGAGCAGTCGTTGTGATTGTGGAGGTCTCTGTCGTTGTAGATATTTCTGCTGCACTGGTGGTGGATGTTTCCGGTTCAGTCGTTGTGATTGTGGAAGTCTCAGTGGTTGTAGATGTTTCTCCTTCAATAGTGGTGGATGTTTCAGGTGCAGTCGTTGTGATTGTGGAGGTCTCTGTTGTGGTAGATGTTTCTGGTGCAGTCATTGTGACTGTGGAAGTCTCTGTTGTTGTAGATGTTTCTACTGCAGTAGTGGTGGATTTTTCAGGAGCTGTCATTGTGATTGTGGAAGTCTCTGTTGTTGTTGATGTTTCTGCTACACTAGAGGTGGATGTTTCAGGAGCAGTTGTTGTGATTGTGGAGGTCTCTGTTGTGGTAGATGTTTCTGGTGCAGTCATTGTGACTGTGGAAGTCTCTGTTGTTGTATATATTTCTACTGCAGTAGTGGTGGATGTTTCAGCAAGAGTTGTTGAGATTGTGGAAGTCTCTGTTGTTGTAGATGTTTCTGCTGCACTAGTGGTGGATGTTTCAGGTGCAGTTGTTGTGATTGTGGAAGTCTCTGTTGTTGTAGATGTTTCTGCTGCACTAGTGGTGGATGTTTCAGTAGCAGTCGTTGTGATTGTGGAAATTTCAGTTGTTGAAGGTGTTTCTGCTGCACTGGTGCTGGATGTTTCTGGTGCAGTTTTTGTAATTGTGGAAGTCTCAGTTGTTGTAGATGTTTCTGCTGCACTAGTGGTGAATGTTTCAGGTGCAGTCGTTGTGACTGTGGAAGTCTCTGTTGTTGTAGATGTTTCTGCTGCACTAGTGGTGGATGTTTCAGGTGCAGTCGTTGTGATTGTGGATGTGTCTGTTGTTGTAGATGTTTCTGCTGCACTAGTGGTGGATGTTTCAGCAGCAGTCGTTGTGATTGTTGAAGACTCTGTAGTGGTAGATATTTCTGCTGCACTTGTGGTGGATGTACCTGGTACAGTCGTTGTGACTGTGGAAGTGTCAGTTGTTGTAGCTGTTTCTACTGCACTAGTGGTGGATGTTTCAGGAGCAGTTGTTGTGATTGTGGAAGTCTCAGTGGTTGTAGATGTTTCTGCCGCATTAGTGGTAGATGTTTCCGGTGCAGACGTTGTGATTGTGGAGGTCTCAGTTGTGGTAGATGTTTCTGGTGCAGTCATTGTGACTGTGGAAGTCTCTGTTGTTGTAGATGTTTCTACTGCAGTAGTGGTGGATTTTTCAGGAGCTGTCATTGTGATTGTGGAAGTCTCTGTTGTTGTTGATGTTTCTGCTACACTAGAGGTGGATGTTTCAGGAGCAGTTGTTGTGATTGTGGAGGTCTCTGTTGTGGTAGATGTTTCTGGTGCAGTCATTGTGACTGTGGAAGTCTCTGTTGTTGTATATGTTTCTACTGCAGTAGTGGTGGATGTTTCAGGAGGAGTTGTTGTGATTGTGGAAGTCTCTGTTGTTGTAGATGTTTCTGCTGCACTAGTGGTGGATGTTTCAGGTGCAGTTGTTGTGATTGTGGAAGTCTCTGTTGTTGTAGATGTTTCTGCTGCACTAGTGGTGGATGTTTCAGTAGCAGTCGTTGTGATTGTGGAAATTTCAGTTGTTGAAGGTGTTTCTGCTGCACTGGTGCTGGATGTTTCTGGTGCAGTTTTTGTAATTGTGGAAGTCTCAGTTGTTGTAGATGTTTCTGCTGCACTAGTGGTGAATGTTTCAGGTGCAGTCGTTGTGACTGTGGAAGTCTCTGTTGTTGTAGATGTTTCTGCTGCACTAGTGGTGAATGTTTCAGGTGCAGTCGTTGTGATTGTAGAAGTGTCAGTTGTTGTAGATGTTTCTGCTGCACTAGTGGTGGATGTTTCAGCAGCAGTCGTTTTGATTGTTGAAGACTCTGTAGTGGTAGATATTTCTGCTGCACTTGTGGTGGATGTATCTGGTACAGTCGTTGTGACTGTGGAAGTGTCAGTTGTTGTAGATGTTTCTACTGCACTAGTGGTGGATGTTTCAGGAGCAGTTGTTGTGATTGTGGAAGTCTCCGTTGTTGTAGATGTTTCTACTGCACTAGTGGTGGATGTTTCAGGAGCAGTCGTTGTGATTGTGGAGGTCTCTGTCGTAGTAGATATTTCTGCTGCACTGGTGGTGGATGTTTCCGGTTCAGTCGTTGTGATTGTGGAAGTCTCAGTGGTTGTAGATGTTTCTGCCGCATTAGTGGTAGATGTTTCCGGTGCAGTCGTTGTGATTGTGGAGGTCTCTGTTGTTATAGATGTTTCTGCTGCTGCACTAGTAGTGGATGTTTCTGGTGCAGTTGTTGTGATTGTGGAAGTCTCTGTTGTTGTAGATGTTGCAGGAGAAGTTGTTGTGATTGTGGAAGTCTCTGTTGTTGTAGATGTTTCTGGTACACTCGAGGTGGATGTTTCAGGAGCAGTTGTTGTGATTGTGGAGGTCTCTGTTGTGGTAGATGTTTCTGGTGCAGTCATTGTGACTGTGGAAGTCTCTGTTGTTGTAGATGTTTCTACTGCAGTAGTGGTGGATTTTTCAGGAGCTGTCATTGTGATTGTGGAAGTCTCTGTTGTTGTTGATGTTTCTGCTACACTAGAGGTGGATGCTTCAGGAGCAGTTGTTGTGATTGTGGAGGTCTCTGTTGTGGTAGATGTTTCTGTTGCAGTCATTGTGACTGTGGAAGTCTCTGTTGTTGTAGATGTTTCTACTGCAGTAGTGGTGGATGTTTCAGGAGCAGTTGTTGTGATTGTGGAAGTCTCTGTTGTTGTAGATGTTTCTGCTGCACTAGTGGTGGATGTTTCCGGTGCAGTTGTTGTGATTGTGGAAGTCTCTGTTGTTGTAGATGTTTCTGCTGCACTAGTGGTGGATGTTTCAGTAGCAGTCGTTGTGATTGTGGAAATTTCAGTTGTTGAAGGTGTTTCTGCTGCACTAGTGGTGGATGTTTCAGGTGCAGTCGTTGTGATTGTAGAAGTGTCAGTTGTTGTAGATGTTTCTGCTGCACTAGTGGTGGATGTTTCAGCAGCAGTCGTTGTGATTGTTGAAGACTCTGTAGTGGTAGATATTTCTGCTGCACTTGTGGTGGATGTATCTGGTAGAGTCGTTGTGACTGTGGAAGTCTCTGTTGTTGTAGATGTTTCTGCTGCACTAGTGGTGAATGTTTCAGGTGCAGTCGTTGTGATTGTAGAAGTGTCAGTTGTTGTAGATGTTTCTGCTGCACTAGTGGTGGATGTTTCAGCAGCAGTCGTTGTGATTGTTGAAGACTCTGTAGTGGTAGATATTTCTGCTGCACTTGTGGTGGATGTATCTGGTAGAGTCGTTGTGACTGTGGATGTCTCAGTTGTTGTAGATGTTTCTGCTACACTAGTGGTGGATGTTTCAGGTGCAGTTGTTGTGATTGTGGAGGTCTCTGTTGTGGTAGATGTTTCTGGTGCAGTCATTGTGACTGTGGAAGTCTCTGTTGTTTTAGATGTTTCTACTGCACTAGAAGTTGATTTTTCTGGTGCAGTTGTTGTGATTGTGGAAGTCTCTGTTGTTGTAGATGTTTCTGCTGCACTTGTGGTGGATGTTTCAGTAGCAGTCATTGTGATTGTGGAAATTTCAGTTGTTGAAGGTGTTTCTGCTGCACTGGTGCTGGATGTTTCTGGTGCAGTTTTTGTAATTGTGGAAGTCTCAGTTGTTGTAGATGTTTCTGCTGCACTAGTGGTGAATGTTTCAGGTGCAGTCGTTGTGACTGTGGAAGTCTCTGTTGTTGTAGATGTTTCTGCTGCACTAGTGGTGAATGTTTCAGGTGCAGTCGTTGTGATTGTAGAAGTGTCAGTTGTTGTAGATGTTTCTGCTGCACTAGTGGTGGATGTTTCAGCAGCAGTCGTTGTGATTGTTGAAGACTCTGTAGTGGTAGATATTTCTGCTGCACTTGTGGTGGATGTATCTGGTAGAGTCGTTGTGACTGTGGAAGTGTCAGTTGTTGTAGTTGTTTCTACTGCACTAGTGGTGGATGTTTCAGGAGCAGTTGTTGTGATTGTGGATGTCTCTGTTGTTGTAGATGTTTCTGCTGCACTAGTGGTTGATGTTTCCGGTGCAGTCGTTGTGATTGTGGAGGTCTCTGTCGTTGTAGATATTTCTGCTGCACTAGTGGTGGATGTTTCCGGTTCAGTCGTTGTGATTGTGGAAGTCTCTGTTGTTGTAGATGTTTCTGCTGCACTAGTGGTTGATGTTTCCGGTGCAGTCGTTGTGATTGTGGAGGTCTCTGTCGTTGTAGATGTTTCTGCTGCACTAGTAGTGGATGTTTCAGGAGCAGTTGTTGTGATTGTGGATGTCTCTGTTGTTGTAGATGTTGCAGGAGAAGTTGTTGTGATTGTGGAAGTCTCTGTTGTTGTAGATGTTTCTGCTACACTAGTGGTGGATGTTTCAGGTGCAGTTGTTGTGATTGTGGAGGTCTCTGTTGTGGTAGATGTTTCTGGTGCAGTCATTGTGACTGTGGAAGTCTCTGTTGTTTTAGATGTTTCTACTGCAGTAGTGGTGGATTTTTCAGGAGCTGTCATTGTGATTGTGGAAGTCTCTGTTGTTGTAGATGTTTCTGCTTCAATAGTGGTGGATGTTTCAGGTGCAGTTGTTGTGATTGTGGAGGTCTCTGTTGTGGTAGATGTTTCTGGTGCAGTCATTGTGACTGTGGAAGTCTCTGTTGTTGTAGATGTTTCTACTGCACTAGTGGTGGATGTTTCAGGAGCAGTTGTTGTGATTGTGGAAGTCTCTGTTGTTGTAGATGTTTCTGCTGCACTAGTGGTGGATGTTTCAGGTGCAGTTGTTGTGATTGTGGAAGTCTCTGTTGTTGTAGATGTTTCTGCTGCACTAGTGGTGGATGTTTCAGTAGCAGTCGTTGTGATTGTGGAAATGTCAGTTGTTGAAGGTGTTTCTGCTGCACTAGTGGTGAATGTTTCAGGTGCAGTCGTTGTGATTGTGGAAGTCTCTGTTGTTGTAGATGTTTCTGCTGCACTAGTGGTTGATGTTTCAGGTGCAGTCGTTGTGATTGTGGAGGTCTCTGTCGTTGTAGATGTTTCTGCTGCACTGGTGGTGGATTTATCTGGTGCAGTGGTTGTAATTGTGGAAGTCTCACTTGTTGTAGATGTTTCTCCTTCAGTTGTTGTGACTGTGGAAGTCTCTGTTGTTGTAGATGTTTCTGCTGCACTAGTTGTGGATATTTCCGGTGCAATTGTTGTGATTGTGGATGTCTCTGTTGGTGTAGATGTTTCTGCTGCACTAGTGGTGGTTGTTTCATCTGCAGTTGTTGTGATTGTGGAGGTCTCTGTTGTTGTTGTAGATGTTGCAGCAGGAGTTGTTGTGGCTGATAAGTAATCTGTTGTTGGTTCATAAGAAAATGCTTTTCGGTTTAGATGGCACTCACAAAAGCAATGACAAAACAAAACTTTTTGTATTCAGACTTTGTATGTAGCTTTTTATAGAATGCTTATGAAAAACATTAATACTCATCAAAGTTAATCTTAAATCATGTCTAATCTTACCATTTTACCAGTCAGTGCATTGTCTCACACTTGTACAATACAAGATTTGTTTATACATTTTGCTTTTAGGTTTTGTCAGACATACCTGTACCATTAACTGTTAAAGAAGTTATGTTCAGGGTATTGAGAGTCACTGCGTCATTCAGTAATGTCATTGCAACTTGATCCTCTGTTGGGACTTCCTGTGTAGAGTTGAAAACAGCATCTGCTGTGGTAATGACTGACCCCTGGCTGGAATAAATTATTTGAAATTATGTCATATTGCAATTATTTCTTCATATCCCCACCTCATCAATAATCACATGTTTTTTTTTATTGCTCACAGTTTCAAACATAAACAGGGGCACTCTATGAATAAAATAATCAGCACTGAAAAATAGAGTATTTACTTGAAGTATAGCACAGCGACTCTTAGGAAGGAAGGAAACTTCTGGAAAAGGGCTTCAAGCTAAAACAAAATAGAGACATTTTAAATGAATTATTACAAATCAAAAGAAATGTAAAGTATTTATGATTAAATGTAAATTCTATTTATTCAATGAATGATTATACAGTAAAAACAGTATATAGGTTTGAACTCACTGAATCTTGAACAAGCTGAGCCCTTGTTTTGAAAGCAGGAGATTGTGAATTTTTGAGATCATCTGTAAATGAATCTTTAGAGTGGAACACCAGCTGTATTTTCACTTCATTTAAAGCCTCCGTTGTTATAGATGTTTCAGCTGCAGTCGTTGTGATTGTGGAAGTCTCTGTTGTTGTAGATGTTTCTGCTGCACTAGTGGTGGATGTTTCCGGTGCAGTTGTTGTGATTGTGGAAGTCTCGGAGGTTGTGGATGTTTCTGCTGCAGTTGTTGTGACTATGGAAGTCTCTGTAGTTATAGATGTTTCTGCTGCACTAGTGGTGGATGTTTCAGCAGGAGTTGTTGGGATTGTGGAAGTCTCAGTTGTTGTAGATGTTTCTGTTGGACTAGTTGTTGATGTTTCTGCAGCAGTTGTTGTCATTGTGGAGGTCTCTGTTGTTGTAGATGTTTCTGCTGCACTAGTGGTTGATATTTCTTCAGCAGTTGTTGTGATTGTGGAGGTCTCTGTTGTTGTAGATGTTTCTGCTGCACTAGTTGTTGATGTCTCTGGTGCAGTCGTTGTGATAGTGGCCGTCCCTGTTGTTGAAGATGTTTCTGCTGCACTAGTGGTGGATGTTTCTGGTTCAGTTGTTGTGATTGTGGAGGTCTCTTTTGTTGTCGATGTTTCTGCTGCACTAGGAGGGGATGTTTCTGGTGCAGTTGTTGTGATTGTGGAAGTCTCTGTTGTTGTAGATGTTTCTGCTGGACTAGTGGTGGATGTTTCGGTAGCAGTTGTCTTGATTGTTGAAGTTTCTGTTGTAGATGTTTCTGCTGCACTAGTTGTGGAAGTTTCCATTGCAGTTGGTGTGATTGTGGAAGTCTCTATAGCTGTAGGTGTTTCTGCTGCACTGGTGGTGGATGTTTCTGGTGCAGTTGTTGTAAAAGTGGACGTCTCAGTTGTTGTAGATGTTTCTCCTGCAGTTGTTGTGACTGTGGAAGTCTCTGTTGTTGTAGATGTTTCTGCTGTAGTAGTGGTGGATGTTTCAGGAGCAGTTGTTGTGACTGTGGATGTCTCTGCTGTTGTAGATGTTTCTGCTGCACTAGTGGTGGATGTTTCAGGAGCAGTTGTTGTGACTGTGGAAGTCTCTGTTGTTGTAGGTGATTCTGCTGCACTAGTGGTGGATATTTCAGCCACATTGGTTGTCCTTGTGGAAGTCTCTGTTGTTGTAGACGTTTCTGCTGCAATACTGGTCGATGTTTCAGGTGCAGTTGTTGTGATTGTGGAAGTCTCTGTTGTTGTAGATGTTTCTGGTGAAGTTATTGTGACTGTGGAAGTCTCTGTTGTTGAAGATGTTTCTACTTCAGAAGTGGTGGATGTTTCAGGAGCAGTTGTTGTGATTGTGGAAGTCTCTGTTGTTGTAGATGTTTCTGCTGCACTAGTGATGGATGTTTCAGGTGCAGTTGTTGTGATTGTGGACGTTTCTGTTGTAGATATTTCTGCTGCACTAGTGGTGGATGTTTCAGGTGCAGTCGTTGTGATTGTGGATGTCTCAGTTGTTGTAGATGTTTCTGCTACACTAGTGGTGGATGTTTCCGGTGCAGTTGTTGTGATTGTGGAAGTCTCTGTTGTTGTAGATGTTTCTGCTGCACTAGTGGTGGATGTTTCAGGAGCAGTTGTTGTGATTGTGGATGTCTCTGTTGTTGTAGATGTTTCTGCTGCACTAGTGGTTGATGTTTCTGCAGCAGTTGTTGTGACTGTGGAAGTCTCTGTTGTTGTAGATGTTTCTTCTGCACTAGTTGTGGATATTTCAGCCACAGTGGTTGTCCTTGTGGAAGTCTCTGTTGTTGTAGACATTTCTGCTGCAATAGTGGTGGATGTTTCAGGTGCAGTCGTTGTGATTGTGGAGGTCTCTGTTGTGGTAGATGTTTCTGGTGAAGTTATTGTGACTGTGGAAGTCTCTGTTGTTGTAGATGTTTCTACTGCAGTAGTGGTGGATGTTTCAGGAGCAGTTGTTGTGATTGTGGAGGTCTCTGTTGTTGTAGATATTTCTGCTGCACTAGTGGTGGATTTTTCAGGTGCAGTCATTGTGATTGTGGATGTCTCAGTTGTTGGAGATGTTTCTGCTACACTAGTGGTGGATGTTTCAGGTGCAGTCGTTGTGATTGTGGACGTGTCTGTTGTTGTAGATGTTTCTCCTGCACTAGTGGTGAATGTTTCAGGTGCATCCGTTGTGATTGTGGAAGTGTCTGTTGTTGAAAATGTTTCTACTGCACTAGTGGTGGATGCTTCAGTTGCGGTCGTTGTGATTGTGGAAGTCTCTCTACTTGTAGATGTTTCTGCTGCACTGGTGGTGGATGTTTCCGGTACAGTCATTGTGATAGTGGAGGTCTCTGTCGATGTAGATGTTTCTGATGCACTGGTGGTGGATGTTTCTGGTGCAGTTGTTGTAACTGTGGAAGTCTCAGTTGTTGTAGATGTTTCTCCTGCAGTCGTTGTGACTGTGGTAGTCTCTGTTGTTGTAGATGTCTTTGCTCCACTAGTTGTTGATATTACCGGTGCAGTCGTTGTGATTGTGGAAGTGTCTGTTGTTGTTGATATTTCTGCTGCACTAGTTTTCGATGTTTCTGGTGCAGTCGTTGTTATTGTGGAAGTGTCTGTTGTTGAAGATGTTTCTCCTGCAGTCGTTGTGACTGTGGTTGTCTCTGTTGTTGAAGATGTTTCTGCTGCACTAGTTGTTGATGTTTCTGGTGCAGTCGTTGTCATAGTGGATGTCCCTGTTGTTGAAGATGTTTCTGCTGCACTAGTAGTGGATGTTTCTGGTGCAGTTGTTGTGATTGTGGAAGTCTCTGTTGTTGTAGATGTTTCTGCTGCACTAGTTGTGGATGTTTCCGTTGCAGTTGGTGTGATTGTGGAAGTCTCTGTTGTTGTAGATGTTTCTGCTGCACTAGAGGTGGATGTTTCAGGTGCAGTTGTTGTGATTGTGGATGTGTCTGTTGTTGTAGATATTTCTGCTGCAATAGTGGTGGATGTTTCAGGTGCAGTCGTTGTGATTGTGGAGGTCTCTGTTGTTATAGATGTTTCAGCTGCAGTCGTTGTGATTGTGGATGTCTCAGTTGTTGTAGATGTTTCTGCTACACTAGTGGTGGATGTTTCAGGTGCAGTCGTTGTGATTGTGGACGTGTCTGTTGTTGTAGATATTTCTCCTGCACTAGTGGTGGATTTTTCAGGTGCATTCGATTTGATTGTGGAAGTGTCTGTTGTTGAAAATGTTTCTGCTGCACTAGTGGTTGATGTTTCAGTTGCAGTCGTTGTGATTGTGGATGTCTCGATAGTTGTAGGTGTTTCTGCTGCACTGGTGGTGGAGATTTCTGGTGCAGTTGTTGTAATTGTGGAAGTCTCAGTTGTTGTAGATATTTCTCCTGCAGTCGTTATGAATGTGGTAGTCTCTGTTGTTGTAGATGTTTCTGCTGCACTAGTGGTCGATGTTTCCGGTGCAATTGTTGTGATTGTGGATGTCTCTGTCGTTGTAGATGTTTCTGCTGCACTAGTGGTGCTTGTTTCATCTGCAGTTGTTGTGATTGTGGAGGTCTCTGTTGTTGTTGTAGATGTTGCAGCAGGAGTTGTAGTGGCTGATAAGAAATCTGTTGTTGGTTCATAAGAAAATGCTTTTCTGGTTTAGATGGCACTCACAAAAGCAATGACAAAACAAAACTTTTTGTATTAAGACTTTTGTATGTAGCTTTTTATAGAATGCTTATGAAAAACATTAATACTCATCAAAGTTAATCTAAAATTATGTCTAATCCTCCCGTTTTACCAGTCAGTGCATTGTCTAACACTTGTACAATACAAGATTTGTTTATACATTTTGCTTTTAGGTTTTGTCAGACATACCTGTACCATTAACTGTTAAAGAAGTTATGTTCAGGGTATTGAGAGTCACTGCGTCATTCAGTAATGTCATTGCAACTTGATCCTCTGTTGGGACTTCCTGTGTAGAGTTGAAAACAGCATCTGCTGTTGTAATGACTGACCCCTGGCTGGAATAAATTTTTTGAAATGATGTCATATTGCAATTATTTCTTCATATCCCCACCTCATCAATAATCACATGTTTTTTTTATTGCTCACAGTTTCAAACATAAACAGGGGCACTCTATGAATAAAATAATCAGCAATGAAAAATAGAGTATTTACTTGAAGTATAGCACAGCGACTCTTAGGAAGGAAGGAAACTTCTGGAAAAGGGCTTCAAGCTAAAACAAAATAGAGACATTTTAAATGAATTATTACAAATCAAAAGAAATGTAAAGTATTTATGATTAAATGTAAATTCTATTTATTCAATCAATGATTATACAGAAAAACAGTATATAGGTTTGAACTCACTGAATCTTGAACAAGCTGAGCCCTTGTTTTGAAAGCAAGAGATTGTGAATTTTTGAGTTCATCTGTAAATGAATCTTTAGAGTGGAGCACCAGCTGTATTTTCACTTCATTTAAAGCCTCCGTTGTTATAGATGTTTCAGCTGCAGTCGTTGTGATTGTGGAAGTCTCTGTTGATGTAGATGTTTCTGCTGCACTAGTGGTGGATGTTTCAGGAGCAGTTGTCTTGATTGTTGAAGTCTCTGTTGTTGTAGATGTTTTTTCTGCAGTTGTTGTGACTATGGAAGTCTCTGTGGTTGTAGATGTTTCTGCTGCACTAGTGGTGGATGTTTCAGCAGGAGTTGTTGGGATTGTGGAAGTCTCTGTTGTTGTTGATGTTTCTGCAGCACTAGTGGTGGATGTTTCCGGTGCAGTTGTTGTGATTGTGGAAGTCTCTGTTGTTGTTGATGTTTCTGCAGCACTAGTGGTGGATGTTTCTGGTGCCATTGTTGTGATTGTGGAAGTGTCTGTTGTTGTAGATATTTCGGCTGAAGTGGTGGTGGATGTTTCCGGTGGAGTTGTTGTGACTGTGGATGACTCAGTTATTGTAGATATTTTTCCTCCAGTCGTTGTGATTGTGGAAGTGTCTGTTGTTGTAGATGTTTCTACTGCAGTAGTGGTGGATGTTTCCGGTGCATTTGTTGTGATTGTAGAGGTCTCTGTTGTTGTAGATGTTTCTACTGCAGTAGTGATGGAAGTTTCAGGAGCAGTTGTTGTGATTGTGGACGTGTCTGTTGTTGTAGATGTTTCTGCTGCACTAGTGGTGGATGTTTCAGGAGCAGTTGTTGGGATTGTGGAAGTCTCTGTTGTTGTTGATGATTCTGCAGCACTAGTGGTGGATGTTTCCGGTGCCGTTGTTGTGATTGTGGAAGTCTCTGTTGTTGTAGATATTTCTGCTGAAGTGGTGGTGGATGTTTCCGGTGCAGTTGTTGTGATTGTGGATGTCTCAGTTTTTGTAGATATTTCTCCTCCAGTCGTTGTGAATGTGGAAGTCTCTGTTGTTGTTGATGTTTCTGCAGCACTAGTGGTGGATGTTTCCGGTGCTGTTGTTGGGATTGTGGAAGTCTCTTTTGTTGTTGATGATTCTGCAGCACTAGTGGTGGATGTTTCCGGTGCCGTTGTTGTGATTGTGGAAGTCTCTGTTGTTGTAGATATTTCTGCTGAAGTGGTGGTGGATGTTTCCGGTGCAGTTGTTGTGATTGTGGATGTCTCAGTTTTTGTAGATATTTCTCCTCCAGTCGTTGTGAATGTGGAAGTCTCTGTTGTTGTAGATGTTTCTACTGCAGTAGTGGTGGATGTTTCCGGTGCATTTGTTGTGATTGTAGAGGTCTCTGTTGTTGTAGATGTTTCTACTGCAGTAGTGATGGAAGTTTCAGGAGCAGTTGTTGTGATTGTGGACGTGTCTGTTGTTGTAGATGTTTCTGCTGCACTAGTGGTGGATGTTTCAGGAGCAGTTGTTGTGACTGTGGAAGTCTCTGTTGTTGTAGGTGATTCTGCTGCACTAGTGGTGGATATTTCAGCAACAGTGGTTATCCTTGTCGAAGTGTCTGTTGTTGTAGACGTTTCCGCTGCAATAGTGGTCGACGTTTCAGGTGCAGTCGTTGTGATTGTGGAGGTCTCTGTTGTGGTAGATATTTCTACTGCAGTGGTGGTGGATGTTTCAGGAGCAGTTGTTGTGATTGTGGAAGTCTCTGTTGTTGGAGTTGTTTCTGCTGCACTAGTGGTGGATGTTTCAGGTGCAGTCATTGTGATTGTGGATGTCTCAGTTGTTGTAGATGTTTCTGCTACACTAGTGGTGGATGTTTCAGGTGCAGTCGTTGTGATTGTGGACGTGTCTGTTGTTGTAGATATTTCTCCTGCACTAGTGGTGGATGTTTCAGGTGCAGTCGTTGTGATTGTGGAGGTCTCTGTAGTTGTAGATGTTTCTGCTGCACTGGTGGTGGATGTTTCCGGTGCAGTCATTGTGATTGTGGAGGTCTCTGTCATTGTAGATGTTTCTGCTGCACTGGTGGTGGATGTTCCTGGTGCAGTTGTTGTAATTGTGGAAGTCTCAGTTGTTGTAGATGTTTCTCCTGCAGTCGTTGAGACTGTGGTAGTCTCTGTTGTTGTAGATGTTTCTGCTCCACTAGTTGTTGATATTACCGGTGCAGTCGTTTTGATTGTGGAAGTGTCTGTTGTTGAAGATGTTTCTCCTGGAGTCGTTGTGACTGTGGTTGTCTCTGTTGTTGAAGAAGTTTCTGCTGCACTAGTTGTTGATGTTTCTGGTGCAGTCGTTGTGATAGTGGATGTCTCTGTTGTTGTAGATGTTTCTGCTGCACTGGTGGTTGATGTTTCAGGTGCAGTCGTTGTGATAGTGGAGGTCTCTGTCGTTGTAGATGTTTCTACTGCACTGGTGGTTGATGTTTCTGGTGCAGTTGTTGTGATTGTGGAAGTCTCAGTTGTTGTAGATGTTTCTCCTGCAGTCGTTGAGACTGTGGTAGTCTCTGTTGTTGTAGATGTTTCTGCTCCACTAGTTGTTGATATTACCGGTGCAGTCGTTTTGATTGTGGATGTCTCTGTTGTTGAAGATGTTTCTGCTGCACTAGTTGTTGATGTTTCTGGTGCAGTCGTTGTGATAGTGGATGTCCCTGTTGTTGAAGATGTTTCTGCTGCACTAGTGGTGGATGTTTCCAGTTCAGTTGTTGTGATTGTGGAGGTCTCTTTTGTTGTAGATGTTTCTACTGCAGTAGTGGTGGATGTTTCAGGAGCAGTTGTTGTGATTGTGGAAGTCTCTGTTTTTGTAGATGTTTCTGCTGCACTAGGTGTGGATGTATTATCCTCAGTTGTGGTGACTGTGGAAGTGTCTGTTGTTGTAGATGTTTCTCCTGCAGTTTTTGTGACTGTGGAAGTGTCTATTGTTGTAGATGTTTCTGCTGCATTAGTGGTGGATGTTTCAGCAGCAGTTGTTGTGATTTTGGAAGTATCTGTTGTTGTAGATGTTCCTGCTGCACTAGTGGTGGATGTTTCCGGTGCAGTTGTTGTGATTGTGAAGGTCTCTGTTGATGTATATGTTTCTGCTGCAGTAGTGGTGGATGTTTCCGGTGCAGTTGTTGTGATTGTGGAGCTCTCTTTTGCTGTAGATGTTTCTGCTTCACTAGTGGTGGATGTTGCTGTTGTTGTGATTGTGGAGGTCTCTGTTGTTGTAGATGTTTCCGCTGCACTAGAGGTGGATGCATTATCCTCAGTTGTAGTGATTGTGGATGTGTCTGTTGTTGTGGATATTTCTGCTGAAGTAGTGCTGGATGTTTTTGGTGCATTTGTTGTGATTGTGGAAGTTTCTGTTGTTGTAGATGTTCCTGCTGCACTAGTGGTGGATGTTTCCGGTGCAGTTGTTGTGACTGTAGAGGTCTTTGTTGTTGTAGATGTTTCTGCACCACTAGTGGTGGATATTTCCGGTACAGTTATTGTGATTGTGGAGGTCTCTGTTGATGTAGATGTTTCTGCTGCACTAGTGCTGGATGTTTCTGGTGCAGTTTTTGTGATTGTGGAAGTCTGTGTTGTTGTAGATGTTTCTGCTGCACTAGGGCTAGATGTATTATCCTCAGTTGTTGTGATTGTGGAAGTGTCTGTTGTTGTAGATGTTTCTGTTGCACTAGTGGTGGATGTTTCTGGTGCAGTTGTTGTGATTGTGGAGGTCTCTGTTGATGTAGATGTTTCTGCTGCACTAGTGGTGGATGTTTCCGGTGCAGTTGTTGTGATTGTGGAGGTCTCTGTTGTTGTAGATGTTCCTGCTGCACTAGTGGTGGATGTTTCCGGTGCAGTTGTTGTGATTGTGGAAGTCTCTGTTGTTGTAGATGTTTCTGCTGCACTAGGGGTGGATGCATTATCTTCAGTTGTTGTGATTGTGGAAGTCTCTGTTGTTGTAGATGTTTCTCCTGCAGTCGTTGTGGCTGTGGACGTCTCTGTTGTTGTAGATGTTTCTGCTGAACTAATGGTCGATGTTTCCAGTGCAGTTGTTGTGATTGTGGAACTGTCTATTGGGGTAGATGTTTCTGCTGCAGTAGTGGTGGATGTTTCAGGAGCAGTTGTTGTGATTGTGGAAGTCTCTGTTGTTGTAGATGTTGCTGCTGCACTTGTGGTGGATGTTTCTGGTGCAGTTATTGTGATTGTGGAGATCTCTGTTGATTTAGATGTTCCTGCTGCACTAGTGGTGGATGTTTCCTGTGCAGTTGTTGTGATAGTGGAGGTTTCTGTTGTTGTAGATGTTTCTACTGCAGTAGTGGTGGATGTTTCCACTGCAGTTGTTGTGATTGTGGAGGTCTCTTTTGATGTAGATGTTTCTGCTGCACTAGTGGTGGATGTTTCCGGTGCAGTTGTTGTGATAGTGGAGGTCTCTGTTGTAGATGTTTCTACTGCAGTAGTGGTGGATGTTTCCGGTGTAGTTGTTGTGATTGTGGAGGTATCTGTTATTGTAGATGTTCCTGCTGCACTTGTGGTTGATATTTCTGGTGCAGTTGTTGTGATTGTAGAGGTCTCTGTTGTTGTAGATGTTTCTGCTGCACTAGGGTTAGATGTATTATCCTCAGTTGTTGTGATTGTGGAAGTGTCTGTTGTTTTAGATGTTTCTGCTGCTCTTGTGGTGGACGTTTCCGGTGCAGTTGTTGTGATTGTGGAGGTCTCTGTTGATGTAGATGTTTCTGCTGCAGTAGTGGTGGATGTTTCCGGTGCATTTGTTGTGATTGTGGAAGTCTCTGTTGTTGTAGAAGTTTCTACTGCACTAGGGGTGGATGTATTATCCTCAGTTGTTGTGATTGTGGATGTCTCTGTTGTTGTAGATGTTTCTGCTTCACTTGTGGTGGATGTTTCTGGTGCGGTTGTTGTGATTGTGGAGATCTCTGTTGATTTAGATGTTTCTGCTGCACTAGTGGTGGGTATTTCAGGAGCAGTCGTTGTGATTGTGGAAGTCTCTGTTGTTGTAGATATTTCAGGAGCAGTTGTTGTGATTGTGGAGATCTCTGTTGATTTAGATGTTTCTGCTGGACTAGTGGTGGATGTTTCCTGTGCAGTTGTTGTGATAGTGGAGGTCTCTGTTGTTGAAGATGTTTCTGCTGCACTAGAGGTGGATGTTTCCGGTGCAGTCGTTGTGATTGTGGAGGTCTCTGTTGTTGTAGATGTTTCTGCTGCACTAGTAGTGGATGTTTCAGGAGCAGTTGTTGTGGTTGTTGAGCCGTCATCAACCATGATAGATTCAACAATAATGTTCAGCGCACTGACACTTGAGTTGTCCCTTAATGTGGTTTCAATCACTTCAGATGATGGTGCAGATTGTGTGGAGTTGAAGACTAATTCTGTTTCCGTGATGACTGACCCAGGTCTGAAATACATTTTCGGAAATAATGACGTACAATTAATTTTTAATATGGCCACATGACCGCTACACATTGGGCTTTCCTTCTCTCTCTCTCTGTCACACACACACACACACACACACACACACACACACACACACACACACGTGTTAATAATGATAGTATACTCTATTTACCTGAATCCTAGGATTTTTACTTCTAGGAAGGAAGCAAAGTTGCTTTTGAAGAGGATTTCAAGCTGTAAAAAATAACAGATAGTTACAACATTGTCACTGATGTAATGGCTGCTTTTGATTAACCATGGAATATGTCATTATAGGAAATTGGATAAAAGGTTTTTAACTCACTATTTCCTTAACTCGCTTCACCCTGTCTTTGTAAATTTGAGAGGTTGGATAATTGAGTTCATTTACAAATGAGTCTGAAGACTTGAACTGCATCTTTACTGTCACCACAAGTATTATATTTGCAGTAGTTGTTACAGAAGGCATTTCAGTTGTAGAAACAGCTGAAAGTCCTGTTGATGTTGTAAGTAATGAGTCAGGTTTTGTTGTGATTGTGGAGGTCTCCGTTGTTGTAGATGTTTCTGCTGCACTAGTGGTGGATGTTTCAGCAGCATTTGTTTTGATTGTGGAGGTCTCTGTTGTTGTAGATGTTTCAGGAGCAGATGTTGTGATTGTGGACATCCCTGTTGTTGTAGATGTTTCAGGAGCAGTTGTTGTGATTGTGGAGGTCTCTGTTGATGTAGATGTTTCTGCTGCACTAGTGGTGGATGTTTCCGGTGCATTTGTTGTGATTGTGGAGGTCTCTGTTGTTGTAGATGTTCCTGCTGCACTAGTGGTGGATGTTTCCGGTGCAGTTGTTGTGATTGTGGAGGTCTCTGTTGATGTAGATGTTTCTGCTGCACTAGTGGTGGATGTTTCCAGTGCAATTGTTGTGATTGTGGAAGTCTCTGTTGTTGTAGAAGTTTCTGCTGCACTAGGGGTGGATGTATTATCTTCAGTTGTTGTGATTGTGGAAGTCTCTGTTGTTGTAGATGTTTCTCCTGCAGTCGTTGTGGCTGTGGACGTCTCTGTTGTTGTAGATGTTTCTTCTGAACTAATGGTCAATGTTTCCAGTGCAGTTGTTGTGATTGTGGAAGTGTCTATTGTTGTAGATGTTTCTGCTGCAGTAGTGGTGGATGTTTCAGGAGCAGTTGTTGTGATTGTGGAAGTCTCTGTTGTTGTAGATGTTTCTGCTGCACTTGTGGTGGATGTTTCCGGTGCAGTTGTTGTGATTGTGGAGATCTCTGTTGATTTAGATGTTTCTGCTGCACTAGTGGTGGATGTTTCCTGTGCAGTTGTTGTGATAGTGGAGGTCTCTGTTGTTGTAGATGTTTCTACTGCAGTAGTGGTGGATGTTTCCACTGCAGTTGTTGTGATTGTGGAGGTCTCTTTTGATGTAGATGTTTCTGCTGCACTAGTGGTGGATGTTTCCGGTGCAGTTGTTGTGATAGTGGAGGTCTCTGTTGTAGATGTTTCTACTGCAGTAGTGGTGGATGTTTCCGGTGTAGTTGTTGTGATTGTGGAGGTATCTGTTATTGTAGATGTTCCTGCTGCACTAGTGGTTGATATTTCTGGTGCAGTTGTTGTGATTGTAGAGGTCTCTGTTGTTGTAGATGTTTCTGCACCACTAGTGGTGGATATTTCCGGTACAGTTGTTGTGATTGTGGTGGTCTCTGTTGATGTAGATGTTTCTGCTGCACTAGTGCTGGATGTTTCTGGTGCAGTTTTTGTGATTGTGGAAGTCTCTGTTGTTGTAGATGTTTCTGCTGCACTAGGGCTAGATGTATTATCCTCAGTTGTTGTGATTGTGGAAGTGTCTGTTGTTGTAGATGTTTCTGCTGCACTAGTGGTGGATGTTTCTGGTGCAGTAGTTGTGATTGTGGAGGTCTCTGTTGATGAAGATGTTTCTGCTGCAGTAGTGGTGGATGTTTCTGGTGCATTTGTTGTGATTGTGGAAGTCTCTGTTGTTGTAGAAGTTTCTACTGCACTAGGGGTGGATGTATTATCCTCAGTTGTTGTGATTGTGGATGTCTCTGTTGTTGTAGATGTTTCTGCTTCACTTGTGGTGGATGTTTCTGGTGCAGTTGTTGTGATTGTGGAGATCTCTGTTGATTTAGATGTTTCTGCTGCACTAGTGGTGGGTATTTCAGGAGCAGTCGTTGTGATTGTGGAAGTCTCTGTTGTTGTAGATATTTCAGGAGCAGTTGTTGTGATTGTGGAGATCTCTGTTGATTTAGATGTTTCTGCTGGACTAGTGGTGGATGTTTCCTGTGCAGTTGTTGTGATAGTGGAGGTCTCTGTTGTTGAAGATGTTTCTGCTGCACTAGAGGTGGATGTTTCCGGTGCAGTCGTTGTGATTGTGGAGGTTTCTCTTGTTGTAGATGTTTCTGCTGCAGTAGTCGTGGATGTTTCAGGAGCAGTTGTTGTGGTTGTTGAGCCGTCATCAACCATGATAGATTCAACAATAATGTTCAGTGCACTGACACTTGAGTTGTCCCTTAATGTGGTTTCAATCACTTCAGATGATGGTGCAGATTGTGTGGAGTTGAAGACTAATTCTGTCTCCGTGATGACTGACCCAGGTCTGAAATACATTTTCGGAAATAATGACGTACAATTAATTTTTAATATGGCCACATGACCGCTACACATTGGGCTTTCCTTCTCTCTCTCTCTCTCTGTCACACACACACACACACACACACACACACACACACACACACACACACGTGTTAATAATGATAGTATACTCTATTTACCTGAATCCTAGGATTTTTACTTCTAGGAAGGAAGCAAAGTTGCTTTTGAAGAGGATTTCAAGCTGTAAAAAATAACAGATAGTTACAACATTGTCACTGATGTAATGGCTGCTTTTGATTAACCATGGAATATGTCATTATAGGAAATTGGATAAAAGGTTTTTAACTCACTATTTCCTTAACTCGCTTCACCCTGTCTTTGTAAATTTGAGAGGTTGGATAATTGAGTTCATTTACAAATGAGTCTGAAGACTTGAACTGCATCTTTACTGTCACCACAAGTATTATATTTGCAGTAGTTGTTACAGAAGGCATTTCAGTTGTAGAAACAGCTGAAAGTCCTGTTGATGTTGTAAGTAATGAGTCAGGTTTTATTGTGATTGTGGAGGTCTCCGTTGTTTTAGATGTTTCTGCTGCACTAGTGGTGGATGTTTCAGCAGCATTTGTTTTGATTGTGGAGGTCTCTGTTGTTGTAGATGTTACAGGAGCAGATGTTGTGATTGTGGACATCCCTGTTGTTGTAGAAGTTTCAGGAGCAGTTGTTGTGATTGTGGAGGTCTCTGTTGTTGTAGATGTTTCAGGAGCACTAGTGGTGGATGTTTCTGGTGTAGTTGTTGTGATTGTCAACGTCTCTGTTGTTGTAGATGTTTTAGGAGAAGTTGGTGAGATTGTCGAAGACTCTGTTATTGCAGATGTTCCTGCTGCACTAGTGGTGGATGTTTCAGCAGCATTTGTTTTGATTGTGGAGGTCTCTGTTGTTGTAGATGTTTCAGGAGCAGTTGTTGTGATTGTGGAGGTCTCTGTTGTTGTAGATGTTTCAGGAGCAGATATTGTTATTGCGAAAGTCTCTGTTGTTGTAGATGTTTCCGGAGCAGTTGTTGTGATTGTGGAAGTCTCTGTTGTTGTAGATGTTTCCGGTGCAGTTGTTGTGATTGTGGAAGTCTCTGTTGTTGTAGATGTTTCTGCTGCACTAGTGGTGGATGTTTCTGGTGTAGTTGTTGTGATTGTGGAAGTCTCTGTTGTTGTAGATGTTTCAGGAGCAGTTGTTGTGATTGTGGTAGACTCTGTTATCATAGATGTTTCTGCTGCACTAGTGGTGGATGTTTCAGCAGCAGTTGTAGTGATTGTGGAAGTCTCAGTTGTTGTAGATGTTTCTGCTGCACTAGTGGTGGATGTTTCCAGTGCAGTTGTTGTGATTGTGGAAGTCTCTGTTGTTGTAGATGTTTCAGGAGCAGTTGTTGTGATTGTGGAAGTCTCTGTTGTTGTAGATGTTTCAGGAGCAGTTGTTGTGATTGTGGAAGTCTCTGTTGTTGTAGATGTTTCTGCTGCACTAGTGGTGGATGTTTCAGCAGCAGTTGTTGTGATTGTGGAAGTCTCTGTTGTTGTAGATGTTTCTGCTGCACTAGTGGTGGATGTTTCAGGTGCAGTTGTTGTGATTGTGGAAGTCTCTGTTGTTGTAGATGGTTCAGGATCAGTTGTTGTGATTGTGGAAGTCTCTGTTGTTGTAGATGTTTCAGGAGCAGATGTTGTTATTGCTGAAGTCTCTGTTGTTGTAGATGTTTTCGGAGCAGTTGTTGTGATTGTGGAAGTCTCTGTTGTTGTAGATGTTTCTGCTGCACTAGTGGTGGATGTTTCTGGTGCAGTTGTTGTGATTGTGGACGTTTCTGTTGTTGTAGATATTTCTGCTGCACTAGTGGTGGATGTTTCTGGTGCAGTTGTTGTGATTGTGGAAGTCTCTGTTGTTGTAGATGTTTCAGGAGCAGTTGTTGTGATTGTGGAAGTCTCTGTTGTTGTAGATGTTTCAGGAGCAGTTGTTGTGATTGTGGAAGTCTCTGTTGTTGTAGATGTTTCCGGAGCAGTTGTTGTGATTGTGGAAGTCTCTGTTGTTGTAGATGTTTCCGGTGCAGTTGTTGTGATTGTGGAAGTCTCTGTTGTTGTAGAGGTCACTGCTGCACTAGTGGTGGATGTTTCAGGTGCAGTTGTTGTGATTGTGGAAGTCTCTGTTGTTGTAGATGTTTCAGGAGCAGTTGTTGTGATTGTGGAAGTCTCTGTTGTTGTAGATGTTTCAGGAGCAGTTGTTGTGATTGTGGAAGTCTCTGTTGTTGTAGATGTTTCTGCTGCACTAGTGGTGGATGTTTCAGCAGCAGTTGTTGTGATTGTGGAAGTCTCTGTTGTTGTAGATGTTTCTGCTGCACTAGTGGTGGATGTTTCAGGAGCAGTTGTTGTGATTATGGAAGTCTCTGTTGTTGAAGATGGTTCAGGAGCAGTTGTTGTGATTGTGGAAGTCTCTGTTCTTGTAGATGTTTCAGGAGCAGATGTTGTTATTGCGGAAGTCTCTGTTGTTGTAGATGTTTCCGGAGCAGTTGTTGTGATTTTGGGAGTCTCTGTTGTTGTAGATGTTTCCGGTGCAGTTGTTGTGATTGTGGAAGTCTGTGTTGTTGTAGAGGTTTCTGCTGCACTAGTGGTGGATGTTTCTGGTGTAGTTGTTGTGATTGTGGAGGTTTCTGTTGTTGTAGATGTTTCTGCTGCACTAGTGGTGGATGTTTCTGGTGTAGTTGTTGTGATTGTGGAAGTCTCTGTTGTTGTAGATGTTTCAGGAGCAGTTGTTGTGATTGTGGAAGTCTCTGTTGTTGTAGATGTTTCAGGAGCAGTTGTTGTGATTGTGGAAGTATCTGTTGTTGTAGATGTTTCAGGAGCAGTTGTTGTGATTGTGGAAGTCTCTGTTGTTGTAGATGTTTCCGGTGCAGTTGTTGTGATTGTGGAAGTCTGTGTTGTTGTAGAGGTTTCTGCTGCACTAGTGTTGGATGTTTCTGGTGTAGTTGTTGTGATTGTGGAGGTTTCTGTTGTTGTAGATGTTTCTGCTGCACTAGTGGTGGATGTTTCTGGTGTAGTTGTTGTGATTGTGGAAGTCTCTGTTGTTGTAGATGTTTCAGGAGCAGTTGTTGTGATTGTGGAAGTCTCTGTTGTTGTAGATGTTTCAGGAGCAGTTGTTGTGATTGTGGAAGTATCTGTTGTTGTAGATGTTTCCGGAGCAGTTGTTGTGATTGTGGAAGTCTCTGTTGTTGTAGATGTATCCGGTGCAGTTGTTGTGATTGTGGAAGTCTGTGTTGTTGTAGATGTTTCTGCTGCACTAGTGGTGGATGTTTCAGCAGCAGTTGTTGTGATTGTGGAAGTCTCTGTTGTTGTAGATGTTTCAGGAGCAGTTGTTGTGATTGTGGAAGTCTCTGTTGTTGTAGATGTTTCAGCAGCACTAGTGGTGGATGTTTCAGCAGCAGTTGTTGTGATTGTGGAAGTCTCTGTTGTTGTAGATGTTTCCGGAGCAGTTGTTGTGATTGTGGAGGTTTCTGTTGTTGTAGATGTTTCTGCTGCACTAGTGCTAGACGTTTCTGGTGTAGTTGTTGTAATTGTGGAGGTTTCTATTGTTGTATATGTTTCTGCTGCACTAGTGGTGGATGTTTCCGGTGCAGTTGTTGTGATTGTGGAAGTCTCTGTTGTTGTAGATGTTTCTGCTGCACTAGTGGTGGATGTTTCCGGTGCAGTTGTTGTGATTGTGGAAGTCTCTGTTGTTGTAGATGGTTCAGGAGCAGTTGTTGTGATTGTGGAAGTCTCTGTTGTTGTAGATGTTTCTGCTGCACTTTTGGTAGGTGTTTCTGGTGCAGTTGTTGTGATTGTGGAAGTCTCTGTTGTTGTAGATGTTTCTGCTGCACTAGTGGTGGATGTTTCTGGTGCAGTTGTTGTGATTGTGGAAGTCTCTGTTGTTGTAGATGTTTCCGGTGCAGTTGTTGTGATTGTGGAAGTCTCTGTTGTTGTAGATGTTTCTGCTGCACTAGTGGTGGATGTTTCTGGTGTAGTTGTTGTAATTGTGGAGGTTTCTGTTGTTGTATATGTTTCTTCTGCACTATTTGTGGATGTTTTGGGTGCAGTTGTTGTGATTGTGGAAGTCTCTGTTGTTGTAGATGTTTCTGCTGCACTAGTGGTGGATGTTTCCGGTGCAGTTGTTGTGATTGTGGAAGTCTCTGTTGTTGTAGATGTTTCAGGAGCAGTTGTTGTGATTGTGGAAGTCTCTGTTGTTGTAGATGTTTCTGCTGCACTAGTGGTGGATGTTTCTGGTGCAGTTGTTGTGATTGTGGAAGTCTCTGTTGTTGTAGATGTTTCTGCTGCAGTTTTTGTAGGTGTTTCTGGTGCAGTTGTTGTGATTGTGGAAGTCTCTGTTGTTGTAGATGTTTCTGCTGCACTAGTGGTGGATGTTTCTGGTGCAGTTGTTGTGATTGTGGAAGTCTCTGTTGTTGTAGATGTTTCTGCTGCACTAGTGGTGGATGTTTCTGGTGCAGTTGTTGTGATTGTGGAAGTCTCTGTTGTTGTAGATGTTTCCGGTGCAGTTGTTGTGATTGTGGAAGTCTCTGTTGTTATAGATGTTTCTGCTGCACTAGTGGTGGATGTTTCAGGTGCAGTTGTTGTGATTGTGGAAGTCTCTGTTGTTGTAGATGTTTCTGCTGCACTAGTGGTGGATGTTTCTGGTGCAGTTGTTGTGATTGTGGAAGTCTCTGTTGTTGTAGATGTTTCTGGTGTAGTTGTTGTAATTGTGGAGGTTTCTGTTGTTGTATATGTTTCTGCTGCACTAGTGGTGGATGTTTCTGGTGCAGTTGTTGTGATTGTGGAAGTCTCTGTTGTTGTAGATGTTTCTGCTGCACTAGTGGTGGATGTTTCCGGTGCAGTTGTTGTGATTGTGGAAGTCTCTGTTGTTGTAGATGTTTCAGGAGCAGTTGTTGTGATTGTGGAAGTCTCTGTTGTTGTAGATGTTTCTGCTGCACTAGTGGTGGATGTTTCTGGTGCAGTTGTTGTGATTGTGGAAGTCTCTGTTGTTGTAGATGTTTCTGCTGCAGTTTTTGTAGGTGTTTCTGGTGCAGTTGTTGTGATTGTGGAAGTCTCTGTTGTTGTAGATGTTTCTGCTGCACTTTTGGTAGGTGTTTCTGGTGCAGTTGTTGTGATTGTGGAAGTGTCTGTTGTTGTAGATGTTTCTGCTGCAGTTTTTGTAGGTGTTTCTGGTGCAGTTGTTGTGATTGTGGAAGTCTCTGTTGTTGTAGATGTTTCTGCTGCACTTTTGGTAGGTGTTTCTGGTGCAGTTGTTGTGATTGTGGAAGTCTCTGTTGTTGTAGATGTTTCTGCTGCACTAGTGGTGGATGTTTCTGGTGCAGTTGTTGTGATTGTGGAAGTCTCTGTTGTTGTAGATGTTTCTGCTGCAGTTTTTGTAGGTGTTTCTGGTGCAGTTGTTGTGATTGTGGAAGTCTCTGTTGTTGTAGATGTTTCTGCTGCACTTTTGGTAGGTGTTTCTGGTGCAGTCATTGTGATTGTGGAAGTCTCTGTTGTTGTAGATGTTTCTGCTGCACTAGTGGTGGATGTTTCTGGTGCAGTTGTTGTGATTGTGGAAGTCTCTGTTGTAGATGTTTCTGCTGCACTAGTGGTGGATGTTTCTGGTGCAGTTGTTGTGATTGTGGAAGTCTCTGTTGTTGTAGATGTTTCTGCTGCACTAGTGGTGGATGTTTCAGGAGCAGTTGTTGTGATTGTGGAGGTCTCTGTTGTTGTAGATGTTTCTGCTGCACTAGAGGTGGATGTTTCTGGTGTAGTTGTTGTGATTGTGGAGGTTTCTGTTGTGGTAGATGTTCCTGCTGCACTGGTGGTGGATGTTTCTGGTGCAGTTGTTGTAATTGTGGAAGTCTCAGTTGTTGTAGATGTTTCTCCTGCACTAATGGTGGATGTTTCCGGTACAGTCGTTGTGATAGTGGATGTCCCTGTTGTTGAAGATGTTTCTGCTGCACTAGTGGTGGATGTTTCAGCAGCATTTGTTTTGATTGTGGAAGTCTCTGTTGTTGTAGATGTTTCAGGAGCAGTTGTTGTGATTGTGGAGGTATCTGTTGTTGTAGATGTTTCAGGAGCAGTTGTTGTGATTGTGGAGGTCTCTGTTGTTGTAGATGTTTCAGGAGCAATTGTTGTGATTATGGAGGTGTCTGTTGTTGTAGATGTTTCTGTTGCACTAGTGGTGGATGTTTCCGGTGCAGTTGTTGTGATTATGGAAGTCTCTGTTATTGTAGATGTATCCGGTGCAGTTGTTGTGATTGTGGAAGTCTCTGTTGTTGTAGATGTATCCGGTGCAGTTATTGTGACTGTGGAAGTCTGTGTTGTTTTAGAGGTTTCTGCTGCACTAGTGGTGGATGTTTCGGGTGTAGTTGTTGTGATTGTGGATGTTTCTGTTGTTGTAGATGTTTCAGGAGCAGTTGTTGTGATTGTGGAAGTCTCTGTTGTTGTAGATGTTTCAGGAGCAGCTGTTGTGATTGTGGATGTTTCTGTTGTTGTAGATGTTTCTGCTGCACTAGTGGTGGATGTTTCTGGTGCAGTTGTTGTGATTGTGGAAGTCTCTGTTGTTGTAGATGTTTCTGCTGCACTAGTGGTGGATGTTTCAGGAGCAGTTGTTGTGATTGTTGAAGTCTCTGTTGTTGTAGATCTTTCACGAGCAGTTGTTGTGATTGTTGAAGTCTCTGTTGTTGTAGATATTCCTGCTGCACTATTGGTGGATGTTTGAGAAGCCGTTGCTGTCATCATCATGGAAGGTGTAGAACTTGTTGTTTGCGACTCAGCTATTACTAGAGAAAAGAAAAACTTAGTGTACTTTTGAAGTTTACATATACATGCCAAAAAAAAAGCACAAAAAAACTATTTGGTATGTATTTTTCATTTTTGATTTGTCAAGACATTATGCAAATTCATGCCGATAAAATGTTTTACCATCTAAAAATAATAATAATATTAAAACAAAACAAAAAAGATATGTCTTAACTATGAATAGAACAGTTCTATTAAAGTCAATATTTTTCACTCCTGCACAAGCTGTATACCTCATTTGATGAAAATCAGCCACAAGGTGGCAATATAGTATTTACAATCTAACTTAACATGTACACAGGTCAAAAAGGATATAGATAACCAATGATAGAGGGCGCTACAAGATGAGAATATCATCAGAGCTCTTCCTCTACTCACTACTCTATCCTCAGTATCTCTCACTTCAGATTTGTCTATTTAAAGACTTTTTTTTTCTAATAAGTACAAAAAAATAAATACTTTGAATTGAATGACTTACAGATAAATATCCATATTATAACAAAAGTTCTCCACTCCATTGTGGAAAGTGTCAAGTGATGAAGAAAATAATCTGTAAAGTAAGCAATAGATCACTTAAGTTTTTTTTATACACAAACATATATTTTGCTTAATCAAAGGAGAAAACAAAACACATTAATTTCAATAAAACATGAAATGAGCCATCTACTGTATTAGTTGAAACACGCACACACAAACACACAAGCTCTACTTGAAAAAAAAAAAAAAAATCTTTATCTTTAAAATCTTTAAAATTCGTGAATTTGGTGATGGCTGTGACTTCAGATTTCATGTAGCAGGTCGTTCTAGAGCCTTGGACACATAGCAGCGAAATTTAAATAAATAATTGATCCCATTTTATATAAGGTGGCCTTAACTACTATGTACATACAAACAAAAATAAGTACAATGTACTTATTGTGTTCATATTGTATTGCAAAACACTTTTCCTGCTATTGAAGTGGGATACAGGTAAGGTTAGGGACAGGTTTGGTGTAAGGGATGAGTCAACAGTGTAATTAAACAGGTAGCCGATTTTGTCTGCACACTGGAAAAATACAATCAGACCGAAACGTCTATCAAAAATATATTTTATTTTGCATATTCAAATGTGATTACAGAAATAATTACGGATATAATCACATGCAGTTTTTTTAAGTATAAGTACAATATAAAACCATGTATGTACACAATAAGTGCATTGAATCAAGTGATTCATTTAAATGTAAGTACATAGTAATTAAGGCCACCTAATCTAAAGTGGGACCAATAATTAAATAAATTATAACTGCAGTCTGTAGAGGTGTCAATTCAGAAAACTCCCAAACAATTACCAATTGCCATAAATAAAGTTAGAGTATCAGTTAAAACAGTTTTTTGAGCATTTAAAAAAAAAAAATCAAGACCATGTGTAAACTGAAGAAATTAACTTCACTAACTAACATTTAGTGTACACATACTATATATTTCTACTACCATCAATTTACTGCAAATCCATTTTTAGAAATGAATGCATTTTTTGTTATCCTAGTCTGTTAAAATTTCTTGTTTACTTTATAAATAACACAAACATCTTTAATAAAAATATAGTTATATAATGTCCTTACCTTATCCTTGAGCAAATATTTTGAACGCTGAACTGTGAAATAAAAATGGTTAATGCACTGTTGGTTCAACAGCTTCAAGGACTAGTTATCCTTTGTTCAAGTTTCAGCACTTTTCTTGACTCACCTGTAGCAATACTGCCTTAAATAGAATGCATGACGTGGTTGGTTTTTTCTCCTGTATTGAAATGCATAAATAAGCAATGGAATGCTACTTGGCAGGGGCTGTGATTTGTTGTATTATTCTCTCTCTCTCTCTCTCTCTCTCTCTCTCTCTCTCTCTCTCTCTCTCTCTCTCTCTCTCTCTCTCTCTCTCTCTCTCTCTCTCTCTCTCTCCAGACCAATTTATTGCTGTGATGATGATGCTAAAGGAAGGTGTGCCAGGTTTATAAATAGAGGCTGTTAAATGACTTGAAACCCCTGTCTTCAAAAAGTGTGACAGCATCAAATGATACAGATTTTTTATAGAGCACATTTTGTTTTGGAAACTTGAGATTGCTAGAGTAATTCTAAACTTGCTATTGTTGCTTTTGTTGGATTACTTATATTCTTTGTGATGTTACAAGCTTATTTTCTGTTTGCTGACTGTCATTATTATTGATACACAAGATTATAGTTATTTCATATGTATGTTAATAAATAATGCTTTAAATGATGAACAGTTTATTCTTTTTTTATTAATAATATTGCACAATTACAAGCATGTTTAGTTTCCTTTGAATACAAAAATCATTTGCAATTGAAACAAATATAAAACTGGAAGACTCATGTCTGGTGAGTACATAGATACATGTTTTCATTTAGATTATCATGCAGTACATTTACATATATGCGTGTTTATTTTTCCTACGTCAAAGGGTCACGCTTGTTACACATGCAAGATGTCAAGAGAAACCTGGTTAACCAAAAGCATTCTTCACATTCTCTGCTTCTGGGAATGTTTCCCACATACACCTTTTGAAATTGTCACTAGTTAAACTCCAAGTGCTGATGGATTAAAGAAAATGTTTAGTATAATATGAAATATATATATTTCTTTATATATCCGGCCTTACAGTTAGAAGAATAATATATGTACTGCTTAGGTACTCTCTAATTCATTTTGTCCATATATTCATGTAGGTATGATCAATAATAAGTTTACTTGTTTGTTCATATTGTGTAATTTTTCAACAATTCTGTGTTTAAATTGAATTCAAATCATAAAAAATTATATATTTAGAAATGTATTGATTGGTTTTAAGTGGAAATCCAATATAATGTTTAGGGATGTAGAAAGACATAAGAAATTAAATATGGACAAATCAACTTTATTTTTTTATTTTTTAATTTTTTTTTTTTTTTTTTTTTTTGCTGAATATAGGTATTGAATATAAATAGGTATTAAAATTAAATGGTTGAATAGCAAGTAATAAGCACCTTTAGAGTACTTCATAAAAAAATGAAAGTATAAAGTTTAGTCTTAAAGTCATTTTGTTGTAAGTGTCACTTTGCTTATAAAGTAAAGTCAAGTATCTGTCATTCTTGCCATTACAATCAATTCTTAGAAGTGAATAGATGGGTGTGGTGGGTGTTACTGTGAACCACCCACCACTTTATGCTTCCTGAAACTGCCAAGTGATGCTTTGGACATGATATAAACCAGACTTAGGAGAGTTGTTTTATATTAAATAGTATAATATAAAGGATGTGGTACTGTATCATCTAATATATATGCTTTCCAATTTGTCTATGCCTGTGTTTGTGTATGTGTGTGTGTGTGTGTATGTGTGTGTGTGTGTGTGTGTGTGTGTGTGTGTGTGTGTGTGTGTGTGTGTGTGTGTGTGTGTACATACATTTGTACATAGATGTTTACCTTTAGCAGGCTAATTATCAGGGTGTGTCAGTAAAAATAGCAACCTCTTCTGTGAGGATGTTTAATGTTTATTGTACTTTTTGTCAGCACTACATTTCCATTCTTACACATTGTGGATCTGTAATGGAAAGACATTTTAATGCTTGTAAAAAATGAATTCCACAGATCACTGTTGTTAAATAAAATTATCTGAGAAAGATTATAGGTTTCGAATGTCCAATTCATAACTGATTTTAACATTATTAATGTCTACAAATATAGCCACAGTCTTTGTTATTATCAATATTGTCATCATCAGATGTATTGGATATCACTTTCTTTTACACTTCCTTCTAACAACAGGAAATCAGTGCATAATATTGATATGCAGGAAACAGAATAATTTGTCTGAAAATTCAAAGTAATGATTTGCAGCTTATTACTCTTATGCTAATTTAAAATTTGATGCACACAACGGCGAATCTAAGACTTCTCACAGAAACCTTAACTGTCAATTAATTCATTACTAATGGTTCGCATGGGAAATGTTTAATTAAACTTTTAATTGTAATTTATATTCCAGAGGCTCCTTAGGCACTTTTATTTTAAAGGACATTTTTGAGATTGATATAAAATGCTGCCATAAACTCCTGGTTATACATGATGACTCAGCCTTCAATCTTTCATGATTATTCTGTAAATTGACTGCAGTCAAGTAAATTATTTAACTGACATGACGGTTCTGGTTTTTGTACTGATTTTCTGATGATGTAACTGATTTTTGAAGTTATTGTATTTATTTATTTATATTTTATGTGTATTAATTGTTATATTATCGCATGGTTGTGACACTATGCTAATATGTATCTTCAATAACTGCGTCTAAAGTGGGTGAGAATTTATTGAATTTTTTTGTGTGTGAGTGTGTGTGTGTGTGTGTGTGTGTGTGTGTGTGTGTGTGTGTGTGTGTGTGTGTGTGTGTGTTTGTACATTAACATTGTGCAGGAATTAATGAATGAATGAGTGTGGGTTCAAAATGACCAGGGTTCATCCGACATGTATCATGCTTGTACCACTCTCTTATGTCACTTGATACTGTTTTAAATCCTACATGGATGTGATAGAATTACACATAAATGCAACTGCATTTCTCTGTATGTAGTCAGCCCCACCTCCAGGCTAAATCATTTACATAAATAATTGCATAACAAAGACTTCAAATTTTATTCAGAGGGTTATTTCCTGAACATATGAATGCAGTATATCTGTTTTTATACAGTCTATGCAGTATATCCATAATGATGTCAGCAGTAATTATATTCATTTATTTATTTATATTCAACTATTTATTTTAGCAATAACAACTGAATATTCACCACAGCAGTTAAATCCTCCTTTGTTTACATTTACATTTATATTTAATCATTTAATCATTTAGCAGACACATTTTTCCAAAGCAACTTACAAATGAGAACAATAGAAGCAATCAGACCAACGAGAGAACAACAACAGTATACAAGTGCCATGACAAGTCTCAGATAGTCAAGCACAGAACAAGTAGCTATGTGTTTTGTTTTGTTTTGTTTTTCCTAGAATAGAATAGAATAGAATAGAATAGAATAGAATACTCTCCATTTGATGCTGTATGTGGTTCTTCTCTAAACCACATTTTTTTATCTGCCTTTCCAGTGGGAGTGTTTACTTCATTACAGATTAACCATTTATGAGCATAATCAGACACATGATTTTCCACGTAAGAAATCTATGCATTTTCTTTGCAAGGCCGATGCACTCTTTTCTACATAGGAACGCTGAGACACCTTTTAGAGTACAATAAGTAGAATACTTTAAATGTCACATCAAATACAAAAATGAAAATTGGGTAAGATGTCATGTACTTCTTTTTCTCCAGCTCAGGCCTTCATCCTAGTGCAAATGAATTATTGTGTCTGGTGTGGCTAATAAGCGTCATGCAAAATCTTATCAATCTGCATGATGCTCTTTTTGAAAGGCTTAACAGTGAAAAGAGGGTCCATGTATTTAACAACACTATCAGCAATTGTGAGATAATAAGTGATTATATGATACAATGAAAGTCAAAATTCAGAGACTTACATGAGTGAAGATATAGAGGAGAAACAAAGGAAATGCACTATGGCAAAAAAAAAAAAAAGAAGAAGACACGCAAGGAGAAAACAACAATCATGAAAATAAAGATTCCAAGGTGAGTTTTTAATCTAAACAACTGTTTTACACTATAAAAAACCTTTTGTGCAATGGAAAGGTTCCCTGGACATTAACGGTTCTTTATGGAACCACAAATGCTAAAAAAAAAATATTTATTTTTAAGAGTGACTATGTAGAGGCTGCACTGAAGAGGTTAATTAGGATTGTTAACTAAATGAGAATGCAGCTGCGTTGACTCTCTGAAACACCACTGAAAAAGAGTGAAAACATTTTTTTAAACACAGTTCAAAATGGATTATATAACCCATAAAAAACTTAAAATCTAAAGCGCTCAGGACATAGCAACAACACCAACCCATCCCACACAGCAAACCATTGCAAAGGTACAGACTCTTGCTTGTGACGCACTTTCTCAGGAATGGTTCTTTTGCAAGCACTGGCATTTCTTTCAGGAAGTTTAGTACTATTGTATTATTGCTGCTGCCATTGTTTAAAATAGCAAGAAACTATATCAAACTTGACAAACAGGACACTTGTATTTTTAATCAGCTTATCAGTGCTTTCAACTAGGCTTTAAAAAGATGACACACAGCGTAGAAGTTCAACTAGACAGGCTGCATGCCAATGAAGTCCTAATCCTATTTTAGTACCTGTTAGAGTACCTGTTGATAACAATAAAATTGTAAATAGTAAAATGTGTTATTCTAAAAAACAAAACAAAACAAGCAAACAAACGAAAAGTTAATTTGCCAAGTACACTATACTATGCATGTAACTTAATTTTGTGACATGGATGGAGATGTTGGGATTGCAGACCAAAACCTTATAACAATATTGTTCTAAATGACTGTGATGTTTTGAGGTTTTGAAGGTGACATTGCAAGTGAATGTTGTGACATGCACCACATAAGCATGAAGCTGTCTCCACCCATGACTGGAAAAATAAACAAAGACCCAAAGTCACAAAGAGATTTTTTCTCAGTGCTTAGGCGCTACTCTCTTATGAAGTATGGCAATTAGTCACAATGGTGTAAATTACTGGTGACCTGGCAAACAAAGCAGACAGACCAGATTAACCAAACTGCCTAAAGACTTCACATAGGTCCCATAAGAAATGTATGTCATTGATACAGTTTACAGTGGGATACTTTGTTCAGAGTTCACAGTTCAAGATTAATTCATATGAAGTGCTTGTGCTTAACATGATACCATGAGATAAGTATAATGATCTCTTCTGTTTTTAGTTCAATCCCATTTTAGATGATAATAATGAGTGTAGAGATGCATGTATAATGCTATGTATTATAGTGAGTCATAACAGCAGGGAAAATACAATACACGCTTTTACGGTTAGTTGCAGTTTATTATTGCCATTAGCATAGCTGGCATAACAATATACAGGCTTCTAAACTTTATAAGGCAGAATATAATTCTACCTATAACCTGTTTGTTACTGACGTCAAAGACTGCACATCTGATCAAACATGGTATTTCCACATAAATGCACCTGTCACTTATGGTAAAACTGACAATATGAACACAATTTCTGAACAACTAATTTTGTTTCATCCATTTGTTGTATTTGTTTTGGTATGAATACTAATAAATAAACATTAAATAACAAAACCAATACAACTAACTTATTATGATTAAATACATTACCTCATACACATTTCATTTTCAAAACCAAGAGGTTACTGTAGTAAAAATGGGGATTATACACTAAATAGTTTATCTAGTTAGATAATCTTAAACCACTAAAAAGAATTTAAAGAAAGCATTAGGCTATACTACTGCCACGCAAACAAGTAAAAATAACGCTCATACATCCACGTTAACCCACATAACCAACACCAAACATATCTAGATTACACTGTCCACATCAGAGCTTCAATTTTAAACAGATCACTCTTCAGTTAACGTTTTATTTATTTAAGTTTTACTGACCAGAACAAAATATACAACAATTTACAAATATGTACAAAACAACATGCCAAAATGTGCAAACCATTGATTCATAAATCAAAAACTGCATATTCGTGAAAAATATTACATGTCTTCTTTGCTTTTTTATTAACAATGTTAATGAATGAAATTTGGCTTGGATTCTGACCATTTCCTCTTATGTATGTGAAAATAATAAAAAGCTGTACGAGAAAAGTAAAAATATTATTATTACTTTCACTGGAATAATACATTCATTTAATAAATTTTTGTAACTTTATTATAATATTTGTTTTCCTTCTAATTACATTTTTCATATCCACCCAGAAAGTCCTTGTGTATACGCACAATTACAAAATAGATGGATAATAGACTCCTCTTCAGATAAGATTTCCTAAAGGAAACACTGCACACAGTGATCACGAATGCTTTTCCACGTGACTCTACACGTAATGTACGGTCACACCGTAAATCCTACAATTGGAGATAGAAAGGAATCACAAGTCTGGATAAAGGTATTTTCACGAATAATGGTATTTTCATTTGAACCCTTTTCAAAAAGATTGCGCAAATTTCATTGGTTCACCTCATGAATCAGATGATAGCTAAGCTTGATGCTTGAACCATTTTGCATTTTTACATTCTAGTGGCTGCTTGAAGTCAGTTCCTCTTTCACACAGGTATAGCAGCAGAGTAACTGTGGATGTAGTGTAAAATGTATTGTTTCATACTTTGGTTTACTCAAGTTTAGAGCTCCCCTGGGAAAGTTTACATTCAAACTTTAGTTTCTCAGGGGAACGCAATAGCATTGCAATGTAATTTTGCTCCTATCTCATATTTTATGCTATAAGACCACTCCTGTTTACTTTTTGCCATTACTTTTGTTTTGTTTGTAGCTGTCAGGCTCTGTTCCATGTTTTGTGTGTGTTTTGCTCCTCATGTGCCTTCTTTGCCCTTATTTGGTCCTTCCTGTTCCTGTCCTCATTGTTTCATAATTAGATCAGTAAGTTCCAGCTGTGTGTTGATTATTTTATTAGTCCTTCTATTTAAGCCCTGTGTTTCCCTGTCTGTAGTGTCTGCTGTTAAATGTCATCTCCCCCTACACTCCGTGTGATTTCCTCGTAGTGATGCCTATGAATGATTAAAGACTATGATATAGTAATTCTCCTGCACCTCCTCACTCCTGTGAATCGTGACAGAACTGCAGACCGATTCAGAAAGTAAAGCGGCGCCTTTTCTCCCCTCCTTTATTTTCAGTTTTTTGAAAAGTGTTTTGTTTTTTTCGTCTCAATCCACCGCGCCCAAATGGAGGAATGGGCAAAGTTCATCGCAGTGGCACAGGCGAGCCCAGACCCAGTCGTGTTCGTGAAGGCATTTGTGCTGCTCGCCCTTCGCCAGCTCGCTCGAGGGGGAAATCCTTGTGACACTCTTCCGGATCGGGAGGAAATTCCATCATCCCACAGAGCTCCCAGACACCATTGACCTCGACTGGAAGGAGACAGTTATCTGGTGTCTGGAGAGTCTCCGATCTGGAACCCCTCTGCCGGCAGTTCCCCGAGTCAAGTCAGCCAACTGTTGATGTGGCAAGGCCGCCGGCCCCAGAGCTCGCTCCAGTGTGGGCTCCGGCCCCAGAGCTCGCTCCAGTGTCGGCTCCGGCCCCAGAGCTCACTCCAGTGTGGGCTCCTCGAAAGCACTTTGGTTTGCCTGCTCCTCCAGAGCACTCTCCAGTGCCAGAACCATGTAAGTGCTATCCAGATCCCCAGTTCAGCCCAGGGAGGGCTCCGGGCCCCGAGTACAGCCCCGTAAATTTAAAATAAAGTATTTTATTATTTTTGGGGTGGGGGGGTAGTAGGGCTCCAGCCATAGAGGCTGAGGTGGGGGCTGGGGCACGCCTTCCATAGGGGGACGTTATGTCAGACTCTTTTCAGTGTTTTGTGTGTTTTGCTCCTCATGTGCCTTCCTTGCCCTTTTTTGGTCCTTCCTGTTCCTGTCCTCACGGTTTCATAATTCCAGCTGTGTGTTGATTATTTTATTAGTCCTTCTATTTAAGCTCTGTGTTTCCCTGTCTCTAGTGTCTGCTGTTAAATGTCATCTCCCCCTACACTCCGTGTGATTTCCTCGTTGTGATTCCTATGAATGATTGAAGACTGTGATATAGTAATTCTCCTGCACTTTCTCGCTCCTGTGAATCGTGACAGTAGCATTTTCTAATTGTTTGTCTGTGTAATTTGTTGTACGACAACTTTTAAGTGATGCCACCTGTTTATTAAGAGAGGTTTATGCATGCCCCACTTACTGTCTGTGCCCAATGGCTAGTCTTGGGTTTTTCCAATTAAGCTGAAATTGGTCTAAAGAGGGCAGGCTTGGCTTCTCCGTAATATGTAATAACACTAGTAGCAGATTAACTGAAACCTGAACCATACAGCTTGTCACATGAGAATAAAAGCAGACATAAACACCTGTAATAATCACAATACAGGACAAATTACCACAAGCTCACTTTCAAGTGACATTCACACAGAATGTTTCATGTTTCAATGAGATGTAAAATGATCTTAGAATAATTTGTGCACGTGATTGGTTGTTCAATGTTATTCAAAGGCTAAAAAATGTGCCAAGGGAACCTTGTGACATTCTTTTCATTGTGACATTTCGTCTACGTAGGTGTTTTATTTCCTACAAATTTATACTTTTTGAATTGCTGTGCATCAGGTGTAAGAAGTATTTTGTCAACACCATAGTGATAGTTAGCTTTTGCCACCTATGTTTATTCAGAAGTCTGTAAAAAAAAAATGCTTATACCATTTTATGCTTATGCCCTTTTTGGCCACTTCTGTACAAAACGTCACCTATATGAATAAAACGTCTACTAAAATGACTAAAGATCAAAGACATAAAGATTGAGACAATACAGGTACATCCGTCTTCCAGCAACACAGTCACGCATAGATATGTGTGTAGGTTGCACTTCAAAGCAGGTGTGCTTTTATCTGTCTGAGCACCTGCCACAGATATGAATCACAAATAGATAAGCACAGTTTGGCAAAAAAAAAAGGTCGAAAAATGAATACAACAAAAGCTCTGAGAATAACAGGGAAGGTGTGCCAAAAATTCAATAGATTTTGTCAGTCTGTTAAGAGGGCGTAAAGCCTACTTATTCCTTGATAAAATCAGTGATAAAAATGTGTCTCGTCAAAGGCTTGCACTGAAATTGCTTAGAGTATAACATGAAATACGCATTAATGATCAATGTTTAAAATGTATAATTATTCAAATATAATTATGATTAATAAATTAACTTTCATTTTGTTGCCCAGAGTGGAAAATTACAGTACTTAATTTTTAAACTTCAGTCTGAAAATAGCCAGTATCAGTAAACAAAATAAATAAGTAAAAAGTACTAGTTGTGTTTTTTTTTTTTTTTTTTTTTTTTTTTTTATACAAAGTTTTAATTTCTTTTTAAATAATTTTGATGGATTAGAGAAACAGGTCTACTCAGTATAAGGCATAATAAAATTGAAAATAGACCAGTTCCACATATAATGGAATAAATAGGCATAATGAGTCTAAATTAAGTAATCATTTATGTGTAGTGGCAAAACTTGTGTTGGACCAATTAAATTTCTGTTGTGTGACTGGGTTGAGATTCTGTTCCTGTCATTATGATTCAAATTTCAAATCAGCACTCTGGACAACTTCTTGGAGGGAAAAAAAAAACACTCCTGATCTGTAAACTCTAAATGTATTCATAAAAACCTCTTTATTTTGAATTGTGAAACACAAGATTGCGCAATTTTCATTGATTCACGTCATGAATCAGATGATAGTTGAGCTTGACACACGTGACAATCCTTGAACCATTTTGTATTTTTACATTCTAGTGGATGTTTGAAGTCAGTTCCTCTTTCATACATGCAGGTATAGCAGCACAGTAACTGGGGATGTAGTTTAAAATGTATTGTTTCATACTTTGAAACCTAAGAAGTGTCTTGAAAATTAGATTTAAATACTTTAAGGTTTACTCAAGTTTAGAGTTCCCCCGGGAAAGTCTACGTTCAAACTTTAGTTTGTCAGGGGAACGCAATAGCATTGCAATGTAATTTTGCTCCTATCTCATATTTTATGCTATAAGACAAATACAGAGTTCTGGCATGAAACTCTAGATGGTGCATTCCGATAGGTCTAACTCAATCTGTCTTAATGACATCATTATCACATGGCACAGCTGATTGGTTCTCTCCTGTATCGGTAGCCAATGAGCTCACTGCTCAGCATTCAAATATATGACTAGGGCTTACCGTAGCAGTTGCAGCTTGCTTCAGAAACCCTCCATCTTCCCCAGCTCCACCTGTATAGATCTGCTATGAGGTGATTCATGTATGCTATATGGGGGTTATTTCATGTATGTTATATTTGCAGCAGCAATATTTCTTACGTGCTCACAGCAGCATTTGTGGATGTATTGGCAGTAGCAAGTCTCTGTACTTGCTCTGCCACAGCAGCAGCAGCGTAGCAGGTCTATTCCGCCAAGACCAAATACATTACCACCGTCATGTACATTACCATGCCAATTCCTCAGAGAGTTGTCATGACAGAACTTCTGTTTGCTTTTTGCCATTTCATTTGATAAATCGCTATGGCAACACCGTTTGAGATATTTAAAAATCTTTCACAATTTAGATTCCTCAGTGTTTTTGCATCATGTAGACCAAGTTTGGTGTAAATTGTATGACAACAATTGGGGGAGTATAAAGAAAAAAAAAAGTTTAAAGTTTGAGGCATTGCCATCAGTATTTCAGATATCAAGAATCGCTTCACAGTTTTACATCTGCCATGTTTTGACATTATTATGATGAACTTTGAAGCATTTCAGGTAAAAATAAGAGGCTGATTTTAAAGCATTTTGAAAATGACACACTTCCTGCTGCCAGTTGGTGGCACTAACTTATGCATAATAGTCACATCTATGTGATCAGCCTCCTTCAACAAACAAACTGCTGATGTTTGATCAAAATCCAATGTTCCTTTTTCTCTTTTTGCCATAAATTTGTCACCTCGCCACAGCCAAACTGTCTGAGATATCAAAAATCCCTTCGCAATTTAGCAACCTCACTGTTTTAAGATCGTCTTGAGTTTGGTGGCGATTAGATGAAAACCCTGTGAGTATATCAAATTCCAGAGCATGTTGTTTTTTTTTTTTTTTTTTTTTTTTTTTTAAGAGCACAATACACAACAGCTGACTTCCTGTTGGGTGGAGCACTGACTGTCATCACAAAAATGGTTTGAGCTGATAAGATCTATATATTTATATGTATTGTGTGCCAAATTTCAAGAGTTTTTGAGCATGTTAAGGGCCCCAAAACCTTGTAAAGAAATATTCACAGTCGCCCTTAGAAAAACATCAGGTCCCTGCGCCCTTTATGGGCCCTAATTACGATAAGAGTGTGTTGCCTATTACTAAATTCTGAGAAAAGTATTTTTCTAGGATGGACAAGCATGTGGATCCTGCTTGGCAAAACCACTGTTGCTGTGTAGCATTTTCTTGTTGTTTGTCTGTGTAATTTGTGTTGTAAAACAGCATTTCAGTAATGCCACCTGCTTATTTTTAAGAGAGGTTCATGCATGCCCAACTTACTGCCTGTGCCCAATGGCAAGTCTTGGCTTTTTCCAATAAAGCTGAAATTGGTCAGAAGAGGGCAGGCTTGGCTTCTCTGTAATATGTAATAATACTACTGGCAGATTAACTGAAACCTGAACAATACAGCTTGTCACATTAGAATAAAAGCAGACATAAACACCTGTAATAATCACAATACAAGAAAACTTACCACAAGCTCACTTTCAAGTGACATTCACACATATCACGCTTCAGTGAGATGTAAAATGATCTTAGAATAATTTGATGTGCACGTGATCAGTTGTGCATTGTTATTCAAAGGCTAAAAAATGTGCCAAGGGAACCTTGTGACATTCTTTTCATTGTGACATTTGGTCTATGTAGGTGTTTTATTTATTGAATCACTGTGCCTCAGGTGTAAAAAGTACTCTGTCAACACCATGGTGATAGTTAGCTTTTATGCCACCTCTGTTCATTCAGACGTCTGTAAAAAAGCACCTTTCATAGAATTACACCAAACTTAAAACTTGTTTAAAAACATTTGTTATCTTTGAAATTCAGTTTCTGCCAGAGAAATTACACACTTCACCTTTAAGGGTTCAAGGTGCCTTGGATGATGTGCTGCCCCGACATGCCCATTGAAAACCCCTTTGAGTCTGTCGCCTTTATGCCGCCTTTACTTTTCTCTCCTTCTCCTCTCCTTCTTGACTGCTACACCCATCCACTGTAATGTAATTCATGTCTTCCCTATACTTAAGGCTAACCACAGGCCTTCCATACCATGCAGTGTAGAGAGACTCGCTTTGCCACCATAGATTTCAGCTTTCATGTGCAAACAGTGTGCTGAGGTCCAAGAAAGGCACGCTCAGAGGCACAGTGTTTTTCAGGCAATGTTTTCACTTGTGTGTGAATGCTAGACAGTTTAAACATTTTTCCACCTTCAAAGCGTTCGACTACAACAACTAGCTGTTGTGGATGAGCCACAGTTGGCATCCTTAAGATGCCATGATATCCAGGTGTTGTGCAGAATAGGTATTTATCTCTTCAAGCTCCTCTGCATTGTGAGGCAGGTGACTTTGGAAAGTTCTGCACATGTGCTGTTGTTTTTCAACCATTAGCGTGATGCGATCTGCCCATATACACCCTTTACCGATTGAGCACGCAGATTAAATTGTGTGTGAGTGTCAGTATAAATGTGTATGTGAGTGCAAGCATGTGCATGTGTGTTTGTGTGTAAATGCGGGCATGCAATATTGAAGAAACACCTCCCCAGCTGTGAAAACAAATGCCACATCTGGCTGAAGGTGATTAAGGACATTTGCAAAAAACATGTAACACTTTACTATAAGGTTCCGTTTTTATAACCTTATAGATAATGCAGACAAGACAAAAAATAAATATTTAGTTTTAAAGTTTTAAATTGTGTTAATGTTGTTTACAGTTCATTTTTAACATGTGCATATTTTAATGTAACAGTTTCATTTAAAATATAATATTATATGAACAAACACAAATTAACAAACAGCAGACCCATTAAACAACCTATTAAATTCTCTCATTGATAGCTAAGAGAATTACCTATACCTATAAATGTCATTAACTAATGTTAAGTCTTACGTAGGAATGCGCACACATAAAAAAAATACTATAGTAATTCATAGTAAATACTATAGTGTTTTTGAACCATACTATAATAAAGTAGTTGAATTAATTTGTTGTGGTAATTCTGTAGTTTCTGTAGTAATATAAACAAATTACTTTACCAAATACTGCACTAAGTTTTATATAGGGTATATTATACTACAATACACTACAGTTTACTGTAGTAAAAACTACAAAAAGTATACTACATTATTCATTACAGTTTATCAGTTCAATATAGTTAATACTATACTATGATGTAGCATTCACTAACAAAGTGTTGTAAATACTATATAATATTTACAGTATAATACACTACTATGGTATGGTTCAAAAACACTATAGTATTTACCATAAAGTACTATAATATTTTGTTTTTGACATTTGTGTTTCTCTTTTCAGTTGCATTCCTTTTACTTTCACTTCTTCGGACAACTGTGTTAGTCTATTAATATGTTTGTTTAGCCTACATTACGCTATGTTAGTGTAATGTTGTCGATCTCTCGTTCTATGCCCCATCTGTTGTCTTTATGTGCAATTCCTTGTCCAATCGCAGACTACGAAATAAGAGAGGCAGCCTATTATTACATAGTAATGCTGATTATGTAAATGTAGCCTGTGTATTTGTTGAATCGACCATCTCTGCAAGTGTTCCAGGATTTTTCTGGACTGCGTGTTCACGTTTCAGTAAGTATTAGGCTATACAGTGTATAAGGATGCATAAAGACTAGCATGTAGCATGAAATTGATTGAATCCTATTTTACTGAATCCGATGTTTGTGTGGGCTACTGTATGTTTAGCCTGTGCAAGTTGTTTGGCCAGTATTTCAGATTATTTTTCCGCATTGTTCATATGAAGCTATAGAATGTCAACAATAAGGATATAGACTACATTTTTGATAGTTAGTTACGTCAAACCAGTAAATACGTCAAGGCAGCAGACACACCCAAACACTAATCCTATACCTATAGGGCTTTAGCCTGTCTTTGTTGTGGTATATTGTAAGCTATACTCTGTAAATAATTTGTAAAATAAACTATAGCCTAATGCACTTGTCACTAAGTGATATTTAGATAACCACATTAGAGAATACATTTATTTAGCTACACCATTATCTTGGGTGAGTTTTTGCATCCCAGACCCTAAGTGCATCTTTATTGTGTGTACTATTTTACACCGCTTACCACGAAGATGCACAAGGGGTCAAAATATTAACAAATTGAAGTTTATAGAGTGTGTACTCTATATGTGCTACATACACTTGCATTTCCTCTTGCACCTTTAGCCAGCTTGGAAACGTGTAATGAAATTGACTTCTTATATGTCTAAAGTTCTGTACTGAAGGGTTGCATAACAGCTAAAGTGAAACCTGGTTCAGCAACAGCACTTTGTAGGGCTACTTTAAGTATTTGCTTTTTGTCTTTAAGTTACCCAACAATTTAGTATTTGCTATGATGTTACTAAGGGACTGGAGATTTTCTGAAATTACTATATTCCTCCATCACCAGTTTGCCCAAGAGGAAAGCTCTTAACCTCGGGTTGCTTCAGCAAACACTGCTTCTAAATTTAGTGAGCGGTGCAGAAGGTATATGCTCAGAATATGCTAAATGACAGGTAACCAGGTGTGCTATCCCATCCATAATACTATGTTCCTTTCAAACAAATGCTCATAAATGCAGCCAATTAGTGGCAAAATACGTCGTCTTCAAGAAATTCAACCAACCGAAAGCAGAATTTAGTTTTAACTAAGTGCAACTCAGATGCACCACAAGTTCACTAAAGTTCAGAGTGAAAGAACTGGTTTGGTAGCTGTTGATCATATTCTGACAAGTGTGATGATATGTGATACCAAGATCTTTTATTGCTTTAAGATATATCAAATATGTGACCCTGGACCACAAAACAAGTCATAAGGGTCAATTTAAAACAAACAAACAAAAAAATGGATTTATACATCATCTGAAAGCTGAATAAATAATCTTTCTATTGATGTATGGTTTGTTAGGATAGGACTATTTTTAGAATATTTGGCTGAGATACAACTATTTGAAAATCTAGAATCTGAGTGTGCAAAAAAAAAAAAAAAAATACTGAAAAAAAAAATCACCTTTAAATTTGTCCAAATTAAGTTCTTAGCAATGCATATTACTAATAAAAAAAAAGTTTTGATATATTTATGGTAGGACATTTACAAAATATATTCATGTAACATGATCTTTTCTTAATATCCTAATGATTTTTTGCATAAAAGAAAAATTTGTAATTTTAACCCATACAATGTATTTTTGGCTATTGCTACAAATATACCTGTTATGACTGCTTTTGTGCTCCAGGGTCACATATAATATAGTTTTAGACTGTGTGTAGCCTGACGTGACACAGAGTTGTGTAATAAAAGCTCTTTGAAATAATTATATGGTTTGTTTTGCAATCTTGTCTTTCTACATTCTTAGAAAAGCCCATAAAGAGCACAATGTATGTGCTAACATGTAGGAATTTTCCGTATTAATTTTTTTCACAGGTATTTAATCGTATTTTGAATTGTGCATTATTTGAATTATGCATGTGTTATGTTTTAGGATTAAAGGAGATATCTGTAAACTTAATGTTTTGGCAGATTTTTTTTCTTTCTGTAGTGACAGGTCTGATATTTTTTTTCTGTCAGCAAGGGTATGCTTGATTTCATTTTATGTGACATTTGTACCACAAAATAATGATATAATGTTGAGTGAACAGGTTCACTCATCAGTCATGATTATGATATGTGTTTGTGGGTGGCAGCTCGCTGGTGGTCCTCCTCAAATATGTAGCCAGGATCACTTCCAAATTATCCTTTAGAACTGGCAATTTTTATTTCAGTTGCACACGATTATTTCACACAGATGACAAACAATATATTTGGCCTTTTATTTGGCATGTATATAGCAACCCAAGCTGACAAAAATTGTGTTATCTTGGGTGGTGTTATAGGCAGTCAACATCATGTTTAATGTCTGGTTGCTTGAAAAAGTAATAGAACTAAACCCTCTTCTTAAAAATATATGTTCAATAAATGTTTTTTTGAGGTTATGCTATTAGTGTTACTTTGGAAATGTAATAGGATTGCAAGTTACCCTATTTAAAATGTATTAAATAATGTATATATTTATTAAAGTAATTTAACTGGTTACATTTGATTACTTTTTGATTAAAGTTTCTAAATTTAGAATGTTTTCAACTGTTAATCATTTAAAGCACACAGGATTAACCTTACAGCAATACTCAACATTGATTTCTCCCAAACTTTCAAAAATCCTTCATCACTTGAATAAAGATTATAAAAATCGAATTTAAAGCACAGCCACCACAAAATCAGACTTTAGGACCTGTTTTTACTTTGAGATCGTTCTGAAGTTAAATAAAGGTTTAAAATAACAATTAATAGTTTAATAGCTATGATACTGTTTTTAAAATCAAATATTTGCATAGACAGGAAACAATGGCATCTAACCATGCTTTGGAAAAAAACAGTTAATCTTAAAAACTAAAGCATATACATAAACCTGTTGATGTTTTATACATAAACAGAAAATAAATTATTACCTTATTATCGAATAAGTGTGTCCTACTCTGTGTCCTAAACTCCTGAAACATTTGAGTCTTTTAGACCAGTAAATGAAATTAATGAAAAGTCAATTAAATCTGTGTGTGTGTGTGTGGGTGGGTGGGTGGCTGGGTGTGTGGGTGGGTGGGTGAAAAAAGTAACCCCCTTTATAAACATTAACAATGTCATAAGTATCTGTAATTTAATTACACATTTTATTCTCAGTAACTTTAACTAATTACAATTACATTTATTTTGTAATTGTAATTAGTTACATAGTAATTAAGTCACATAATTTTCTCCATTCTGTCACCAGTGGAGTTTTGGCTCCTTGCCGCTGTCGCCTCTGGCTTGTTTAGTTGGGGACACTTAATTTACAGCAATATTGTCGACTTGATTGCACAGATACTATTTAAATTCAAATATTCAATGATGAACTGCCTTTAATTGAAAATTGAGTGTTTACTATTGTCCTTTTGCATTATTGACACACTTTTTTCCTATTTAATACTGTAAAGCTGCTTTGACACAATCTGTATTGTTAAAAGCGCTATATAAATAAAGGTGACTTGACTAATTCAATTACAGAAATCTGTTACATGTAACTAGTTACTCCCCAACACTGGATGTCATAGAAGAACCATTCTGGGTTCTCCAAAGAACCTTACAATGTTTTAGAACATTTAAAGCATATTTTAAGCATAATACTCCAGCATTGTCTAAAAAGCCCAGTTTTGCTGTATTCTTAATGATCTTATTTTATGACAAATTCATGAGTGTGACATGGGGGTCTTGTGGAGAGAGTGTTTGGACATAGTCAGGCAGTGTTGTTTTTAGACTTGCTGCAGGCTCCGTAGAGTCTGGACCATAATGACACCTGTCCTGCAGCGTTAACAAGAGTGCAGATTGTCAAGAAAGAGGCCAAAAACATATTTTTCTGACAAGTGAAATCTTTTGCCCCTAAACCAATATTTGAGCTCAGAATATGTTACCTGTCAGTCTCATTATCAGGAAGCATGGTATCTCTTTTCATTGTTATGCTGACAACACACAGTTGTAGGTAGCCATGTCTCCTTATTATCCTGTGCAACTTGACTCACTTGCAAATTGCATACAAGACATAAAGGACTGGATGTCACAATTTTTTTACAACTCAGCCAAAATAAAACTGAAGTACTGATTATTGGAACCAAAGTGCAGAGAGAAAAATTGACCCCTGAATTAAATATACTAGGACTGAATCCAAGCCAAGCGGCTAAAAATTTAGGAATTGTCTTTGATTTAGAATTTAAGTTTAAAGCTCATGTACAGAATATTACCAAAACTGCATTTTATCATCTGAAAAACATTGCAAAAATAAGACCATTTCTCTCTCTGAGCAATACAGAAAAATTAATGCATTTATCACTAGCAGGCTTGACTATTGTAATGTCCTCCTTTCAGGTCTACCAAGGAATACAATTAATCAACTATAACTAATAAAAAATACTGCTGCTAGAATATTGACACAAGACTAAAAAGAGAGATCACATTAAACCTGTATTAAAGTCATTACACTGGTTACCTGTTATAGCTTTCGTATTGATTTTAAAATCTTTTATTAGTTTACAAGGCATTGCATGGACTTGCTCTAGATTATCATTCAGAAATGCTTATAGTATGCTGTACTTTTGTGGATATATATTATATATTATTATATATTATATATACATATATTTTTTTAAGAGCTCATCTCTGCTGTGTATTATATGTTCAAAGAAGGTTCTGTTAAGCTTATTTAGAAATTGAGTTCAAGTAAAATGTTTTCTTATATTGTGTATTACTAGGTAAAATATAAATATTTAATACAACGATGGCCAAAATTATTAGAACACTAGTATTTTCACCAGTTAAAAATGGTTTCAAGTCAGTTATTTTTTGCTGTAGTGTGCCAGTAGGAAATATCAGTTTACATTTCCAAACATTTATTTTTCCATTAATTTTAATAATCTAGTGAGATTTTAGCACAAGGAGTCTGAAGAATCTCATCATCATCATGCAGTCTGTCTGGAATGACATGAAGAAACAGAACAAACTGAGACAGACTCAATCCAGATTGAATTTAGTTAATAGAAGTTAATTGATAAAGAAAATCTATTTATGATATTATTTTTGACAGCATCCTCATTTCACAGCATTTAGTGCCTAAAACTTTTAACAGTACTGTAGCATTGCAGGTAGGTTTTTTCTTCATTTTGTTCTTGTTTTTGTCAAATAGCAATTATTTTATGACACCTATACGGCTTAAAAAATATGAAATAATTATGTTATTCTGTATATTTTTGCTTTTACACTACTGCTTGATTTGACAATCATGCCAATAAAGTACTTTGAAATTGGTGTGGAAGTGTACAGTGTGTTTGTGCAAACTGAGGTGATGGTGATTTGCTTAGTCTTAAGTCTGCAGAGATCAGATCAAGAAACAGACTGTCTCCGCTGAGTGTGTGGCCTCCAGGACAGGTGCTGCTCACTCACTGACTGACCTCTTCATCTGTGTGTTAAAGATACTGACAGAGGGCTGCCTCACGCAGCAGCCTATGAAGGAAAGTACATGCCATAAAAATACCTAAGATAACATTTCACTATCTCTATCATGCAGTAAGGGCTCTGAACTTTGACTTGTTCTTTTCTTATCCAGAAAAAATAAACTCTCTAGCTCTCATCCATTTAACAGTAGTTAATGGATTTGTAACTGCTTAGGTAGGATAGTCATAAAAGTAATTTGAGCAAAAGGGGTGGGACTTAGAAAGCAGAGCGTGGATACGCACCCAAAACGGGTGGGAGATGAATGGGTAACCCTGGTCACCCAAAGCTGCACAACTGCGGGACCTCAAGCCAAAGAGGTCCCATCAGTCCAACAAAAAAGAACATAAAGTTATCATTCGTAATGTTACTTCTCTGGAAAAGAAATCATCGCGCAAATATGGCGTGCATTTGATTTAGTGACTCTGAGGCGCAAAAAAAGAGTAAATCTCACTAAATGTTTAGTCTTGCAACAAAACCCCGTTATTTTACATTTAATACGGCATGATTCCTCCGTTTAACGTTTTGTTCCTTGCGACGCAAAGACACTCATGGGATGTTGGACAACGAGTTGCGACTTGGGACACCTGAAAGCGCACTCCAAGGTGTCTGTGCTCTTTACCATGATCCTCATATTCACATATTTGTTCTACAGTCTCACCGGATACTGCGATTCCATGCCGAGTCCGCTGTACGTCCATCAGAATTTCAGAAGCAAACTTTTCCCAAAGGAAGGGAAGACACTCGCGCACTGGAACGGCTCCATCGTTCGCGAACTCCCCGAGCAGGATGCGACAGACGTGGAAGAGGAGAAGCGGCAGCGAGGTTTAGCTTATGACACGTACAGCAATCTCTCCGTGTCAAACAACTTTGGGACCAAAGAGTTTCCTCAGGCGATTATTATTGGCGTGAAAAAGGGAGGAACACGCGCGCTTCTGGAGTTCCTGCGCGTTCATCCAGACGTGAGAGCCGTGGGCGCGGAGCCGCACTTCTTTGACAGGTTCTATGAGAAGGGGCTCCAGTGGTACAGGTAGGGCGCCTGTTATTAGCTAGTTGTGAATAATAGTATTTTTTATCAATTTACCATAGGGTTAAGGATTATCAAAACACTTAAACGTAGCTATTAAAATTAAGCACGTTATACTTCATTACAGCACAGCCATGAATGATAGGCTACCTTAAATCATGCTGCTGTTTGGATGGACAGTTAAGGCACACTTAATATATATGAATTTCTGTGCAATTTGTACCAGAACAGTTATTTTAAAGAAATATAGCACAAGAAAACGTTTGCAGATATGTTGTATCTAATGCAATGACTTTTACACACACACACACACACACACACATACATATATATATATATATATATATTAATTTACATTTATTAAAGTAAATTAATAAATATATATGTACTGTATACACACACACACACACACACACACACACATATATGTATATGTATATTTACAGTAAATTATAAAAAATAGATATTTATTTGTCTCTGGCCAACCACGTAGCAGCCACTCAGAACACCCTAGTAACTGCATAGCAATGTGCTAACAGCCACTCCTTAGCAACCAATGCCCTTGATAGTATGTAGCCCCTTTTTAGCACTGGGCTCCTTGTCTTCTGTCTTCTGGTTTGTATGTCCAGGTCATACAATTTTGTAAATGATTCGCTCATTTTAAAGTGCCCCTATTATGCCATTTTTTATGGTTCCTAATATTGTTTTGGGAGTCTCCTACAATAGGATTACATGTATGCAAGGTCAAAAAATGCTTTCATTTTCTCAAAATATGCATTTAATATCACTTCCTTTTCCAGCGATTCTCAAACGATTCATTCAAAGCAGTTCTAAGATTCAGTCTCTCTAAAAACCTCCTTTCCGTGAGCCTGCTCTGCTCTGATTGGTCCGATGGCCTAGTCTATTGTGATTGGTCTAAGGCATACAGCGGTGCCTTAAACGATACGCCTATTTCAATAGTTCTGTATTTTGAACGCTCTATAGAAAATATAAACATCTATTATTTATCATACATACAGGTTGTGTTTCATTGGAGCAGCTGGTCCAAATAAACAGGATACCAATCCATCTTTCAACAGCAAGCGTTTTGTGAATCCCTTGTTGAAACCCCCGAGATCAGAGAAGCAGTCGTCAGTAGAATGATATGTTTGTGGGCAGGGTCAAGTTGTTCGCTGCCGGCCAACGTAGAACATAGGCGTGCATTATGCAAATGTGTTACTCCGTGACGTGTAGCCATCACAGAAGTGGGATTCGCATTACTAACGACTCGTCTAGGCTGTACAGAGTCAATTCTTTATTTAGGGAGACAATACCTTTATTTACCGTGCACTTTCAGCATTACAGTTTTGCAGATCGTTTACATTCACATACAGCTACATTACACACTGCATGAAAGCCAATATTGGAAATGGCATAATAGGGGCACTTTCAGTTTCAATGCAGCTTCTATGGGCTCTACGCGATCCCAGCCGAGGAATAAGGGTCTTATTTAGCGGTCATTTTCTTTAAAAATTTTACCTTTATTTACTTTTTAACCACAAATGCTCTTCTTGCACTAGCTCAACCTCACGCATTGCATAATCACGCACGCGTGATGTAGGCGGAAGTACCGACCCAGTGTTTACAAACTGAACATGCAGAGAAAGTCAAATGCCCTTTATTAAAAAAGGCAAAACAACATTGTTAGAGGAGAAAATGAGATGGAGTTTTTCGCCCTACCCTAACTTTTTGAACTGAAGTACACAGATGAAGAACTAACCACGCATGACCTTTCCAACGTGATTATGTAATGAGCGATACGCACCGAGCATTTGTGGTTTAAATGTTTTTTTATTTTTTTTATTTGTTTTGTTCAACCCACTGATCCCCATTATGGAGAAAAATCCTGCATGTTTCCCTCAAAACCTTTCTTTTTCGCCTAAAGAAAGAAAGACATGAACATCTTGAATGACATGGGGGTGAGTAAATTATCAGGAATTTTTTTTATTCTGGAAGTTAACTAATCCTTTAAAATCTTCCCGGTCTGACATACATCATGATAATTTTCGTACATCCATTTCACCAGCTAATTACTCTTCAACAGCAATTCTATGGAGTTACCGCTACTAGATTATAAAGATGGCTATGCACTTGTTTCTCTAATGCATTAAGGTCTGTAATTCTCATTTTTTTAAGAAAAAAGACAGGTTTAATTCATTTTTACAAACAGATCACAAATAATAGCGTTATCTCTCTATGTAATCACTCCCTATGATTTTGATTCTTAGAGACTGCAATTTTCTTTATCCAAGTTTCCCACTTAAAATCTTAAGAGTGGTAATTAAGTCAGCTGGCAGATGTTTTATCTTACAGTAGACCAATTTTATAACAGACATTGTAATTTATGTAGACAGCAGCTCAAGAGCTCCTGAAATGCATGCATGTGAGGCACATAAAGTTTATGCAGCTTTCATCATAAAGTCTTCCAGCAAAGAATATTGGTTTAATTAACTACTCAAAGGAGTTACACACTGAGATTTCTTCATTTATCAGTTCTTTTGGGCCTCTTTCAAAATTGCATGTTTAGCCCATCCTTCAGGCAGTTATGCATATGTTTGCACGATCGGCAATTGATTCTTCCTCTCTTTTAATGCCACTTGGTTCATTAATATCACCTGTCAATAACCCAACCAGTTCAGAGCCGTGTCTCATTGGCAGGACATTCAGCCCTCTGCCAATAAAATGACTGTGGATTGACCGTCAGTGCTTCTGTCTCTCGCCTCTGTCCGTCTCTCATCTCCATGTCACCCAATTAGAAATCAGACAAATGGGAATGACTATGTATTGCTGGTTCATCATTTACTCCTGTTCTTGTTCCACATTACATTCTTCTGCAATAGAAGATATTTTGAAGAGTGTTGGTAACCAAACTGTTTTGGGTCCCATTGACTTCCTTTGACAAAAAAAATAAATAAATACTATAGAAGTCAATGGGACCTGAAACCATTCCAGCATTGTTCAAAATATCTTCTTTTATGTTGTAGACAAGAAAGAAAGTGAAACAGGTTTGGAATGACGTGAGGGAGGGGAGGAAAATGATGACATGATTTTAATTTTTCAGGTGGACTGTCCCTTTAAAAATGTCCTCAAGGAACACTTCACCACAAAATTAAAATTCTGTCATTAATTACTCACTGTGCAAACTCGTATTGTGTTATTTTGTCACAATACAAAAGGAACATTTTGGGGTTATGGGTTTGAAATTACAGAGAGTGAATAAATGATGACAGAGTTTTCATTACGGGGTAAAAAATTACTTTAATAATCACGTTTCCTCTCTTGTCAAGAAACTATACCTTGTGAAGCGACTTTGAGGTTTAGTTTGATAATTTGTCTCTCTTTCCCATGCACACACACACACACACATTTGTTCCAGCATGTGGTGACAGCCTTATGTAAACAAACTGTCCATGTATGGGGTTTTTGTAAAGTATAATTCAATATCAGCCTTGTCAACACCACGGGTCTTCTGTGTGTGCAGATGTGTAATGACAGCTGAGCTTTTGTGAATGCCAGCTGGAAGCTGTTCATGGAAGGGCTTTGTCACATGGCCACTGTGTGTATGTGTGAGAGAGCGAGAGTGAGTGAATGGTTTGAGAGAAAGACATACAAGCTTTGTAAGCGACCAGGTGCTCTTAAACTTTACTCATTAAAAGGTTTATGGAACTCGTGACTGTTGCCCTTGTCAGATATTGCACACTGTAAAAACTTTCAATGCATTATAGCCTACAAATATTGCATATACGTGTTATATGCATGTGTTTAGTCAAATATTTTATTTGTATTATTTATTTTATTTTATGTGTTTCTAATTTAATTAATAAAATTCCACTACAGTGAACATTAACTGATTAACATGTCCATCCATTACATGTTCTTTAATTCTGTTCATTAATCCATAATAGTTGTTCCTCCCCCACTCAATGCATTTACCTGACTCTGGCTGCACCTTTTCATGACTCCATAAATCACTGTCCGGAATAAAAGTCACCTTCCAATCAATGATGTGTGCGGACGTGCTGCTTATTGATTCCTCCTTAACCAACTTTATTGCACTTAGGCATAGAGACGGTTAATTAACCTGTGCATATTCAATCTTGTTGACAAACTGCTGCCACCCTTTTCAGCTCTTGACGTTCTTTATGACACTCCAAGGTGTTTAGCTATAAAGGTTTATGTTTTAAGATAATGCTTTTTTGTTTCCTTGTTGTCTTGTGAGTGTTGTGTAACATGGAATGCTTATTTATTCTATTTCTATTATATATATATATATATATATATATATATATATATATATATATATATATATATATATATATATATATATATTAGTTGTTAATTTTCATATAATTATTTTATGTATATTTGTCATTAAAAATACAGGACAAAAGATTGTTTTTTAAAATCAATCCCTGATGTTAATGAGAACATTTACATTTTGCATTACACATTCAATTTAGATTTTAAGGCTATATATTTCATGATGCAAGAGTGCTGATTTGACAGGCTAGATTTCCCATATGACCCGGGTCTCTAACATTAAACTAGCCATTGATTGATCAGGACTGAGGGTAGTGTTGTGGAAGAAACCAGTGGCACGCTACAGAGATAGATGTATTTTCTATAACCTCAGAGTATGGCACAGCCTCGTAATGAAGAATAAGAGAGTAACCCAAAAGGAGGTTTTCACAGAGATTCCATAAAATAACCTTTTTTGGCTCCTTAAAGAAGCTTTCAGAGAACAGTTCTTCAAAGAACCATTTTTCAAACTTTTCAGTGATCCCAGGAACCCTTTTCCACCATAAAGAACCTTTTGTGGAATGTAAAGGTTCCATTGATGTTAAAGGTTCTTCGTGGAACCATTGATGCCAATTTAATTTTAAGAGCGTAGCTTTGCTTTGCTTGTGATTTTTTTTTATGATGTGGTTAGCTGGATAATCATTTCCTTGGAGGTATTCAGTGGGATAGGTTACAGTCAAGGCCAAGAGAAAGAAAGCTTTGGCTTGTCCCAAGTTGTTCACCAACCCACAATGGCATAGATAGTTTCTTAACAACTTGTTTTTGATGCATGACTTCTCAGCAGAAATGCCTAGTCTTCTACTGCTGAAATATAGGCCTGCTTTAGAGCAAACACCACATTATTTGTCTCGAATACTGCCCTTTCAACAAGAAAAGTATGATTAATCAGGCAAAAAACAGAGTGTTTGAAGACACTAATTATACTAGAACCTCCCAATTGTGCAGCTGCAGTCGTTCTTCTGCTCAAAGTCCTGCGAGTGACTGTTAAAGCTGCACATACGGTGGGCCGTTAACCAAGCCAGGGATGTGGTTTCTTCTAGGCCGGTCTTAAAGGTTCATTATGCTGCTACACACTCCATATTGAGTCACTTAAAATTCTGTGTGGTGCATATTTGAACAGATTTCCATTGTACGATCTGTTTTTACTTTTATATTCCTTCATGTGTGCATTGTAACTTCTATAGGAGCTATAGATGCTATCTGCTCACATATAAATTTACATCTGTTTTATAAATGTAATTCTGCTCTTTGGCATCACTTCAGTCAGCAGTTACACATTTGTCACAGAAACAGTACTCTAAACACACCATCATAGCATATAGTTCATTGAATATAAACTGTGCCAGGTCTTTTTATTCAGGGTCCTCCTGCCAAATTTGTACCATAAATTTATGCCAGGTGCTTGTGGACGTTTAGCAATATCCTGATACTGGACTGTTTCCAGAAATGGTGACATATCCTGAATCTCAAATGCATTAAGGTTACTGTACTGAAAATGTTAACCACTATGTACCTTTTAATGCAAAAAAAAAAAAAAAAAAAAAAGAGTAAAATTAGATCATCCAGCATTATCACTATCACCAAAACCAGTCTGACCAGCATTGATCTGCAGCAGAGGTCTTCTTCCTCCTTGCAGTTTCCCGTGACTGATCCTTAACACACAATCTGGAAATTTCAGCCAGTCTGATTAGATAATTAGGAGCTTCAGAAGCAGATTGAAAAGCAGGGGGAAAAAAAGGAAGCACATCCTGTCAGAGCTTCAAGACACTAATCAGGAGGATGTAGGCGGATACACACTGAGTTCAGTGTTTTGATGCTGTTTTAAAAATATAAAATGTGTGTTTTTGTGCACATAAATGAATGCTGATTCATACATATATAATAAAAAATAAATAATTCCATTGTATGTATGTATGTATGTGTATATATATATATATATATATATATATATATATATATATATATATATATATATATATATATATATATATCAGTATTATTCAAATAATTCTGTTCAATGCAATAAAATTGTCCACAAATACACACACACACACACACACACACATACATATATACATATACTGTATACTTTTTTTTTTCTTTGGCGTGTATGTGCATACAAATATCTAAATAAAATAAATCAATTTAATTAAAATAATATTTTATGATGTTTTTGGTGTGTGTGTGTGTGTGTGTGTGTGTGTGTGTTCAAACTCAGTTTTATTCAAACAGTTACCAAATATTGTGTGAGGTATTTAGTATTTTAGATGTTTGAGTTATTTAGATGTTGACCAGCTAATTAGGGTGAATTGATCTCGTTTTCAGATGGAATTCAGAGGGAGGTAAAAGTGTGTTGAAATCTGAAAGAAGTTATTGTGTGCTCATCTTTGGGTGTCGTCCTGCTGCTGCTTCACAGATAAACCCACACAAACACGCTCACAGCCGCTCTGCTGATTTTCCCACATGATAGTGAGGGCAGAAGGGCAGACGTTCCTCTCTCTCGCACACACACAAACACACACACGTCTGTAATCCCTGATTTGACACTGGTCTGTTTCCTGTTAATGCCGGACCTCCCTCTTTCTTTCAAGGATGTGAGCATTTAGATCTTGGTTTCTCCTTTGACCTGTGGCTTTCCTGCTATACCACACATGATGTTTCACTGTCCACTGTTCACTGTTTCTAAGATGTTTTATTTCTCTGATGCAGCTCTTGCAGAGCTTAATGAAGAGCTCAGTCTTGACTCATTCAACTGCTAGCTTTGCTTGAGATGTTTCTTCATTTGTTTGGAGAAATTCTCAGATCATTTGGTCTTGAGGAGAAATTACTAAGTTCATGTTAAAATCTTTGTCATTTGTGACAAAGAAACTGCAGATGAGGTCTTACTAGGATCTGTTTTCAGGATGTGTAGGAGAAACAGTTGAGATGTTTAGGAGTTCTCCTCTGTGATTTTTCTTTTGTAAGGGCGTGTTTTGTCCCTTGCTTTGTGTCCTTTTGCATGTTTGAGCATTTTTATGGTGCTTTACTTGTTATTTCCAGCTGACATTTAATTGCTTCCCACAGTTTCTAGAAGCTCCCATTTGCTCCATAATGACAAGCCTGTGTTCTCGCTGTGTTTTCAATCAGAAGGCCCTGCTGTCCTCACTATGGTGTTAATGTAACTAAGTGCTGTGTCTGAGTACAGCTTGTTTTTAGGCTTTTTGGTGGAATTCAAACAAGAGTGATGTACCTGAGATTCTATTATCTCATGCATAGTGGGTTCTGGATATATATTATGGGGTTTAAGTTTTAAAACAGGAGACCATAGTCACACTGCAGTACTTAATTTTAAACATTTCTGTCTAGTTTTAAATTATTTTTAGTGACTTGAAATTAATGTTAACTAGAACCATAAAAAAAACATATTTGAAATAAAATAAGCATTATCTGAAAAAATAAATATTATCTGACATTATCTAAAAGCCTATTTCAAATTTTTATTTAGTTTATTAAATAAACAAAAAAACTTTATATATATATATATAGACATATTTAAAAAACAATAAAAATTTATACAGCTAACAAATTAAAATGAAAACTAAATATAAATATTAACAATGATATTAAATAAAACTGTTAAGATCCTCAATTTAAATCAATTCTATGCAAGTTAATTTCATTTTGAAAATTCAGTCAAACATATATACTAAAAAAATGTAAGGGCTTGCTTTTCTTTACAGAATTTTGCACCTCAATCTTGTTTTCCAGCAGTTTTTATATTTTATAGATTTATATGCAGTATGAACAGCAAGACAAAGGAACTCATTAAAAGTAAGCTTTTTATGTCATTTTTGTAACATGTAAAATTTCAAAGAGCTAAAATATCCATATCCAGTCAGGCCCATGGTGAGCTCTTAATGGGAAGAAACTTCCTCCCGAAGACTCATTGCTGCCAGATGTGGCAGAGATCAGGACGGGAACATCCCGGGTCACTGCTGCCAGACACAGGGGGCAGTTTTGTCTGGATGTTTTCCTCTGATAATGGGAGAAAGGTTATATCCTGTGGTTCATTTAAATGAGGGAGAGAAGATCCCACCCTGTTCTGATGTGTATTATGCAAACAGCTACGAGGGAGAGCCTGTGTATGTGTGTGTAATAAGGCATGACTTACCGCACTGTGTTTGCTGTCTCTTTTTCTAGTTAAACATGTTTTGGTTCAAAAATGTATTTGAATATTTTGAAAAGTAACTCCTAGCACACCGCAGAAACCTAAACCAAACAGTGGTGGTCAGTTTGTATAACTGTGTGATGTCCAGAAAGAAACCATGTTATTTTGTTAATAAATTTCAGGAATATTTTGAGTCTTCATGACCAATCAAATTCTTAGCATATAACTGATGCGGATTGCTCATAAGAATGACAATAAAGTAATAAATACATTTAAAACAAATAATTAAATAAATTACAAATAAATAAGCGAATAAACTCCCTTCTTGCTGATGTTTCTTTAACAATCTATCTATCTATAAATAAATAAATAAAATTTCAATAAACACAATGTAAAATTACAAATAAATATATACTATATATCTACAGTATCTATTTTGAAAAGTATCTGGATTGCTCATAGCAACATACATACAGACATACATACATACATACATAAAATATATTTAAAATAAATAAATATATGAAAAAATGAAAAATTTATATTATGAATTAATGTAATGTTAAATATTAATTAATTAAAATACAATTAAATATATAATTCTATAAGTAAATAAATCTATTAGTGCTATTAATCTATCTATCTATCTGTCTGTCTGTCTGTCTGTCTTTCTTTCTTTCTTTCTTTCTTTCTTTCTTTCTTTCTTTCTTTCTTTCTTTCTGTCTGTCTGTCTGTCTGTCTGTCTGTCTGTCTGTCTGTCTGTCTGTCTGTCTGTCTGTCTTTCTTTCTTTCTTTCTTTCTTTGTTTCTTTGTTTCTTTCTTTCTTTGTTTCTTTCTTTCTTTCTTTGTTTCTTTCTTTCTTTCTTTCTTTCTTTCTTTCTTTCTTTCTTTCTTTCTTTCTTTCTTAAATGTCCTACTGTATATGGATATGTATTTCACCAGAAGCAAAATATAAAATGCACCAGAAAAATTTATTTTCTAAATCTCTTTTGTTTTTGCTCATCAGGTGTATTTTGTTTTAATGATGTTTTTATATTTTAGGACAGCACTAAAAACACAGTTAAAGTGTATTCTTCTTAACATTTTGAATGCATTTTAAAACATAAATTATATTTAATACTAACTGAATGCCAAAGGGATGGAGTTGTTGATATTTTTCGAGGCCATTGTTTTGCAGCAGGCCACCCGCAGCTGTGCCTTCTGTACCAGTAAACAGCAATAAATTGTTGCCAGGTTCTGCTCTGATAAACTCATACATACTCCAGGCTCACATTCCCAGTCCAGATGCTAACCACTAACGCTACGCTAGGTGTGATCAAAACAACCAGCGTGGATGCTAGCCTATCAACCGCACAGGTAACAGCAGCTGCCGTGAGCCACCCGATAAAGAAGAAAACACACAAGCGCACAGCTGGCGCCTGATCAAAGGTTGCCAGAGTCAGCTGCATTTGCGAACCTGGACGAAATGAGGGCTTTATCTTGCGATGCTTCTTTGGATTAGGAGATCAAACGGGTGGACCGGAGTGTGTGGGCCAGTGGCGTGAATTGAGAAAAGCCCAAACTTTTCGCTGATTACCAGCCTGCTCTCCACAACGTAAACATGATGTCAGCAGACGTGGCTGCGACCATTATGGCTTCCATTAGCTTGATTACTCTGAATTAAACATGCACTTAGCGGTGTGTAAATAGCCAAACAGCACTTGCACTTTAAAGGCAAGGTGAGAATGACAACATTGACATTAACCATGGCATGCTTTCAATATTTAAAGCTCTGCATGTAACGCTTCAAGATCACATCCCTAAAAGCAGGCGCTGGGAACATGCATCATGTAAACACAATCAAAACACTGGCTTCAGAAGTTGTATAGCCAGTTTTTTAAGGCTTTGTGTCCTTCTTGAAGCTAAACAGACACAATCATCAAAAATTCTCTTCAAATAATAACATACAAAATGAAGCAATATCAAGGTGGATAAATAGTGATAAAATATCATGGTTTATGGTGAACTGTTCCTTTAAGAGCATTGCAGGTCAAATGGCAAATCCAATTTCTCAGTGTTACTCTTTATTCTCCTTCACAAATCAGTCAGCATGATTCCTCTGATTCTTGTCTCAGTGGTAAAGCTCTCACAGAGCAATATGATTTGTATTAGAGTTGAATATTAGCGTCATGGTAATGAGATGATGGCCAGCCTCAGAGAAAGAGACAGAGAGAGCGACCGCTTTCCAAACCCTATCCCAGACCAGTGAAGAGTTAATCTACTGCATATGTTCTCTATGGAAATAATGAGAGTCAGTGTAGAGACTTTTCCACTTGATGCTGGAGCTATTGGGCATTCATTAAAGAGATTAACTGAACCTTATAACCAACAGCAACCTTAATATATTTACATTTATTTATTATTTATTATATTTATATTTTGCATATTTATATTGCATAATTGTATTATATACAATTATATTTTTATTATTTTATTATGTTTATATTATAGAAAACTATTAATTTTAAATATGTATATATTATAATAAATAATAAATTTAATGTGTGTGTACTATATATATATATATATATATATATATATATATATATATATATATATAATTGATATTTAATATACTGTGGTAAAGGCAAACCTTCTGTGCTGATTTAGGATATCATTCCATTACTGGAGCCAATATCCTCATCTTTTAAATGCAATGTCACAAAACTGACAACATATCAGCACAAAAGAGCCTTGGATAGATCAAGAGACCCCTGACAGACGTTCTGGGGACAAAACACATCAGGAAATGACTGCTAAGAGTTGTTATGCTTTCGTGTTTTTCTTTCTTTTATAGCAGCTCACCAACTCCCTTCTCGCTGACGTTTATTTCACAAGGCTGGTTTTTAATAAAGTCAGCTTTTATGTTTATTTAACAACACTTTAGACTTTGCATTACTCAGGAAGGAGTGAGTAATTCAACACTGGCATCATCAGAGAACTACTTGTTTTATGTTTGATAATAAAAAGAAGATCTTTCATCATAATGAACTGAATCGCAAAACACATGTGACAACTTCATCCACTGGCGAGAGCTGAAATGGTGGCAATTATCATGTCTTCAGAGTCAATTTAAAAAAGGTTTTTCATTTTGCATTATTGCTTAAAATTACAGTTTAATATTTAGCTTGGACAACATAGGTGCAACCACAGAAAACCTGTCCCAAAACCTGCCTACATACAGTAGATGAGATTTTAAGTGCAATCGAATATGTTTATGAGTTCAGCCAAATTCTAAAGCAGCATTGTATCCTTAAAGGCACAGTTCACCAAAAATGAAAGTTAAGTCTTTTTATGTTCATGCTCATGTTGTTCCAAACATGCAAGACTTTTTCAAAAGATCTTTTTGTGTGTTACACGAAATAAAGTCTTGTATTAGATCAGACTTGGCTTTTTTGGAAAGGCAGGATTTAAAGAGACAGGAACTAAAAAAAGGAGTGTTTCAGGCAAAGGTACTGCCGCAATGTACAGTGTGAGAAAAATAATGTGTTTTTGAATATTAAATCATGTGAATGTCTTGTAACAGACCCCAAAAATTGTAAATTAGCATAATATGGAAACCTAAATATTTAATGGATACTCAAAATGTATCAAGATTTCCCATAAACAGTGTAATATATACTGTATGTACATATATATACATTTCTATGAAATATGTAATGTGAATTAAAACATATATGAAACCTATTGGAACTATTTCACATATTAACATATATCTAGCTCGAATATGTATGTTTATGTATGTGTAGTACATTTTTGGGCATAAACTGTACATCATGTACATGTATATCTATCCTTACACTCATCAATACATATTATATAAGTAAATATAAAAGACAGATATGTATTTAAACATTTATTACAAAATAAATATAAACAGATTTTTTTATATCTATATGTTATTTTAATAAATTAGCATAAACAAAATACACATTGCTACATTTATATTGACATATATAGTTGCTACATGATACCAAAAATCCTAATATAGATCTTATTAACCTATGTACATATACAAATTTTGCTTTGGGAATTTTTTATATGTTATAATATTCGTCTACCCAGAGAATGAAAATATTTGAAAATTGTATTTGCCAATATCACTTGATAAAGGGCACTATATTTCAGAAACTACATTTCTGTAGGAGTAGAAACCATGTGTGATCTCAGAACTGACTTCTATTACGACTAACTTTCAGTTTCTCCTTCTGTAGGAATCTAATGCCGCGTACTTTAGACGGCCAGATCACCATGGAGAAAACACCCAGCTACTTCATCACCCATGAAGCACCTCCCCGCGTCTTCTCCATGAGCCGCAGCACCAAACTCATTGTGGTGGTCCGTGACCCCGTGACCCGGGCCGTGTCAGACTACACTCAGACTCTGACCAAAAGCCCCGGCCTGCCATCCTTCCAGAATCTGGTCTTCAAGAACTCCACCACGGGTCTGATCGACACGTCTTGGAGCGCCGTGAGGATCGGCATCTACTCCAAACACCTGGAGAACTGGCTCAGGTATTTCCCGCTCGCGCAGTTTCTTTTCGTGAGCGGCGAGAAGCTGGTGACGGACCCCGCGGGAGAAATGGGCCGGGTGCAGGATTTCCTGGGACTCAAACGAGTGGTGACCAATAAGCACTTCTACTTTAACCAGACTAAAGGCTTCCCCTGCCTCAAAAAGCCAGAAGGAAGCAGCAGACCGCGATGCCTGGGGAAATCGAAAGGCCGACCACATCCACACATACCAGCAGAAGTGCTGCACAGACTCAGGGATTTCTACAGGCCTTTCAACATGAAGTTCTACCAGATGACTGGTCAGGACTTTGGCTGGGACTAAACACTTGCAGGACCCTTTCTGATAATGCAGAAAGCAATTAAACTGTTTATTTATGACTGATTGATGTTGGTTTTCAGTATCTTCACCCTGAGTACTCTCAGAAATTGCTAGTAAATTTCACAATTAATTACAAAAAAAAAAAAAAAAAAAATGCAAGTGCAAGTGCAAACAAAGAGATTGCTGTCCACACACTGAATGTAATCCAGACTGGAAAAGGTCTAGCAAAAATATATCTTATTACATAAACATCATAGTGTACAGTGTAAATGAATTAACAACTAAACCAGCACAAGCAAACATTTCAGCACATTGCTTTTTTAGTGCTCACATAACAACAACCATTCGCCCTTTTTCTGGATTACTAATTAGAGATAATTAGCTGGGTTAGCAGGTGGACATCAAAGAAAATGTGGCAATTAAACTAAACCAACATATATACAAGAACAACAAAATAGTATACATTTTATAAATATGCAAATCATACAAACAGTGTTTTTAAACCAAATTTTAATAATAAAAAAGATCAAAAATATACAAATAATACAAATAATACAAAAATGCAGTCAACACACCCTTCCCCCCTTCAAAAAAAAAAAAAGATTACCTTTCATCATGCATTTTATTTTTTTATTTTATTTTTTTTATTATTTATTTTGCACTATGTGGTTTATATGATAAAATATATTTTTATTCTCCACTCTAGATTTAATTCAGTGTTTGTTTGTTTTTTGGTTTTACGCACCTGAATCAACTAAATTTTTCTCAGCTGGAGCATAACAATCTCTTCTAGTACAAAGAAACACAAGTAACACATTAAATTTAAAATTAGAAAGTAGAAAGTCATGTAAAAAGTACTCTTTTGTCTTTGTATTATTTATTTGTATATTTTATTTCATACTCCTCCTCATCATATGCATTTTTAAAATTCATTTTACAGTATATATGTGCCTTTTAAAATGCATTTTACAGTATACATTTGGTTTGCAAAGGATTCAACTGAGAATTATCTCAAACAGTCTGAACAGAATACCGGCTCTGTGATGTCTGCTGCTTAAATGGTCTCTTATTTCAGATGCCCATAATCATACAGCTCAAACACATTTGTTCTTCGTGATTTATTGCTGCCAAAAAGAGCAAAAACTTGGATGTTCTCATTCAACCACTCTTATGTAATAAACATGAGACATGTGAGGAAAGGAAAGAAAGAGAGCAATAGACATATAACCTTTATTTATTTCATGTGTTTTTGCTCATTAAAAGGAATTTCCTGCTTCTGCAAGAAAACACATTTGTTTTATAATATTTTACATAAAAGTGGTTTTAGATATTTAATGTGGACTCTGTGGCTTAGATTTTGGACCATGCATTTCTTATGCCACATATTTTTTTAATAACAGATGATTATTCATTTAATTCTCTAAAGGTGTGTTTCCATAGTGAAATAGAGCTGTGTAACCCTTTAAATAGTTTCTTTTATTTCCTCAAAATAATTATTAGAGATGTTATACAGGGATGAATACTGGACTATGCATTATATCTGCTGACTGAAAACAAAGTTTTGCTTCTGCTGTAAATTGCTATTATTTATATTTATGAATGTAAAGATTGTTTCATCTATCAGTGTCCAAATATATATTGAAATCAGGTAGCAGCTTTTTTTTTCTTCATACATTATAATAAATAAACTTGATAGGAACAGTGTACACATACATTTCTGTCAGGATTACTATCGTAAATAAACTTGATAGGAACAGTGTACACATACATTTCTGTCAGGATTACTATTGTATAGCGTACAGTTTGGTTTGCCTGTATGGTTCTGTTCTGGGCAAAAACAGAACAGAACAAAGCAGATATCATTTATGCATTTAATGATATTTAAGTGTAACACATTATTCAAGATAAAAGGAGTCTGATTCAACAAGGAATATCAGAAAGTCTGGAAAAGTCCACATTCCTGACTGTGGCGAAAGGAGGAGCTGGGGATGGAGGAGGGTGATTTGCTCCTGAGCAAGCGAAAAAGCTGCTGAATAATACTGAATAGCGCTTATATAGAATGCCGTGATATGTGTTGTATTCCTATAGCTGAGACTCACCTGGCCTGCCAGAACTAACACTATACACTTCATTTTTTGTCTATTTTACTCTTTTCTTTGACCAAATGTAAGTTTTCCAGTGTATAGAGATACATAATAAGTAGAAAAAACATTGAATTTCCCCAGAAGAGCATATACTGTATATATAATGAATAGTTAACAAAAATTTTCAAGAAGAGCAAAGCTTTGACTAGAATTTTTTACACATTAAATAAATAATATATATATATATATATATATATATATATATATATATATATATATATATATATTTACAGTGTGTGTGTATATATACATATATAGTTTTATGATTTCTTTTCTAACTTTTTTTTCTTACTTTAAAACTAATTTTTATAACTTCAGGGGAGAAACTGAAAAGGAGTGTAGCTGTCAGTGCCAACCAGGCTAAATGTGAAGTTAACATTCTGAGCTGAAGCTTTCTGATGTGTAAGCAATCAATTTGCAAGGGTCATGGAGACCTTTAGGATGGTAATCTTTGACCCTTGACCCCTGGATGACCTCCCACACCATGCCATATTAAATCGCTGACCACCAAAGCTGCCACACAGAGCCTTTTCTCCTGTTGCATTAATGTTACCAATCTAGAGACAGCCTCTTCATTCCTAAAAAATATCAAAATCAATAATTGTCTGTTTAAGTTTATAGTTCCACTGCGGTGTGCCATCATCCATTTAGTCCCCCGTCACCATGATTTAATCCAGATCGAGTGCTGCTCGCTTCCAAACATCCATAAAATGTTATTTAATGGAGGATTTATGGTATTTTCCAAATCCTGATAGATTAACGTGGCCTGTGTGGGTTTATATGAAGATGTGGATAGCCTAAACCATGATTTTAATCTATTAAAAAGACACATGGCTCCCCTTTTAATATTTCTTAAATTTTCTCAGTTTATCCACCTGGAACCAAGCAAAAACTGTTTGAGGTCAGTAAAATGTAGGGGTTTTTTTTTATTTAAATATTTTATTTAAATTTTTATTTTTCCACCAAATAAAATACTTATTCAATAAGGACGTTGGATTAAAAATAACATTATTGCAAATAAATTCTCATTAAAATATGAGGCAGCACAACTGTTTTCAACACTGATAATAACAAATGTCTCTTGAGCAGCAAATCAGCATATTAAAATGATTTCTGAAGGATCATGTGACACTGAAGACTGGAGTAATGATGCTGAAAATTCAGCTTTGTGTCACAGGAATAAATTACATTTTAAAATATATTTACATAGAAAACACTTATTTGAAATTGTAAAAATATTTCAGAATTTTACTGTAAGTGAAAACACAGAGGACAGAAAACTGATTTTTCTGTTTTGAAATGTTAATTTTAAGTTACCTCACACATCTATATGCAAGACGCAACTGAAAATAAATTAGTACAAACAATCATCTCCTCAATTCATGAAATGTAAAGTATCAAAAGCTCAGGATGATCTCTATAAGATACAACCACTCAAATATGACCTAAATCTGTGTGGTCTCAGAAAATTTGGCCAAACAGACAAAACATTCCATGAAGTTACTTTCTGATCTTCTTGAGAGAGCTGGAAGCTGCACATGCAAATACAGTTAATTAAAGAGCGCGTGGTTGCCTTTAGGAGAATAAAAAGAGTATCATTCACATCAGCGGCACAGGAATCAACACCCAGGAAAAATAAAACAGCTATTTCTGTCCTGAAACATAAGCCCAGTCCTCTGTCTTTCTACTGCAATGGACTTGAGGAATGTCTTTGAGTGCTTCCCTCTTGTAAAGTCTTCTTTGTATCCCAATGGCCAGTAGCAAATCAGCGAAAGCTGAGATGTTATCCTGTTCTGCAGCTGACTGCTTGCTTTCAAATGCAAACAGGCTTGGCTTTGGCCTCTTCATCTCATCAGACCCTGTGTGTGTGTGTGTGTGTGTGTGTGTGTGTGTGTGTGTGTGTGTGTGTGTGTGTGTGTGTGTGTGTGTGTGTGTGTGTGCAGCTCTCTCTTTGTGTTTCATGATGGCTGATGTTTAGGCCTTCCTTGCTGTCAAAGCTCTGGATTAGAGCGAGATTAGACTAGTGCTAAATCTCCATCAGATTCAAACTTTTCACTCCTCGGCTAAAGAACAACTGGTGACCCTGAAACTAAAGGTCAAGTATCAGCATTCAAGTGTTGGAGAGTCTCTTAAGTACCCAATGCTCTGATATTCATGATATTCCTGCTGACAGCCACACAAAAGTTCAGACTATTCATCGGTTTAAGGATACTGAAGTCTGTATTAGTTTTTCTAAACTGTTAATATAAAGAGTACAGTCAGCAAATCAATTAAAATCAGGTTTATTATAAAACTTAAACCATAAAAATATTTTGTCACTTGAAATAAAATAAAATAAAATAAATATACAATAAATATATATAACTTATTAAAAAACATTTCTCATTTTCATTTGGTGTTTTTTCATTTTCATTTTCTTGATATACTGAAATAACTTGAAACTGATAAGAACTATATAGACATAAATAAAAATACAAATGACAAAAACACAACAAAATTATTACAAGTTTTTTTAGCTTTTTTTTCATTTTCATTTTTTTAAAGTACTCTTGCATGCTCGTTAAAACATTTTCCTCTCTCCTTTGTCCTCCTCCTCCTCTCCCTCCTTCATCAGCTCTAACAGCTGATGACTTTGCCACGTTCTTCATTAATAAAATTTAAACCATCAGTGCACAGTTTTCCACACCACAATCTGTCAAACACATTTTACCAGCAAACATACATTCGTTCACATCCTTCTCTTTACTCTCTGAGGCAGAAGTCTCCAAACTCATCCGTTCTAATCATCCTACTTCTTGTCCTCTTGATCCTATTCCATCTCATCTCCTTCAAGCCATTTCTCCTGCAGCTGTACCTGCACTCACTCACATCATTAAAACATCCCTTCACACTGCTGTTTTTCCCTCAGCATTTAGACAGACTCGTATAACCCAACTACTTAAGAAGCCCAACCCATCTCTTTAAGAGAACTACAGACCGGTTTCCCTTCTTCCTTTCATTGGAAAAACACTTTGCAACGAACCGTGCTCAATCAAGTTTCTGCCTTTCTGAGACTTGTTATGGCACTTGCATATCATTGCTCTTTTGTTTATTCTGAATTGCTTCCATTGTCCTCATTTGTAAGTCGCTTTGGCTAAAAGTGTCTGCTAAATGACTGAATGTAAATGTAAATATTAAAATATATCATTACTAAATACAAATTATAATAGAATCTCAGTTATACTAAAATAATTTACTCACCCTCATGTTTTTCCAGAGCAATCTTTTAACTTTATATATGCACAATAAAAATCACTATAAAAATTATCCATTTATAATTTATAATTTTAGATTTATCTGAATCTGAATCTACATCATTCATAGATATGTATTACCCTTATGAATTATATACATTTAAAACTTTGAGCCTGAAATATAATTTAATATGTAAGATCGTTATAGGATGTGGACATTCTTCAAAAATTCTTCTGTTCCACAGAGGAAATACGAGCACTTGGGTTTGGAGTGACATGAAGGTGAGTAAATAATTGCAGAACTATTCCTTTAAGGATATGCCATGCTCAATTAATGTATATGAGAGTTAAGACACCACCCACACGGAAAAAAACAACACAGTGTACTATCACCACGTGATCTTTCCTATTCACGGGGGTCAGAGAGAGCCATGTTGACCTCGAGGTCAGAGGTGAAAGTGCATTCCTACCCTCCACTCACGTCCTGCTTACATACTATTCTCAGAGTGACGGTCAGCTGCTGGAATATTTGGAGAGCCCGTACGACAGAAGACCAGTTTAAGATGACCATATCTCTCATATAGATGACAGATTCAATCACCTTCACTAGACATTTGTATTTTCTGACTTAAAATAGAAGTTGTTTGTCTTTGAAAACTGATGTTAGAAAACTGTGTTCTGAATGGTTGCTAGTGTCTTGTTAGGTGGTTGCTAGGGAACTTTAGAATTTCAAAATATCAGAATGACATTGGATTCCTGTTGTAATGATACAGGCTTGAGTTTGGCCAGGGAGGCAGGCCATAGATCAGCACAAGTGCCTGTTTCTCTGATAGAGGATCTACTGCTGACCTTTGACCCCTCTGTCAGTGCTGATGAGAACTGCTCGTCAGTCGAGATTCATCTTCTGTAACAGACATGTTCACTTCATAATCTCTCTCACTTCCAGACAGGACAACATGATAACTCAACTTCAATTCGACTTCATTGCTAGTGTTTTAGTAAATATGTACAAAAAGTCAGTAACACATTACAGCAGCATTGTAAGGTGTCCTTGTTACACGTTAAATTTACTTACTATTATAACAACAATTAATTATACATGATTACATGCATTAACCCTGAAACAAACCCTATCCTAACCCTAAACATATATTAAGTACCTTTAGTTAATTAATATAAATCAGTACTTAAATGTATAATTACACTGGACACCTTAAAATAAAGTGTAACCAAAAAGATTAAGTAACTACTAGCGTCAAATGTGATTTTTGTAATAATCAGTGTCATTTTAGTATTGTTGTCATACTACTATAGTTTTGTAGATTTTTATTTTAATATGTTCTGTTTTTGCTTTAATTTTAGTTAAATTTATGCTGATTTAGTTGTGTGTTTTTTTTTAATTATCTATATAGTTTTATTCCATTTATTAGTTTTAGTTTATTTAATATGTTATTTCAGTACTTCAAATTAAACTGAACAAAAATGAGAACTGTTGCCTCAGGAACTAAGTGAAATAAAATACGTTTAAGTTTGTATATTTTATTTTATCATAGTTTGTTTTGTTTCAAGTAATAATTTTTCATATTTTTAGTTTTAGTTAATATTAATAACCCTGATAAAAATAGGTAATTGACTGTAACTTTTTAGAGTCAATGTAATCTTAAGTGTTTAAATGTCAAGTACAAGAAAATATAGATTGAGATTTTATTTATCAGGAATTGATTATATCTTGAAAAGTGAGCTATTGATAAATAGACTGAAAACATTTTGCTAAAACCTTTTAAACAAACATTTTTAAGATTTGGAATATTGTTGCCAGATGAAAATTGAAATAGGATTTCAAGTTTATTTCATCTTGGCTTCAAGTTGTATTTCAGTGTGCAATATTTTTCCAGATACCTCTCATAACCAAATGACTCATTTACTGTAGCAGTTTGGTGGATCTGGCACCATTACAGATCTGAAGTAGCTGTTTCTGACAAAAGCACAAAGTGTTTCCAAGATCTGTGCTGTAAGTGGGAGGGCTGGCCTTTCCTTTCCCACACCCAATAAAGCTTTCTGCTACATTATGATCTCTTCTGATGGTCCAGAAAAGGTTCTATTTTGTGTCATATTTTGTGTCATATTTGGGCCATGTGTTGGATCTCACATTCAAACAAACATCAAACAAATAAAATGACCACTGACCACTCCCTTCCTAAAAAGAGTAGTCACTTTAAAAAAAAAGTGAAAAACCTCTATAATTAAACAAAAACCTAATCACAAGAAGAACACAGCATCAGTTTCTGCAATAGAAAAGGGCACATTTTTGCATTATATTAATTCTCTGTTAGCATTACACTTATTTTTTGTTTGAGCTCTGCTTCAGGAGACCCTTGTGAATGTTTTGTAGGTTTGGTAATGAGAGGGTTCACCAGTCAAACACATGGGTGGTGCTTATTTGGCTCCTTGATGCCTGTTGCTTGTGTGAGATCCTACATGACTAACAGAATATACACAATTCAATTCAATTCAAGTTTATTTGTATAGCGCTTTTTACGATACAAATCATTGCAAAGCAACTTTACAGAAAATTACGTTTCTACAATATTTAGTAGTAGCTTATCAGTGATGACTGTCAGTTTATGTGCATACGGCAGAAATGTTCAGAAAAATCAATAAAAGACGTAAACAAACAGACGATTAACACTATTAACAGCAATTATGCAATCAAACTTATAGCAAAATGTGGTAGTTCTGTATGTTGTCTCTGGGTTAGCATCATCTGAGGTCCTCTGAGGGGCTGGCATCATCTCTTCTCATGTGTTCTGGATCCAGACTGGAGCTTGTGTACATCCTAGAGCAAAACAGAGAAACAAATAGAGACATAACTAGCGTAGCTGCTGTATTTCAGCCAAGTAAAATGAATTACTTTAACCCAAGCTAAAGAATAATAATGCACATTTGATCAGATATAACTGCAGTCCAAAATTATGAGATGCATTATTTGAATGCTTTGCCAAAGAGGTGTGTTTTAATCTAGATTTAAACCGAGAAAGTGTGTCTGAACCCCGAACATTATCAGAAAGGCTATTCCAGAGTTTGGGAGCCAAATGCAAAAAAATCTACCTCCTTTAGTGGACTTTGCTATCCTAGGTACTACCAAAAGTCCAGCGTTTTGTGACCTTAGGGAGCATGATGGATTGTAGCGTGGAAGAAGACTAGTTAGGTACGCAGGAGCTAAACCATTAAGGGCCTTATAAGTAAGTAATAATATTTTGTAACTGATACTGAACTAAATAGGTAGCCAGTGCAGAGACTGTAAAATTGGGGTAATATGATCATATTTTCTTGACCTGGTAAGGACTCTAGCCGCTGCATTTTGGACTACCTGTAGCTTGTTTATTGAAGATGCAGGACAACCACCTAGCAGTGCATTACAATAGTCCAGTCTAGAGGTCATGAATGCATGAACTAGCTTTTCTGCATCAGAAACAGGTAACATGTTTCGTAGCTTGGCAATGTTTCTAAGATGGAAGAATGCTGTTTTTGTAACACGGGAAATATGATTTTCAAAAGACAAGCTACTGTCTAATATAACACCCAAATTTTTGACAGCAGAGGAAGTAACAGTACATCCGTCTAGTTGCAAATTGTAATCTACGAGATTCTGTGTAATTTTTATTGGTCCAATAAGTAATATCTCTGTCTTATCTGAATTTAATAGGAGAAAATTATTGGTCATCCAATCTTTTACATTTTTAACACACTCTGTTAGCTTAGATAATTTAGAAGTTCCATTTGCACTCAAGACTACGAGTTTCTTTCTTGAGAGCGTGGGTATTACTGTTGTACCATGGCGCAGTACGTTTTTCTCTAACCTTTTTCAATTTGATGGGAGCAACAGCTTCTAATGTATTAGAGAAGATAGTGCCCATGTTGCCAGTCATTTCATCTGGTTCACGTGTATTTATGGGTACACAGAGCAGTTGAGATAAATCAGGCAGGTTATTTGCGAATCTGTCTTTGGTGGCTGGAACAATAGTTCTGCCCGGACGATAACGCGAAGCCATATAGTTAATATCATCGATACTCAGGAAATGGTCAGTAACATCATCACTTTGAGGTACGATATCTATATCAGTAAGATCGATTCTATGCAATATAATTAAATCTATCGTATGATTAAAACGATGAGTGGGCCCGGTGACATTTTGCTTTACTCCAAAACAGTTTATTAAGTCAGTAAACGCAAGTCCTAATGCATCATTTGTATTATCAAAGTGAATGTTGAAATCTCCGAAAATTAGCGCTTTATCAGCGGTAACCAACAGGTCTGAGAGGAAATCTCCAAATTCTTTTAGGAATTCTGTATATGGCCCTGGTGGTCTATACACAGTAGCCAGAGCAAGAGATACAATAGATTTCTTTTGCCTATCTGACAGTGTAACATTAACCAGAAGTATTCAAATGATTTAAACCTGTCTCCTGTTTTCTGGGTAACATTGAGAATATCACTAAATATTGTTGCATATCAATAAATATTAGTGCAACACCTTCCCCACGACCAGTCTGACAACCATTTCAAGTTTTGGCCTCTGTAAGATTCTCTTACAAAATGCTCACCGGGCTGCATTTATTTCAAAAACAGAACAAAATGTGAAATATTATTACTGTTTAAAAAAGCTTCTTTTTTTTTCTTGAATACATTTTAAAATGCAATTTATTCCTGTGATGCAGAGCTGAATTTTCAGCACCACGACTCCAGTCTTTAGTGTCACATGATCCTTCAGAAATCAGTCTGATATGAAGAATTGCTGCTGAAGAACATTTTCAATGCTGAAAACAGTTGTGCTACATAATGTGTGATTTTTCAGGATTCTTTAATGAATACAAAGTTCAAAAGAGATGTTTACGATGTATTTACTGTCACTTTTGTATAAAAGAAAAAATTTAAATGACCTCAGATTTTTGACTAGTGTATGACGTCCAGTACTTTGCGTTATGTGTTTTAGAATGCTTTATCATGCCTGTGTGATTATTGTGTGCATATTGCATATTCTGTCTGGAATCGGCCACAAAGTCGACAAGACTTTTTACAAATAGTTAAAAGTCTGGCCACATGAGACGACTAATGACTTTCCATTACTGACTGAACTATGACGGAAAAGTGATTAAACTGAACCCATGCAAGTGGGCGCCAATAGAGACTCCAACCAGACACGCTGTCCGCTGATTCATTGCAAATGCACTGTTGATGTGAAGTGACCCAAAACCAGGGGTGGAGAAGCTTCTGCATCTCTCCGTGACCTCTGACCTTATATCAAAAGGTTTTTTTGGCCTGAAAGCCGTGGCATGGCTGATAACAGGAGACAGGCAGGCAGACTACTCAGATTCATTAAAAAGCAAGCAGGCAGGGACAATGTGGGCTCCGGAGGTTTCTGTTGTCATGAGTGAGTAGTTCAGTTCCCTAAAGACACACAATCCCCTGTACTTTGGTCAGTCTGTGTGTGTTTTTCTGAATTAAACAGCGGTACCTCTCGCTGGCCAGCTGTATCTTATCGGTCTGCCCGTTAACCCCTCTTAACACACATCCTGCACTCCACACCCCTCACCTTACACAAACTACACCTGGATGCTGAAAATTCAGCTTTGCGTCACAGTATTAAATTACCGTTTGAAATATTTTCAAATAGAAAATAGTTATTTTAAATTGTAAAAATATTTCGGGATATTACAGATTTTACTGTATTTTGGAATTGAATAAATACAGCCCTGGTACTTCTTTGAAAAACAATAAAATATCTCACTGGGCCTAAACAGTTGAATGGTAGTATGTATATAAGAAATTAAAATCTCATTTTTGTAAATGCATTTTAAAATGTCTGAACGGTTTCTTGTAGTAGGCCTAGATCATGATTTCTCTGTGAATAAGTAAACGAGTGAGTGTTCAGACAGCTTATGCATGAATGTACCTGTATATAATCCAGTATTGTCATATGAGTTCATCACCACAGTGAAATGACATGATGGACATGAGAAGAGCCAGAGTTAGAGTTTTCCATCCTCTCTTTCCATTCATACGCCTGTTTTCAGATGCTGAAGCTGTTTGCCATCATACACTTAAGTCATAGTGGTCTCAGCTTCAGACGGCACACAAATGTTCACTGACCATCTGATGCATATTATGCACAAAACCAGGAAGCACTTAAGAAAACCACAAAAATACAATCAGATTATTGGCCAACAATGAAACTGTGTTTATATCGGACTGCTAGGAAACAAAATGTTGACAAAAAGCTAACAAATTACTAGTAAAAAAGATATTGACAGTTTTGTTTAAGGTTGGCAGCAATAAAACAAGCAAAAGTGGTGTTTTATATATATATATATATATATATATATATATATATATATATATATATATATATATATATATATATATATATATATATATATATATATATATTTGTGCTCATTGTGAGTCAAATGAAACAGATAGGTAATGTGGTTCAGTGCTCATAAACATCACAGAGCAGATGATGACTATGTAGAAGGAGCGTAAGTAATAGATACCAATGAGTTTTGGCTTGAAGCACAATGGAGTGTTGCTTTAACTGCTCGCCAGCTCAGAAACTCAACCGCTTCAAACAAAACCTGATTAGCATTTGTCGTCCCTCCTCCGTGGTAGTTGGTGCTGTGAATTCTCAACTCCAGCCCTGCCAGGTGTTGCATGGTTGGGTTCAGCCTCGTGAATGTGTGTTTCTGTGTGTGTGCTGCTGCTCCAGTCTCAAATTTAAACCCACCTGCTTTGCTCTGATCAAGAAAAGGTAACAGGATAGTCACTTTTGGACCTCCTCCCTAGGGTGTGTAAAGGATTCACATTGAAAATGCGTCTTTCCCTCAGTCTCTGTGTGGTTATGTTGTTTTAATAGTGCATTTTACAACTTTATCAGACAAATACACAACAAGAACTCACATACGAAAAGATCTACAGTTATTTACAGCAGTTACACTTTTATCCAAAGTGAATCACACATTAGAAAATGTACACGTTTTTATCATAAGAGCCTCTCAGAAAGAAAAAAAAGTGCTAATATGTGCCATTTGGGGGTAAATAGGGTACAAATATGTACCTTTCAGCTTGTATCCTAGGCATTGTACCTTTTTTTCCTAAATGTGTATATATGCATGCACTGAAAAAATTCAGTCATCCAATTAAAAAGCTTAGGGTAATGATTCACATCTATATTTTTTAACTTGAGCCAATTAAAAATAAACAACTTTGCCAAAGGGCAAGTTATTTATTTTTCATTGGCTCAAGTTAAAAAATATAGATGTGAATAAAAAATTTTTAATTGGATGAATGAAACACTTTTTTTAGTTAAGTAGAACTGATTTGGTCATAGCATCTGAGTTGTTATTGTTAAAAAAAAAAATTAAACCTATTGTTTTTGTTAATTGAAATAAAGCTGAAATAAAATAAAGTATAAAAATTAGAACTTAAAAACAAACTGAAGTTCAGCTAAAGTATTAAAATAACTAAAACTGAAACTTAAGTGAAAATAATAAAAGAAATAGAGTTTTTAACAAAAAAAAAATATAAATGACAAAAGCACATAAAATGATTAAAATGAAACTAAAATTAAAAGAAAAACTGGAAATATAAATATATAAAGTCATATAAGTAATACTTATACCGAAATAACATTGCATAAGGTCAGTGGGAATTTAAATATATATATATATATATTATAATAATTATTATTATAATTATTATTGTAAACTATTATAATGTATATATTTTGACCAGTAGGCGACGCCATAACCACATTTACATGGTTTTGTCCAGATTATAGGAATAACTTTGACAAAGGTTCATGTCAATATGCAAAAGCTCAAAAATAAAAAATAAAATGCTGAAACACAGCCTCATTTCTTATTTGTCATTTTGAACTTTTGGGAGGCTTGGTTTGAATATCAAGTAAGCCAGTATTGATTTTATATATAATTCATTTAATCACATCCAGATAACATACTCTGACTGCCTGTATGACCTACATTCAATTCAACATGAAGCCAAGAAGTCTAGAAAGAAAAAAAAAATTAAGAAAACCATTAAGACTTATAAGAAAAAATTGTCAAATTTCGACCTTTTAATTGCACTACGGATGATTTGAAAGACAAAACTCACAGAAATATACACAACAGATGTTCCATTATAAACCCATGTCATAAATAATAAAATTCCTCCTTTTAAAATCAGAATCTGAATTGTCGGCCCCCTATTCATCACTTATTACCAACGTGACAAGTGCAACGTTCATCTATCAGATCTGTCGCATTAAATCTGAATCCAAGTACCTCAATACATATACATGAAGAAAAACTGTTATGATGCGATATATTCTGTGACGTCTAACGACCACTTAATATCCAGAACACACTCACCCGCAAACGATCACGCACAGCGCAGAGGATCCCAGAACAGAAATCAATGAAATTGTACTGTCAGGGTTTTAGTGTCGTCTACACCACGGCTGGACAGAATAGATGCACAGCGCTGGAAATAGATGAGAGGAGATGGAGGCATCAGATCAATACAGAGCTGGGGGAACAGGTAATAATATATTGATGGTTTTATGTGAGGTCTGGAGGGATGGGGGCGGTGTGATTATAAATGAAGAGGGTACTATCAGATAAGACTCAAATCATGTGTGATAGCAACATAAAATATGCTTTCACATACTTTCACTGAGCTCCCAGCCAGCTAACGAAAATGTGTTCTAAGAATGTTTTGATAATGTTCCCATTAAGTAAAAACACTATTTCTGAATGTTCTTGGTTTTTTAAACATGCACATTTTTATAAAATATTTTAAAAACATTTTTCTTGTTTAACAAACAAAAACATTAAGGGAATGTTCCATTTGATCATTTTGCAAACTTCATGGTAACATTCTCTGAGCTACTGGAACAAGTAGTAAAGAATGCTAGATCAACGTCCAACTAAAGTGTTAAGAAGTTGAGTTATTGAGCTGAGTAATGAACGTATTAATAACATTTTTGTGCTAATGTTTTGAGAACATTTTTAAAGACCAGATAACTTTGAACAAGCATTCTATTAGTGTTACTGGCAGAACGTTTGTTCGTAACATTGAGAGAACATTGCTAGAATGTTCTAAGAATGTTCCCTCTTAGCTGGGCTTTTGTTATAGTGAAGGTAGAGCTGATTTGCAGTCCTTCTATTTCAAACTCAAATGACAATATTCATATCTTTATAGCTACTTAACAGTGATTAGAGTTTCAGAGCTTTTGGGATGCTCAATCTGTGAATGGGATCTTATATGACACTGATTTATTTTGCAGTAATAAGCACATCTGGCCATTTACGGTGCATCGTTTCTGTATGAGAAAGGGAAATTGGTATTAATTCAACTTTTGGCTCCTTGAACATTTTCAGATGAATAGTGCCCTTATTGTTACTGGAATCGTCAATTTGAAATTGGTACAACTGGATTTTTTTTATACTTTTCATGAGACAAAATAATTGAAAACATGCTGAAAGGAAAGACATTCATTGAATTGTGTGGACCATAAAGTATTGAACAGGGTCACATGTCTCACATTATTACACAGCTCACTGTACTCGGAATGTAATGATTGCCAAATGTAAACTGTAATTCATTCTGGATGAGGTTCCCTAAAGGAGTATATGTTAAGATGATGACAACACACATACAGTGGGGTCCAAAAGTCTGAAATCATGTTGAAAACCTTGAAAACCATTCCATGAAATAAGTAGAGTTTGAGGATTTCAAACAATGCAAAACAATGAAAAATCATTCAATAAAGAAGAAATATTTTGGCACAATTTATAAGCAGTGACACTTGTCGTGTGCTTTTCTTTTACAGACGACCAGATGTTCTTGCTTCCACTGAAGCTCAAGGTCTTCTGGTGAACTTCTGGAGAACATCAGGTTTTGCTCATGCTGTCAGTAAAACACAGAGCATGCAATTCAATGTGTTATACTGATTACTTACACCGTATAATTTCTATAGAAGAAAAAAACTCTTTAAATTTAAAAAAGATGCCAAATATAAGCTTTTTTTCACTAATTTTCTCAGAAATCTAGATGCTTTATGAAATGACATATGACATGAATATGCATGACATATAACATAATTCAATATGAATGAGCTTGTGTGGGATATAAAAAATTATTTATTTTCAGAATTTTTTATTTTTTATTCAGAAAGAATATTCAAATGAGAAACTTTGAGGTCAGTAAGATTTATATATATATATATATATATATATATAGCAAGGGCATACATTGATCAGAAGTGTACAATAAAGATACTTATAATGTTACAAAATATTCTATTTCCAATATTTTGAATTTGGAAAAACTATCATATTAGAATGTTTTCTGAAGGATCATGTGATACTGAAAACCGGAGTAATGATGCTGAAAATTCAGCTTTGATCACAGGAATAAATTACATTATAAAAATATAGTCAAACAGAAAACATTTATTTTAAATTGTTATAATATTTCACAATATTATCAAATGATTGAATACATGCAGCCTTAATGAGCATAGGAGACTTATTATACCAACCCCAAACTTTTCAATGGTACTAAACGGTTGGTGTTCAAGGCAAGACACTGTGTAAATCCTAACTGGCTTCTTTGCCACTCTGTTCAATAATTTTATTTATTTATTTTTTATTTTTATTTTTTTTGGTCTAAGAGGACTGTATTCAAATAATTAGTGACCCTTGGCATCTGTCAAGAAGAAACATGGCATGGGAACATTAATCTGGGCTGGAAAATATGTCTCGTTTCCCACATGGCAGTCAAGGTTGTGTAGCCCAAATTGTGCAGAGTATCTGGATCACTGTACAGCTGACTTTAGATTCCTGATGCCTAAATTAAAGTTTCAGACTTAAACCATTTTTCTGTCTGAATGACAAGTCCCTGGTAAAGCTTAACATCAAGTCTGGTTTCTTGGAGCTGCTGGGCAACATTCTGTCACTGGTCTAAACATGCTTCAAAGCCACAGCAGGATTACACAATATTTTACCATTACCATGATTATAACCATATGTTACAGGATGGTTTAGGTAAGAAACCCTGTAGTAATTTAAAATTTTAAATCTGAAGAAATTAACTGCACTGGATGCACTTTAGCTGTCACAGACCATTTATGGAGTCCTCAGGTGAACCCCAGCAGTGTGAACTGTTCAACTCATCCAGTGTAAATGATTCATTGCTGACTTGACAGATCTGGAAAATACTGTTCGTGCTTAGTAACGGTGATGTTTGCATGGCACAGATCTGATCTAAAGTTCAGGGATTTAGATTTTTAGTGCTTCTAAATGGTTGGATATAAAGGGTGAAGTACAAAATTAATTTTAAAAATAATTTTTTTACATCATTTAGAAATAATGCTAGCCTGCTTAATGCAGAGCATATAATCTGTACTGCCTCCTGTTCCTTAAAAATAAAATGGGATTTTGCATTATTCCAATTGTAGTATGCAACATTGTAGTCATCTGACCTCATTGACACTGCATGTTTAATTTAGTTCAGTTATCATTTCAGAATTAGCATTAAGCTTGTCAGCTGTGGCAGCTTGTGATCAAGTAATGAGTTTATATATATATATATATATATATATATATATATATATATATTATGATACAGCAGGCTATGTGGCCCAGTCGTTGACAGCTTTGTGTTCTCCAGGACAGATGCAAGATGGTTGTGATGGCGCCTCCTGTTGATGAACTGCTATAATTGTAATGTTAATGTAGAATAATATTGTGTAGGGCAGCTAAGTGAAGAGCTAATGACATGTTAGCCATAATGTTAGAAAAAAAGATATAACAAAAAAAAAATTATATATATATATAGATATATATATGTGTGTGTGTGTGTGTGTGTACGTACATATATATATATATATATATATATATATATATATATATATGTGTGTGTGTGTGTGTGTGTGTGTGTGTATATATATATATATATATATATATATATATATATATATATATATATATATATATATCCTTGAGTCTAGTTGCAAAGGTTGGTCATGCCGCCACCTGGCGGAAAATTATGGTAGTTACAGGGACAAATGGTAATATTTTTCAACTTACTTGTAGAAGTTAGGAGCTCGAAAATATTTAAAAGAGTAAAATTTTGAGAAATGTAGAGATTTAAATATTTCGAGAATTTATCGTTACTTCACTTGCTCACCAATGAAACCTCTGCAGTGAATGGGTGCCATCAGAATGAGAGTCCAAAAAGCTGATAAAAACATCACAATAATCTAAAAATTATCCACACCGCTCCAGTCCATCAGTTAATGTCTTTTTGGCTGAACTATTCCCTAAATGTTATTTGGATTGTAATCTTTGAAATGCAGCACCAATTTGTTTTATGACCACTCTGGCCTTGGCCTCATCCCCTAAAACAGTTTTAAACATCTCTCACCAAACTTGAAATTGACTGGAGTGCATTCCCTAAAATAGCGTGAGTGAGCTACTACTTTGTTAATTGCAACTTTTTATCCATCCATACTTTCATCCATCCATTCGTCTGTCTGTCTGTCCGTCCATCCATCTATCCATCCATCTCTATTTGTCATCCATCCATCCATCCATTTATTGCTACTTGTCATCCATCCATCCATTCACATATCTATCCATCCATCCATATATTGCTACTTGTCATCCATCCATCCATCCATCCGTTCACCTATCTATCCATCCATCCATCCATCCATCCATCCATCAATATTTGTAATCCTTCCATCATCCATCCATCCATCCATTTATTGTTACATGTCATCCATCCATCCGCCCACCTATCTATCTATCCATCCATCCATCCGTCCATCCAATGTTTCCTACATTTCCTATATTGGTAAATGTATTATAAAAGTATACAACGTAACCCACCAAATTCACAAGAAAAGAAATATACACAGTATAATTAGTCTATTTCACTCTCCTCCTTTTCCATATACAGTTACAGAAACTCACTAATGTGATGAACTTATTTCAGAATTCACTTTGGATTCTTTCTGTTATAAACATGTCTACAAACACATGACAGCTGTAGGACCATCATGACCAAATAAAGTCTTCAAATTCCGTCTGTCTCTCTCTCTCTCTCCATCCACCATCATCTCCTTGCCCTCCCTGCTTAATTTATTATTACCTTTACTATAACACTAGTAATAATTTACTTTTATTACTTTTGCTATTTTGAATTAAACCAAATGCAGAGAAGAAAATGTATGTCGTTTGGAATTTTCATTTTTGATAAACTATTCCTTTAGAGCTCATTTGACCCATGCATACCAGCAGTACATTCATGCTCATGATTGGTCAGATGGTCAAGAGGCCTCGCCCAATGAGGTGCAGACTTGTACAGTATAACAAACAGACAGAGGGGCATTTAAAAGATGGAGAGAGATCAGAGCAGAACTCCTGGGCTGCAGCTCAAAGAGCGGATATATACGGATCGCAGGAGCATCAACAGGACTCGACTCAAGAGACCATGAGCACCCAGTTCAGCAAAGGACCCACATTTGGACTCTCTGCTGATGTCAGGAATAAGGTATGTACACTTTATAATACAAATGCAATAAACTTGCAAGGCCTGACTGCATACGAAAGTAAAATAGATGTTATCAACGTTGCACAACAGTTTTGCCCATATGGCAATTCTGTGCCACAATGGAATTCCAATGAATGGAATTCATTTCCTCATTAAAAACCAAACTGTCACACATACACCCAGTACACATATTGGAATGCATTCAGAAAAGAAACACGAATATAGTTAAAGGTTAAACCTTTAGGAGAATTTTGAGGTACATGGAAAACGCCTTCCATTGTGGTATGAGTTGCCAAACAGCAACATTTCCAAAAGATTTGTCAAAAAAAAAATTAACTGTTATTTTTGCTATTATAGCTCTTTCATAAAACAACATTTTAGCATTACGTGCTGTGAACAATGCATGGTTAATGAAACTTTAGGGATGATATCTATTTACTGACATCAATGAAATATACACTAAATTAGTGTATAACTTCAACAAATATGATACTTTAGAACCTAATCTAAATGAGAAACTCCATGTTGTTCAGAATTATGGGCTAGTGTATCATCATTGCTATGAGAAATGTAAGTGGACATACAAAACAGGAAGCTTGTGTAAATGTTTATATCCATTCTGTTCATCCTTGAATTTACTTCCAGAGGCTAGAACAGAGACGCACTGTGCTAAATTTACAACAACAACAAAAATAAATGTATAGTAAGATGCAAGCAAAATTCGAAAGGTCTAAATTGTTTTCTGCAGTTGTTAGCAAACAGCTTGCATCTATAATGTCAGAAAAGTGTTATGTTAGTATACAACAATGTAAATTATGTGGAAAAAAATTAACTTTTTACATCACAGCTGGCACAGAAGTATGACCCTCAGACGGAGGAGGACCTGAGGATCTGGATCCATGAGGTCACAGGTCGACCGGTTCCTGACAACTTCATGGAGGGACTGAAGGATGGCGTGATCCTGTGCGAGTGAGTTTCACCAATGAAAGACAGTTCATAACCATTTAACCAGCAAAGGCTCATTCTGAAATAAAAAATGAACTGTTACTTTACACAAGTGACTTGGTATGTTAACAAACAAACAATTAAACACACACACACACAAAATAATTCATAATTGAGACAATTTAAATAGAAATAATCAAAAGTGAATAAGCCGAATAAGTAAAAAGTAGAAATAATCCAAAAGTCAAAAGTTATCAAGGGTAAAAACTGAAGGATACCACATAAATAACACAAAAAAAAAAAAAAAAAACATTTTTGAGCTTGTTGTAATTGCTCTTATACTGTGTTATTGTTCACTAGGCTGATCAACAAACTGCAACCTGGATCCGTTCCGAAGGTCAATCATTCAACCCTGAACTGGCACAAGGTAGTAGGCTATATCAGTAATGTCTGAATTTTCACTAATGCCGCTCCTAGTCAAATTTGTGCTCATAGTGGTGACGACTTGGACGTCACTTTTGTTTTGAAATAAAAACTATGAGCCACATTTTTGCCATTTTAAGAATGCAACTAATGTTTGTTACGAACATAATGTCATTAGTGCCTGTACTAGATGCCACTGTATGTGCTGAGAAATGCAGAGAATGTAGATATGTACAGAATTTAGCTTTAAGCGCCAATAGGATTAAACCACTTGATTAAAAGCCTGACGCAGACTGGCTTTTCTTTGGCACTGTCAAAGTGGTTATTGATTTAAAGTGCAAATAGTTACAGAAGATAAAACAAACATGCAATTAAAAGTAGTTTGCTTGAACAAGGAATGCAGCACAAGAGTCAAACTCTTCTAATGAATGGACTATTTTACCTCATTAACTCCAGTTTGTTTAAAGCACTTCAGCTGTGGCTTTGACTTACAATGAACATGGCATAGTGGTTTTTATGACACAAGGCACATTTTGGAGAAATATATGGATGTATCCATTCCTAACTTCATACCTATTCCTTCAATCTCTCTTAGTTAGAGAACATCACTCACTTTATTCGAGCCATTGGTGAATACGGCCTGAAACCACATGACATCTTTGAGGCCAATGATCTTTTCGAGGACATGAACCACACCCAGGTCCAGTGTACCCTCATTACATTGGCTGGAGTGGTGAGAAAAACTCTTTAATATGCAGCTTGAACGACCTGTGAATACAAGATACTGTATGTCATGTTTTTTTCTATGTTATGTCTTTTTCCATGTTCTCTCTCCAACCAGGCGAAGACTAAAGGCTTCTACACAAAAAGTGACATCGGTGTGAAGTATGCAGCAAAAAAACTAAGGAAATTCAATCCTGACAAGATGAAAGCAGGGGATAGCATTATCAGCCAGCAGGTCACATGACAAACACTTGACATAAGATGCATCAGTCAGAAATGTCAATGCAACAGGAAAACAGAAAATTTTGTAAATAATAGAAAACCTTGACATGCATTTATACACAAAAAAAAAAATAATAAAAAAAATGCTGGGTTATTTCAACCCAACTTTGGGTTAAATTTGATCTAACCCAACTTTAGGGTTAAAAATGTAATGTAAAATTTTAACCCAACGCTTGGGTTAGTCCATATTTGACCCAAAGTTGGATTGAAACAACCCAGCATTTTTCAGAGTGTACAGAAATGGAAATGAGTCAAGAGTGTGTAAATATACTACACTTGCATTTGATTTGAATGTAAAACACATTCTATGTAGCTAGAGTTTGACAATAAAAAATACTACTGTGTTTAAAAGTGTGAGATTAGAATTTATTTAGTGTTTTTGAAAGAAGTAAATACAGTAATAGTGTGAAATATTATCGCAATTAAAAATAACTGTTTTCAATTTAAATATATTTTAAAATATAATTTATTCCTGTTATGCAAAGCTGAATTTCCAGCATCAGTTTTCAGTGTCACATGATCCTTTAGAAATCATTCTAATATGCTGATTTGCTGTTCAAGAAACATTTAATATTATTATGTTGAAAACAGTTGCGCTGCTTCATTTTTTATACAACAGTATATAAAACACATTTCATGTGAATTCACAGATGGGCTCCAACAAATTTGCCAGCCAAAAGGGCATGACCTCTTATGGAACTAGGCGCCATCTCTATGATCCCAATATAGGCATGGAGAAACCAGCAGATCGATCCACTATAAACCTCCAAATGGGCACCAACAAATGTGCCAGCATGGTGAGGCCACATGCTGCATTAACACCAAAATAATCGTAAATATGAGATTAGCACTCTGTTCATGTCCTCCTGAGGATTATTATTTATATGTCAACACTCATAATAGCAAAATGGATGCATGTGTGGCTTAATTGCTGATGACAGTAAAACACTTACACCATTAATTAACCTCCATGCTACTGATAAAATACTGAACAATTCAGAAAGCACACTGGACAGTTCTAGAAAGTTGAAGAAAGTTTTAAAATATTAACTTTGTCTTTGTCCTGCTGTAGGCTGGAATGTTTGCTCTTGGCACGGCGAGACAGGTGACAGAAAAGAACGTGAATCTAGACCCGGTGGACACTACAACCGTGTCTCTGCAGATGGGAACCAATAAAATGGCATCTCAGAGCGGCTTCACCCCAATGGGAGGCTCACGTCTAGTGTACGACCACAAATACTGCGCCAAGCCAAAAGAACAAGGCGGCATTGATTTTGTTAATTAATACACTTACACTCTGGTATTCAGCATTGGTAGACGATGTCCCTTTCTCCTGATCCCAGACCAGCTTAACTAAAACAAATAATCATCTTTATGTGGACAATGTATTAGGCATACAGTGCTTAATTAGAGAATCAATTAAGCTGCTCTCTGATAAGTTTAAAGGGGATCATCTGCCACACAAAAACTCCAAATCGACTGGTTTAGGTGCTTCATTATGGGTCAATCATAGTCTGCCGTATATATTAATCTTTATCTTTAAATTCCTCAAAATTTGATGTAATTGGTCTTTAGTGTCAGAATTATCAGAAGTTACAAAGGTGATTAAACATAAACCAAAAATCAACAGTTAGTGTCTATATGTCAGGACAACAATAAATAATGGTTATTTTATTTGGCTGAAGTGGGATAGGGACAAGATCCTGTCTCCTACTTGTGGTTCCTTGCCATCAGTGGTTAATTTATATTCTGTAGAGTAATTAAACAAAAACTTAGTTTAATTGTTCACACTCAAAAAAAACAGATGATTGTTCAGAATATGCATCGTGTACGTATTGAGGAAGTGTCGCAGTTTGTGCATTTTACACTTTTGAACTTTTCAGCCTGTGCTTCTGCATATGCTTGCTTAATGTTTGAAATGTTTAAGCAGCAAGAAACAAAACGTTTCTTGGTGGCTGCACATATATAATTATTGTTTGTCACTATTTCATTACTATTATCATTTTAATTGTTGCAAAAAACACAATTGCTTTAGTGCTAGTGCTAGGCCTATATCCTTATAAAATCTATTAACAGTATTATGGACAGTGATTGTATGGTGATTAGGTATTATATTGGACCATGGCACCAAGGTTCTTCCAAGAATAGCCTACAGTGGAATTACCATAGTACCATGTCCATATGATACACTGTCCGAAAATAAACAAATAAAATAAAAATAGTAGAACCATGGTACTTTTTGGCACTTTTCTTCAAACTTCTCTTGAATTGTTCATTATTGTATTCTGAATATAAAACCATATATTTTATTGCGGATAATAAACAATGACCAAACTAACGTGTCCTTTTGTTTTTACTTTTTAAATGTGACTCTGTTGCTATCACAAATCTCCACTAGCAGGGGGAGCCACTGAAACACTCACCCTACATCTAAACGTCTCTGAAGGGAGGAAACAAACTTGTCCTTCCTTTGAAAACAGGTTTTATACAGTCTATGGTGTGAGCATATATATTGCTGTTTATAACGTTTTTAATATAAATAATAGAAAATAGAATCTAAATGCAGCTAATTTAAGTACAACAACAACTACAAAAAATGTTTACATTTCTTGAATAAAAACTTTTTGCTCTTTGCACTAAAATGCAGTTTATTAAAACCAACGCTTTGATAAAACTTTCATACCATAAACTAATATTTCGAGTTTTCGACCGAACCATTAAATCCTACTTTCACTCCAGACCCCCACTATTATGTCGCTCTTAGCATTTTAGTTTATCATAAACTCAAATCGGACGTGCTTGAAAGAAGTGAATCTGAAAATTGTTTTATTCGGGAAACTATCTGGCCGATTCGGAAACGATTCATTTAGTCATCTTTTATGAACCTCTTTAACCGATTCTTTGAAAAGATCCGACTCATAAGAGCGATTCTCTTTGAACAGAACATGCACGCGGCACGTGCTTTTAGTTGTCGCCTGAGTTTGCCAGACATGTCTCAACAGGTATTATATCAAAACATTGTCACATTTTGTGCTATAAAAAGCGTTTCGTAACAAAATATGCACCTGGGTTATATGCACAAATAAGTTTAATTTGTTATATTAGTCACTATTCTGAAACGCTGTGTTTTCACAGAAGTGTAAATTACATATTAAAACACGCTGTTAATAAATTATTTCGTCATTATATGTCAGTTTTTATGTGATAGCTACGATTTGTGATTTCGGAGATTAGGATAGATGTGCAAAAATAATCAATTACATTATGTTAATTGTTCAATCACGCCATTCTGCAGTAAAGTGTTTATTATTATTATCATCATCATTATTATTTAATTATTTGCTTTAAACAAACGGAACATTAATAGCCTGTACTTTATATGTTGCAGTCGTACCTGTCTACCGATTTCCCACATAATCCCCCATGTTAGTTAATCGTATACCTTTAAATATAAATGTACATATAAATATAAATATTGTTTTGAGGTGCATGAATGTTTACTAAAACTGGAAAACAATTAAGTGGTAATTATACAAAAGCATTTGATTGCAGAATCTGAAACAAGTACCTGAGCAATAATATGCAACATGGATAAAATTAATAACATTTCTGTGGGTGGGCTCCGTTGGCTTTGACAACAGCCCTGATTTGGGAAAATGACTGGTTGAGAGTTTGTGATCCCAGTTGTGGTTAATGGAACGGTAGAACAAAATGTTCAACTTCAGGAATGTACAGTCTCTTATTGTTCATAAAGTGTAATATAACGCTGCTTCACTTTCTAATCCGTTCTCTCTGGGTTTCTCAGATGTCATTTAAAGAGCTGATGAAGGTGTTAGGGCTGGGAGCTGTAGCTTTCGTTCTGGGGGTGGAGTGGCTAAACTGGCTGAAGCGGCGTCTGAGAGACTCTCACGGGCCCCTGAAAGAAGTTCTGTTCTTCCCTTCACCTCAAGTCTGCGTTGAGCACCTCTTCATACACCATAAACATTTCCCCTGGTAGTTTGATCAGCTTTTTCTAAACTTAAGGTCTTTGCACACTGAGTCTTAAATTCTCATCTGAAATTATCGCATGTTGAAAATAAATACGACCTCACGTTTACACACTGCCTCCGAAATTTTCCTTCATAAAAAAAAAAAAAAAACAGATTGGGTTCGATTTTCTGCGTTTTCGCATCTGTAGCAAGCATTTTGATTGGAAATGATGACGAATACAAAAACAAACAAAAAAACGCATATGAAAATTTCAGACTCGGTGTGCAAGGACCTTTTATATGCAATAATGTGGAAAACAGCTAATGTTTCTCTCCACCCTCAGTGCATGTCCCCTTCCCCATGGGGTCGAGACATCCTTCTCCAGGCTCCTCGTGCATCTCCTCTCCGCTCGTATGTCACTGGACCTGTGCGTGTTCTCCTTCTCTCACATGGAGCTGAGCAGGGCGATTCTCCTGCTGCACAAACGGGGAGTGGTTGTGCGAGTGGTTACGGACAGAGACTACATGACCATCACTGGATCTCAGATCGGTGCCCTCCGTAAGGCAGGTGTGTTGTTGAATAAATGGGTTGGGTAAAATGATTTTTAGTCAACATTGGAAGTGGATCAAAAAAGTTCATCAAAGTTGTCCTCAGACAAGAACGAGTATTGTTTTGGTTTTAGGACAACTGTGATGAAAGGTTTTGATTCACTTTAAATGTTGACTACTGTATATTTGAACTTTATTTACCGTTCAAAAGTTTGGGATCAGTAAGATTTTTAATATTTTTTACCAAAGTTTCTTGCTCATCAAGGCTGTATTTATTTGATCAAAAATGCAGAAAAAAAATGTGAAGTGTCTATTTACACTAAGTGCAAATAGCCCGTCTTGTTGGCGGAGGCTATTTACACTAATTCTGTCCACAAATGTGTGATTGGGCTAGTCAACATTACAAAAGACAGTCAACAGTCGTCAGCTCCAGTGGTGCAGATGGTAAAACATGGGTAATAGGTGTAGGAAGGGCTTTATTGTCCCAATAAGGTGGCATCCATTTAATAATTTGAATTAAAATAAAAATTTACACTCAGCAAGTTATTATTGCATACTGTTTTATAATGTACTACAATACTGAGGTGCAGATAATTGCCACTATGTGCAATAAGTAGTATAAATAGCAGAAAGTCCTGCTATTTTAACATAGTGTAAATAGAATCTATAGCTATTTTCACTTAGTGTAAATGGCATCTAATAACAGTTTCTGTTTTAATATACTTTAAAATAAAATGTATTCCTGTGATGCAAAGATGACTTTTCAGCATCATTACTCCAGACTTCAGTGTCACATGATGCTTCAGAAATCATTCTAAAATGCTGATTTATTATCAGTGTTGGAAACAGTTGTGCTGCTTCTGTTTTTTCTGTATTTTTGGTCAAGTAAATGAGCACAAGAGACTCCATTAGAAAAAATCTTACTGATCCCAAACGTTTGAATGGCAGTGTATATATATATATATATGTGTGTGTGTGTGTGTGTGTGTGTGTGTGTGTATATATATAACTGTTCATATTTTCTGAATTTAAGAATTTAATGTTGGGTTTTTAAAATAAATACTCTTGTCTATATGAGTCTTATGTCTATAAATAAATGTCTATAATGTGTGTGATGTAAGACTTTATTAATCTTCATTAATTAAATTTAAATTTCAAATATTCGAAAATTCTAAGAATAAAAAATAACATTTAAAAAATTCAAAAATTCTAAGAATAAAAAAAAAAATTAAAATAAAAACAGTTCCCTCATTTTTCAAGGTTTTTACTGACTTCATAGACCTTATCATTATATTTAGCATGGGCCTGTCCTCACAACTCTGTGGTATGCAGTATGAAATGGTTTATAGTCAGAACTTGCACGACTGTTGCAGGCAGTAAAAACTGTCATTCTTACAGCTCACACATAATAATAAATAAAATAATAATAATACATTTTATTTAAAGGCGCCTTTCATGGCACTCAAGGACACCTTACACAATTCATTAAAAAAAGACATTACTCAATCAAACCAGTACAACAACAAACATTAAATCACATAAAAGCCTGCCTAAACAGATATGTTTTAAGACGAGATTTAAAAACTGAGAGACTAGAACTGTTGCGAACTTCTACAGGAAGAGAGTTCCATAAATGGGGAGCAGCAAAGCCAAAAGCTCGTGACCCCAGAGAAGTTGTCCGAGTGCGTGGCTGAACAAGTGTAAGTGCAGAAGCAGATCTTAGAGTGCGGGAAGGAGTGTGTATATGAAGAAGATCATGGAGATATGAAGGAGCCAAATTGTTAAGTTCTTTGTAAGTTAAAAGTAAAATTTTAAAATTCACACGGAATTTAACCGGGAGCCAATGCAGCTTCTGTAAAACAGGAGAAATGTGTTCAAAAGTGGAAGTTTTGGTAATGACTCGAGCTGCAGTATTCTGTACTAACTGTAATTTATGAAGAGATTTGGAAGGAAGCCCATAAAACAAAGCATTACAATAGTCGATTCTTGATGTTACAAGAGCATGCACAAGCGTAGCAGTACTCCTGAGTGAAAGGACAGGGCGCAGACGACTTATATTGCGAATATGGAAAAATGCAGAACGGGTAACACTATTTATGTGAGATTCAAAAGACAAAGTTGTGTCAAAAATGACACCTAAACTTTTGACCTGATTCGATACAGGAACAGAACAATTATTTATTTCCAGAGAAGAAATATTCGACTTACTTATTGTATTTTTTGAACCAACAAGAAGAATTTCTGTTTTGCTGCTGTTCAATTGTAAAAAATTACTTGAAAACCAATCTTTTAATTCACTTAGGCACTCACCAAGAGCAGAAGAGGGAAACTTAGAAGAAGGTTTAGAAGACAGGTAAAGTTGGGTGTCGTCAGCATAACAATGAAAGTGGATATCATATTTCCTAAAAATGCTGCCAATAGGTAAAAGATAAATAATAAACAGAAGAGGTCCTAAAACAGAGCCCTGGGGAACACCAGTGACAACATAAGTGGGTTTTGATTTAAACTGTTTAAGTTGTACAAATTGAATGCGATCTGTAAGATAAGAACCAAACCAGCTTAAAGCCATACCAGTAATTCCAATAGATTCCAGCCTGCTCAAAAGTATGGGATGTGAAATGGTGTCAAATGCTGCACTAAGGTCAAGAAGTATAAGTATTGATAGAAGACCAGCATCAGCCGCTAGTAATAGATCATTAGAAATCTTTACAAGTGCAGTTTCAACACTGTGAAAAGCACGAAACCCTGATTGTAACTGCTCATATAAACTATTGCAAGAGAGATGTTCGCGGAGCTGATGAGCAACAATTTTTTCCAGGATTTTTGACAGAAACGGTAGATTTGAAATAGGTCGAAAATTAGCAAAATTCTTTGTGTCTGTCCCAGGTTTCTTAAGAATAGGCGTTATAACAGCAGTTTTAAGTGCAGTAGGGACAGTGCCAGTAAGAAGTGATGCATGCATAATATCAGTGATTAAAGAGGAAAGAAATGATAAACCAGCTTTAACCAAGTGAGTCGGTAATGGATCCAATTGACAGGTGACAGATTTAGATTTTTGTACAATGGAACAAATGTCCTCAACTGTTGGAATTTTAAAAACAGAAAATGAAAATAAGGGAGATGGCGCAAAGCTAGAATGAGTTTTGTTCCGATCAGGGTTTGGTGAAACCAATTGCTGATGGATGTGTTCAATTTTCTTATTAAAAAAGAGCATAAATGCTTCACACAATTCTGTAGAGTTTATATCCCCGTTAGAACACTCAGGTGGCTTTAAAATAGTGTTAATCACAGAGAATAAAGATTTTTGGTTTCCTACACCAGATCCAATTAAACCTGCATAATAATCTGATTTCGCTGTGGAAAGAGCAGTCTTATAAACTTGCATGTGATCAGCATACAAATCTTTATGAACTACAAGTCCAGTCTTGGAGTACAAGCGTTCTAATCGACGCCCTTTGACTTTTAGCAGACGAAGATCCGATGTAAACCAGGGTGCAGAGTTGACAAACGAAACATTCCTGGTTTTCAGTGGAGCACAAGTGTCGAGGATCATTTGAAGATTGTCATTATAATGCTGGATTAAATCTTCAAGATTCCCTGAAAGGTCTTTGTGGGAAAGTGTGGACAAACATTCCCCAAGGATTGAGGGATCAATGTTCTTAATATTACGAAATGTGATTGTACGACTCAAATTAGGCTTGAACACAGATAAAGAAACATTAAAAGACACCAGCAAGTGGTCTGACAGTGATAAGTCAGAAGTAGTGCAATTTCCAGGAATCACACCTGAACAGCAGACTAAATCTAGAGTATGACCTTTTGAATGAGTTGGGACATTGATAAATTGCTGTAGTCCAAAACTATCTAGGCATGATAAAAACTCTCTAGAACATGAATTTTCTGTATTATCCACATGGATATTAAAATCACCAACCAAAACCACGTTTGGAGACAATGAACAAAGAGAAGTTAAAAATGTTGAAAATTCCTGTTGGAATACAGAATTGGCCTTCGGACATGTTCTGTCTGGCTCAACCTTTGTTATTTCAGTAAACACTGCTGTAACTTCTTCAAGCTGTTACACCCGGCTACTGCGGACTGTGATGATGCATTAGCGCAGACTTAAGAGATCTAGATGATTCACACATGAAGGGTTTGACAGATGTTGAAATCACATCTGTTGTTAATTTGCCATAGGATTTAGAGCTAATTGATAGTTTCCTATCTGTTTTTGACCTCTGTTACAGGCATCTGTGTGAGGCATGAGATGAGCTCAGCTGTTCATATGCACCATAAGTTTGCATTGGTGGACGGCAGGAAATTGATCACTGGCTCCCTCAACTGGACCCTAACCGCAGTCCAGAGCAACAAAGAAAACGTCATGGTTACGGAGGAGCCGGAGCTCGTGGGGCCCTATCAGAAGGAGTTCCAGAAGCTGTGGGAGGCCAACGATCCAGCCAATCACAAACCTCAATGCACTAACGGGCAGCTAAATATAAAGACTTGTAAGGACAGATAGGGCTTTACATTTGCTTTTTTTTTCCTTGTATAGTTCTACATGAAGGAGTTCATTTTATTTGTCAAGATTACTTTTTAGAAGTTGAAAGCTAGACTCTTAAAGTCAATTTTCCAGTTTTTTATGCAAAATGTGGGCTTGAAAGGTTTATTATTTAGTTCAATTTAACTCAGTTTAAGTAAAAACTAGTTCAAGTAAACCCATCTGCTATTATAGCGGATAAAAACCTAATGTGTAAAGCAAGCTGAAACTTGTGAGTGTGCATTTCATAGCTGTGCCTATGATTGCTCAATTTCTGATGGCACTCGCCTTTTGTGTTCCTCTTTTGTGACTAAAAGATTTTAGATAAGCTTGTTTCTGTATGTGCGCCTAAATATTACATTTTTTAAAAAGGTAACAAAAAAGATACATGATAAAAATAACTGTTCTTATTTCCTGAGTTTAATGTTGGGGTTTCCTTTTGAATAAAGTTTAAACAGTGCATTAAATAAATAAATTATTATTATTATTATTATTTCAAATAAATGTTTTTATATATTACATTAATTATTTATATATTAAATAGTTGATTAACTGGTAAATAACTGTCAGGTATTTATATAGTGCATAACTGATCATTGAAAAGTGGATATTTGTAGAAATGCCAGCTTTATTTCTTATAAAATAGCATGATGTATATTCATGACATATTATATAATCATATATAGTGGATATATATATATATATATATATATATATATATATATATATAGGGCTACATCAATTTTATTTTATTTATTTTTTTTCATTTAAAAACGCTTATGGTCCCTGTTTGACAGAATGCCCCGTATGTAAATCGCAGAAGATACTGCAGCTGTGCACAGGCTGACAGGGGACCTGTTGATTGGTTGCTCTGGAAGCTCTCCAGGGCCGCTGGCTGATCTGGAAACAGCCGTCGCAGTTTCGACGAGCCGTCAGCACAAATAAAAACTGGTCGACAGCCAGGGCGCTGCAGTCGTCAAGCGTCTGGTTTTGCAACGCCCCTCTTTAAGGAAGGGAATGGTCGGCTTTTAAACCGATAAGGCTAGTGGACTCTTTCCAGTGTGTTTTGCGGGAAAAGTGAAACTGGATCTGCGAGGACTGGATGTCTGAAAACAACTGAGGAAAAGCGCAACATAAACTTTACAGAATAAAATAACCACCTCTAAGAAGAGCCGGATAAGGTTAGTCATAGTCACCCTATTATGTTTGTGCCCGAAGGATACGCATTTTTCTTCATTTGCTTACAGAAGAGAGAGATGTCCATATGGAAGCACGATTAGAGCCGTTTCATTTCCCTTTTATTCCCAAAATGCCGCTGACATGCTCAAATTAATATTTTCCGTGTGTTTGATTTACAGATGTAAGTTGATATTGTGTTTGACAGATGTGTAGATTTCACAGTTCAGGGTTGTGTGCTGCAGTTGTGTGTTTCGACCAGCATCACATCAAATCCTTTATCTTTGCCTGTGCAAAAGAGATTCCTTATAATTTGATTTAGAATTGCATAGAGTCACTGTGGCACAACCGCATTGTGTTCATTCATATGTGTAAGGTGTGTCATATCCTGGTAACTCCCTCTTCAGGTGCTTACAGGTGTAGATGTGATCACCTCTTTCTTTTATGTTTGAGCAGGATTTTAATACTTGTTTAGTTTAAAAAGTCACGTTATTGGAGGGTTTCTTTCATTTTTATGAAATGAAGACTTTTCGAAGAGTCTTAATGCTGCTCTTTTCCATTAAGAGCATCTATTAAGTCTGTCAGCCTCAAAAAAAGGGCCATAAAATACTATTATAGTAATCCATATGATTTATGAGCTGTCATTTCAAGTCATACAAGAGATTGTGTGATGAACAGACTGGGATTTAAGTCATTTTTCACAGAAAATCTTCAGTCGTACCAGAATTGTCATTGTTTAGGACATTGATTGTACTGAAACTAAAACTTTTGAGAACATTTGTGACCCTGGAGCACAAAACCAGGCAAAAGTCATAACCGAGACTTGTCATTTGCACTTACATAATGTTTCTCTTTTGTTAGTTTTGATTGCTTCTATTGTACTCATTTGTAAGTCGCTTTGGATAAAAGTTTCTACTAAATGTAATTAAGTAGCACAGGTATATTTATAGCAATAGCCAACTAAACATTATACTGGTCAAAATGTTTATATATATATATATATATATATATATATATATATATATATATATATATATATATATATATGCCAAAAATCATTAGGATATTAATTAAAGTTCATGTTCCATGAAGATATTTTGTAAATTATCATAAATATATCAAAACTTCAATTATGATTAGTAATATGCATTGCTAAGGACTTAATTTGGGCCATTTTAAAGGTGATTTTGTCAATATTTAGATTTTTTTTAATTTATTTTATTTTTATTTATTTTTTTGCACCCTCAGATTCCAGATTTTCAAATAGTTGTATCTCAGCGAAATATGGTTGAATCCAAACAAACCATACATCAATAGAAGCTTATTTATTCAGCTTTCAGATGATGTATAAATCTGAATTACAAAAAATTGACCCTTATGACTGGTTTTGTGGTCCAGGGTCACATTTTTGTCAATTTAAATAAAGCTGAAATAAATAATCAGAAACTTAACCTTTAAAAAAAACGTACTGCAAATAACTTGAAATAAAAGTACTAAAACACAAATATATTTTTCTAAAATGAATAAAAATGGCTAAAACAAAATATATATATAAAAAAATGCTAATTCAAAATATTAATACTAGTGAGAATATAATACTAAAATATTTTTATTTAGTGAACTCTTCCTTAAGGTATTCTCATTATGTGCTTCCCACTTTAAGTACTGTTTTTATGGCCAGAATCAATTGTGCTGAGCAGGTCTCAGCTGTGATGGCTCTTAATCAAGGAAAGATCCTCACTCAGCATGTCTGATGTACAAAGAAAGAAAGATAGATAGATGACAGTGCTGGAAGAATACTTTAACTACATAGTAGAGTATCAACAGGGCTTCAGCTAAATGGGCAAAAAGGGGCACAGAAGAGTGGTTTTCTTCTGTTTGACAAACTTTATTATTTACTTTCATTCTAAATGGTGACTATATAACTTGTTTGTCTTACATTCCCTCTAGATGGCGTCGGCAAATGATACCCGTCAGCAGGCGCAGGTGCAGAAGGATGTAGCTGATCAGAATTTTGATTACATGTTCAAACTGCTCATCATTGGCAACAGCAGTGTGGGAAAAACTAGTTTTCTGTTCCGTTACGCTGACGACTCCTTCACCTCTGCGTTTGTCAGCACGGTCGGCATCGACTTTAAAGTCAAAACGGTGTACCGCAACGAGAAACGAGTCAAACTGCAAATATGGGTGAGTTTGAAAGATGGGACATTGGAGTTATTCAATAGTTCAAATGAGGATGGTGAGTAGTATTTATAAAAATATCTGTTCATTAAAGGTCCAGACTAATTGCATTGGTGTTTTGCGGAGAATAGTGTGCCACACCACAACTATAACGGTAACGATACAAAGGAATAAAGGATTTTTTTTTTCAGCCAATCAGAATCCATCCTGCTTTTTAAGTGTTTGTGCATTTAAAGAGGCAGATGACAAAACTGCAATGTGCGATTAAAAATAAACAGAACATTATCGTCCCTTGGTGTGGGTGCTAATTTAGTTATCATTACTTATATTTTTATAGTTATCTTTCTTGGTATAAACGACTGGCTTGCCAAATTTGGGAATTTGGCTACTTTTATACTGGTACCGTGGGTTGTTTTTTCAGTCCGTGTGTTAAAGTGATCTCTCCTTCACCCCCGGGAATGTGATTTCGATGGAGTGGATCCACAACGAAGGGAAAAACACAATTGGGCTGGTTTTGTTTCACAGACCTGGCAACCCTGGTGACCAGGCCTTAACTTCCTATTCATTTTCCCATAGGGTTTCATTAAAGAGTTATAAGCCATAAACCAAACCAACCAGCTATGAGGTGAATCACATTTCATACTTTAATTTCAAGCAAAAAAGTACTCGAAAGTAAGACAAAAGACAAAAGTACAAGACTGTGTACTTAACGGCTTTAATGAGGGAATGAAGTACAGTCCCATGAAGCACTGCAAATGACATTAATAAAAATAAAAAAAACACATTTTTACAATTATTTAAAAAAGAAATAGGTTTAAGCGTAGGCTGATGGCTTCGACAGGAGCAAATACCATCGATTAACAACCTCAAAGTAGGTCAATCTTAAAAGGTTTATAAGTTATTTTTAAAAATCAGTTCTCCTATGGAGAAAACGAAGAGGATTTTTACTTCTGGATCCCAACTGCAGTACTCTGTGAGACATTTTGTGCAACGCTTTTGGTTCCCATAGTTGTAATGCTTTGGGTGTCATTGCAGTTATTTCAGAAGATTCTTAAGCCAGAAAAAAATGTTATTGCCAAAGTCAGATGTGGTGAAAAGAGGATATGCTAATCATATGTCAGCATGACTTACTGATACCTTGATCAAGATAATCTAGGTGAAGTGTGTTTCAGCAATGAAGGTTAATGTTACAAAACATCTAGAATGACCCAAAGCAGATGGCCCCATCATTTGATGCATTATTTGTGAAGCGAGCACACACACATGCACACGGCCAAATCCATTTTGAGGCAACCTTTAGAAAATAAAAGCCATAAAATCAAATCAAATTGGGTGTGCTTTTTTTTACCTTCCAGACCAGCCATGCATCTGCCTTCTGTTCTGAATCACTAATTAAATCAATACCAAGACAGGAAGTGGGTCAGAATATCAAGTGCCCACCCAGTTCTGCCAAGAGTGAAATATACAGTTATATTCTGTAAATTCTGACAGTGTAATTTTAGTTGTTATTGCTGTGTGCCAGTTTACAGCCACAGCCTTCCTCAACAGCACTTTCTGTTGATGAAAGGAAGTGGGTGAGTGCCTCAGAGGTGTTGAGTTTTGTTTTCCCAGAATGCACTTGTGTGTTGATAACCCACTATAGAACAACTCGGCTCTGACTCCAGTGATCTGATTGCTGTGATATGTGGTATGTTTTTGGCACATTGTAATGCTAGAGTGTTGTTTGATGGACCAATCAATGGAGTTCACCATCAAGTCTATGATATTCAGCTTTCTTGGGTATTTATTTTATTTTTTTTAGATATATTATTCTCTAGTTTTATGATTAGCCAAGTGAAAGTTGTATGTAAAAACGACATCATGTCAAGTCTGATAGGCTGATGCACCACTGATGGCACAGTCCCAATTGATGCATCATATTACACTGATTCTTTATCATACATTAGATTAGAGGCTTCACTTTAGGATGCACATTTTACATTGGATATCAAGTGACGACCCAATGCATGGGTGTAATTTTTATTTATTTATTTTATTTACGATATCAAATAAGTTTACAGTATAAGTTTATTAGACAAAAACACCCTGTGAATCCATACTTAATGTAGTCTAAATGCAGTTTTCTCCTTTCTTTTAAAAATCTATCTATTTATTTTGCTCTCTTGCAAGGTTGTATGGTTAGTTGCACTTTATTATTTGCATTAAGCATTGAGGTCCAAGAGCGCAGGCCAAGCCTTGTGATGTGTACGTGTGTGTGTGTGTGTGGTGTATTTAAAGGGTGGGGAAGACACGGAGACTTTTCTCGACTAAGTGTTTGCAGATGTTTAGTTAATAATCAGTTTTATTGACTATATTGCTATAGCAATGAGAATGTGCAGTATGAAGTAAGCCAATAATATTTGTGTCTCCATACATGCAAGTTTATTATTAAACGTTCCACTAATAAGGTGAAAAAAGGGCCTTAAAGTGTTCATATGTGTGCGTATATTATTGTTATTATTTATTCATTTCTTCTTTTTGATTAAATGTTCACTAATTGTATTTTGTCTAATTAATTTTTAATTACAGGTAATATATTTTTCAATTTTGTTTTCTTTATTTTTGCTTTATTTGTTTATTCTATTTTATTTTATTTTATTTTATTTTATTTTATTTTATTTTATTTTATTTTATTTTATTTTATTCTATTTTATTTTATTTTATTAAAATAACACCATTCTTGTATGACTTTAATCTATAAGTTTAATTTCAAAAGGTGCAAATCCTCATTAAAAGAGCTGAAGGTGTATAATAATTGATCCAAGATTCTTTTGTTCTCTTAACACAAAAACCATGGGGATTTATGCGCCCAGTAAACTCTTTGGACACCTTATTTGTGGAAAGTACTTTATATGTGCGTGTTCACTTTTACATTTCCCTGTTTACTTAAAGGAGGAGGTCTTGATTTAAAAACATGACGAAAGTCATTTGAGTCATTTTGCTATGAAGGATAAGCAAATATTATACATTACATTAGATTAGTCATCAGAGCTCTGTACATTTAACTGCTGTATTATTGACACAGTCATGGATGTTGAAGAAAAATTTCATCGACATTTCCTGACTCTAAGGCTTTAAGTTCTTTCAGAGTAGGCATAATGTTAATAGATACGGTTGACTTGTCTTTGTTGTGACGTCAGTCGTCACGTGTGTGTGTGTGAAGGGCAGGTGGCACATCTTATCTCTGTTGAGAGAAGGAGCTGAGGCTTTTGTCAAGCTCCCATTAGTCTGAATTCGGCTCTTCCCCAAAATACAATACATGCATATATACAAGCCTCGAACAGCTGCCCAAACCAATGGTTACCATGGTTACCTACATAGGTGAGGTCACAGCATTCTAAATCAACTCAAGGCTTCTCAGTATCATGGAAACTAATCAAACGTTGCCTAGTTACCACATTAACGTGGCTGTTAAACTCTAAACCTCTGACTCTGAATTACTTGAATAATTAGATTCTTTTTTTTATTTACACATAACGTTGATTTTATATGAACAGAAATAAGGCAAATTGTCAAATGTTCATATTTTTCATTGACTGGAAATTATAAAGTTATCCAACATTGTCAGTACTGCTGTGATTTTTAAGCACAGCTTTTTGTTCAGCCATCAGGTTTCATAAAGATAACTAGTTATGCGATCTCTGTATCAGACCATAAAAACATTATCAAATGCACAATTTAGCTAATTAAAAATTGTTCAAAGTTCCCTTGAGGCATTTTACATGTTTAACAAAGTTTAATTAATATATAAATATATAAAAATATATACATTAAAATATTACAATTTGCTAAATTAATAAAGTGAAAAGCAGTGTGGAAAACATTTTTAACTAGATATTTTCTGTATTTTACTTGCATTAAACCGTATGAGTCTGTGTGTGTGTGTGTGTGTGTGTGTGTGTGTGTGTGTGTGTATATATATATATATATATATATAGGTTTATATATGTGTGTAATTAGTTATTACATTATTATATTATTTTTTTATATACTAATAATTAATATAAGACTCTACTAACAAGAAATGACAGCAACGAATCATTTTAAAAAATAACTCATGAGGTTGACTCAAAAAAAAAAAAGCAATGAATGCTTTCAGCAGGGTTTCTGTTGTACAGTGTTTTAAGGAAAAATGCTTTTAGATATAAGTTATGAGTGTGTGTGTGTGTGTGTGTGTGTGTGTGTGTGTGTGTGTGTGTGTGTGTGTGTGTGTGTGTGTGTGTGTGTGTGTGTGTGTGTGTGTGTGTGTGTGTATTTACTGATCTAAAGTAGCAGCGAATAGAGACGTTAATGGCTGTATTTCTTGTATGTTGTCCCTTAGGACACAGCAGGGCAGGAAAGGTACCGCACTATTACCACAGCTTACTACAGAGGGGCCATGGGCTTCCTGCTAATGTATGACATCACTAACCAAGAGTCTTTCTACGCTGTGCAAGACTGGTGAGTTTACTTTCTTTATTTATAGTCCTAGAGTCAAACGTTCTGCTATGACCACAGGTAGTGGGAGTGACTGAAAGGTCAAATGTTCATTTTTTTAAATTCCACACATTTCATAATGACCTCCAAGGGGCGCTCAAGAGCATGAAACTGATTGAATTTGTGTGTGTGTGTGTGTGTGTGTGTGTGTGTGTGTGTGTGTGTGTGTGTGTGTGTGTGTGTGTTTTCCAGGGCAACTCAGATTAAAACGTACTCGTGGGACAACGCTCAGGTGATTCTTGTTGGAAACAAATGTGATCTGGAGGACGACAGACTGGTGTCCAGAGAGGATGGACAGAGACTGGCTAGTGAGCTAGGCATGTTCCAGGACAATAAAAAAACATTCACACAAACACAAGCCTGTAAATGGAGGTTCACTTTTTTTTGCAATCCCTGACAAAAAAAGAAAAGAACATTCTTATTGGCTATTAAATTTTATTCTGCATTATTTTTTATATAGGCATATAATGGTCCTTTCTTGTCATTTTGGAGTTTTACAGACTCAGACTACAGTTCCCATGCATTTCCATTATATAACATTGAGTTGCCTGGATATTCTTCAGAAATTCTCCCTTCTATGTTCCACATTAAAAACTGAACTATTTCTTTAAATTATGAAATGTTGAAGTTCCTAATAAAGTTGAGGGCCAGATGACATGCAGTTTAATATAAAGCCAAATGCTACTCTCATGCGGTGCTTGGTGAGTGTTAATTTTGGACCCTGTTCATGGCCCATCACCCACTGAATTCCTCTGTGCTTCAGAGCCTTATTTGGACAAAAAAAAAAAAAAAAAAACACAGGAAGGAATACAGGCGTTTCAAAGTACTGAGAGCAAATGTGTTGCTCAAAGGGTGTGAATCTACTTTTATTGCCCAATAAATTTTAGATATGTAGTGTAGTAGTATTATACCGTAGGTAGTGATCGACCAATATGGATTTTTTATGGCTGATATAAAATGTGTATTTATTATATCACACTATTCAATGTAAAGATATTAAATAATACATGCATGACCATTGCTTTAATTGAATATATAGTCATTTTACATAGTATTTACTAAAAATAATAATAATAAATAATAAATCAATTAGAAATATAATTTGATTAAAAAAACTTGGAAAAAAGGCTTAAAAATGGAAAAGGAAGCTATAAAATTTATAAAATAAAAAGATTATTTAAAACTTATTTTAACCAGATAACAATTTATGTAGAAATAATGATTTTGTAACACAAGAAGACCTAACAGCTGGATTCACCAACATTTGTGAGGTTCATGGCATTAAATATTTATTTGATATCCAGACACTTCATTAAATTATATAAAAGTGTATATCTGACTGTATATGAAAAAGTATGATAGCATTTGCATTTCTTTTATTATAACTGTTAAAAAGGCGACGATGGAGAAGTCCTTTATGTGTCTGTCAAAATAAAAGTCCCACACATCTGCCAAACAGAAAAACTTATCAAAATGTCATTATTACTAACAAAATACATTCACATATAATTATTGGTCAGCTAATATTTGCTGTTTTTTAAATGATCCACATCAGCTGACTGCTAATTATATCTGAATAATGTGTTTAAAATAATACTTTGGGGTTAGTAAATGATACGGTTTTATTTAAATACATCACTCTATATCTCTTCCACTTTTTCTCTCTTTCTCTGCCATCGTTTTGCAGGCTTCCAGTTTTTCGAGGCCAGTGCGAAGGATAACATTAATGTCAAGCAGGTGTTTGAGCGGCTGGTCGATATCATCTGTGACAAAATGAACGAGAGCTTGGATGGAGACCCAAACATGTTAACCAATCACAAAGGCCCGAGTCTGCAAGACACGCCCCCTGATGGACAGAGCAGCTGTGGATGTTAATGATCGTCTCTCAGCAAACACTCATCCTTGAAGGCAAACATTCACACACATGCAAACACTCCCTCTCTCGCTCTAACACACATACACCAGAAGAGAGACTCTTTCACAAGCGTAATATATAGTATGAAATACCAACCAAACAGTAAGAATACAGCATAAGCCCCTTAAAATGAATCATTTGAGTCACCTAAACAGGCCCCTCAGGGATTGAATGAAATGGGATGGGTTTCCCTCAGCGTGATGTGTGGCTGCTAATACACTGAACTGTAACATCATGATGGAAAATACTGCATGAAACTGCAGGAATCTGAAAATCACAAGCCAAAGTCTTACCTGAATGCTCAACGTTTTAGGAGAGTTTCAAACTACTGCAGTGTCTGTTTACAACATGCTCAGATAAAATGCATCTGGTCGTCATTGTGAAGTAGCTTTGAAATGTATACAGATTATTTTAATGGATGCAAGATCATGTTTTACTTCGTTATAGGTGATAAACATTTTAGGACTGCTCTTGAAATGTCCAGACCATATGATTGTCAGTCTTCATAGTTTTTGTTACTTGTTTGAAAGTATGTCATATTATATTTATCTTTGCCATTTGCTTTTAACGCAATAAATTTGCTTCCCTGTGGACACTAAAGGAGTATTTGTATAATTTATATATTTATAAAAATATATAAAGGAATAATAAAAAAAAACATTTCACACCCACACACACACATATAATAATTTATATATACAGTGCCTTGTGAAAGTATTTATACCCCTTCATTTTTTTTTTCACGTTTTATGTTGCTGCATTGTGTTAAACTGCTTTAAATTACTTTTTCCCACATCAGTCTACACTCCATGCATCATATTAACAAAGCAAAACAATTGTCACAACTTTGTAAATTTATTAAAAAAAAAAAAAAAAAAAAAACACTCTCAAGCCTCTTGGATGGGTGCAGATGCACATTTTCAGGATTCTCCAGAAATATTTGATTGGGTTCAAGCCCAGGCTGTGGCTGGGCCACTCAAGGACATTCACAGAGGTGTCTATAAGCCACTCTTGCTGTGTGTTTAGGGTTATTGTCCTGTTGGAAGGTGAACCTTCTGCCCAGTCTGAAGTTCTGAATGTTCTGGACTGGGTTTTCATTAAGGCTATCTCAATATTTTGGTGCATTGAGCTTTTCTTCTACTCTGACGAGTCTCTCACTCAGTCCCTGCTGCTGAAAAACAGTCCCACAGCATGAGGCTGCTACCAGCACACTTTACTTTTGGGACGGTACTCTGCAGGTGATGAGCAGTGCCTGGTTTTCTTCAGACATGATGCCTGGAAATGAGGTTCATCAGACCAGGGAGTCCTGTTTCTCACAGTCTGAGGGTCCTTTAGGTGCTTTTTTTGTAAATTCCAAGTGAGTTTTTATGTGTCTTCACTGACTAGAGAATTGAGTCTTGCCACCCCGCCATAAAGCTCAGATCGGTGGAGAGTTGCTGTGATGTTTGTCCTTCTGTAGATTTCATCTTCACATATGATCGTGAAGCTCAACTCGAGTGACCATCAAGTTCTTGGTCACCACTCTAACCAAAGCCCTTCACCATCGATTGCTCAGGTCAGCTCTAGGAAGAGTCCTGCTTGTTTCAAACTTCTTCCATTAAGGGTAACAGAGACTACATGCTTCTGTGACCCTTCAATGAAGCAGAATTTTTTCTGAACTCTTCCCCAGATGTGTGGCTTGACAAAAACCTGTTTCTGAGCTTTACAGGCAGTTCTTTTGACCTCAGGGTTTGGTTTTTGCTCTGATATGCATGATCAGCTTTATCAAGTTTTTTTAATTTTTTATAAATTTGCAAAGATGTTAAAAACCTGTTGTTTGCTTTAACATTATAGTGTATGGAGTGTAGATTGATGTGGGGTGGGGGGGCCTAGTTAAAGCAGTTTAACAGAAGGCTGCAACAACAAAACGTGTAAAAAAGAATAAAGGGTATGAATACTTTAGCAAGGCGCTGTATATACACATATACACACAAAACGTGTGAGGTCACAGAATCATCATGATCACTTTTTTTATCAGTTTATCTGCATTTGCAGTTGACTTGCCTGCTTTTGTTGTAGGACATATGTTTGTGGTCATTGTGCATGGTACAGCATTTCCTTTTGCTTGAACCTTAAACACTTGTGAGGATGTGCGCAGTAGCACCTCTCGAAGAACCTTGTGTAGGTGGAAAATGCACAGCATGAAAATAAGATTGTGACCACACTCTATAAGGGTGGATGTGGTGAAAACGTTTAAGAGCTGCCAAGACACATATATGTGAATCACTTCTCCACTCAGGGATTGTTTGATATTGCTGCTGATCTGCCAGGCTGCATCACATTGATGTGAGTATGTCTTTCTGTCTGTACCAAAATCTGGATTCTGTCAGGTGCAAGTTCCTCAACGGAGAGCTCCTTTGACACAAATGGAATTTTTTTTTTTTCGACAGGTGCAAACAATACTATTTAGACCGGGTTAATTAGTAAATTCTAGGTTTAAGATGTAAAAAATATTAGACTCTAATGTGCATTCTACATCTAAAAGTCTTATTTTGTAATATCAAGTTTTTAGTTTAAAGTTTATTTACTGTAAAGTATTTATTTAGTAACTGTTCTAACCATTTTTTTTTTTTTTTACTTAGCTGTCTGCATGTTCCTGCAGTAACACAAGTGAATGTTAGAAATATGTTCATGCGGTGTGGTTCGTTTTACAAGATTCAAGATTTTTATTTGTCACATACATGGTTATATGGAGAGCATATGACCAGCAGTGAAATGTAAGTCAGGTCTGCTCCATGGACAGTGCAATTATTAGAGAATACAAACACAAACATTTTTTGAAGTACAAAATGTAGTATCATGTATAATAATAAGTAATATAATAATAATAAATGAATTGTAGACATGTAGAATTACACAGAAGGGCACTGATTGACTTCTCTATCAACTACGATAATCATAAGAAATCTGCCATGAAATAAAAAATAAAATAAAAAAACTCTAGGGGAATAGCCTTTTTCCTGAACTGAACTGAATATGGTATATCTTTTGGGGTGGGGGGAGGGGGGACATTCAAAACTAACCTACTCTAAAACAGTTTTTTTTGTGTGTGTGTGTGTGTGTGTGTATGTGTCTCAAGGGAAAGAAAACAACTGATAAAGAGTTTCTGATGAACAGAGAGGGGATTTCTCATTGTACTAACAGACCTGAAGAGAATGGTAGAAGAAAGAGGAAGTACTCTAGTAAAGAATAATCACAGACTGAGAAAACAGGAAGGCGGTGGGTTAGTTAGTCAAAGGGCATTTGAAAACTGCTATTGTTGGTCCATTTGCCCATGAGATGCGTTGACTATGCCAGAAGAGTAAAATAGAGAAAATGTAATGATGCCTGTACAGAAAGCGATTGTGAAATAATCGAAGAATCGAAGCACCACTAGCAGATCAAACTAAGTGTTGATAAATGATCATCAGCTAGCTAGTTAATTCATCTAGTCAAGAATTTACAACTTAGAAACTGTCTGAGCCACATGATATTGTTTTTTTTTTTTTTTTTTTTGTTTTTTTTTTTGTGGCGGGAATATTTTAAAGGAATAGTTCACTCAAAAATGAAAATTCTGTCATCATTTACTTACCCTCGGAAGATCATTTGAACAATATTGCAAACCAAACAGTTGATGGTAGCCATTGAATTGTTTGATTACCAACATTTTTCAACTTTTGTGTTCAACAAAATAAAGAAATTCATAGAGGTTTGGAACAGCCTGGTTAGTAAATGATGACAGAATCAGCTTTAATTCAACATACAAAGTTTGTCTTGACACTTTTCTGGTTTTAACTGACATCTCTCTTTATACAGACAAACAACAACAGCATGACGGTGACAAGATATTTAAAGCTGGTTTCCATCTTCTACAGCTTCCTCACTGTAAGTAAATGTAATTTGGTAGGCTATATAATGAGTGAGTAGCCCACAAACAAATAAACGATTCACATTTTCTCTTTCACACGCTGCAGTTGGGTGGGGGCGCGACTGCAGGATATGGTATATGGTCACAAATAAACCAAAAAACATCTGATGTGTTAAAAACAGTCGATGGTACTACACTCACCACGGTCCTGTCAATGGGCTCCCCGATGCTGATTGCTCTGGGCTGCATCTTCGCTCTCATGGGCTTGATTGGCTTTTGTGGCACTTTGAAGAAAATAAGCTGGATGCTCTTGGTCGTAAGTGTCAAATATCAAAACGTTTCAAATATCTTGACATAAACAAGTATGTGCCAAATGTACTGCCTTGTTTTAATTTGTCTATTCTTTTTCCCTTTCATTTCAGTTCTTCGTTGTTGTGCTTATCATCTTCATCCTTCAGGTCATCGCAGCAGTGTTTCTCCTCCTCCCAAATTCTGTGGTAATCTAATTTTCATTGAAAGCTGGAAAATGTTATTCAATGAATGATATTACACAGGAGGCATGGTTTATTACAGATATTCAAATCTTTTATTAAAATATAACAAGTTTCCATCTTTATTAATTTTAAATGTCATGTTATTTTAATAACATTTCTAGTTATGTGGTTCTTTTTTCTGACACTTTTACTCTTTTTGATCAAATCAAGTGGACAAATCAAGAGGACAAACATTAAAATGTCAAAAAAAGTTGTAAAAGATTTCAGTTATGAACCAGAAATGTAACCAACCAACCTTCCTTTTCTGGTCAACAGAAAGAAAATGCATTGAGCAGCTTAGAGGTCAAATTTGTTGAAAGTCTTCGGACGAAATATGATCAAGACCAATCATTCACTGACATATGGAATGTAACTATGACTAAGGTAAGACTTGCCCTCATGCATGTCAGCTGAGTTTGACTTTATAAATATTACAGCTTTCATATTTTATGAATTTTAGCTGAACTGCTGTGGATACAAAGGCTACAAGGACTTCACAAATTCAACTTTAAAGGGGAGCTCAGAATATCCCAAACAATGCTGCAAAAGTGTAAAAAAGTGTGAAAAAGTAGAAGCTGAGAAAGAGGTACTGCCTCATTGTGCCAAAAATACAACAAAAAGATGATGAATACATATTTAAGCTCTTTAATTCCTGTTATAGAATATAAGGGGCTGCGTTCATGTGCTGTTTGATGAAAATATACCCATATCTGGAGCTTTGTCATTTCTGATCGGCATTCTAGAGGTAATAATATGTCACCCTTGAAATACCCAAACTTTTAACAATTAGAAAGACAGAAATTGTTTTTAATCATGCGTCTTTTATAGTTTAGTAATCCATATGAGGAATGATAGATCTCATTGTGTTTTGAGAGCGCATTATTGATTCAGTTACTGCAGTATCATTTCCCTGAATGCATCATACTCAAAATAATAATCACTTCATGATGATGAATTATTTATAATTCAGTTTCAACCCTGTTTTCCAGATTGTTGCCATGTTTGTTTCGCTGAAAGTCTACCGATGCTTGAGAAGCTTACCTGATCTCCCGGACCCTTTTTCAAATAATCTGTGATAAACAAATATTGATTTGTTTTTTTCTGAATCTGTGAAAGTTCTTTGTGCTTTATGGCATTTGCCAAAATACTCAGATTTTTCTATGAAGCGTGATGTGTGGGAACAAAGAAAATAAATATCAAGAAGAATTTTGCTTTGTTTTTTTAATTAAAAGTATCATTTATTTCATTCAATAAAACTGATGCTTCTTTTTTAACGACTTTACTTACTGACTGAACAATATAATGATTTAATAACAGTGATTAATAACCTTGATAATGAGGTCATGAAACATTTCTGTAAGTAAATTCTGTTGTGGAATAATTGTAAGCTGGAGAACTGAATTAAAACTTTCACTAAATTATATTAATCAGAGTTCTTTCTATTCCTATTATAAGACTACAAACTGCAGACTTCAATCTGTTGTAAACTATATAATATGAAGAATGAAGGCGTATAGCTTTGTTTGTTTATTAATATGTTTTTTATTTTTTTATTTTTATATTGCGCTTATGGCTCAAAAAGCACCAGAAGTCTTACAATGCTGCAATACTGCCCACATGAGGATCATTTCCATCATTACAGATTGGATCAAACTTAATAATCATCTGAACGCTATTATTCATATTCATAAGAGCAGTGCCTGTGTCATATTTATTATTTAAATTATTATTTTTTTGTCACATGTTGCTATTTTATCTAGACATGCACTCGATTTATTTTCCAGAAACTAGAAAAACTAGATCGATTTCAGTGCTGATTATCATTGTTCTGTCACATAATTACTTCGTCTAAAAATACAGTTTAAAAGGTCAAATAATCTTCAGACAAGAGCATCCACACTTTTTGATTGAATTTATTTATATAAAATAATATAAACACGATCATGTTTCACAACGTGGGGGGAAAAAGACAGAAACTGTCTCTTACAGATGTAGATGCACCAAAATGAACTCAAAAAGATTTATAAACGAATATCAGTCCATTGCTTAACTCATGTTTCTAATCACTTATTGTGTGTGTCTTTTTAATAACTATTGAATAGCTTAAGGGTTCATATTCATTTAGTATGTGTGTTTGAATCTTCTTGCTTGAAACATTTCTGCCAATCATGTCTTTGTCAAATGTATCATATACTTGTTATAGGAATCATGTCCAAAATTATACTCTGCAAGAGCAGGGAAATTCGGACCATGTGACTGATAAGATCACATGTTGATTTATGAATTAGGGAGGAGAAATATACAACGCCCTGAGCAAAGACAATATCTGATTGGTTAAGACACCATTTGGGAGGTGTCCCACAGCCTAGTTTAAATACTCAGGACACCATCAAATTTTGCTTTTTAGCTCTTTAACTTTTCGGTCATGGCTTGTAGTCGTGCTTTTGCCTTTAGACTTTAGGGCATAAGATGTTTATCGCTATGAAATCACTTTCAAGAAGTCTCATTCAGCACACATCGCGATATTTGCCATCAGTTTACATCTGCCACAGGTTGGGTAAGTAGTCGTAAATACGCTCTTTTAATGCCTGTTATAAAATGTATTCTGTGTTCTTTACTCATCAGATTAGCGCCCATCCGAGTCTGTCTTTGAGTTTCATTGCGTTTAACTAAATGAACACACCTGCTAACTGGGGTGATTAAACTCTATCTGTCACGTGACGTGCCATAGACCTTGGATCAGTTTTATATTCATATCAGGTTCAAAGATGTAAGTTGTATTTGCAGTAAACGACACTTACAATAGTAACTAGAAATTTGAAGTTAAAACCCAGTAAACAGGACATTTACCATTTACAGTAACTGTAGTTTTACTATGGTATAGTAATGGCACAATAATCACCAAACTAACTATGGCTGTACCACTGTAATGGTAGTTTTGATGTGCTTTTATATGACGAATATCACAGTAATCACATTTACTGTACCATACTTACAGTAATATTTTTTAAAATCCAAAAATGTAAAACAAAACAAACAAACAAACAAAAAACGTATATTTTCCATCTTGCAGTTCATTCATATCAGTTTATATCTCTATTTTGCTCACAGATCATTATTAACATAGGGATATGCCGGTATCAAATCTTCCTGTTGCGATTAATTGCTAATGCTTTTATCACCGAACACTGTATTATCACGGTATTGAAATTTAACTTCATAAAAAGTGGTCATAATACAGTATAACAGGTTAAATAACTTTTTTCTTATAACAAAAATAACTGAACATTTAAATACAATAAAGCAATACAGAAAAAATATATAAAGTTAAAGACTCAAATCACTTTACAATAAGACCTCATTAGTTAACAATTAACATTCACTATGAGCAATAGCTACATTTGCTACAGAAGTTATTAATCTTTTTTTTTTTTTTAAGTCTTAGTTCATGTTAGCTCAGTTGCAACTTTAGATTTTAACAACGTTATTAAATACTGGAATACCTAAGATTAATGAATGTTCAGAATAATTTTTCATTGGCAGTTTATGTTAACTAATGAATTAACTAATGTTAACTAATGAAGCCCTCATGTAAAGTGTGAATTAACAAAGAATCTAAACACTTTCAAACAATATCTTGGGCATGTTGTAGTCCAGATTAAAATGAAAAAAAAAAAAGTAAAAAAAAAAAATAGCCTATTAAGCATAAATACTTAAGTATTTGGCACTGTGATATTCATCATAGTGAATACACAAATCTAAATGGCTATTTAAAATTATTTAAATATGTCTTATAAACAGCTGCTTTATTTATGGGGGTTCCAGGGTAAGGGCTGCATTTTCTGCAGTTTAGCGACATCTGCTGTCAGAGAATGAATGTGCTAGAGCGGACATGAGTCTTTCAAGCAGCATACAGCGGTGTTGTGCATTTTGACGAGTTGATGGGAATAGTATTCTTAATGCATTCGAAATTCTGAATAATTTGTAATATATAATTATTCACGGTATTTAGAAGTGCCCACGATACCAATATCATGCATATTCATTATCGTGATATATTGCATTACCGAAAACCAGCACATGTCTAATTCTGTATATAATTCTATTTTATTTTCTCTCCCTTTTTTAAATAATTTTTTATTTTAGCTGAAAAGACGTAAAGGAAGCAGTCAGCCCAGTCGTGTTTGTGGAGAGGTATTCCTTCAGAAATGGAGAAGACAGAAAGCTGCAGCGGTAGGTCTGTTTTAGTTTTACCCTTTTATCAAACATTCCTGCTGTTATAATTTGCACAGCATTTGTTGTTTCTTAAACTTTTGCACTGTCCAAATACCCACACTTGCCGTCTTTGCACTTGACCACTTGTGAGCAAGTAAGCATAAAGACAACAAGTGTGTGTACAACTTTTCATTACCTGATGGGACACACTTAATGTGTTGTAAAAATGCAAGTGTTTACAGAGATTTTTTTTTTTTAAAGTTTCAACTTTGCATTTATAAATAAACTTCTAAATGTCTGTTCAATAGTCCCTGTTACAGATCACAATTTAATTTGTGATGCTTATAATTAAGTGATAAAAAGCAGTTGCAAATGATGTACAAAATAAATATACTTTTCTGTGCACCAATAAAATGTGCAACACTTTGTTTTACTACCGAATTATTCTTAATATCTAATTATTATTATTAATATTTCACAAACATTGGAAAGGTTTACATGACCTCTCATGAGATCTCGGCAAAAAGTCTCAAGATTTATTCCAAAACATGATACATGATGAGATACACTAAGCGTTGAATAGCACTTCGGAGCAGTATTGGAGATAGTGTGGGTTTAGTGTGCATTAAGGGGACTGCGCTTTGGCTTTATTAAGACCGGAGACAGTCTTGTGCACGCACTGTCACGTGCACACGCTCTCAAGTGGCCAAGACCGGAAGTATGGGTATTGGGACAGTGTCAAAGTCTTTAAAATCCCCATTAGTAAGAACCCTAAACACAGTCTCACATCAAAGCATTAATAATTCAGTAATTCAGTTTAACATGTGTATGATATTGTACAAAAATGCAATCATTTTTAAATGAATTCATATGAATTATAGCTTGCTATTAATGACTTGCTTTTAATAATGGATGCATTTGTGGGAAGTCGTGACCTAATGGTTAGAGAGTTTGACTACTAACCCTAAGGTTGTGGGTTCGAGTCTCGGGCCAGTAATACCACGACTGAGGTGCCCTTGAGCAAGGCACTGAACCCCCAACTGCTCCCCAGGTGCCGAAGCATAAATGGCTGCTCACTGCTCCGGGTGTGTGTTCACTGCTGTGTGTGTGCACTTTGGATGGGTTAAATGCAGAGCACGGATTCTGAGTATGGGTCACCATACTTGGCTGTATGTCATGTCACTTACACTTGATTCATTGAATTCCTTTATTTAATTTCATTTTTACTTATTTTGCCCATTTATTACTTTTTAATTTTACTTTACTTACCATTCTCTTTCCTCTGTATATCCTAGCTTGGGAATGACACACCTGAGCCCTTAATAGGAGACATCGTTATCCCTCACTACGAGTTCAAAGAAATTAGAAAGACAACTCTTTCACTCAAATTTTATATTTGTTTGATTAGTTGTGCAGCAACTAGTTGGGCATAACAGCAACAGAGCATGCTAGTGGTCAAGATCCACTCAATTTATTGTCTCCGTCCCATCTCTCCTGTTCTCTCCTGCTTTCTTTCCTCTTTACTTTTCACATTTGTAGGGACCTGTAAGAACCATCAATCAATTCTATGTAAATGAAATGCACAATCTTGTCAAAGAAGATGAATCACCCTAATGAATTTGATTGTAATCAACCCCTCCTTCGTTCTTTCTAACCTCCCTACATTTGAAAACGCAATCCAATTTTAGCATCTCATCCAACGCTGAGATTAATTTAATAGAGATAAGTGTTGAACAACTGTCACCTTCACAGCCTCCCTGTTGAGAGGTCCAACTGTAAGGTGTACGGTTTCAATCCTGTCAGACTAAGAGAAGAGATATCAACATTATTATTGTATTCTTTTGTCTAAAACAGAGATTTAATAATGTTGTTTACCTTCTTGATAACAGCATTCAATTGAGAAAAAAAAAGAATTTCTCTAACTGAAAAACGAATTTTCTTATCATTGAATTTGTTTTTCACCTCTTTCTTTTTTTCCATCTTTCTTATTAGAGTGAAGTCTTCGAATCTCTAGTCTACTTAGACACCCTGAGACCAACACAGTCATCACCACACTTCACTAGTGGTTCACAATCACTGGTACAACACTTAGTTGTCCCACCACACATTAGCTTCTACTCCACACAGATCTGTGTCAGTCTCTCTTCTCCCCAGTGGCGCAGACTACAGACCCCACTGCCCAAGGGGAAAATGTGAACATTTGGCTGAGAGGCATGACAGACAGCTTCACCCCAAAGACATCTGAACTGTTATTATTTTTAATAATAATCCTAATGCTGAGAAGATTCCTGATACAAGATTCAAGCCAGAACAACAACCACGAGAAGTTAGTTAAGATCACCAGCTCCCTAAGCTATGCCTTCACAAACCAGCTAAAACTGAGCGACAAGCACATCACTCACCTTCAAGAGAATCTGATATGTGCTCAACGCCGCATAGACAAGCTGGAAGTGTAAGTTCAAGATCAACTCAAAGCACCCAACGAGAGGGAGCAGGAAACAACAGAACAAGTTAAGAAGCTCCAAGCAGCCCTGGCAGCAGCTCAGCTCGACCAGCAACATGCAACTGCTGCCCAGAAAGACCTGGTAAACAGACTCCAGTATGCCGAACCGCTACTAGAGAAAGCCAAGAATGACATCACAGTCAAGCATGCTGAAATCAGTGCTTCGGAAGACCACCTTGAAAGGTACAGAACTGAAATGGACATTCTGTCCCAACAACTAGACGATACCAACGATGAGCTCTACATGGTCAGAAAAGAACTCAAATATGCTTACGAGCAGAAATGAGCCAAGAAAAGAGAAACATCTCTTAGCCTCTCTTATCACTGCTGAGCAGAGCAGAGTCCCACGTCCAAGAACTGGCATACGACAAAAGGCGCGAAGGGCCACAACCCAAAATCTCACCTGCCTTCACCACACAAACCTTTCCTGTCAACGAAAGAAAATCTCCCATCCAAGCAGACCTTGGAGCTGCACATGGGATGAACATCAAAGACCTCAACAAGCTGTCTAGAAACATCAGCAAGTTCAACCCAAGCTCCACCGATGGCCACGACATCCAGGCTTACCTGCAAGATATCGAGTTTCATCTGGAAGTGAGACCTCATGTGACTGACAGAGACTGGTTATACCTCCTAAGACCCACGAAACTTCCTAGATCGACAGCCCAGTCAAACAAAGTCAAACTACCAGCGACTTCATGAGGTCCAGATTAAAGATTTTACAGATCTTGAGTCTGAACATAGACTGTTAACTGCCTTTGAAACCAAACAAGGTCGACAAGAGGCTCCACAAGCTTACTACAACTGACTCTGACAAGCCTACTTTGGTGCACACAACAAACCTGACCTTGAAGAGGATGTAAACTTCAAAACCCTCTTCCTAAGAAATCTGCACCCTGGAGTCAGCCACCATCTAGGCGTCATGGCCTGTCCACGCTCCATGACCATCCAACAGTTGCAAGACCTAACTCGGAAGGCCTACAACAAGCAGAAGATGACCTCAAAGAAAGGTAACAAAACATGTACACTCTTGAATGCCGTCACCAAGGACTCAAGCCTTGCACTGGATGACACCCAGTGGCATCACGACACCAGAGTCCTCCATCAAGAGCACAGAGAACGTGACCCCCATGTCCACGACAGCTTTCAGCCCGACCACTGGAAAAATCCATGGGACCAGCAACTCTTCTCAAGAAACCCAAAAGATAAGAACAAAGGTAATCGTCTGACTCCTCTAAGACCAACTTGTGTGGGTAAGCGACAACAAAACCCAGAATTATCCATGACTATTTTCGTCTAGCTTTAGTCGACGAAAACTGATGACATTTTAGTCTAGTTTTAGTCAATGAAAATTGTATTTTAGTCTGCATTTAGTAATGCAGTTCGATTTAACCCAGTCAGTATAGTACAAGTACCTAGTAGTATAGACGAAACCAAAATTTTCTTTTAGCCAAACCCATTTCAATCAAGGTTATTTTATTATATTATTGTTACCTTATATACTCAAGAAAACATCCATTCCAGACACGGAAGATGCTCGGATTTGAATTTACAACATTTATTTTACCAACCAAACATGTTAGAAGTACACACATAAATTTAAATAAAAAAATAAAATAAAAATCAGCTAATTTTTCTCCCAAAGACGAATCGCGGCTGGCTGGCCATCAGTCCCTTTCTCTGTGTCAAGGATGATTTATACTCGACGCGTCCGCAAGTTCGCTTGGGTGAGCGCGGAAAATATGACATATCGGTGTAGCCGGAAGTTCGCTTTGAGTGCACGTGAACTTATTTCAAGTTCAGGGCGATTCTAGCCGTACATGCACGTCTGTGCCAGCGTTTGTGTGAAACAGAAGCAGTTTAATGTGAAGCTCAAACTCCATCAGGTGCTTATTGACGGAAAACTTTTTTTAATTTTTTTTATTTAAATATTTGCATAGTTTGTCCAAGGCTTCTTATTTGAATTACATTTTATTTTTATTGTATAAAATAGAATAAGAATTCATTTAGATATTAATTGTACACTATTTGCTTAAAGTTGTCTTGTGTTTGATGCGAAATACAGTCAATAGTTTAAGATTGTTTTAAGTTTGTACATAAAGAAATTATTAATTCATCAACTCATTCATCACAAGACTTGTACTGGCAAATGACTTATTCTCACCGGTGATTCAGAGAGATAGAGATAGAGATAGAGATAGAGATAGAGAACAATTACTCCTCGTCGCTCCCCTGTTGTTTCAAAGAATAGTACAACGGCGAATGCAACAAGTATAAAATCTTCGTCCATTCGGGAAGGTGCGCTCGCAGTCAGCGGAGCCAGGCGAAAGTATAAATCCCGCTTAACTTTGTTGTCGTCTTCTAAATAATGCTGGGGCTTGAGGAAGTGACGTTGCCTGCATCTGCGCAGTGCGACCTGATGCAGCCCCTGAAGTGAGACACAGGAAACAAATACTGCAAAATAATAAAAATGCGACCAAACGAGATGAATGTTATAATAATTTAATTAACATTATAACATTTCATTTCTTCGCGTTTTGGTCAACGAAAATGAAGAGACATTTTAGCATAGTTTTTATTTTGTAAACCACATTTAGTCTCGTTTTTATTCGTCAACAATATTGCATTATACATTTAATTATAGTCATCGTCACATGACCAGCATTCACTTTGCGTCTCGTCTCGTTTTCATCATGTGATAAATGTTCGTTGAAGACGATATTTAGTCATAATTTTCGTTGACGAAAGCAACACTAACTACCAGAAGGCATCACAAGAGGAATGCAACATGGGAAACAAAGTTTGCACCCCAGCTTCCCAGCCATGCCAAACTACCTCCGACTGTCTGCTAATTAACTTCCTGCGTTGCTGGATTGACCCCCATTAGATCATGGACACGCCCTCTTCCAAGCCAAGGATGTAGAGAGCCAGTCTTCACTGACATTTACATTTACATTTATGCATTTAGCAGACGCTTTTATCCAAAGCGACTTACAGTGCATTCAGGCTAACATCTTTTGACCTAACGTGTTCCCTGGGAATCAAACTCTCACAATAGCTAGAACACCTAACACTAAGTTAAGGTACATGACACGCTAGCTGGACATAACATCCTAGCTCAACAGTAGTTGTAAGCCATGCTAGGAAAACCCACAGCAGCTTTGTTTTGTTTTTTGTTTTGTTCTTCTTTTACCTATCCTTTTCCTTCCCCTCTTTCCTTAGTAGGTGAAACACTAGACACCCTGCAAGGGTCAAAGGTCTGATATTAGGATTGACTCGCCACACCTTATATCCGCCAGCCACTCTAAACTGAATGGAAGCCAGACAGCTCCATGCACGATAGGTCAATTCTTTTAATTGCAAACGATGTTGCTAGAAAATAAACCGTAAACATTTTAAATTAAGACAACCTAGAAGAACCACAGAAAGTTAACCACAAAATTTGGTTGACAAATCAACATATAGGAACAAATTAGAACAACAATTTTCAAAATGATCTAAACTATCCTCAATGTACTAAACTACATTGACTAATTGAACTTAACCACGTGTACATAAATAACCTGATTCCTGCACCAGTACAGTAACTGGTACAGTAACTGTCATGGAGGTGTTCTCTTGTTGTTTGCTGTGTTCATCAGCTTCTTCTGCCTTTGTTCCTCCAGCGCTCGCCTATGTCTTCAGCTCAATCCAATCGCCGCCAAAGGGGGGATGTAGGGATCCAGAGCGAACCAGACAAATTAAAGATTTGATGAAATTCCTAAGGTGACCCTTTTAACCTCTGGTCTCCACAGAACATGTCCTTATGTTCAATGAATGGCACAGAAACTTCTACAGATGTAGATGCGCCAAAAAGCAACTCAAAAAGACTTATAAACGAATATCAGTCCATTGCTTAACTCCATATCATATATGTAACCCACACATTTGACTATCATGTTTCTAATCACTTATTGTGTATGTCTTTTTAATAACTATTGAATGGCTTAAGGGTTCATATTCATTTAGTATGTGTGTTTGAATCTTCTTGCTTGAAACATTTCTGCCAATCAATTCTTTGTCAAATGTATTATATATGTTATAGGAATCATGTCAAAAATTATACTCTGCAAGAGCGGGAAAATTCGGACCATGTGACTGATAGGATCACATGTTGATTTATGAATTAGGGAGGAGAAATATACCACGCCCTGAGCAAAGACAATATCTAATTGGTTAAGACACCATTTGGGAGGTGTCCCACAGCCCGGTTTAAATACTCAGGACACCATTAAATTTTGCTTTTTGCCTTTTAGCTCTTTAGCTTTTCGGTCATGGCTTGTAGCTGTGCTTTTAGATTTTTAGCTTTTGCTTTTAGTCATCACTACATCATGCCTGTTTTTAGGTTTTTCTTTTGCCTTTTTGTTACTGCGTTTTGATGCTACTTTTTAGCACTCTTTGAGTGTGCTCTGGCTTACACGCCAGCTCCTCCAAAACCACGAGGAAAAACGCCACCTAGTCTCGTCAAACTTTAGTTCTATTCTTTTACTTTTGTTTCTTTTCTTTTCCATTGAGAGTTTCATGTTCTGAGTTAAGTTTTGTAACGCCGTGTCTCCGACCTCGAGTGCCCGCCTAAAACTACAACCAGCCCACAACTCCGCATCTTCAGACAACTCCCAACCATGGGCTTTCCAAGATGGCACTTCAACGACTACTGAACTTCCAGCCAATCAGCAACCTCGGGACAACAAAGGGAACCCCCTTTACACAGGCAACGCAAGTAACTTACCTCCAGATTCTGAGCTGAACTGGTGTATCTATTGTAATTTTAACCTCATTGAGGAACTCAATGTGAGGGTTAATTAAGTGACTGATGGTTGTTCATGTCTATGCAACTTCACGTATTGCTGTAAACTTGGGATTTCACATTTTCATTATCTTAAATTCATTCTCTCCTCACTTTCTCTCTTCCTGCAACTTGTGTGAATGTGTGAGTGCGTGTGCTTATGTGTTAGATTAGTTTATATGTCTTAGATTGATCTAATAAAGCCTTATTCATATTAAAAAGAGAAGTATCTTGTTTTTTGTGCTTACAAGTTAATGTCTTAAACTGCAGATCTTGTTACTGTGCTAATTAATAGTGCTTTTACTGTACTTTGGATATTAATATCCATTGCAGAGTTGATGTTATACGACTCCTTCAATGAATCGCTGGCCGACTCAGTGATCAGCTGTAAAACAGTGATTCTGTCCAAATTCCCTATAAAATCTTAAGCTACGTCCACACAAAGCCAGAGCTTTCCCTATCCGATCTTTTTTTTTATTCCTCGTCTCAAGAAATATCTGCATCCACACGAAACCACAAAACAATGTAGTATACATGCCAGACCAGTATGTGGCGTTGTAATTCTGCCACTAAAAACGGAGAAGAAGACTTGGACTATGCATATAATCCTTGCGCGCGGTATACAAATATACATGGAACAATACATTTATTAATCTGTGTTAATGTTAGTTAATAAAAAGACAATCATTCAGTGTTTGTTCATGGTTTTGTTGCTGTTACATGACGTAGTGGTGTCTGACTAGAGGCGAGACGTGGGCTGATGACGTCATCGTTTCAGAAAATATACAGATTCGCTGTCTAGATGAAAACGGAAGGGCGGTGTTTTCAAATTGATCCACTTTGGGACCCGGTTTCACTCTCCCAAAATGCTGGATCCATGTGGACGAAACACCTATGCGATACAAAATTTTTGCGTATACAGCGAGACACGTCTCCGTGTGGACGGGGCCTTAAAAGATTCCCTTTGAGCTAAATTGACCTGTTTCCCTTACACAAGCTTACAGTGGACCATGTTAGAACTAAGAACGGCAAAGCAGAGCTTTACTCTGATAAAAGGCCATCAAACCATGCTCAAACTAGTGGTCCTTTATGATCCAGTACCGTCTCTGGAGTGTCAGCTATTCCACTGTATGCTGCAGCTGACTGACAAAACCTTTCAGTGTATTCACTCACAGTTTCTTCTTTCCTTTGTGCACAGTTAGTGATTCTGGACCAGTTTATTTTGGGTCCCATGATATTCTTTAGAATTTTCAAAACACCTTCTCTCAAATCACTTTTACTGGCATGTTGTAGTTCAGAAGTAATAGGAGACTCAAAACTGTTGAATTCAGATTCAGTTAGAATTTGTGACATCAACTGTGTGACTTCTGTTAACGACATGTTGTAGAGACGCATTTTGCTGATCAACGCTCTTCTAAATTTTTGCGTGCTGAGGAAGCTCTGGTGATAGTCTCTCTATATCTTTAGGTCTTAGCACTTTGGCAACAGTTTGTACTTGGACCACAGAAAAGTTGGGAGGAACACTTTCAATTCCTTCAATTCCCTGAGATCTTCTCCTAGTGCCACATACCTTCACTGAATCCACAGGCACATCAGTTACTGATTGGATGGCTACATCTGTTTCAAAGAAAGCTTGTAAGTCAGGATAAATGTTATCAGGCTGACTAACTTCTTCCACATTAGTTTTTGCTGCAGATTTGTTGCGGTTCAATTTCTTAGTCAAAGAGGATACTCTAGCTCGGAGCTCTTTGTTCTATTCCTCTAGCTCTGAGTTACACTGAGATTGTTGTGTCGCTAGCGCTAAACCAAATTCTCTGTGGCAGCAGATAATGCTTTTCACATTGTTCTTGCCAGAGGATAAGCTAATTAATACACGTCATAATGTATTCAACCTTCCCTGGCAAAGCAGAGGATAACCAATATTAGAGTGACCAAACGTGCCATTTTCCCAGGACACATCCTGGCCAGGATTTCTATATTGCCTAAAATATCCACGTTTTGGCTTTGTGATGCGCAGACCAATTGTTGTATGACAAAGTACCGTGAGAGCTCTAGAGAGCAGACGGCTTCTTGTGTTTTTTAATTGTTCTCACTGTACTTTGATGTCATACACCGATCAGTATGCTCAGTGCTGCTTCAATTCGAACACTAATATGTACACGTATTTGCATTGCTTTGACAGTTCTCTGTAGATCCCACCTTCTCACGCACCACGATTGGTCGATTACGTACAATGTCTGCATGTTATTGGTCAAACGCTCATTACCTTCATTAAGTATGAAAATAGGAAACCAAAGCCAAAACCTGGATATTTTAGGCAATATATAAATCCTGGCCAGAACGTGTCCTGTGAAAATGGCTCGTTTGGTAACCCTAACCAATATGTTAACACGCACTGTAACTGCTGTTAACCTTCTCTGATTTTACAGAGGATGAACTTTCTTCCCTGGCAAAGCAGAGGATAACTAGTCTGTTAACCAAACCCTGCTGCTGTTTAACACTTCTCTGACTCCGCAGAGGTTAACCACATTTACTGGGCTGTAGTGGTTCTTTGGATAAAGTAACTCACCACTTGAGTGAGCTGAAAAAGGATCTGGAATTCAGTCTGGAATTATTTGAGGCGCGAAGCTCTATCCGGGTCATGGCACCAAAACTGTTGGAAACTCGGAAGCGAAGACCAGGAGACTCTTGGGTATCTTCAGCAGGACTCTTTATTGAGAATGCGCTGCATGGCCCTGCAGTCATCAAAAGTCTAACTAATAGCTCAGCACAGTAGAGTTTCTACATTTCAAGGGGGGGGGATACATAGAGGTCGAGACAATCTAAACAAAGCATGCAAATGCAGTACAGGAATAAGCCCGTTACCAGTTTCCCCAGCCCTGATCTCATCAGCATAACAGTGTCATTCAAATGCATAGGTGCTAATCCAGTCAGCCTGACAGTATCGCCCATACCTTCACATTATCATAGAGACAAAGGCACAACTGTGCCTTGAGCTTAGCATTCACCTTTGACTTGGGACCCTGTCCTATAGTCAGGTAGTGCATGAAGACAAAAGGTTAATGTCTCAGACACCTGGGCTGCTTGACTTGATCTTCTTGGAATGTCATCATCTTAACCTCAAAATGTAATTCACAATGCACATAACTTTTTTTTTTTTAGTTTATATACTATTAGATTGGAACATATATATATATATATATATATATATATATATATATATATATATATATATATATATATATATATATATAACATTTTATAAATTTGTAATCCCACCACCTTTATTACACTTAGCACAGAGTATCAAAAGTTGGAGGAATTGCATGGGCTATGAGTAACACATGTAAATGCTCACATTAATTTTAGCCTACAAAAATATCTATAACACCTCTAAAGCATAGTTTAAGTTTACATTGTCTCAACCACAAAAGTCACACTTGTATACAGATATTGTAAAATTAGTATGGCTAGATAGAGATGCCATCTCACAAGTTTATTTTAAGATGCAGCCCCTTCCTTTCCACCATCTAAATAAACAAAGCACATAGCAACTTAATCCTCAAAAATTAATACTTATAGAAATCTGAAACAGAAGGTGTGATCAAAACATACGTACATCTGAAAGTCACTCGTTAATACTTGCAATTCAAGATTGATCTAATTCTATTCAGCCATCTCTCTTATCAGTTTCATTATATTCTTATTCAAAGTCTCCTGTTTTCTCATCAACTTTATTATAGTTCTCAATTTGAAATTCATATTCTGCTGGTATTCCAGGTTTCTTCTTTGTCTGGCAGCGCCTCTCCACTTTTGCTTGCTTTTTGACTTTTTGGCTTTCTTCCACTTGCAGTCCTTTAATCATGAGATCACCAAAATCAATATTTATTTTATTTGCTTATAAAAATTAGTCCAGTAGGGAGTTGATCAGAAAATTGCATATCCATAGGTCTGTCCCTGTTTAAATTCCTATTTACAATTTGCATTATCGGCTTTATCAGTTTTTTTTTTTTATTTTTAATAAAATTGCTGTTGTTTGCTTTACCATTATTGTGTGTGGAGTGTAAATTGATGTGGGGGGAAAAAGTAGTTTAAAGCATTTTAACAGAAGGCTGCAACAACAAAACATGAAAAAAAAAAAAAAAAAAAACGAAGGGGTATGAAGGCGCTGTATACACACACACACACACCCACATACACAAAATGTGTGAGGTCACAGAATCATCTATTGATTGATCACTTTTTTGTATCAGTTTATCTGCATTTGCAGTTGACTTGCCTGCTTTTGTTGTAGGACATATGTTTGTGGTCATTGTGCATGGTACAGCATTTCCTTTTGCTTGAACCTTACACACTTGTGAGGATGTGCGCAGTAGCACCTCTAGAAGAACCTCGTGTAGGTGGAAAATGCACAGCATGAAAATAAGATTGTGACCACATTCTATAAGGGTGGATGTGGTGAGAACGTTTAAGAGCTGCCAAGACACATTTACAGTATGTGAATCACTTCTCCGCTCAGGGATTGTTTGATATTGCTGCTGATCTGCCAGGCTGCATCACATTGATGTATGTCTTTCTGTCTGTACCAAAATCTGGATTCTGTAAGGTGCAAGTTCCTCAACTGAGAGCTTTTTTTTTTTTTTTTAGTTAATTTGACAGGTGCAAACAATACTTTTAGACCAGGTTAATTAGTAAATCCTAGGTTTAAGAAGTAAAAAATATTATTCTACATCTAAAAGTCTTATTTTGTAATATCAGGTTTTTAGTTTAAAGTTTATTTACTGTAAAGTATTTATTTAGTAACTGTTCTAACCATGGATGTTTTTTTTTTTTTTTTTCAAACTTAGCTGTCTGCCTACATGTTCCTGCAGTAACACAAGTGAATGTTAGAAATGTGTTCATGCAGTGTGGTTCATGTTTTGAAGTACAAAATGTAGTATCATGCATGGTAATAAATAATATAATACAATAATAATAAATAAATTGTAGACATGTAGAATCACACTGAAGGGCACTGATTGACTTCTCTATCAACTACACTCACCTATAGGAACACCACACTAATACTGTGTTTGACCCCCTTTCATCTTCAGAACTGCCTTAATTCTACGTGGCATTGATTCAACAAGGTGCTGAAAGCATTCTTTAGAAATGTTGGCCCATATTGATAGGATAGCATCTTGCAGTTGATGGAGATTTGTGGGATGCACATCCAGGGCACGAAGCTCCCGTTCCACCCCATCCCAAAGATGCTCTATTGGGTTGAGATCTGGTGACTGTGGGGGCCATTTTAGTACAGTGAACTCATTATCATGTTCAAGAAACCAATTTGAAATGATTCGAGCTTTGTGACATGGTGCATTATCCTGCTGGAAGTAGCCATCAGAGGATGGGTACATGGTGGTCATAAAGCGATGGACATGGTCAGAAACAATGCTCGGATAGGCCGTGGCATTTAAACGATGCCCAATTGGCACTAAGGGGCCTAAAGTGTGCCAAGAAAACATCCCCCACACCATTACACCACCACCACAAGCCTGCACAGTGGTAACAAGGCATGATGGATCCATGTTCTCATTCTGTTTACGCCAAATTCTGACTCTACCATCTGAATGTCATTTCCAGTCTGCAACTGTCCAATTTTGGTGAGCTCGTGCAAACTGTAGCCTCTTTTTGCCTATTTGTAGTGGAGATGAGTGGTACCCGGTGGGGTCTTCTGCTGTTGTAGCCCATCCGCCTCAAAGTTGTGCGTGTTGTGGCTTCACAAATGCTTTGTTGCATACCTTGGTTGTAACGAGTGGTTATTTCAGTCAAAGTTGCTCTTCTATCAGCTTGAATCAGTCGCCCCATTCTCCTCTGACCTCTAGCATCAACAAGGCATTTTCGCCCACAGGACTGCCGCATACTGGATGTTTTTCCCTTTTCACACCATTCTTTGTAAACCCTAGAAATGGTTGTGCGTGAAAATCCCAGTAACTGAGCAGATTGTGAAATACTCAGACCGGCCCGTCTGGCACCAACAACCAAGCCACGCTCGAAATTGATTAAATCACCTTTCTTTCCCATTCTGACATTCAGTTTGGAGTTTAGGAGATTGTCTTGACCAGGAACACACCCCTAAATGCATTGAAGCAACTGCCATGTGATTTCGCAACCAATGCTGCAAAAGTGAGGAAAAGTGTGAAAAAGTAGAAGCTGAGAAAGAGGTACTGCCTCATTGTGCCAAAAATACAACAAAAAGATGATGAATACATATTTAAGCTCTTTAATTCCTGTTATAGAATATAAGGGGCTGCGTTCATGTGCTGTTTGATGAAAATATACCCATATCTGGAGCTTTGTCATTTCTGATCGGCATTCTAGAGGTAATAATATGTCACCCTTGAAATACCCAAACTTTTAACAATTAGAAAGACAGAAATTGTTTTTAATCATGCGTCTTTTATAGTTTAGTAATCCATATGAGGAATGATAGATCTCATTGTGTTTTGAGAGCGCATTATTGATTCAGTTACTGCAGTATCATTTCCCTGAATGCATCATACTCAAAATAATAATCACTTCATGATGATGAATTATTTATAATTCAGTTTCAACCCTGTTTTCCAGATTGTTGCCATGTTTGTTTCGCTGAAAGTCTACCGATGCTTGAGAAGCTTACCTGATCTCCCGGACCCTTTTTCAAATAATCTGTGATAAACAAATATTGATTTGTTTTTTTCTGAATCTGTGAAAGTTCTTTGTGCTTTATGGCATTTGCCAAAATACTCAGATTTTTCTATGAAGCGTGATGTGTGGGAACAAAGAAAATAAATATCAAGAAGAATTTTGCTTTGTTTTTTTAATTAAAAGTATCATTTATTTCATTCAATAAAACTGATGCTTCTTTTTTAACGACTTTACTTACTGACTGAACAATATAATGATTTAATAACAGTGATTAATAACCTTGATAATGAGGTCATGAAACATTTCTGTAAATTAATCCTGTTGCGGAATAATTGTAAGCTGGAGAATTAAAACTTTTATTAAATTATATTAATCAGAGTTCTTTCTATTCCTATTATAAGACTACAAACTGCAGACTTCAATCTGTTGTAAACTATGTAAAATGATGAATAACTGCGTATAGCTTTATTTGTTTATTAATACGTTATTTTTTTATTTTTTTTATTGTGCTTATGGCTCAAAAAGCACCAGAAGTCTTACAATGCTGCAATACTGCCCACATGAGGATCATTTCCATCATTACAGATTGGATCACTATCAAACTTAATGATCATCTGAACGTTATTATTCATAGAGCAGTGCCTGTATCATATTTATTATTTAAATTATTGTTTTTTGTCACGTTGCTATTTTATCTAGACATGCACTCGATTTATTTTCCAGAAACTAGAAAAACTAGATCGATTTCAGTGCTGATTATCATTGTTCTGTCACATAATTACGTTAAAAGGTCAAATAATTTTCAGACAAGAGTATCCACACTTTAGGTTGACTTTATTAATATAAAATAATATCCAGGTGTATTTGGTCACAGTTTGACCTTACTTCCTGACCCTGTGACCTCTGACCCTAAACCTACACACTGACATTGAGTTTGACCACTAGAGGGCAGCAACTGTGAATCTGCCAACATCTGCTTTCTTTCTGAAATCTGTGGGAATGTGGAGACTTGAAGCGATGGGACATTCAGTAAAGACACTGCTTCTGCTTTGCTGTTGGTCGGTTGTGGTTTTGGGGTCATGACCTTCACCGGGTCACTGATTGGCTGAAAAGAGAAGAAGTCCGGTACGGAGCGGTTGATGGCGTTTGAGGTGCAGAAATGAGACTTGACACGTCCCAGAGCAAGAGGACTCCTCCCTGCAGATGTCTGTGCTGTGGGTGGTGGGATTTTTTCCATCATCTTCTCGTCTTTCTCTTCACCTCTTCCATCTCTCTCACCTTGCGTGTGGAACTCCACACCAGACAGCGGAGGACAGGTGCTGATGAGTCCTCCACAGCTGCAGATGGTGCTCTGGGTGGTGTACAGCCCAAGTCCAGATGGCATGGATCCAGCCGTTCCTGTGCTCCTCCCTACGCTCTTCTCTTCCTCATCCTCTGCGTCGGAGAAGGACGGGTCCGGGCTGACGGAGCGCGTCAAACGCTGCAGCTGGGCAGAGGTGCGCCGTAAGGCTCCGCCCATAAAGCCTGTGGGAGAGGGGGCGGAGCCCAGGAGCCGGTTAAAGAGGGCGAGGTTGTGATTCCGTGTCACAGATTCCTCCAGGTTTTCAGCAATCTCCTCCAGTGGCTGGAAATGCATGTCCTCTTTGGGAATTCTAGGGAATTGAAATGTCCCCCCAAAAAAGTAAGTTAGTTATTTATTTTCCACTTCAGCAATCATTTCAGAACATTAATATTGTTTCAAAAAAATACACTACAGATGTTTCTAAAAGAAGTCCTTCACCAAGTATGCAGTTATTTGATAATAATAATAATAATAATAATAATAATAATAAAAACAGTAATATTGTAAAATAAACCAGATGTGCTGTGGAATATATATATATATATATATATATATATATATATATATATATATATATATATATATATATGAATTTGAATATTTTATATAATATTAGATTTTTTTTCAGTATTACTAGATGATTGTAAAGTTCAAAAGAACAGCATTTATTTAAAAAAGAATATTTTTGTAACCATGTATAAGCCTTTACTGTCAGTTGTGATCAATTTAATCCATACATGCTGTATAAAAGTATTAATGTCTTTCATATATATATATATATATATATATATATATATATATATAGGACTATGGTGTAGTTCAGCCAAAAAAAAAGTAAATCACAAAACATTTTTTCCCAAAAATTACTTTTTTAACAAAATTTTTGAACAGTAAGATTTTTTGTTTTTTAACAAATTCTCTTCTGCTCACCATGCCTGCATTTATTTCATTCAAAATACATGTACAAAAAATGTACTCAACTGTTTTAAATATCGATGATATTAATTAAAAATAAAAAATAAAAAATCAACATATTAGAATGATTTCTGAAGGATCATGTGACACTGAAGACTGGAGTCATAATGCTGAAAATTAATCTTCACATCACAGGAATTAATTACATTTTAAAATATATTCAAATAGAAAGCAGTAAATTTAAACAGTAAAAATATTTCACAATATTACTACTTTTGCTGTATTTTTTGATCAAATAAATGCAGGCTTGGTGAGCAGAAGAAAATTCTTTAAAAAACATTAAAAATCTTTCTATTCAAAAACTTTTGACTGGTAGTGTGTATATATATATACAGCTGAGATGAAGTGTCTGGTCTGAAAAGATCAGTGTATTTGTGTTTGGTGAGCACTGACGCCATGTCGAAGGTGGAGCCTTGGAAAGAGGGTTTGCGCAGCACGAAGAGCGTAGCGGCTGTGTACGGCGGACGAGGATTCGAATCATTCCAGTAACGATCTCTCTCCATCAAGGGCAAATCTCCATACATCTCATCCACTGCCATCATAGACACCTTTCAATCACACGAGCATAGGGAACAATGTGAATGAACAAACCAGTGTGTGCTTCTTGACAATGAAAGACAATTAGAATTGATTTGATATACTGTAAATAGTAAATAGAACCTGGAAGTTTCTATCAATCAACCAGTTGCTCTCAAAGTCATCATCATCCTCACCAAATGGATTTATAAGCTGCTCAGCCACCTGACAAATAATTACACAATGACACAAACAAGCATTAATGACTGAAGAAACGGCTAATATTGATACAATTAGTCAGGGAATGATACGCTATTGGAAAGTATTCCTGATTCCTGACCTTCAACCAGCCAGCATAGAAAAAGAATTGCAGAAGAGTAAAGATGGGGACGTAAAGGTCAAGGTCGTGACCCGGATAACCCTGGCCTGGGTCCAGAAACTGACGACCAATCAGACACACCAGGAAGAAACTGTACACCGCCAAAGTCACAACCTGAGATTGACAAGAATATCATGTTCATATTCACCATAAAACACATTCAGTCTGTCTTGTCTTAAGCATGTATCTGACCTGTGTGTAGACCAGCGGTATGCTGATCATGTCATAGTGAAAAAGCATGCTGCACTTCCCTCTGAAATCATTCAGCTCCTATATATATAAATATTTTTACGCTAGACATTGGAACTGGTGTTCATATACTCTCATAAATACTGTGATGGAAAACTTCTTAAGGCCTTTTGAGTGTAGTTACCTCCAAAAGAAGTTTATAAGTATTGTCATCTTTGATTCTGCCCTCAGAGCGGGCGACTGCAGCAAGGTTAGTGAACCACACACATGGGATCCAGTACTTATTATAGGGAGAGTGTAAACTCTCAAACTTCTTACGCTCTTCTCTTGTCATAAAACCTAGAAAGGGAGAGACATTCCTCAGTGTCTTATATGGAAGCCAGAAAAGTAATTGTGACTTTTCATCTTACAATTCTGACTTTATTCCTTGCATTTTGCACTTTATTCCTTGCATTATTGTACCTCAAAGTGATGATGTTACTGACCATTTCCTTGTATCGTGCATGCTGTGTATTATTGATATTAACTATATGGCTCCGCGTTATCGTCCAGGAACAACTATTGTTCCAGCCACCAAAAACAGATTCAGAAATAACCTGACTGATTTATCTCAACTGCTCTGTGTACCCATAAATACATAAGAACCAGACAAAATGACTGGCAACATGGGCACTATCTTCTCTAATACATTAGAAGCTGTTGCCCCCATCAAATTGAAAAAGGTTAGAGAAAAACGTACTGTGCCATGGTACAACAGTAATACCCACGCTCTCAAGAAAGAAACTCGCAATCTTGAGCGCAAATGGAGAAAAACTAACTTGGAAATTTTTAGAATTGCGTGAAAAAACAGTATGTCTAGCTATAGACAGGCTCTAAAAACTGCCAGGGGCAAGCATATCCACAAAGTCATAGAAAATAACCAAAATAATCCAAGGTTTTATTTAGCATAGTGGCTAGATTAACAAATAACCAGACACCACCCGATCTAAATATTCCTTTAAAATTTTATATGTAATGACTTTATACATTTATTCACTGATAAAATAGATAACATCAGAAATACAATAACAAATGTAGATTCTACAACGTCTAATACTTTAGTTTTATCCATCGCACCCAAAGAAAACCTGCAGTGCTTTACAACTATAGGACAGGAAGAGCTAAATAAACTTATCACTGCATCTAAACCAACAACATGTTTATTAGATCCTGTACCCACTAAATTACTGAAAGAGTTGTTACCTGTAGCAGAAAAACCGCTTCTCAATATTATTAACTCGTCGTAATCTTTAGGTCACGTCCTAAAACCATTCAAGCTGGCAGTTATTAAGCCTCTTATTAAGAAACCACAACTAGATCCTAGTGAACTGGCAAATTACAGACCCATTTCAAATCTTCCATTTATGTCTAAAATTATAGAAAACATGGTGACTGCTCAGTTGTGTTCCTTCCTGCAAAAAAAATGATCTCTATGAAGAATTTCAGTCGGGTTTCAGGCCCCATCATAGCACAGAAACTGCACTTGTTAAAATGACAAATTACTTGCTTCTTGGGTCAGACCAAGGCTGCATCTCATTGCTAGTTTTACTTGATCTTAGTGCTACGTTCGACACCATAGATCACGACATACTCATAGATAGATTACAAAACTATACAGGTATCCAAGGGCCGGCTTTAAGATGGTTTAGATCCTACCTGTCTGATCGCTACCACTTTGTTTATTTAAACGAGGAGTCATCTCAATAATCACCAGTAACGTATGGAGTGCCAGAAGGGTCTGTCCTAGGTCCTCTGCTATTTTCAATATACATGTTGCCCCTTGATAATATCACTAGAAAATACGGGATTAGTTTCCACTGTTATGCTGATGATACTCAACTATATATCTCAACAGGACCCGATGAAACTTCTAAATTATTTAAGCTGTAAAAGATTGGATGACCAATAATTTTCTCCTCTTAAATTCGGATAAGACAGAGATATTATATATTGGACCGAAAAACAGTACACAGAATCTCTTGGATTACAATTTGCAACTAGATGGATGTTCTGTTACTCCCTCTGGATGTTATATTAGACAGCAACTTGTCTTTTGAAAATCATATTTCCCGTGTTACAAAAACAGCATTCTTCCATCTTAGAAACATTGCCAAGCTATGAAACATGTTACCTGTTTCTGATGCAGAAAAGCTAGTTCATGCATTCATGACCTCTAGACTGGACTATTGTAATGCACTGCTAGGTGGTTGTCCTGCATCTTCAATAAACAAGCTACAGTTGGTCCAAAATGCAGCGGCTAGAGTCCTTACCAGGTCAAGAAAATATGATCATATTACCCCAATTTTACAGTCTCTGCACTGGCTACCTATTAAGTTCCGTATCAGTTACAAAATATTATTTCTTACCTACAAGGCCCTTAATGGTTTAGCTCCTGCGTACCTAACTAGTCTTCTTCCACGCTACAACCCATCACGCTCCCTAAGGTCACAAAACGCTGGACTTTTGATAGTACCTAGGATAGCAAAGTCCACTAAAGGAGGTAGAGCTTTTTCGCATTTGGCTCCCAAACTCTGGAATAGCCTTCCTGATAATGTTCGGGGTTCAGACACACTTTCTCTGTTTAAATCTAGATTAAAAACTCATCTCTCAGAATATTGTACTACAGTTATATCTGATCAAATGCACATTAATATTCTTTAGCTCGGGTTAAACAAATCAATTTTGCTTGGTTGGAACAGCAGCTACGCTAATTATGTCTCTATTTGTTTCTCTGTTTTTGCTAGCTAGGATGTACACAAGCTCCAGTCTGGATCCAGAACACCTGAGAAGAGATGATGCAAACTCCTCAGAGGACCTCAGATGAGGCCAACCCTGAAACAACATACAGAACTACCAAATTTTGCTATAAGTTTGATTGCATCATATAATAATTGCTGTTAATAGTGTTCATCGACTGTTGGATTACGTCTTTAATTGATTTTTCCATACATATCTGCCATTTGTACATTAACTGTCAGTCACCACTAATAAGCTACTACTAAATATAATATAGAAACGTAATTTTCTGTAACGCTGCTTTGCATCGATTTGTATCGTTAAAAGTGCTATACAAATAAACTTGAATTGAATTGAAAATTCTGAGAAAAAAATTAAATTTAAAAGATAACTCAAAATTCTGATGAAAAAAAATCTAAATATAAAAGATGTTAACTCAAAATTCTGAGAAAAAATTCAGAATTGCAAGAAGTTAACTGCGAGAAATAAGTTTGAAATATGTATTAATTACAGTTACAACAAACAGCTACTTCTGTTACTGTTACTAAATATTATGTGAGTCATGACTTGCCACTAGTTTCAGGTGGTTGCGAGGGCATTGTTTGGATGTCCTGGTTTGTTGCTATGGTGTTGCTAGGCAGGCTGTTTGGGTTACTAGTGTGTCTCTAGAGTGTTGCAATCTCCCTTACCTGCTTCAACGACGTGATCCATGGTGGGGAATCTCTTGAAGACGGCTGTGCTGACAGAGCGCAGGATCAGGAGCGCGGACAGACTGGCGTAGCGCATCAGTGTGCGGCGCAACAGCCTGCCTTGCTCGTCCCCGCCCTGAACTCCCCCCGAGAGCGTGCACATGATCCTGTCCGGCAGCGGGATGGAGGTGTACTGATTCCACCAGCGGTTCACTATTAGTGTCACGTAAAACCCTGCAGTAACATAACAAAAACAGGTTTTTGGGGAATATATATATATATATATATATATATATATATATATATATATATATATATATATATATATATATATATATATATATATATATATATACTGTATATATTTATGTTTTTGAAAAACAAATTGACATTATCCTCCCAGACATTACATATTTTTTGACGGGAAAATAACATCAATAAACAGCAATGATGAATCCGGTGTTGTTTTGCTGTATTAGCTAATTTGTTTTAAAATACCATTTTATACACTACTATTCAAAAGTTTTTTTATTATTATTATTATTATTATACTTTTATTCAGCAATGATGCATTAAATTAATTAAATGTGAATGTAAAGGCTTTTAAATTGTTACAAAACTTTTATTTCAAATAAATGTTCTTTTGAACTTTCTCTTCATCAAAGAATTCTGAAAAAAAATATGGTTTAACACTGAAAACTAGTTGCTGAAAATTCAGCTTTGCATCACAAGAATAAATCATATTTTAAAACATTCATAAACATATCAGTTATTTTGAATTGTAATGATATTTCACAATATTACTATTTTTACTGTATTTTTGTTCAAACAAATGCAGTCTTGGAAGACTTGGAAGACCAAAAAATGTTAGAGTGTAAATGAGGGATATTTATTCATCTGATGACACTAAAACATGTTCAGCATGACTGAATTAAGTGGTTATACTGTGGATGTGTGCATACCTAATACGAAGGACATTGGGATGAGACTGGCGTAGTTGTCGCAGTAAATGGAAAGCTTTTCAAAGTATCTCTTCTGATCGTCCACAAGGAAGAATCTGGTGAAGAAAATGATAAAAGTAAAGCATAACTCACAATCAAAGCATCAGATGAGGACATTATCACAGCCACGCACCTGTATGTGATGCTGATTGCTGTGTACATGGCAAAGAAAGCCAGGAACTCTTTGTACAGGACCTTATAGATGCTTCCCTTCCAGGCCAGCAGCAGTTTGGAGAAGCCGCAGAAGCGCGCATTGGCCACTCTGGCGGTGTAAGTGACGGTCATCACGCACAAACTCAACGTGTCACTGCTTCCTGACAGAAACAAGGAGCGAAGAGAAGATTAATGGAAGTTCAGGAACACAATACAGTCAAGAGTTATTTATACATTTCTTAAAACAAATTACAAACACAAAGAAAGCAGGGGGGAAACACTTTGTAATAATAAAAATAATATAATGCTAAACAGATGAGTAGTTCATTTTAATTGATATATGAATATATAAGAACAAATTTGAAATAAAAGTTTGTTATTTGATTGAAAGATTTTTTTATTATTATTATTTTACAAAACTGGTGTCTAAAAACCTGTGTAAATACATGATAATCATACAATTTTTCATTTTTATTTATTTTTCTTCATATACAAACTATTAAAAATTTACAAAAGTGAATTTATAAACACGGAAAGCACATTAAATGCAACTTTAGTGTCAACTTTAATGTTTCAAATAACTTTTGAGAAAATAAAATGTCAAAATATGGCTAAAATAATATTCCATTGTCATTCAGAGAAACATATATTTATGAAAAAATGAAACAACATACTTATTCTGACATGTACACATTAAAATATATAAAAGAATAAGTGAGCATAAAAAAAATTAATTATATTTTAAACGATTAAAAACCTCTTGGTGGTTTAAAAGGATGGTGGCAAAGATTTGTAAAGATTTAAAATTAATTTGTATTTAAAAAAATCATTTAATTAATATTAATTATAATCTTTTAATGAAATCTAACGATTCTTGATCTAAATATGCCTGACAAGATTTTTGGTATACAATTTACTGTTACACCGAACGACATTTTTTTCTGTAAATCATGTCAAAAATGTATGATACTCATTATTATTTGCTCCTAAAAAAATTTATTCTAAAAAAAGGACACATTCTAATGTATGAAAAAAGTCCATTTAAAACTATATTATACATGATTTTAAATTAGATTTCTTATTAAATATCCCATTATACTGTTAAATATATATTATCAATATATAACTAGAGTTTCATGTTTGGGATGTCTTTATGAGTATTATTATGTATTTGGCTGAGGATGGCATAAAACTTTATGTTTAGTGCATATGTGAAGATATCCTGCTGTGGATCTCATGGGACAAGCGCTTTGTCATCTAAAATACAGAAGCAGGTAAATGTGGGCATATACACTTACTTCCAGGAAAATATGCTGAACTGCCACAGGTATTTATTTTTCCACGGGTTTTCACATGCGCTCTAAACAATTACGCACAAGAATAATTTCTGCCATAAACTCTTATTCAATTACCAACATACATTGTCACAATACTGTTCCTTTAGTATTGTATTTACAATAAATAAAGTTAATTTATTCAATAAACTTAATGTAAACATACTTACTAAGTGTAATTCTTACCTTTTCTCCTCCGCCTCAGAGGAATAAAATATTTGACAAGATGTTCCAGAGGAGCTGCATGCCATGTGTCCAGACAGGCTGCGCGTGTTTCTGTCGTTCGTTACGTTCTGCCAGGACCTTGAGGGTCAAACGCACCTCCTCCATGAAGAGGTGGGACTTTATGAAAGGACATTATCTCTGCATCCTCCCAGACGCATCCAGATCTAAGATTAGAAGCAAATGCCACATTACAAACACATTATCCCTTTTCTGCAAAAACTCAGCTTACAAAAATGTAACTGTATGTGTGAATGTGCAGAGGAAGCGGGACACATTGTCACAGGGGCTTTGAATTGTAACAATGATGCTCAGTTGCACAAATTTTTTTTACTCTAGCAGTTTTTTTTTTGTTTTTTTTTTAGATAGTGTTGAAAACTATTTCATCTTGAATTATGTCCTTGACATTTTTTAATATTAGTATTATATTATTATTGGCATCTCTTGGGTAACAAGTCAAAGGTTATGTAGCCTATAAATTAAAGGTAATTTTCCATGTCAAAAGTTGCTTCATATATATATATATATATATATATATATATATATATATATATATATATATATATATATATATATATATATATTTGTCAATTACAACAAACCATACCAATGTTTGAAATTTTACATCTTTTCAGTGTTTGCTGCTTTATTCATTGTTATAGTAATTTTACTATTAAATTAAAAAGCCTGTAAACAGTCTATAAACTAATTTAAATGTTGAAGATAACTTTTAACTTTTTAATTATTGCATGTTTCAAACAAAGTGTTTTTGTGAACTATGTCCTTGAAATGAAATGTTCATTATTATTTATTATTTTTAATTTGATTAATTAATTTAATGAATGTATTCGATGTTGCTCCAGTGGTGCAGTGAGAGCGAGGAGAGCCGTGCTCGTTAGTGCAGACTCCCACTGCGCCTCAGCGACCTGACGGATGGAGAGCGACAGGCAGGCACTTCACACTGCTTCAGCCAAATCACACACTGCCAAGAAGTTAAGTGAGAATGCATTGCGGAATATACATTCATCTTACTATAATGCAGGTCATTGACTCTTCTGAATTTATGTAAGACGTTAGATGTTAACATCACAAACAGGAACAGATAGTCAGTCTTTTCTCTCGTGTAATCTTCTGAATACCTGTGACATAAAGGCATTGTTCCGGCACTATGGGGGTCTTGTTTGTCCTGGTTAGGGTCACAGATGAAAGGTGGCCTCTGAATCTCTGCAAAATACAGAAAACGTGTCAACGCGTGCCTCTAGACTGAACTCTTCAGGGCTTAGGGGCAAACCCTTCACTCAGAATGAAACACTGACTTACTGGAAAACATCATCCTGATTAAACTATTGAAATAAAGGTTCCAAAAGGGGATTTTGTAGTGATGCAATAGAACCATTTTTGGTTATCCAAAGACGCATTCTTTTTTTTGTAACTTTAAGGAACATTTTGTGCAGGTTGCATGGATATTAAAAGTTCTTTATCGAACAATCAATAAAGAACTTTTATTTCTAGGAATGCGAATGATAGTCATTCTTATAGGTTGGGATTAAAAATAAGTTATTTTGTAGAGTGCCAAGCTGCTCTTTTCCGTACAGTGAAAGTCAAAGACCAGGCTGTCAATCTCCACACAGTGCCGCAAATCTGCATTTCATGTCTTTTGAAGCTGTTCAGTGGATTTGAGGAACGGAATGAAATGCATGTTATTATTTCTATTTGACATTGGAGAAAAAAAAAACTTTTACATCAAAACAATAACAGCTGTATGGCTTTTGAAGACATGGAAAATGCAGGTGCATCTCAAAAATGTGAATATTGTAAATAAGTTACAAAAAATTTTTTTTTTGAGATGCACCTGTAGTGCACAAGAGTATGAAACATTTTTAAGGTGCTTTACTTGTGCTGTACTGAAAAAAAGAATACTCTGAAAACCTTTCCTTTAATTCTCCATGAAAGAAAGAAAATCATTTTGGTTTCCAATAGCATGAATTTTCACTTTTAGGTGAACTGTTCCTTTAAAAGACTAACAAAAGTTTGGGGTCAGGAAGATTTTTATTTAGAAAGAAATTAACACTTTATTCAGCAAGGATGCATTAAATTAATCAAAGGTGACACAGATATTTAAAAACAATTCTATTTCAAATAAATGCTATTTCCATTAAATGTTTCCACAAAAATATGAAGCAAAACTGTTCTCAAATTTCGTTAATTTTTCATGTGCATCAAATCAGCATATGAGAATGATTTCTGAAGGATTATATTATATATATTATTATATATATATAACTTTTTTGTTGTTGTTGAATGATGTTTTTCAGTGTTCCTCTGCTGCAGTGTTTGAGCCTTTAACTGTTCAGCATTTTGCACGCAAGAGGTTAAGATGCAATGTAAAATGTTTTAGCCTTGGTACACACAAAAGTTTCGCATTCACAGAAATAACTGAACAGAAACACCTTCTGCAGTAGATGGAGGATAGTGTTTTATTTGCTTTGAAACTTGGTGTGCTTCTAGAAAAGGAAGCCAACTTTGCAAAGGCAATAACAAGTTATAAGAGAATAAAGAAACTAGCAAAACTGACTAATAACTGATAAAAGATGCAAATCTTTCGGTCTGATACACTGTCGGGTTTGTGAGTTCTTGTACCTGGTTTTCATGAACTAAGGAGCCCACTGCTTCACGCCGTGAAATCACAGCATGATAAAAGCAGGAAAACACACTTAACCAGTGCAGTACAGTATTGTCTAATAGTCATCTCGGTAGACAGACAGGTTGCAGTGTTTTTGCAGTGGATTTAAACAAGCTCCTGATCATGTGTGTGTGTGTTCCTGTGTTTGATGCATGCAGACATTACTGCCAAATGATAAGAAGAACAGAAGTAATAGGAAGAACAATGCATCTACATATGCTTCAGAACCAGAAACTAATTAATTAATTAATGTTATAGACTACGTGAACGGAAATTACCTTAATTCTATATAAATGCATCACTTTAACTGCAAAAATTATATTAGATAAATTGAATCACAATGTTTGTACACAGTAATTACAGTTTGGTTCACTGCAAATATTAGTCGATTACGTATGAGTTTAAAGGCATAGTTCACCCAAAATGAAAATGGAGTCATTATTTACTCACCCTTGTTTTTACAAGCTTGTATGCTGTTTGTAATTGAAACACAAAAAGAGAATTCTGAATTGCATTAAAAGGGTTTGGAGAAACATGAGAGTGAGTAAGAAAAATGACAAAATTATCTTTTTGGGGTGTGAACTATCCCTTTAACTCACTAAATATGCATCATCCCCCCATTTTTGGACCCTCTCATTGAACATCAATACTGACCAGGGCTGCCTTTCCTAAATGCATCGTAAGCCTGAGTTGATTGTAGCTCCATTGGTGGCAATGGGTCTATGATGTATTCAGGCATACAATGCTTTTAGGAAACGCAGCCCAGATCAAGAACCAAAATAAAGTCTATTAATATTGACCAGAATCTGAAACAAAAGTTAATGGTATCATTCACTGATCCTAAATCAGATGTGCCGGGTAAAACTGAACTAGTGACAGACATTTACACTGATCATACTCAAGTTCAAGCACTGAATCAGAGTCCAGATGTACATTCCTGTGCTGATATCAATATGAATCTCCTTTCTTGAACACGCATCAGGAATGAGTGTTTCTTAAGCTTAAATACATCATTAAAAAGCAACTTTAACCATCAAGACTTTGTTTCTAAACAGGCCGTTTAACTCTCGGCCGACATTCATAACGGATCACTGGCGCAACATGGCGAGTCATGACATGAACAGAAAACCAGAGAGAGTAGAAAGACAGCGAGAGGGGGAAAATAAAGGTGTGGAGATGTGAACACCAGAGGGATGCATGTATCAGGGACGAGGGATGCGATGGTGTGTGTTTGATCCGTGGAAATCATTTCAGTCACTTCTTGGGCGGGCTGTAGGGCTCCAGCAGCTGCTTGGAGAAAGTATTGACCTTGTCCGCTCCTCGAACCTCGTGAGGCAGCAGAGGCAACTTTACTATGTGGAAATCTTCATATAAATCCTCCATCTGAGAGAGAGAGAGAGAGAGAGAGAGAGAGGGAGGAAGAAAAGAAAGAGAAAAGACAAGAAAAAAGGGAAAGGCAGGACAATGCATGGGATAAAAGGCGGCAAAGGAATAAACAAACATTGAAAGGATTAAGAATTAAGGAAAAACAATGAGGTAAAAGAAGTGGGAGAGGAGAGGAGAGGAGAGGAGAGGAGAGGAGAGGAGAGGAGAGGAAAGGAAAGGAAAGGAAAGGAAAGGAAAGGAAAGGAAAGGAAAGGAAAGGAAAGGAAGAGGAAGAGGAAGGAAAAGAAAATAATGTATGGAGAGAAAGTAAACAGGAGGAAGAAAAAGGAATAGACAGGGAAAAGGGGAAGAATAAACAATTAAATAGAGGAAAAAAGAAATAGGGAAAGATTAGGGAAAGTAGAAAGGAAAGAAGAAGAGGAGGAGGAAAAAGTGTGAAGAAAAAGTTGTGAGAACAGAAAAAGTATAGAAAGATAGAAAAAGGAAAGGAAAATGAAAAGGAAAAAAGGAAAGTATAAAGGAAAAAGAAAGAGGAAGAGGAGAAAGAGAAGGAGCAGGAAAAACAAAGGAAAAGTATAAACAACAAAAGGAAGAGGGAAAAGAAAAGGTAAAATAGGAAAAGGGAAGTAAAGGAAGAAATAGAACAGAAAGGAAAGAAAAGAAAGGAACGAGGAAGAGGTTGAAGTAATTAGATTAGATTTGTAAACAATAAAATGTAACTAAAGTAAATTATGCATTGGTTCGATCTGAATGACCTTATTTTTAGCCTTTATTATGATTGGATAGTGTAAACAGACAGGAAGCCAAGTGGGAGCAGGAAAGGTCCTCGAGCTGGGATTTGAACTCGGGACGCCCGTAGCACAACGGCGCTAGATGTCAGAATGACATTACATCTTGCAGATCATGTTTTACTATAAAGATACTGAGACCAAAGCGGCACAGTAAAGAAGCTCCACTCTTTCTGCTAAGACTAGGAATCTTGTCACAGGTTTCCGTACTGTATGAATGCAAAGCCATAAAATGTCATTTGTCTTAACTCGTCATACACACACACACACACCTGGTCCAGATACTTGGACTGAATCTTGTGTCGGGCTTCACACATCTTGCAGGGCCGCTCGCTGTCGGGGAAAACCAGCTGGTTGACGATGATGTTATGCGTGTCGATGCGACACTTGGCCAGCTCCTGAATCAAACGCTCCGTCTCATACAGAGACAGGAACTCTGCGATGCACACGCAGATAAACGTCGTCTGCTCCTGTATACCAAACAGAAATCAACATTTAGGAATCAACCTTTTTTCATCCTTCTGATCAGGCATTAACAGAGACTACTGAGGCATGACACTCACCGGGTCCTTGAACTGCTCGCTGACTGAGCGGATGACGGGGAGCGTCTCTTCCAGTTTAGACGCCAGCTGATCTGCATTCATGTCTCCCAGGCCCAACATGTTACACATCTGCACGGGTTTGACAGGAAGTCAAATTGTTTTGTTTTTTTGTTTTGGAAGCATTCACACTTTTTCTATAAACTTTTAGTACATTTCTCTACCATACACTTGTATATTCCACTATTCTCCAGTGCTATTTTACAAACTCAGCAATTCCCAGAATGCAGTGCTGGTACCTGAGAGATGAAGGGACTGATCTGGTTCTTGATCTGCATGAGGCGGCCCAGTCCTCTCTCCACGATGGTGGGGAAGTTGAGCAGACGCAGAGTGTGTCCCGTAGGGGCCGTGTCAAACACCACCACCGAAAAATTCATGCCTTTCACTAACCTACACAAGAACAAAAACAAGAGAATGGGATGAATTAATTTTTTTTTTATTATTAAAATTATTTTTATTTTATATAAATTAAAATAATAAAATTAATACATTTTATAATATATATATATATATATATATATATATATATATATATATATATATATATATATATATATATATATATATATATATATATATATACACACACACACACACACATATATATATATATATATATATAATTTTTTTTTTTTTTTTTTTTTGACACTAGCAGTCAAAAGTTTTAAATAATTAAGATTTGTAACATTTTTGAAAGAAGTCTCTTATGCTCACCAAGGCTTTGATATCACAGGAATAAGTTACATTTTAACACTGACTCAAATAGAAATCAGGTATAAAAAAAATACAAATCTCACAATATTAATGCTATTAAAACATTCAAAATTATACTTTATAACATTATTATTATTATTATTATTATTATAAATACTTTAATATTTGAGAAAGAGATCAATTAAAAAATGTTAAATCAGCATATTCGAATGATTTCTGAAGGCCCGAAATAACTGTATAAATGTATTTCTACAATTTATTAATTTATTTCTATAATAATAATAATATTAATAAATACATCAATAACAATAAGCTAATGATTATATATGCACACATATTACATATTTTAGACATATTTTTAAATAAACAACAACAACAACAAAAAAAACATTAAAATGGCTATTGAATGTGATCAAAACCCGGTGTTATTTACTATTTTTTTATTATTGAATTATGAAATTCATTGCACACTTTTATCTTTGTCTTTTAAAGGCTTTGAAGGAAAGTTTGTAATGCTGTGATTCATTTTGGAACCCTTTTGTTTCATTCTTGACTTACAACTCTTTAGTGAAGAAGTGTTTGAAATGCTAATGAAGGCTGAAAGCACATCTGGTCTACACACCCCCATGACTAGAGCTTTCCAAAACCATGCAGTTCAGAAAGAGCTACTGCATTATGAGACTATCACAGTGCGACACAAGATGCTGTGTGTGGTTGATGAGTCTGACCTCATGACCTCTGCGTAGCTCATGGCCTCGTCGATGCCGGGAAAAGCGCTCATGGCTTCCTGCATCATCTTCTTCCCCATACTGAGCATGTTGTCCTCCTCGAAGAACTCGTCGGGGAGCTCCGCCACACCCAGACTGGGGTCGATCTCCTACAGAGAGACACAGAGTCTAGCCTCACGTATATCATCACCTAAACATGATTATAATCAGCTAAATTAAACACAGATACATTGAACTATATCTCAAAGAATAGAAACTAATGCATTATTTGTCCAAGTTTCATCTCCCCCTTCCTTTTTTCCTGCAACACCTTCACAGTCATAACAGAAAAGGATGCAACTTATGCTTCTGGCAAGAACAGCACAAGTTCATGCATGTGCCATGTTTTCCAAATTTCAAATATATTTACATACACTGACTAGACATTTATAGATTCAGTATAAATAAGTTAAAAGATGCAGTTTAATAGAATGTGAGAATTCTTTCACACGGTTGTGTCTATATGGACTGGAAAGGTCATGCTGGTGAACGTCATGGCACTGTTTTTAGTGTACACACAGCATTTAGTGCAAGCAGTGTGTGCTGTTGATAGCGTACCATGGCAAAGAGGTTGTCGTAGCCCTTGACTTTGGTGGGCACCTTGGAGAACTTCTGGTCGAAGGCATCTGAGATGTTGTGTGCTGGATCTGTGGATATGATGAGGACGCTCTCTCGCACCGCCGCTAACTGAACCGCCAGACTGCAGCTGCAACACAGCAAGCCAACAAAAAGAAAAACTTACTCTAGATGCAATAATTCACAACCAGAGAACAATTCAGCATTTTTGAATGACATTATATTACTACTGAGAAAACTCTGAATATTGGATGGTCTCTGAGAGCTACCAAACTAATTTTGTTGTATTATTATAATGACGATAAAAGAGTATGTATTCTTTATTAAACAAACCAAAAATGACAAATGGTCCGTCAGTTCATGTGAAGTGCAAGAACACAGTTTGTGAATTCTGCCATTTATAAACACCTGTTGCAGTAAAAATCACATTATTTTTATTGAATAACAAAGTGGCTGTGTCATAGATGGCAGAGATTTTATGACAAAAATGAAAATATGAGCTGCTTAGACGATTAATATCACCCGTCTTTCTGTAATATTTTATCAAATAATTGATGAATTGTTTATATTCATCTAGAAAATGATTTTAAAAACTAACTACATTTAGGTATTTTTATGAAATATCATAAATGACCATCTCGACTCATGTTAGGTTTTATATTTAGAGAATTGTCATTTGTTCGTTTTTAAGCATACATTTTAAGGGACACATTGTTGAGTTTAAGCGTGTTTTTCGCCCGTAATGTAATACAGTAATGTAGTAAACATGTATGAATGACTAATCTGTGTTGTAGCTAAAGCAGCATTGACAGCTAACAGCCTCTCAGCTGTAAAACCCCGGCGTCTATTCACTCACCTGCATGTTGTCTTGCCCACGCCACCTTTACCACCCACAAATATCCATTTGAGTGATTTCTGCTCTATAATATTCTTTAATGTCGGCTCTAAAGGCTCTACATCGGGCGCATCCTCAAACTCGTCTTCCACTGAAGCTGCCATCTTGCGCTCGAGTCAGTGGGAATTCACCAAAGCGGCAGCTGCACACTCCGCCATGTTGGCTCCACAACAGCAGAAACACCGCGCTTGAGCGGACAGAACTTAGATCCAAAATGGCCCGTGTAGGGTGGCCAGTTGCGAACGGAAGTGTGTTGATTTCGCTGATGACTCAGCCGGACTGTACCAACTACTCTCAATGCACGAGAACGTTCCAGAAGTGATTATTTAGATTTTACTTCTCATTAGTTGGAAGTGTAAATACACTTATAATAATAATAATAATATCTCATGTTGGGTGAGCAGTGGATCGTTAAATATTTATTTATTGGTGTATTTGGAAAACAGAATCACACAAAACTTGTAGATTTGGAAGAATTTGGCAACTTTTATTGTATTATAGTACTATTCTCGTGCCATTATTGCACATAAACCAAACACATCATTTTAAAGTATGCCTGCTAATGTTTTTGTTGGCAAACGTACATTTATATGGCACCAACAAGCCACTCTTTTTATTTTATTTGTTTTTGAAACAAAATATGTCGTGATGATTGTACTTCACAGAATTATTACATTTATTTTTACATCTGTGTTGTGCTAGAGCTACATTTCTATTCTGAATCATTAACAGAAAATTAAGTAATTCATCCAATATGATATCTAAGAGCAGTAACGGGTTGATTTCGAGATTTTCAGACACTGTTCTCGGTATTCAATCACATTTTAAGCCACAATGGTTCAGTACAGAGATACAGAGGGAAGCTTGAGCAGGATGAAATATCTTATGAATATAGTTTCAGGCTTATCATGGGGCTCTTAACACAGTTTATTCTGATTAACGTGATTAATCCAGCACAATAACTGAGCAAACAAAATAACAAGGTGGAAATCTTCCTTTTTGCACAAGCAGTTCAAACTGTGACGGGTATAAGATCATATACTCAGCTGACATACAGAAAACACTTAAAGACATTACGAACAGTATCAAAACTGACCGAAGCATTGCTTTTTTTCCATTTCATTTTTTACCATGTTCAAAAATAAAAAACAACAACAAAGAATAAGTTTAAAGCTTCCACTATAAAGGCTGACTTTAAGTCTGCAACATTTGAAAGGTGCACAAAGTTTGGTGATTGTAATCATTATTATTCTCTTCCAAAATAAAGAAGGAAAACTACTGAAGACGATCCCCACGGTTCTATCCAAACACACAAGGCATAGCAAAGCTAAGTGGGGACAAACAGGATCCAACATGTGTGTCACACCAAAAACAAGCATTTAGGGCAAAGATGATCCAAAACCAGTGTATAAAGGCAACTTACATCCCAGAACCTGGAGAACAGCAGCTGACGGGGCAAAACTACCACTAAACAACCTCATCACCAACCCCATTACGATTAAACACGAAATGACTTATCACGACCCACCCGTAGTGATCGAGGAAAGAGATTGGAGAAAATTATAGAAAAAGTATGCAAAACTACCACCTCAGACACTAGTTAGTGCATCACGAGCTTAAATATTATCATGGCACGTGTTTTATCATAAATTCGGTTTCTCTCACGTAATGAAGGTTTTTCAGCATTCGAATTGTGGGCCATAAAAGGCACATTCACAGCCAGCAGAATTGAAACTCCGCCCTCTAGACTTTTAAAATTCAGAAAGGGATGATCTCGTTGGCGGAATTTTGGCGTTGGGCGGGTTCCACATCCAATCAGAAGGACATGAGTCCCTCTCGCATATATTGCACATTTCATGAATTCGGTTAGAACAGGAAAATTAAAAAAAAAGTATGTAATTAATTAATTTAACCCTAATTTACTAATTCGAATTGGCTTTTGAAACACTCTATCTTCATTAGAGATGCTTCACTGAAACTTCACTTTTACATCAGTTACATGTATATGTATTCGAAGAGCGCTTTGACATGCAAGTGAGAGGTTTTACACATCCTTCCAGGGCCTTTTTAAGCTTAACACTGGACATTTTTACAGTCTCTGCACAGACACAGAGTCAGACCACCTTAATTTGTTCAATCTACTGTCCCAAGCGTTTCGGGGCTCTTGGCAGAATCATTGGCACGTCTCTCGGTTTTTCCGCAGGCACTCTCAGTTCGTCTCGTAGGAAGACAGCAGCGCAGCGTCGACGGGCTCCATACAGGAAGGGCAAGTGAAGGAGCGCATGAGCCAGGCGTCAATGCAGTCCACGTGATAGATGTGCATGCAGGGCAGGAACCGGATCGGGTCGCTGTACTCAAAGTCCATCATGCAGATCACACACCTGTGGGCAGATGGTGAACATTTTTACATGCAGCTGGCTAAATTTAAAGGTGGTTTTCACTAGTGCTGTCAAACGATTAATTGCATCCCAAATAAAAGTTTTTGTTGACATAATATGTGTGTGTGTGCTGTGTATATTTACTATGCATATATAAATTCACAGACATGTATGTATTTAAGAAAATATGTTGTTTATATATTAAATAATTTTATATAACATATAAATGTATATACACATGTAAATATTTTCAAAATATATACATGCATGTGTGTGTATTTATATAAACACAATAAATATACAAAGCACACAACTTTGTAAAAAAAAACTTTTATTCTGGATGCGATTAATCGTTTGACAGCACTAGTCTTCACGTGTTTTCTGGACACCACGCACTCTTTGATCTTCTTGTCGGACGGCTCTGTGCCCGGGTCGAAGATCCCTCGGGGCAGATGTTGGATGAGGCCGATGCGCTGAGCGATACGGACCTGCTCCTCCTCCGTCAGCTGAGTTGCAAGCCGCGTCTGGCTGGGTGTGGGATGGTACACTGGCACCTGCGCCCGCTCCTGGGGTCACGAGAGCATTTGCTCACACATAATTAATACAATCCACATGCGGTTGGAGCACACAGAAGGGCTTATTAGAACTTCACACTCTTATAAATTAAGATTCTTTATTGGCATCGACAACCATGCAATCTTTTCAAAATAGGGACAAAACAGTTCTTCATAGTGGAAAAAGGTTTCTTAGAATATTAAAATCACACCGAGATAAAATGGTTCTTTTAAGAATTAACCACTGAAAGGTTCTTTGGGCAAAAAAAATAAAAAATAAAAAAGGTTCTTCTATAGAATCTGTGAAAACCCTCTTTTGGAACCTTTATTTTATAAAAGTGTGTAGTTTAACAAAATAAAAGAAATAACAAAAAATATTCAGTGACACTATCCTGTAAATGCAGCCATTAGAAGATATATCCATGCTGTATGTAAAGAATACGAAGATTAATGATTTTTTTTAAATGATTACATTTTCAAAAGATACATTTTATTTATTTTTTTGCCTTCTCACTCTCATTTTAGATTTCTATTATATGGAAATGACAGGGGGTGGGGAGATTAATTATTTAATTAATTTAAATTTAGAACATCCAAACTTTTCCTAAAAATAAAACTACATCATTATTCTTTTAATAGTTTTTGTAAAATTTTGCATTTACACGTCCAGAATAACTTATATATGTCAGACTGATCTTTCTTTCTGAATTCTTTCAAACATGAGAACACAAAGCAAGAAACGTTTGAATGCAACACAAATATATATATATATATATATATATATGTGTGTGTGTGTGTGTGTGTGTGTGTGTGTGTGTGTTCTTCTGTATTACGGTTGTTTTTATTCTTTATATCACATTCTCTGAACTGTTAAATAATGCACTGTCCTTTATTTATTTAAAAACCTATAAAAGAAAGCGTTATGTTGCAATTTTGTATTTGCAAGTACAGAGTACAGACGTGTTGTAATTTAAGGAAGCATTTCTTTAAAATGTATGCCAGGCTTTCAAAAACATGATCTGGCCCAGCTCAGAAACTTTATTTATTTACCTTTATTATTATTATTATTATTATTATTATTATTATTATTATACCTTAATATGGCATTATGTCATTTTAATACCTGAAGGACTATGTCCAAAACAGCCATGGCACATTTTTTCAGTCAGAGATCACAGTCCATACCAAAGATGCATATCTATGATGACAAACTGCATTTCTCAAAACCTGCTTACAGCAAACTTTTCCTGTTCCTTTTCAAATCGAGATCAGACAGTTGCATAGCCATTGATATTACTACTGTAACATATGGCACACAGTCCGAGCGTGTCTACAGTCTAGCCTGTGCTGAACACAGCAGAATGACAGTGTTGTGGTCTAGAAGCCTGTTTTTATTACCTGGTAGGGTGGCGGAGGCTCTCCTGGCAGACTCGCGCCCTCGGACTCGTTCAGCAGGGACAGATCATCAGCGCCTTGAAAAGACAGACAGTTCCCCATCGAGCTGAGCCTGCACCACACGACTAACCGTCCAAAATCAGGTCTAGGTGGCCTCTGAAAGACTCCCCAGTCTTCGGTTGTGTTTATGGGCCGTCGCTTCTACAGCCCGTTGTGTCTGATATCTGTCTAGTATGTAGAAAAACAAACGCGTCGCCAGCCAGCGGTCCGAATTTCACACACACAAGAAAGATGTTTAAAAGTGCGGGAATCCTTGAAAACCGATACGTCCCGGTTAGTTTAATGCTTACGGGTGTTCATGACATGCATGACATATAATATGCATTTATTATGGCCTGTACAGAGCAATATTTTTTAGGTAAGACCTCTTGACGACTCCATATCTCCTTTCATTGTTTACAAACTCATGGACCGGAAGTGGGTAGAGCTTTGGGATTGTGGTTATTGTAGTTTTTTGTACGGAACGCTGACGCAAACACCGAAACGACACAGTTTTGAACACAAGGAAACCCATTTCTCTTTTGCGCATCTTACATGATTCGAGAAGTCATTTAAAGTCTTCACTCCCGGTCCTTCACATACATGATTGTACATGAATAAAAGTTGTTTGTTTTGTTCAGAACAGCCAGGGAAAAAAATATAGCCTATTTTTGACTGCTGCAATTTAAAAAATAAAGGATGATTTATTTGTATGTTATTTTCATTACATTTTTTAATTACTGTAATTTTGTAATTTAAACTGTTTATATATATATATATATATATATATATATATATATATATATATATATATATATATATATATATGTGTGTGTGTGTGTGTGTGTGTGTCGTGGAAAACAATTGTATATAGCCTACTTTGAATCAATCAAAAATATAGTTAGTTAGATAGGTAGGTAGTTAGTTAGTATAATTAGTTTTCATGGTGAATCTTATGATTTTATTTGGTAAATTTCACATACACAAGACCAAAAGGAGTCATTTTAAACCATGTGTAAACCATTTTTTTGTTTAATGACTGATATTATTATATATAAAAAAGATATACAACCGTATATGCAAAAGAGTTAACTGAATAAAGATAACTGAAAAGTAAAACATTGAACTTGATATGATCTTTTTCCATTTACATTTAGTCATTTAGCTATTTATTTTTTTATTTATTTTCTAAATCCTCTGTATTATAGTGTTATTCTTTTTATTTCGATATTTTAAAAATATGTTTTATTTACATTTTTAACTTCAAATATGTATTCTGTGTTGTGTTCGGCGTAGAGCCGACTCTGGTTTAAATCAATAAAACACAAGAGGAAGACCAAACAGGTTTGTACAAGACATTGTCGCTTCAATAAAAAATAACTACAAGACAAAAAAGGGTGAGACAAAACACGATCATAAAGTTAAATTAAGAAAATTTTAGATTTGTCTCACTATCCATGTTATCTCTAAGGTCATTTTTATAATATAAATAAATGTCATCATGATTTGTATTTTTGGGTTCCTGCGTCCCTGTAAAGCGCGCACTCGAGCTGTCATTCCCCTCAGTTCCGGAGGGTGTCGCTGTGTCACAGCTCCTTCCTCCGCTCCGCCACCGCCGAAGAAAATGACGCAGCGCCCCTGACAGGCGTGTTTTTAGCCTGTTAGCTAGAGAGCTACATCACTAAACGCTTAATACCGGCCCCTCGCTTTCAAAGTCAAACATTTCCTCTGGATATAGAAGTGCTCAAAGGTCCCGAATCAAGAAGAAAGGAGAAGACAAAGGCAGAGCAGTCATGCAGATCACACTGAAGACTTTGCAGCAGCAGACCATTCAAATAGACATCGACGATGAGCAGACGGTATTTACGCACTTTCTTTCGCTCATCTGAATACGTTACATCAGGTGGAGGTACTCCGAGTGAATAACTGTTCACGACAGGAGCACATTTAGAGCGATTTAAGTGTCTTTTATTGAGTCTTTGGGGATCAGCTGATCGTGTAAGGCGATAGATGCTTGTCTGTAGAGTACAAACAAATGCAAGTCACGATGGTTAGTCTGTCAGGGGTATGTACTATAGAATAATATAGATTCACAGATTATATGTGACCCTGGAGAGCACAAAAGCAGTCATAAGTAGCGCGTGTATATTCGTAGCAATAGCCAACAATATATTGCATGGGTCAAAATGATCGATTTTTCTTTTATGCCAAAAATCATTAGCATGTTAAGTAAAGATCATGTTCCATGAAGATATTTTGTAAATTTCCAACTGTAAATATAATCAAAACTTAATTTTTGATAAGCAATATGCATCACTAAAGATTTGGACAACTTTAAAGGCGATTTGCTCCATATTTAGATTTTATTTTTTTTTTTGCACCCTCAGATTGTCAAATAGTTATATCTCAGAAAAATATTATCCTGTCGTAACAAACCACACATCAATGGAAAGCTTACTTTTTCAGCTTTTAGATGATGTATAATTGACCCTTATGACTGGTTTCGTGTTCCAGGGTAACGTATTTAAAGATTGTAACACCATTGTTATTACAGTATTATTAAAAGACAGGTTTGAAATAGATATCAGGGCATGTCTGATTGCTTGAATATCCATGTACGAATTTAATAATTCTGATTATGGTTTTGACTCAGGTGAAGGCACTGAAAGAGAAGATTGAGGCTGAGAAGGGCCGAGAAAGTTTTCCAGTAGCGGGACAGAAGCTGATCTATGCTGGGAAAATCCTGCAGGATGATACGCCCATCAAGGAGTACAAAATCGACGAGAAGAACTTTGTGGTGGTGATGGTGTCAAAGGTCAGAGATTTAACCGCTGACCGTCTGAATTAAGATCACAATCAAAAGATCTTAAGAATCTTTTTTTTTTCTTCTGTCCAGACGAAAGTTCCAGGATCGCCCTCTCCACCCTCAGAACAGCCCAAATCTGTCCCTGCTCCTTCCTCTCCCTCCTCTTCCTCCTCCTCTCCTCCCGTTCCAGCCCCTGCAGCCATTCCCATCCCCAGAGACGAGTGTTCAGACGACCCTCCTGCCACCGTCTCGCCTGCACAGAGCCCTGACCGGTGAGACTCAACCAGGATTCCTGTCAGAAATTGTATTTTTCTACACTGTTCATATCACTGTAGATATATGTTTGCATGATTGGACTGACTGCTTTAAATGATTGTCTATGTAAGAGCGAAAAGCAATTTATTAGTTATAAATAATCTTATATTTTACTTTGCTTCTATCATGTTCCTAATAATAAATAAATAAAAAAATCTGGTGAAAAATAATAAAATGGGATTAACTGTATTATCAAAATAAATAGATAGTACCCTGGTTATTTAATATATAATAATATTTGTTTTTATAAAGTATTAAATAGAATTTTTAAAAAGTAATTGAATATCGATTTAGAATTCTAAAATAGATTCATTATATATATATATATATATAGGCAACCTCTGCAATAAATAAACCATGAATCATAATCTTTGTTTTTTTTTTTCAGTGGCTCAGGTCTCGGGGCTGATGGGGAAGATGCGTCTTCAGCATTAGGTACTGAGAAAATCATGCTGCGAGACTGTCTTCATCAGCTTGATTCTGAAAACCTTGCTGATTAATTTGCAGTAAATGTGTGCAGGGTTGGTTTTTGTCTCAGATGTTCATGCACGTGTGTTTTGCAGTCAAAGGTCAGGAGTATGACGCCATGCTCACAAATATCATGTCTATGGGCTATGAGAGAGAGAAAGTGGTGGCGGCACTCAAGGCCAGTTATAACAACCCTCACCGCGCTGTGGAGTATCTGCTCAATGTGAGTGTGGCTATACAAGTACATGCTTTCCAAATGCATTTATAACACCAGTCACATTTGCTCTTTTTTTAGTAGTAGTATTATTCTTGTGTATGTTTTTAAGAGAGCTCCATGCATGTTTGTGCATCTGATGTACTGTTGTGTCCTGTCTCAGGGGATTCCTACCGTCCCGGTGCAGGAAACTAGTCCTGCTCCAGCTCAGCTCCCCACAGACACGCAGCCCGCAGAAGGTGAATAAATGTGCTTACAAAGGTGTTTATTCCCAAAAGAGGAAGCATCATTTTTAAAGCAATCTAAACTACCGTTCAAACGTTCAGACTCTCTTCTGCTCAGTAAAGAGAGAAATATTGCTAAATATTATCACAATTTAAAATAACTGTTTTCTGTTTGAATATATTTTGAAATGCAATTTATTCCTGTGATCAAAACTGATTTTCAGCACCATTATGATCCTTTAGAAATCATTCTAATTGCTGATTTGCTGCTCTTTAAATATTTCTTATCAATGTTGAATGCACTTCTGCTGCTTAATATTATTGTTAAAAAAAAACATAATACATTTTTCCTTAGGATTCTTTGATGGGATAGCAAGTTTACATTTACATTTTTGTTTACGGGTGATCACTTTTAATAGCCATTTAATTAGAATAAAATGCACATTTAAATGACTGCAATATTATGAATATATTGTCAGTATTCAGTATACTGCCCGTCCCTACCATGAAACAAACTGTTGAGTTGAGCGAGCGTCTGATGTTGTGTTAGGTGAGAATCCGCTGGAGTTCCTGCGCTCTCAGCCACAGTTCCAGAGCATGAGGCAGGTGATCCAGCAGAACCCGTCCTTACTGCCGGCCCTCCTGCAGCAGCTGGGACAGGAGAACCCCCAACTCCTGCAGGTGATCACACATCTCCAGCACAAAGCCTCACAGAGTCTGTTTGTGCACGCTCTCATGTCCTTTCCTCACTTTCATTGATGGCAGCAAATCAGCCAGCATCAGGAGCTCTTCATCCAGATGTTAAACGCACCGGTGGGTGAGGGTGAAGTCGAGGGTGGAGAGTTTGCTGATTTGAGTGCTCTCGGTGACGAGGCGGCACCTGAGAGTTACATCCAAGTGACGCAACAAGAGAAAGAAGCCATCGAGAGGGTGAGTGAACACCACTGATGAGAATGAGAAATGGTACCTTACCAGCCAGGTGAAACTGAAAAAGTTTAATTTTTTTATATGTTTTATTTTTTTAAATGGATTTAGATTTTGTTAACTCTTATAAGCAACTAATCTAACCTGTCTGTCTTTCTCTCTCAGTTAAAAGCTCTGGGGTTTTCAGAAGCTCTTGTGGTCCAGGCGTACTTCGCCTGTGAGAAGAATGAGAACCTGGCTGCAAACTTCCTGCTCAATCAGAATTTCGAAGACGAGTGAGAGTCGCGGAGAGCCCACGTGCCCCCTCCCCCGCCACCACACAAGCACTGCATCTACTCGGGACACCGGTTTCCCCCCATTATTTCTTTGAGTTTACAAGTCAAGGGGAGACTCGCAGACTGGTTGGGGACGGGGCGGATGCAATCACTCAGTGAACGAATTCCAATGGAATTGACGGCATTTGGGTTGAATGCACTCTAGCATGTTGAAGAAGTGTGCTTGCACGTGTGTATGCGTGTTCCCTTAGGGAATATTTGACTAAATAAGCATCAATTGAAAGCAAACGCTCTCATAGTAGTATTATGGGTTGTGAGGAGTTTAGACGTGGGCATACGCATTTGCTTGGTTGTTTTTAGTTGGGAAAAGGATTAATGATATATGTCTAATGGAGGATTTTATATATTTCTCTAAATCAGAGATATTTCTGTATTTCTCCCAGCACACACCTCTGAATGTGATAACAGCATTCAAAAATGAAACAATTAGTGCAAATTATAGCCTTTCTGTAACATTCTCAGCAAAGCAAAATACCTAAAATGATGCTGTTCTGTAAACGAATCCATATCATTTAGAAGAATATCATAATCCAAGTGATGATCGTTTTGAATGTACTTGAATTCAATTGTCCTATTTAAAGTCAACACGAAAGCTGTTTGTATTTGCAAGTTTAACAAGAAATCGAATTGAGCAAAATGTAGAACGGGACTCAAAAATGAAGGATTTGTTCCTTCTTGCCTGACATTTAAAAATATTTGGATGAAACTTTTTTTTTTTTTTTTTTTAATTTACAATACAATTTGTGCATAATTCCATGCATATATGCTTTAAGCATGTAAATAAAATCAATTTCATGTTGACTTTAAAAGCTTCTTATTTAAACTTTGATTTCCGTTAACTGTTGATGCAAAACAAATAAGGATAATTTTTCATGACATTAGCTTTGCTTATATTAATACGAGGACCAACCTGTATGTTAGCAAGAGGTTTTTGGCACACTAGAGCTCACTGCATTTCAGAAGCCAAAAGCAGAGACCTGTTACAGCATGATGATACTCCACCAGATTAAGTCCTGTCAAAGAGAGATTTTCTTGAATCATATTGGTGTAAAGCTGACAATGGGTTCCTCTGTTCATGTACTGAGAGTAAAGTCTTGTAACATTCACCTCTAAAAGCAGGTTCAGCAGAGGAAAAGAGCCTTTACATTGTTTTCGCTCATAGCAAAGAAACGCTCCTTTGTAATGTAGTAGCCAAACTGCCAGACAGTAGACTCTTTTTTTACTTATCAGCAGGCCTACATGAAGTCTGACTTAGTGGAATGACTTTAAAATAAATGGTCGTTTTTGTTAAATGCAATGCTTTCATTGCTGAATAATGTATTGTTAAATTCTTTCATGTATTAATGTGGTGGAAGTCAGCAGAGCTTTGTGGATGCAGATTCCATGTAGGCCTGTTTGTTAGTAATTAATCATTTGATTTTACTATAGCTTGAACTCCCCTGAGATCAATAAAATCTCATTGCAAAGAAAAGTTTCAGAGTGGCGTCAGTTTCTCACCATAAAACAAACCCATATCAGAATCTTTGTACAGTCAAGAACATCATTTATTCAATCAGGTGCTGCTCTTTACAAACATTTTAGTTTTTTATAATGGAAAAGAATCTGTAAATAACACATGCAGATTGCCAGAGGCTCTGTGGAGAGCGCTGGATCAGAGACGCTTCTGTACCAAAACACAAGCAAATCAAAAACACATCGACAGCAGAGACACAGATATTTAAGCGCAAGTAAATCGGGGCAGATTCTGAATAAATAAATGCAACTAAAGTTTCATAATCCTGACACAAGCCAGAGGGATGATTAATAATTCTGATTTTAGTGCTACTGACTCTTAATCACTTCAGCATGGTGTGCATGTCAAAAGTAATATACATTAATTAAAATAGCAATGGATTATTTTAATTAAGATGACCAAAGTGTCATACTATACATGCATAGCATCTCAATGGCAGCTGCTTGACTGGCACACCAAGAACAATAACTATATTAGCATCTACACTAACGTGCCAATAAAGTTCATGCTTTAGGCTAGTTTTGTCATCCTCCACTTTAAATCACCAAGGATGTATTCTGAATGGCTGTCAATGTTTTTTATTGTACATTAGCTGAAAATAAAAATTTCTGAAAGTAATCTCATTGATGTAATTATGTGCGGACTTCTCTATTCTTGTAAAATTAGAATGATCATTAAAACTTTGTAGTTATCATCCTTTATGCAACATTTATGCTTTATTTCTATATCCACTAAAAATTGTTCACTGCTGAAACATCTACTTTAATGATTAATATGGTGCTTACAAAAATGCATGGCTTGAAGTATTTTAAGTGGAGCAGCTGGGATTGAACTATTACTAGTCCAACCATTGACAACAAAGCTGCCGCCACATCTGGATCAGTACTTCTAAATGCAGGGCATTTTATTCGTAGTACACGGTTTTAAACGGTGCATAAGGTGCAATTAGCAAATCATCAGTCAAGTTCTTTAAACAGCTGGCCTCAAACAACCACTAAAAAGGTGCTTTAATTGCAGAGTCAACAGTGAGACTAACGGAAATAAATACAACACAAACAAACACGACAGAGCTACTGTGCATCTTCTGGTCCAGCGCTCTCCACCGACAGCCAAACAGATCTGGCACCAGGACTGCACCGCTTCCCAAGACACACCGGTACTGCTGGTCTCAGATGTAGGGAGGGTGAGCGGGTCGGCCCGGGTCAGTTTGTACTCAGAGCCCACTGCGTTTGACCGAAGAGCGAGACATGTGTATGATATAAACATGTGAAGCATACAGACAGGGATATAACATTAGAGTTTACAACATCTTGCTCAAGAGAAAAAGGTTTAACATTGTTTTCATCAAAAGTAGGGAGAGGGAGGAAAGATAAGGATAGACATCTACGGTGCCAAGAGCGAGAGACTAATAAAGACAGAGGTACAGAGAAAAAGGGACCCAATTTTTTTCTTTTTTTGTTGTCTTTTTAACTTTTTTTGTTCCATCATTGTACAATAAAAAGAACGAAATCACATCCATTTTCTTGTAGTACTATATACTGTGAATACGGCTTGAGAAAGCTCAGAAGGAGGAGAGACGGGTGTTCATCATTTACAAGATGGTGTCTGTGAACAAAAGGCACTTTGAAATCGGACAACCTTTAAATGCTCACCTATACACTACAGCACGAACACTATGGGAGCTCATTTACATACAGGAAGTGTTTCCAGGACGATACGGGGCAGCCGTGGCGCACTGATTTTTTTTTTTTTTTTGCCTCTCGACTCGAACCTTGTGTGTTCTAAACTACGACTAACGAAACCCTACTCACATTAACATCGACACGATCTCATCTAAAGGAAGCAGAGATTTGGAGCAAATGTGATCTGATTGCTTGTGACGAACCCTCTAGCTGTGACGCTTCATTTTGGCCATTCCTCCAATCAAAACACACTTTTCTGCATATTCATCAGGTATTTCGGTGCATTCAAGTCCTCCTGGGACATTTGTATTTATGAGGTGCGAAGTCATTTTTAACTGCAACATTACAAGTAATGTGCATCACGTTTGTTTTTAAACGTTTTTATTCAATTTATGAAGGTGCAATTGTTATGCATTATATCTGAACGGTGGAGTACTATCGTAATTTATTACGGAACTTTATTGTAAATGGAAAACATAATTTCAAACACTTTAACAACCTTACCGGTAATTACAGATGCTGCATTCCTTGCGGTGCCCAACTCAAATACAATCTTTCTGACAAACGTGAACTTGAATGCACCATTTATCTAGACATTTGAAGGAGTACGAAGGGGCATTGCTTTCTTAAAGGTTGTAGTAAAATGCCTTTTGTCAGAACCAAAATATATATATATAAAAATCTGAACCCCCTTAGTAAATACAAAAGAGAAGAAGAGAGAAACAGAGGCTCGTTTAACTTGTCTCGTCAGAAACAGTCGTTCTGGTGTGGTATTATTTGCGCTTGAGTAACAGAAGCACCAGTATTTTTTTGTTGTTGTTGTTGTAATACATTTGCTTTTGTAAAATCGTTCCTTCGGCCCCCACCCCTAAAATAGTTTAAAAACAAAAGCTTACAAATAAAACATTAAAAAAGATAAATGAAAAGTAAAAATTAACTTCCCCGCTTTAACGTTTACAAAGACTGGGATTCTTTTTGTGGCCCTCGTGTTTAGAGTCCAGGAGCTTGCAGACTTCAACTTTTTTTTTTGTTTTTTTTTTGTCTTTTTTCACTTGCTTCGCTTTCTTAAAAATCTGAAGACAGACAGATATCTACCCAACACATTGCACACGGCTCAGTCCACATAGAACTTTTTTTATCTCTCTCTCTCAATAATAACACTTTTCAACAAAGAGAATTTGTGTTTTCTCTGAAAAATTCTGTTTCTGGTCTGAAGGTGTATTTGTGTCCTGGTTTTGATCTGTGTTTTTTTTTTTTTTTTTTTCACTGACCTGATACGACAGTTCTGGCGGTTCTGACGAGATGATCTGATGTTTTTGGGTTTCATATGTTTGGATGTTTTCCGACGACATCACTGACTCGGGTCAAAGATCAAAAAATAACTAGACTGCCATAGAGCTCATTTCACAGCGGAAGAACTATACATATGTCCATATATATATACACACACACAGTATGAGTACGATATGTTCTGGATAACATCTATCTATAAATATGATGTTTGCAGTTGCTCATATGCTGTTTGCCAAGCCCATGACACATACTGTACATATTTTCTGTAGCTTATACATGAAGTGAAGACCCTGAATTGCATGTAAAGGGGACACCGAGGCACTTTGATGTGTTTCAAGTGGATGATGAAATCGTCAGCTCTCAGCCAATCAGAGTCCCTGACCATGTGATTGACAGCCAGGCAGTCCAGTTATTTAGTGAGGTCAGTGGTTACGAGCATTTTCTTTTTCGAGTTTATTTAAAATTTAAACATGCTGTACTTTAAATAGGATGCATGTTGTAAAATCATGTTTGATAGAGGGATTCGAGTTTAAAGGTTTCCCTTTGTCCTTTAAGGAAGTGGGTGTGTGTCATAGTGCAATGTTTGTGTATGTGTGCATGTATGTACTTTAGTTGAGCACTGTGCTGATAGGCTAAATGAAATGGCAGCCGTGAGTAGATTGTCGTGCGAGTCAATCTGTACGGGTGAACTGAAACGGAAAAAAAAAAAAAAAAGCGGTGGTAAAGTTATGAACAAACTGTAAAGTGATGGAAGGGCAGAGCACTGTCGACATAATAGCCATCAAAAACATCTAATTAATGAAGCTCTAAAAGGAAAACTTGAGATTGTCTGTTTGTTAGTCACATTCTAGTTGAAGGAGAGCTGATCTTAACCTGTAACTCGGAAAAACAAAAAAGCACAATTCCACATGCAGTTCGATATGCCGGAGCAGAAGCGGCTACGTTATGCAAACTAAAATCGCACAAAACCAGAAAACAAACACAAGTGAAAGGGTGAATGTCACAAAAACACATCCAGGTCACATTCCAGAATCAAAATAAATTAATTAAAAAAAATTATATTTTACAAAATGAAACTGAAGCCTAGTTTTGGCTCACTGAGATTGCTTGCATTGTGACAATATTTTTATGACAATTAAGCATTTTCATCCAGAATTCTCGTTAGTAAATTAGTAAAAGTAAATTATGGATGAAAAGGTTATTTATTATTATTTTAGATTTTATTTAATTTTTTTGCATTAGCATTTCAGAAAAAATTGCTTTGTTTTTATGACCATTTCACAATAAATAATTATTAATTAAATAAGCTTTTTTAAAAAAATCACATCTTATTTTATTATGTCTGTCTAATTTTGGTTTTGGGGCAATATATGACCTGAATTTTTATTTTTTTATTTTTTTGACATTCACAAAAAAAAAAAAAAGTACTGCAAAACCAAACGCAAAGTAAAGCAGAAGAAGCCCTTGTGTGCAGGGCTGACTGTAGGATATGATATGATGCACAAGCACTCCAATTGATCGATGGTGCCGAAGAGGTCAGCAATGGACGCGCCAAAACCCTCGTTAGTTCATGCTAATCGGTTTTATGACTCAAATCACTGGCCTTTTAATTCATAAACACTACAAAATGAAAAAAGTTTGTTGAGTCACAAGCTTGACATTAAAGTCACTGGTGCTTGACCCTTCCCTTTCCTGTGATCAGCTGTCTGTCTACTCTATATGATGCTGTGTAGTGCTGTCGCTGACGTGTGTGTATTGCTCTGCTGGTACTCATCTGTTACAAAACATGAGACTGACTCCAAGCCCAAAGCTTCTGTCATCCCTTATCATTAATCACATAGTGCATACGTTTGGGTGAACTGCACTCGGTTAGTGTTATCTGTTGTTTCGCTCACAGTCTATTGCTTGGTGAACAGTGAGAGGATGCCGAGTTCACACTGCACTGGAGGGCGTCACCGAAATCAGCAAATCCAGATTAGGAAATGTAAGCCTGAGCCAATCAGAAGGCTCCATCCAATCACACGTGTCCGACATCATCCAGGTCACATGTCCGTTTCAAATGTCCCTTTTCAATGATTTCATGAATAGAGTTCTGACTAGGAAGAGATGGATTTCCTCACCATGGCATATGACTGGTGGATGAACAAATTAAAGAAAGGTAGATGGGATTGGTCAATGTGCTGGATGTCTCGGGAACACGATGAAGACGTCGGTGTGTTGTTCCTATGTTTGGTTCTCCGAGCTGTCCAGACTGGCAGGGTAATGCTGAAGTCTTCCAGATCCCTCATCCCAAAGAGGGTGTCAGCGGTTTGGGGAATGGTGTGTGTATTTGTGCGTGTGTTTGTGTGTGAGAGAGACTTTACAGGGGGGCGTGTGGGGAAGTTCCATACTTAGCTTTGTGACTCCATTTCCAGTTTTCATTGTGGATTTGTGTCTGTGTGGTTTATGAAAAGTCTCGTCAAAGGAACCATGACTGAAAGAAAAGGAAAGTAATGAGAGTCATTTTCCAAATAACCTTAGTTATGAGTTTCATAACCACATTTTTAAATGTCTGAGTAAAAGAGTTTTCTTAAAAAAATAGAAATTGTTTGCTTAAACAGGGAAATTCTGTTCATGTACTCATACTCATGTCCCAAAACGTTCTCTCTTCCATTGAACATTTTTTAACAGAATTTAAGTTTGCAATATGTGAATATACACAGACTTGCATGAGATTTGAAATATACAGTGGACGGATTTAAGGGGAGAGTTTTCAGCAAATAATGACTGTGTTGGAAAGCTTGAACACAGTTTGGAGTATAAATGAATACTTTTATTCAGCAAGGATGCACTATATTGACCAAAAGTGACAGGACAGACTTTTATAATGTCGGTAAGCAAAGTTCTCACAAAAATGTTTTCAACCTTGCTAATAATGATGTTTCTTGAGCAGCAAATCAACACATTAGAATGATTTCTAAATGATCATGTGACACTAAAGCTTTGCATCACAGGAATAGAAAACAGTTCATTGAAATTAAATTAATTCTGTCATTTTGATCAAATAAATGCAGCCTTGGTGATTATAAGAGATTTTTTTTTACGAACTTTTTAAAGTTGGTAAAGGCAGAAAGTCGTGGTTTTGGAATGACATGAAGGTAGGGACAGTATATGAAAACTATTCAAAAGAATGTTTACTGTTGAGTGAACCATTCCTGACAGTTTGACATTTTTATCAGTGCAGTGTGACAGTTCTCAGAATTACCACTAGAGTACAGTGGACACAATATAAACACTCACACTATGTCTACAGACCAGCTCAGAAATCTCAGTGTCGCTGCTTCCCCGCAAAATAAATGCTTAAACAAAGCTACTGCTGATTTTAGTATGGTATCTAGAGAGAAATACTTGACTTAAGAAGTTTGCTGATGTTTGACTCACTAAAAGTTCTAAAAAGAAAATCTGTGGATCCCTGCGGGACTTATATTATCTTTCTCTCTATTTCTCGCTGTAATGCTCAGTAGTGCTGTCCATCCATTTTCTGAAGTTCTCTCCTGTTGAAGTTCATGTTCAGCTACCTATGACATCATGTCTGGTTGCTGAGGGCAACCAGACAGTCAGGACGTGACACCCTCTCTCTCTCTTTCCTCAGTATGTCAGACTTTCACTCTTGCATGGAATCGCATGTTAAAACTACTTTTAACACACGTGAACTAAACCAATGCTCAGTCCGTCACAGCACCTCCATCTGAAATTTTTTTAAATGGTTTATTCATCAGTTAGAAAGTAAAAAACGAAGGATAGTACAAGGAGGATAGTACAAATGACCCTCTCACTGACTGACAAATCTTACCGAGCCCAAACTTAAAAAGACTGAAACTTAGAAAGTCACTGTATATAACTGTTCTAAAAGTAATGCAAAACGAGACTTTCATTGCTGGTAGATTTTCTAATTCAACCCGCCTTTAGCAGATGAGGCATTTTGGATGCTGCGAGTGTGTAAATGTTTATGCAGGACTTTATGACAGAAAAAAAGAGGACACTGTAAAGTCATACTTACTTTCTTACACAATAAATCTGATGAATCATAAGACATTTGGTTTTGGAATCAGTGAGGAGGAGGAGGAAACAATTGTTTCCATGTGTACGGTCTTATTGTTAGTGCTTGTGGTTTTGGTAGCTGGTGCGAGTAGGAACACAGCCACAAAATCCATTTGAAATGATCAGCGTGTCCCTCAGCAAACCCCCAGAGAGCCGCTGACTGCTACCAAACACACGCACATAACAGGGCTCAGACCCACGATACTCGCTGATCAAAAACACATGATTGATGGATGGACTGAAAAGGCTGCTATTTTCAATTTAAAGGAATATTCTAGGGTATTTTCCACTTAATGTCTACGCACCACATCTTTAGCATGATGTTGCTGATGAGCACAGACTCATCCGTCAGCGTGTATATACAAACAGGACATGATTTTACAGTAAATACACTTTCAGTGGAAGCCTACCAGACAAACCGGCCTGAGGGTCTGAACACAAAAATGTGCAGCAGCTTGTATTTGTGTTTGAGTGAAATAAAAATGGACAAAATGCTCCGCGGCTTGCTTGCGAAACTTCAACTGAAACTGTATTTACTGTAAACATGTTTCCCATTTGTTTATGCACGCATTTTCAGTGGTAAGCCAATCAACAGCATGCCACACATGTCCCTAAAGTAAATCTGCATGTATGCATGTACCTGAGTCTGCTGTGGGATGTTCAGAAAGTTGTTGTCCCGTGATCCGATGCCGACAAACCTGTTGGAAGCTGTGGAGCCTGGCGCTGGGTATGCTGCTGGGACACACACACGTCTGTCAGCATTCACAGCTGTGATGCTTGTGTTTGTTTTGTAAAGATTTCAATAAGAAGCTTGTATTTTAATTACTGGCACTAAAATGCAAAATAAACAAGTGACTTGAAGGTGAAGTGCACATTAGCGGCACTAAATGGGGTTGCAATCTGTTTGAGTAAATCAAGGAGTCAAGGTTTGGCTGCATAGCACTGGCCATTTAGCACCTGCTGGTCAATTACGAAACTACACAATTATAAGAGCAAACTATCTATTTTAACATTCAGAAGTTTTACTTTACGAGTCAGTAACCAGCAGGAATGGGACATACAGATTGGAATTATTATTTAATATTAATTATATTAAAAAAAAATTTAAATAAAAAATATTCTTAAATAGTAAACCTTGAATTCTAGTAGATGTTTTGATGCTGCTGACAGATTGTTTTTGGAAACATCTAATGGACTTTATGTCTTCTGCCTCCTTTAATGACACAGCTTAGGATATTCACTATTGAAAGGCTTGGCACTAAGAACCCATAATCAAACATAACCAAGTGCACCAGCCAAAAAACTGTCATTGAGATGAATGGGAATGGTAATGGATAGATTTCTCTAGGTATTGGAGTCCTTCTTGGACCAAAGGCAGACAGAATGAATGCCTGATATATATCTGAAATCTATGTCTGTCGCTGGTTGCACAAAATCTTAACAGTGAGTTACACCAGCATCAACTGATTTGTAGAAAATGGATTACTTTCCTTGGAGTACTATAATAACTAAATTTGCACGCTCAATATGAGCTCACATGTTTGTGTTTCAATAAATGGCTGGAGCCATTTATTGATGCCATGAAGATTAAACTGGAGTTTGGGATCAAGGATTTGAAGGAAAAATTGTTCAGATAAGAGCTGTGCAGGTGTGGGAGGAAAAAAAAAAAATCTGACTCTCATTTAAAAATGACAATTAAAAAAAAACATTCAAACATTTTAAAATTAAATTTTAAATTCAAATATTAAATTCAGGGCAGTTGTGCAGGGGTTGGGAAGGGGGTCATTTGAACAAAAAACAAAAAAAAATCAAACATTTTTGAATTCACTTTCAAATTCAAATTTCAAATTCAGGGCAGTTTTGCGGAGTGGACTCCATGGAATATGAGGAGCATTTATATGTTTGCAGAAGTGTTTAAATGTGTTTGTGTGTGTGTGATTTTCTTAATATGACTGAAAAAGGCTGCTGCTGTGTGGAAAAGCACCGAAAGATGGAAGGTAAAAAATGGAGGAATACAACAGGTTGAGACCGATACACCATTCAGTAGATATGAAATGAACGAATGAGAAAAACACAGAAAGAAAAAGAACATTCACAAGTGAGAATGGAAAAAAAAGAAAGGGGTGATCTTCTCAAAGGTTGGCTCAACCAGGCTCCTCCTTCCTGCCCACCCGCCCTGCTGACAGCACCCGACACACACACATCCCAAGCAAAGACCCACAACCCAGTGCCGCCGCTCTCACACACTGCCAGACACATTACAAATCCCTTCACCTGCACGTCTACACACATTTCCTTTTTGTATTTAGCTTGAAGTGTCAATGGAAAGGCGCTCTCGCTGAATGTGGGGCGTCATTTTTTGTTTGTTTGTTTGGAGTCCATGCCAGCTGCCCTGAATTTGATCTCTTGAAGGAAGAAAAGAAAGAAAGGAAAATGAAAAGTGAGAGTGATGAGGAGGGAGGCTGATCTATGGGAATGATTGGCTGATGTTCTTGCTTGGTTTCAGCCAATGAGAGGCAGCGGAGTGTCTCCATCCCCATTCAATTGCAAAAGTCACTGACTGATTGCAATCGGATAAATAAATGAAAAAGCAGGATCAAAAGGGAATCGTATGAGAAAAATGAACAAAGAAAAAAGTCAGATGGAGAAGAGCAGGGCATCTAAAGCCAGAAATGTACTTCACGCAAGTATGCAAACAGGAATGCATGATCTTTTACATATTATTAGTGTGTTATTGTGGCATTAACAAATCTGGGTACTCAAGAGGGCACGAGAGTTTCCTTAAAAAAGCCAGTTGTTTTATTATCCAGCTAAATATAAACATGTCACTAGTTTAACTACCTACAATAACTTTGAGAAAACCGACCGTAAAAGATATTTTGCCCGCGATCCACTCTGAAACCTTTTGAAACGCAGCTAGAACTATTTGCGTACTTGCGTAGGGTATGTTTCGGGCCTAATGGTCAAAAGTCGTGGTTCTATCACTCAAAGAGTTGATGCAGCGGTAATGGGGCATTTCGAGGGCTCTGGTGGGTCTGGTGCTTGAGCGGACACTTACAGGGCGAGGCCGGAGAGCCGACTCCGCTCTCGGGGTGTGTGTGGCTGGGTTTGTGCTCGGGCAGGGGGAGGGGCATCGGCACCGGCCGCGCTACCGGAGGAGGTGGCAGCAAGAAGGAGCCGGGCAGTTTGCTCTGACCGCTCCCGTTAGGCTGCAGATACACACACACACACATACAGATGGTGAGGGGGTGAAAGAGGCACACACGCGCGCGGACACACACACACAGATACATGTGGAGGCGTGCAATCACAAAGGGTGAGATTGGAATGTTACAAACGTACAAAGACATTCAAAAATTAATAAACATACACAGAGTTACTAAAGTGTCATGAAACATGCCATTTTAGTTCAGATCGAAAAATGTAAAAACAAAGGGAACAGCAAACACACACCTATTTCACTAACAAACTTTTTGCTAAACTCCTTGTAAAATTTGATTCGGTCTCCACAGTTAATCATGCTACTGCATTTTCTTTTTTTAAAAGGCATTCTCTCCAACCTACATAAATTAAAAAATGATATATGTCTTTTTTTATTTTTATTTTTTTTATTATTACATTTATTAAATTATTTTTATTTAATAATGTTATGATTATCATGTTATCATATTTGAATTAAATATCTATTTTCAATAATCCATACTGTATAGGTAAATGGGGACTGGGGCTGCGAGCCACAAAAAGGACATAAAAGCATCATAATAGTAGTTAATATGATGTACATAACATTTCCATTCTTAAATCTTATGATTTTTCATGATTTAAGTTTCCCCTTATTTTTGGAAAATAATATAATTTAATATAAGGAATGATTAGATATGGCTTATAATGTGTCCTACACCACTTTTCAGATCACTTTCACGATACAGATCTACATCATATCCATACCATGAATCTTTGACTTTAAACCCAGAGGAAGAAAAACATAACATACAATCATTGTAGACACTACCACATCTGTTTCAAAAGTGTTTTAGTGTTTCATGACACTTTGTATAACAAATGAGGCGATGAAACTGAAATCAAATCAAGATAAACGGAGACTGTCAAGTGTTAGATAATGAAGAGAAAGAGAAAGGAAGAGAGGAGTAAGAGAGAGGGACTTTAGCAGAGATGTGTGTCAGTGTGTGTGTGTGTATGTCCACTGGTGCTGTGTGAATCATGATGGTGTGTGTGTGTGTGTGTTACCTGTGCCCCCGGCTGCCCCGAGCCATCAGCACAGACGAACTGGACGAACTCTTTGAGTGGGTCCTGATGGTGGTGATAGCGGATGGTGGGGTGGGTGAAGTAGGGACTGGACTGCTGGATGATGGAGGGAGCAGGAAAATGAAGGGCAGAGGCTGAGGCACGCGGACTCCCTGAGAAAGAGAGAGAGAAAGAGTGAGTTAAGTGTGTTGTAGACACAGTGTATTGTGCTATTAGAGTTATTAGAATTTGTGTGTGCTCATATAAACCTAAATTCTTAGACTTTGTCTCTCTTTAAATGATGTCCTAACCTTAATAGAATATCACAAAAAAAAAGTAATATTTTGGCTTTTATTAATCCTCTTTTACAGAGGTATTTTCCATTTAATTAATGTGTATTGGGATTGGGGCTCCAAAAAGGAAGAAAAAGTGCCAGAAAAGTCATTTATATGACTCATGTGCTACATTTTAAGACTTCTGAACTCATACTGAACTAACTTTTTAAAACTCGTACTGAAACCTCCTTAAAGACTCTCAGTTTCATGTTTAATTAAAAAAATGATTAATTAAATAGTCTTGGGTCAATAAGATTTTAAAAATGTTTTTGAAAAGAAGTCTCTTCTGCTCAGCAAGGCTGCAATTTTTTGCTCAAAAATACAGTAAAAACTGTAACATTGTGAAATATTGTTACAATTTAAATGAGATTTTTTTTCTATTTGAATATATTTAAACTAATTTATTCCTGTAATGCAAAGCTGAATTTTCAGCATCATGACTCCAGTCTTCAGTGTCACATGATCCTTCAGAAATCACTCTGATATGCTGATTTGCTGCTCAAGAAACATTTCTGATTATTATTATCAATGCTGAAAACAGTTGTGCTGCTTCATATTTCTGTGGAAACTTTTTTTCCCCGAGGATTTTTTGATGAAAAGAAAGTTCAAAAGAACAGCAATTTATATGAATAAAATCTTTGGTAAATTATTTTACTGTCACATTTAATGAATTTAATGCATCCTTGCTTTTGAGCAGAAGTGTATGTCTTCAGAAGAATGGACTACATTAACAGTGTCTTTTTCTTTTGTCATTTGTGCACCCTGATAGCTCTAGTCCCCATTCACTTCTACTGTATGAAAAAGAGCAGCCTGGACAATCTGCATAACATCTATTTTTGTGATCCACATAAGTCATACAGGTTTGAAACAATATGAGGATGAGTAAATGACACAATTTTCATTTTTAGCTGAACTGTTTCTTTAAATGCCATTTTCTCCATACTCCTTTTCCTCTTTATCTATCTTATCCTGTCCTTCTTTTTTGTCCATCTCCAACTCCCTCTTTTTCTTCAGTCTTTTCTTTTTTTTTTGGTGCTTCTTAATCTCATTAGGTACTGGGCAGGAGCCAGGCGCTATGGGGTGCCAACAAACACACACACACACGCAAGCAAACGCACTCATAAACGCCCTCACACACAAACAAATCGGTATCTTCTCAATCTCCACAAGAGTTATTCATCACTCACAAAAGCAAACCACAGTTTCTCTTTCACAACAGCAGCCAACATCCATCCATATCTCACACAAACGCATTAGAAACGGCAGCGACTCATGTGCATGCAGTCTGCCCTCGTCTCCCGGCTTAACGCAAACCTTGCTTTTTCCACCGTCTTGACTCTACATAAACATTCTAACCAGAAGAGTCTGCTGGAGAAAAACTTCCATAGTCACACGCACGTTTAATCCATTTAAAGCTGCCGCTCTCTGTCCCGCTGACCTTTACTTGATTAGGGCTCGCTGGCTGCAGCCGGACCCGAACGGATAGCGCTTTTCCCAGGGCCATCGGATGGGATTAAACATCCGGGACGTCAGGGAGAACACGGGAGAGAGCTTTGAATCGCTCTCCTTTGGGTGGGAATGGAGATGTTTGGAGCAGCCTGCGAGAGTGCGGTCTTAATGCCTCTGAATATCATCGTTTTACTGACGGGATTTTCATGGTGCTCCGAATGCGCCTGCCAAGAAGAGCCCGATAAGAGCACCCCCTCCCTCCCCCCATCATCACCCCAACATACACATGCTCTCCTTCACATTTTGTCCTGTGCCAACAGGAATGACAGCATGTATGAATAACAAGCAACATGCTCGCTAGCTAATTTAAAAAAACGGAGAGAGCGAAACATAGTTTTTATATACGATTCTCTTAGCCATGCATCTGTTACACATTGGGAAGCTTTCTAAACGTTTCCTCATGGCTTCCCCGTTTGCGTCTCCATCCCTCTCCTTCTCTTTTCTTCAACGGCAAATAGTCTCTGGTAATTCACAAGGAAGTTGAAATGAGAATGAAATGAGCGAATCACGTCTCTGACATTCAAATGAGAGCTCTGCACACTGTTGTTTAATTGTTAAATGAGTAACGTTCATCACAAAGAGCAGTACGAATGTCCTGGGAATGAAGGAAAATGTCAGATCACAACAAATATTTTTAGTAGGGATTCTGGTTCCAATCTGATTCTTTTAACAATTCCGATTCATTATTGATTCTTTTTAGTTATTCTGAACAGTAAAATTTTGTGGAAAAATAAAAACAGTTCTTCCTGCATTTACTGCCCTCAGCAGCTTGTTGCCAAATTATCAGATAATTTAAGATTTCAACAGAACAGACATAACAAATCAGAAATAATTTAATATGATTTTTGCAAAATGCTTGAGTTTATAGTTTAACGATAACTGAAATAAAACAAAAAATTGTCTTAGAAACCTTAAGAACAACATAACAGTATTCTTCTGTGTATTGTGGAGTCAGAGACAATTAATTAATAACTTGTAATTAAATTTTTTTTTTGATTGATTTTAATTCACTAAAAGAACCGACTCATAAGAGTCACTCATAAGGCTACACAGATTTTAGTAGCAAATACAGCTAAACAGTGGTGCAAGAAACACTGTCAGAGTATTTTAGTATGGTTTTCATCCACACCGCACATTCATCAACTGTTAAAGAGAACCAAAATTCATAAAAAATAGATAAGAATTGATTCTTTAACCCAAACAAGAGTTTCAAACTCCACTGTATGTGCACAGGATTCACAGAATATTTTACATGATATCTTCTATGATTAAATGTAATAAAACGTAGATCACACATTCAAAGAAAATCCAGAAAAACACACTTGAGAAATGGAGGTAAAAGCTGTGGATGAAATGATGATGATGAGAGAAGAGAGGAAAAGATGGAGAGCAAGAGGGAACGTGGATGGATGGTGTCGTTCATGAACTGTGGCAGCTCCGGACTCTCTCTGTCTCTCTGCCCAGCCAATCAGAGGCCTCCATCAATATCCCCGCTGTTTAGAGCCAATCAAATGCCACTGAGGGCAATTTTGGACTAGTGTGGTGCCATAATGGGACTTTTGGACCAATCAGAAGCCTACGCTGCAATCTAATACTTAAATCCCTCCTTTCCCCCTCCATTCTGTCTCTCTCTCTCTCTCTCTCTCTCTCTCCCTGCTGGAGTGTGTCTGTCTCACCTGGTCTCACGCCTGCCAGCATGGGCAGCGGGTGGTGTGTGAAGGCCATTCGGGGGGACCTCGTCTGTGCTGACAGGGCGCTGAAATCGAATTTCCCCGCTGGCTTCTTTAGAGACCCAGGAGAGGACAGCCCTGCCAGAAACCACACGTCAACAACAACAACAGCACACACACCAATCAAACACTCACTGGCTGACCAGCTCAACTAACTAACTCAACTACTCCTTAAAAGATCATTGTTGGTTTTGAAGGGATTCAATATGTACTGGTCATTTTTGCTAGAACTTTAACAACAAAAATGTTTATATTTCATATAGTTGATATTTTTATATTATTATTATGTAATTTTTGGATAATCCAATGAATTTAATAAAATATACTTCATATTAGATTATGTTCTCTGGTTCTTTGGAACTTGATCAAAGAGTTCTTATATTTTTTGAATAAAAATATTAATAATAAATATGCAATATAATATAATGAATTATTTTTGCTATAACATTTTTTATATTTTCATTACTATTTGGTAATGTCAATTTTCGAATAATCTAGTAAATAAAACAAAAGATACTTCATATTTTATATTTATTTGGAACTTGAGTTCTACAAGTTCTAATATTTTCAATATTTAAAGTAATACCTAATAATAATATAATGAAGATTTTCTCATTCATCAGTGTAAACACAGCTTCACATTACAAAACACTCAAATTTAATGACTGAAAACAGTGTTATTAATATTATCAAATTGATAGTTCTGACTCTAAAATCTGATTGGATGAACCACATTGCAAAATATCCGATATTCACACACCTGTGAACAAGTTGCGACATTGCTTGCCAAGCGTAAACAACTAAACTCAGCTTCACAACTCCTTTAAAAAACAAGTTATTCCTCGTCTTGACTTGTTTAGGTCACGTTCTGCTTTGTATTTTCACATTCCTCCACGTTTCTTTGCTGCCCTTAATGTGTAAATAACGTAAAGCAGTGCTATCCACAAATAGCCATGCAAATATAGCCTGTAGCTGTACAAACGTTTACACATTTCTACCATCGCACAATGTGTATTATATAGCGTCATACCACCCAACCGTAGTCTTTTGTAAGTGTTCCTTAACTATTAAATTAGCAACACCTCAACTGGTTCAATCCATCACCAGAAAGAAGAAAGAGAGATGAAAATAACATGAAAAGGTGAGAAATTGCAGGAGAAAGTGATAACAGAGCAGGGATGGCTCATAATTGGAAGATAACCAAAACACACACACACACAGATAGAGAGTCCTCCTGGCACCCATTGCTCAGTGTTACTCATACACACACACACACACACACGCTTAAACTTCACTTCAGTTCGATGCTATTTTTTCCTCTCTACATTACAAGGCATTAAATCCCATTTCAGCTTAATTCCCCTTTCTCAGTTCACTTTCGACTGCATTTGTTCTCGCATGTGTGTATGCGTGTGTGTGCCAGAGAGAACACCCTTGCGTGTGGGAGTGTGCAAATGCGTGTGAAAGTGTTAAGTCTGTATATGTATATTTATCACAAAATGTGTACACACTCTCGCCTCCTGCTTCTTTTGAAATAAGAATTTGATGTACTATAAAAATAATATATTCAAAGATTCTCAGTGCAAAACTTCTATGAATGCCAGCTAATTCATTTTTAACTAAAAAACTAAACTAAAAACTAAACACGTACAAAGGCTGCATTAATCTGATCAACGATTATTACAATTTAAATTTGACTGATTTCTATATATTTGAATATATTTTAAAATGTAATTTATTCCTGTGGCTAAAGCTGATTTTTCAGCATCATTACTCCAGTCTACAGTCACAGGATTCTTCAGAAATGATTCTAATATGCTGATTGGCTGCTCACAAACCATTTATCATCATCAATGTTGAAAATAGTTTTTTGTGGAAACCATGATACTTTTGATCAATTTTTTTTTTTTTTTATTCAAAAGAACAGCATTTATTTTAAATGGAATTTTTTTGTAATATTACACATTTCTTTAGTCACTTTTTGGTCAATTTAATGCATCCTTGCTGAATGAAACTATTAATTTCTTTTGAACAAGTTTATGACATGTACTAGCTAACTTGCACCATGCTAACCAGTCAAACGTTTACCAACTGGTTAACAGTGTAAGGGTCAGAGGAAGGCGGGAAAAAATGATTGTGCAAAACAAAATGATACTTCTGGTGCTGGAAACCTCTGCATAAATGTACATAAGAAAAAAAATGAACGCTTTTCTTAAAAATGTTCAAAAGGTTTGAAATGAAAAGCATTGCTTTCTGATTATGACATTCACACACAAATGCAGAGCAGATGTCTCCTACTACTGTAGATACACGGAAGCGCCATCTGGGACCAGAACACAGACTGAGAGTGTGTGTACGTGTGTATATATGTGTGTGCGGCTAATGCGTGGACAGAAGGTGCACCTGTGTAGTGCATTTTCTCAGTGTTTGTTTGCGTGTATGTTTCAGTTGTCCCATCTGGGCTCTTCTAACACTACTAGCTGATTGTGACCACAGCCATCATTTAGTTTAGTGTCTAACATAGTGGTAAAGGCAAAAGCACCCATTGTTGACATTAATCCTTTTATAGTATACTGAATAATACTGAGAATTATCATTAAAAGTAACTTTAATGACATTAAACAAAAAAAGTTATCCAATATGTGGGTGACAAACAGACTAAACAAGCAACACAGTCAACATCTGATGCCCTGCTGCCCTGACACTAACCTGTCTACTCCTACTACTTGTGTACATGTGTAAGTGTGTGTAGTATGTATTCTAACCATGGTAAGGAAACTGCACACCATCATTTTCATGTTTTATCTTCCTCTCTTGAACACTCGTCAAATGGTGCTGAACTGCAACTGGAGAAGGGAATTATTAACACAAGAGGAGAGAGGAAGAAGATCATGAACATAGTGCAATTTATCCCTTTTGCACCGATATGAAACTGATACCCAGTCTGGCCCATTCAACACATTTCCACTGAAGAAAGGATTTCAGTTTCGATTTTAAACTGGCATCTCAATGGTCTTATATCAGTAACCATCAGTGCCTGTCATGCCAATATCTCTCCTATTACAGAATAATTAATTGGGATCATAGAACTGCATTAGGGCTGCACGATAAATCGCATGTGATTGTCATGCCCATCTCGTCAGAAAAGCCGGTTCTGTGATTTGTAATAAATAAATCTCTAGCACATGCTTTCAGATGGTGCGCCATTTAATACACAGAACCGTAGTTCACTGAAAGCTACGCTTCGATTATTAGCGCGATATTGCGTAGCTTGTTCAGTTTTGGGTGAACAATTCCTTTAATGAGTTGTTGGGACCCTGTTTTGAACACCATATGTTTATGGACATATTATGTTATACCATAGTCATTTATGTCTTTGATCGGCTCTCATGTCAGTAGAAATTGTAGGCTGTTTTTCTTAAGATGACTGCTACAGTAACACAGATCCCACAGCCGAGACCAGACTCTGGTATCAGCACCATTTCAGTGTAAAAGGCATATTCGTATGAACATGTGATGCTCACCTGCATCAACATCATTCGGCCAGCCGCTGGACTGGGAGCTGGTGCCGGCCGGAGAACGACTGTAGAAGACATCATCGACAGGACTCTCCATCTCACTGTCATCTATAGACTTACGCTTATTAGAGCTACAGAGAGAGACAGAGACCATGAGAGAGGTACATCAATATCCCTGTGACAGATTCCTGTAGACAGATAAGAGAGAAAAACAGAAAGAGTGCAGCGATACAGAAGACTGTGACAGACTTAGTACCTCCGAGGAAGACTGGCGTACAGCTCCACCTCAGACCTACAGAGCAAGAAGAACCACAGACAAAGGGGAAACAGAAGGAAGGACAAAAAGGAGAGCAAGGCAGATCAAATTTCCACTGAAGAGAGACTGAAACAGGCATAAAGAGCAGGCCATGGGTGTATGTGTGTGTTCACCTTGTGGATGGAGGAGAGGCAAGTGAACGTCTGCTGAGTGCTACTTGGTTGATATTGTAGTAACCGGGACTTTCCAGATCCGCAAGAGAGAAATTAGGACCTGATGCTGTTGCAACAGGGGCTGCGGAAGAGACAAACATGTTGAAGTTTGAACTTCGGAAAAAACTACGAAACTCTAAGACAGTATCCTAACAAATCAGAAGTCAGCCATAATAACTTCAGTGAGCGGGTGAGAGTGCTCTGTTTGATTTGGTCTGTTTACCAAACTGTTCCGCTGATTCATTAATAAGGATTCAACAATTAAGCGATTTGATCATGAATATTTTTTTGGCAGTGTGCTGTTCATTTAAGAAAACACTAGCATGTGTTACGGTACTTACTCTGGGACACCCGTACCAGCTCGGCTACGTTCCACACCCCCGAAGTCACAAAGCAGTCCTGAAAACTCAGATGTCCTGCAGAAACGATACAAATTCACATTCCTCACCAACCTGATATCTGGGCTCTGTGATAATAGACCAGTGCCACATGCATCCAGCATCAAAATCTAATGCATCATTTATACAAAGACAATAATAACAAGTAACTTGTGTTTCAGACAAAAGCTGGCCAGCTAATTGTAGTCTAAAACTCTTGCTTGTGGGATTGCTGTACTCAAGTATGAGGTCAGTAAGATTTTTCTTTTTCTTTTTTAAAAAGAAATTAATATTCACCATGGATGCATTAAAGTTATTAAAAATGACAGTAAAAACATGCATATTACAAAAGATTTCTACTTCAAATAATATGCCGTTCTTTCTGAACTTCCTATTCATTAAAGAATATTTTTAAGAAAAAATATTAAGCAGCACAACTGTTTTCAACATTGATAATAATAAGAAATGTTTTGTGAGCAGCAAATCGGCATATTAGAGAGATTTCTGAAAGATCATGTGACACTGAAGACTGGAGTCATGATGCTGAAAATTCAGCTTTGCATCACAGGAATAAATTATATTTGAAAATACATGCAAACAAAAAACATTTATTTTAAATTGTAATATTATTTAGTGTAAGAGACTTTGCATGGTATAACTATATATATATATATTTTCTTTTTTTCTCTCACCGTTTGGTGGGGGTTTGATGTCCGACTCTCCTTGTTGATTGGAATTGTCTGATTGCCCAGATTCTGCATTGAGAAACAGAGAAAAGATGCATATTAATGGCAGAAAATGGCTCATATTCAGTTACTACTGTTGGGATTGGATTGTTCAGTGATTGTTCAGTTTAGGCACTTGGATACAACAACACTGCGAGCAGATATTGTTGAGCCGTGTGAACACAAGAGAGAGAGAGAAAATGAGAAACGAGTGTCTGAGTACATATGCATGAAAGTGTGCGTTATCAGCACAGTTTATGGCAGGCTGCGTGTGCATGTGTGTTTGTGGAGGTGTTTATCGGGCGGCTGTAGGTGATAAGGGAACACACTGGCTCATGCCAGCATGATTTGATAGAGTGTGTAGAGATTAGGACAAATACACTCGCACAAACAAAAGAACAGCAGTCTGAACAGAGGAGAAAGAGCAAGACGCTTTCTTTTTTCTCTACATTTAGCGTGTTGTCTCCATCTCTCTCTCTCTCTCTCGTTTTCTCATTCTCTTTTTCTGGAGTCCTGGCAGCCATTTTAGTCTTTGGCAGCCATCTTAGTATTGGCGGTGCACACACATTCCTGCTAGCTGACAACACACACACACACACAAACACACACACACACACAGGATAAACATAGGCCCAAACCCATGAACAAGGCTGGAAAATGTGTACAGTAGGTTGTGTTTCACATGGCATACAGCATCCCAAGTCCTGTTTGAGCTCACGGACGCTCAGACTGAGAGTAAAAGCACTGCCACAAAGAGTCCATAAATCATTCGGTCTCGATGAGTGTTAGAGATTTCCCGCAAGATCAGCAACAGCTTCCATTTGAATTCGAAAGAAGCCCAGGATGGTGTTACTCTTTCAAAAGCATCACGTATTTGTCATTTTGGAGCTTGGCAGCTGCTGTCACACTTTCAATTATTAATATAAAAAAAGCGACGGGGATGTTTTTCAAAATTTCACCTTTTGTGTTCCATGTAGGGAAGAAAGTCATACACTTTTGTAAATAATGCAAATAATAACAGAACTTGTGCACTTTGTGATCTTTTGATACAGTGTCAAAAGCTACATATACACACACAGATTGGTGCAGACTGTAAACAGTGTTCACCAACAAACAAATTATCAAAAACATATTCATACTATATGTACTGTCCATCCAGAGCAGCTTCATGCTCCTATTTTTTGTAAAGGGGCATCGTTACCAGTCCTGACTCTCCAAGTGTGCTCTAGTAAGTGAGAAAACACAACCAAAGGGGGGAAAATACTTCTGTAACGTGTTAGGTCATTAAAACCCCCAACCTAACTTTATTATTATAAATAAAAATAACTTTTTTTCTGTTTGAACATTTTCAAATGTAATTTATTCCTGTAATCAAAGCTAAATTTTTAGCATCATTACTCCAGTCTTCAGTATCACAAGATCCTTCAGAAATCATTCTAATATGCTGATTTGCTGTTCAAGAAACATTTCTGATTATTATCAATGTTGAAAACAATAATACATTTTTTCAGGAATCTCTGATAAATAGAAAGTTCAAAAGAACAGCATTTATTTGAAATGGAAATCTTTTGGTGTTACTGTCATTTTTGATCAATCTAATAAGCCCTTGCTGAATAAAAGTATTCATTTCTTTAAAAAATAATAACTGACCCAAATGTGTGTATCATTTTCTTTTTGCAAAAATGTTTTATTTCTGTTATTTTAGGTAAAATGTTTTCTTGATATGCTTTTAGAATAGAATAGAATAGAATAGAATAGAACTTACATTTTTGAACAGTAGTGTAAAACAAGCAAATGTGCTACTAAACTTCACAGGCAGTTATTCCGGGTAAAATTTTAGTTTTTCATTAGACATTTTGTTCCATAGAAATAGTTCCTAGTTTAGAGCGACATGAGAATTTTTTTATTTTCACAGACTGAATATCATTTAGAAGGTTTTACTTCAGTGTCATCCAAAAATGGTGAACAGTGAACTACATATTTTTATCATCTTTTTTTTTTTTCTAAAAGAGCTGCTTAGTCATTTTATAAAAGTGAGACCATATAAATCATAACTCTTCTCAAGTCATAATGACAGCTTTGTGTGAGGAGCAGACCAAAACTTCTTCTCAACATAATTTTATTCACTCACAGTCTTTTCATCCGCAGCAGCTGTCAAATTAAATTTGGTGCACATTGCATTAAGTTTAATGATTACGAGTGAGTAGATGTCCATACACGTTCTTTTTATTATAATGTATAACGACTTTAGGTGAGTGAATGCTTGTGCCTATAAAATGGATCTCTCTGTGTCTTTTAAACATGTCTCTCTTTTTCTGACCCAAACAGATGTTAAACCCCATACAGCCTCTTTTTCGTCGCCCCCTCCCTCCGTCCCCATTTATCAGCATGCAGTTGGGTTTCGCTTAAGAGGTTTAGCATTATGTTGCTAAACATTCTGACCTTTTTTTAATCCATAATGCTCTTAAAGTGTTCCAAAGCGTCCTAATCCCCTCCGCCTTCTCACTCCGCGGCTCTCCACACTCATTTATCAGCCAATACTCACCATTCTCCGGCTTTCTTTCGGCTCTAATTATTTATTTCTCATCCTGAGCTCAGTGTCATGATGAGAAATATCTCATAGCTGGAGGACATCCGTATACGTGCGGTACTGGGCTGTTGGATTACAGATGCTCGGGAGTTACAGAGTCAGCCGAGACAAACATCTGTCTGCACTTACACATGAAGAGCTTTGGGGAGCAGCTCAGCGAACGTAAACTCATTTTGTGAGGTTATTTCATTAAAAGCAAGCTGTTTTTCAATGTGCATTTGTGTGTGTACATTTTTCTATGTAGGCATGTGTAAGTCTGTGTATGAAGGAGCAGGTGTGTGAGAGTGGTTTCGGCACAGCCTGTCACCCATCTGTGTGCCCGTCTGCAGCCAGAGTCTGCCAACACACACACGCACACACACACACACACACAGAGAATGGAGAGAGACACATGCACAGGCAGAGAGACAAGAGAAGAGAGCAGAAAAAATAAAGATGCATCTTTCACAAATAAATCCAAGTGTCTCCATCAGTGTGCTGACATAAATAGCTTTAACACACACTCACACCAGCGCGCGACACCCTGGCTAAAGACGACGTGATTTGGGCTCTTTACAGGCTTTTGATTCGATGGGCACATCAGATCTCAAAGGAAGCCCAGGAGCACCCTCGTCCACAAAGACAGAATGAGAAAGAAAGAAAGAAAGAAAGAAAGAAAGAAAGAAAGAAAGAAAGAAAGAAAAATTGGAATAATAATTACTGTGTTATTCAAATCACTACAGAAGTGAAAATCATCCAGAGATGGATCGTAATTTGTTAAAAAATTTGAATTTAGAAAATAATTTATATTGCATTCATTCTTAACCCCCCCCCCCCAAAAAAAAAAACAAAAGGAAAGGTTTTTTTAGTCATTTAGCATACGTTTTTATCCAAAGCGAGGACTACTAATATTTCTACTCAGCAAGGATGCATTAAATTGATAAAAAGTGACAGTAAACAGATATATAATTTTACATAAATAAATAAATGTTTTGAACTTTATATTTAAAAAAGAATCCTGAAAACAAGGGTTCCACAAAACTGTTTCTGTTTCAGAACATCAAATCAGCATATTAGAATGATTTCTGAAGAATCATGTGACACTGAAGACTGGAGTAATGATGCTGAAAATTCAGCGTTGATCACAGGAATAAATTACATTTTAAAACATATTAAAATAGAAAACAGTAATTTTAAATTGTAATAATATTTTGCAGTATTATCGTTATTAACAATTTTATTAACTTTCTTCAATTTATATCAATACTAACAATAGATTATTGTGACATTAGACTCATGAAAATTAGATTGTCGCAATATATATATATATATCCATCACAGGTTTTTAAGTCTATTCTCATTCTGCCCAGAAGGGGGCTCCTCAGGGCAGTGAGGAAGTCAAGACATAAAAACAGCAGAGCAAAAAGCCCAAGAGCTTTGGAGACAGCAGGTGATGCGATTTGGGCCATTTCAGGGCAGTCACAGGTGTGCAATTTCACATCAACAAACATCACCTTTCAGTGTCAATAAAAATAAACACAGTTTGTTGACACTTGTGGTTTGATCGCTGTGGTTGTCTTTCCCCACAGTGCAAGCACAAGTCCAATAAATGATAGTCATAAACACACTCTTATGCAATGCAAACAGAGAAATATGCTGACAATGCTCCTCAGACTTACTATCTAATGCTAAATCTGGCCAGATAGAGCAGGATGTGCATCCATTTGTGTGTATGTGTGTGTGAGTGTGTGTCCTCAGAACACCCCGTGACCTAGACAGGATGTGACTGTTAAACAGGCTTCACAATAGTTCACTGTGTGAAAGCTACACAGGATACCAGGTATAAAACACACTCACACAATCATTGGCATTTTAACCTGTATTAACTATTTGTAGTGCATGATAACAGTTTGCATCATAAACCTCCAAGTTTGTACATAAAAATCTTGGTTGGTTTTGCTTTGCCAATCGTTGCTATTCGTATTGCACACACAAAGTTAGTGATTTTAACAAATACCTACCCCTAAGTATAACACTTCAAAACTGATGGACAGACATGAGTCATATTGTTAAAATACCAAAATACCCTTAGCATTCAACTATTCTAGAACCTGTAAGAAGTCTCTTCTGCTCACCAGGTATGCATTTATTTAATCAAAAATACAGTAAATACTGTAAAATATTATTAGAATAAAAATAACCTTTTCAATTTGAATATTCCTGTGATGTAATGCTTAATTTTCAGCATCATTACTCCATTCTTCAGTGATCGAGAAATCGTTATAATTTTCTGATTTGCTGCTCAAGAAACATTTCTTTTTTTATTATAAATGTTGAAAACTGTTGTGCTGCTTTATATTTTTGTATAAACTATGATTTTTTCAGGATTCATCAATGAACAGAAAGTAAAAAACAGCATTTATCTGAAATAGAAACCTTCTAAATGTCTTTACTGTCACTTTTGATCAATTTAATGCATCCTTGATGAATAAAACTATTAATTAAAAAAAAAATCTTACTTAGGCCAAACTTTTCAATACTAACAACACCCTATCATCATAACGGTGAGTTGTGCACAGGTCAACACTCTTGATCATCAGAAAAATGTGCAGATCTTTTTGGACTGTGCCACAAAGATCCACCGAACTGATCATGTGATATAAAAAAAATGCCACTTTGTGCCACAGAAAGAGAAAGAAAGTGATACAAAGAGAAAGAGCCCGAAGGAGGTCTGGGAACAGAAGGTTCTGCCAAAAAAGCCGGGAGAGAGAATTAGGAGGGGGAAGGCAGACGGGATCTGTTGCCAAGGAAAGTGAAGAGAAGAGAGGAGTACACAACATACATCTAGACAAAGAGAACAGAGCGAACAGACAACTAATAGAGGAGGAGAACAAACAGAATAACAGACAGAAGACACACGCTGATACATGAACACACATACACTTTGACCTCCAGTCACAGAGCCAGAAACCTAACATGCTTGCATGTGGAAGGTGGAGGTTCCTTTTCCAGCCAATCAAAGAGCTTGAAACTGACTGCACGAGCCAATGATACATGGGAGTTCCGATCCAAACCCCACCCCCTGAGCTGCTTGCCTTGCTGTTCTTTGTGCATTGTGTAGTTGAAGCCCACAGATGCTCAATGATGTCATGAGTGTGTGTGGTGCAGTGGGTCGGACGGTCATCTGAGCTCACTGAGGGTTAGCGAACTGTCAATCGTGACAGCTGGACGAGGGAAGAAACTTTTACACATGCATACACACGCCTCGCATGAGTTTATCCACTAGAAATTGGGGCAAAATGCATGCATGTGTGTGTTTATGCGCTTAGCGCTATGATCCTTTAGTGCTACCGCAATAAATAACCTCAGAACATGATTAGAGGATCCAATAAGCTTTTCCCAGAATCCTCTGTAGCCCTAAAAACATTTGAGCATAAATGTACACAAACACAAACATCACGATGAAGAAGTGCAGACACAGGTCAGAGTCTAAAGACCAGCTTTTCTGTGCTGACCTGAGCTCAGTGTTTGTGTGTGTGTGTGCGTGTGTGTGTGCGTGTGCGTGTGTGTGTGTGTGTGTGTGTGTGCGGTTTGGCTTTTATCTTATTAAATGAGATAAGGAGCTTGTGCCGTCTAGATTCTTGCTGTTCATCTGATCTGGGGCCTTCTCTTTTCAGATGCTGCCTGACATGAGGCAGCCGGTCTGAGGAACGTAGAGTAGGACAGTCCCAGGCTTCTGCGGAGGCCTATGGGGCCCTTCCAAATGACAGAAACCAAAAGCAAACATGCTCAATTAAATTTTGTCCTAAAGAAAATGTGAGTAGTGTTCACCTGTGCAAAGCATGGTACCACAATGTTAGAGTTTATTTGGGTGATTGCACAGGCATTGCCATTTTTTGGTTAAACTGATAATCACCAATTATTTTCCTCCAAAACTATAATCACATTTAAGAAATTTCTTTTAACATTTCATCAGAATTACTGCACAGTTGCCAGGTTGGAAAGATTCATTAAAACACTGAAAAGAAAATGCATGCATTTAAGATTTAAACTCTTGACGTCTGGCAACCCCAATCATAATGCAAGACAGAATAAAAAAATAATAATAATAATTTCCAGGATTACTAACCTGCAGGCCAATCATTGACAGTATTTTCTGGCTTTCCGTTTTTTCATTGGTGTACGGGTAGAATGATTTGATCATCTTTCTAAATCTGATCTTTAAAAAACTATAATATGATGAATATAATATTATGGAATCACTATATTTAACCAAAAAATAAATCTCTATGAACTGATTGGATCATGAAAAGTGGTGGGATGGAAGGGGTTAAACATTAGGTCTTTTCTGAATAGAAGCAAATTATTGCAGTTTGATGAAAGATACGAAGATTGCAAACACCGCAAATAACGTCCAAAAATCATTCTGCATGAGCGACTGATATTTACGAGCTGCAGAGTGATCATAAAACAGCAAACTGTTATTGTTTGAAAATCTGTCACAAACAGAGGCACTGATGTGAGAATGGGGGTCCGAGATGCAGAGAAATAAAGAGAACGAGAGAGAAAGAGCCATGAAGGTTTCTCTAGTGGAACTGCAAGTGACTGCATCTGTTTGGCAGCAGCTCAGAAAAGTCTAGTGTTTCAGCCTCCACACACACACACACAGAGAAAGCTCAGAGAGAGCTAGTGTTTCAGGCCTCGGCCTCAGGGACTGCTATTCCAGGCTAGTTTATGAAAAACAGCTTTATGTGGAAAAAAGGGGAAACGTTGGAAGAGGGAGAAAGAGAGAGAGAGAGGCTGAATCAGAGAGAGTCTACAGTTAGGAACAAAAGCCACGTACACACTGCAAAGTTTTGGTGTGATAACCATATTTAAAAGCGGGAGTGAATCCCGAAAATTCTCAGTATGTGTGTGTTGGATGCAAAAAAAAAAAAAAAAAAAAAAATCCGACCCATGAACCCATGATAGCTGACAAAGTGATTGCACAATGAACACTGATGCCAGGGGTTTTACCTGGTGGGATCTGCAGCAGAATTTGGGATTGAGTCAAGACCATTTGCATCACATCAGAAGAAAGGAGACAATATAAACAGAATTTTTTTTTCTATTTATAATTTGTGCGTTTGCCTCTCCCTCTCACCCCAGAAGCGAGCAGGAAGTGAGGTTCATGTTTAATGTGAGGAATAGAGGAGGAGACTTCTGCTCGGTCCAGAAAAAGGCCACAGATGCATCAACTCTGTGACTCTCAGGCCAGTAGAGCACAGCTGGGAGGCAGGTGCTGTCTATCATCTGGCATGAAGCGAATCACAATAACCTCAAATGAACCGGCTCTATTCCCCCCTCTCAGCAGCCCTTGGGGTTAAGCGGGACAGACCGCCTCTCAGAAACACCTACAAGCCCAGATGTCATGCACTGCCAAAGCTATATATCACTACACATCGCTTTCCAGAGCATGACGACTTCTGAAAAATGATCATCAGAAACAGAGGGCAGCCAACGTGTAGTTTATGTTTAGTAGGTTTTTAGGATTAGATTTGTATGTTTTGCATAGTGTTTCAAAAGAACTGTCATTCCAAACCTATAAGTCTATGCAACACTTTAAAACAGTTTGGAGAAGAAAAAAAAAAATCAATCAAAATTTGGTTTAAAGCTGTTGTGACTGTATGGACATTTTTGTAAAGAAATGTACACTCTAATTCAGCAAGGATGTATTAAATTAAATGCTGTTCTTTTGAACTTTCTATTCATCAAATAAAACATAAAATAAAAAAAAATTGCATCAGTTTAAAAAAAATAATAATAATACAAATAATATATATATATATATATATATATATATATATATATATATATATATATATATATATATATATATATGTGTGTGTGTGTGTGTGTGTGTGTGTGTGTTATATATATCTCTCTCTCTATATATCTCTATATATCTATCTCTATCTATATATCTATTTATTTTTTTATTATTCTTTTTTTTTAACTGATGCACTTTTATACATATACGCAGCACAGCCATTTTTTATCATTGATAATACTAAGAAATGTTTCTTGAGCATTTAATCAGCATATTAGAATGATTTTTGAAGGATCTTGTGACACTGAAGACTGGAGTAATGATGCTGAAAATCCAGCTTTGTATCACATGAATAAATTACACTTTACAATGTATTCAAATAGAAAACAGCTATTTTAAATTATAATTTTTTTTTCACAATATTACTCTTTTTACTGTATTTTTAGTCAAATAAATGCAGCCTTGGTGAGACTTTGAAAAACTTAAAAAAAATTGTACTGACCTCATGTTTTTCAATGTATGAATGAATACTTTTTTACAGATGAGGTCACTACAAACTACATACAAAAATCTCCTTTTAACAGCTTACAGATTTGTAACAACATGAAGGTGCAGATAATGACGAAACTTTCATTGTTTTGGATGAACTATTCATTTAATGCTGCCAGAGTTCAGTTGTATTTCTTAATTTGATCTGATCTATGTGATTTGATTTCTTTTCAGCTACTAGTAGCAGCAGTCCAACATTTCGGCTCGCAACAGCAGATGCAGCTCAGACATCTAAACATTTGCTTAGTGATTTAGTTTTCTGTTTTAGTTGGGTGGCGTTCACCTCACTGGCAGCGAGCGCACATACCCTGCGGCCGAGACGCTGGGTTTTCCCTCGTTTTCTTCCTCGCTGTTCTTTTCATGGACTAGCATTTTCTTCCGCCACACCGACATCTGCAGATTCTCACAGAGAGCGCAAGAATTCTGTCACACTCGCTGTTGCAGAAAAATGTCCCACTCGCTTCCCCCTTTTCATCAGGGGCAGAGAGAGAGGGGAGGGACTGAAGATGGAATGAGGGGAAAAAAAGAGATAATTGCAGGAAAAGTGGGATTATTAGGCCATCAGTATCCTTTCAGACCGAAACTGCCAGATAAGTGAAATCAGATGGAGAGACAGAGAGCAACACAGGGTCTGTCTGAGGCTCGGGAGAGGTTGTGATGGTCAAGTGTCCAGCTTGTTTACTGGCTCGTCTAATTATTGTAATATTGTTGGGTGTCCATCCATATCCATTTATTGCGACACCCCCATTCAAAAGAGTCTTAAGATTTTTTAATGTTTTAGAAAGAAGTCTCTTCTGCTCAGCAAGGCTGCTTTTATTGAATCAAAAATACAATAATACTGTTAAATATTTTTACAATTTAAAATAAAGTTTTTATTTGAATATATTATTATATAAGCTGAAATTCTGAATAGTCTGTGAGTGTGAAGTTACTTTAGATTTAGGTACGGAACTGTTAGAATATGTGCTCTGGCATGTGTTTAGCTGGCCGGCAAGGATTCATCATTTTCTCATTAGCTTTGAGTTGAGGTAATTACATTCTACAAGTTAATCACTCCATTCGACATCTCTGCTGAATAAGAGCACAGAAAGTTCTAGAACGAAAGTGACCCTGAGTTCAGGAATCTCGAAACTCTGAGTTCTTTGGTTCTCCGATCAGAGCAGCTGGGACCCATTAACACATTTAGTACTGAATTGCACTCAATTTCTCCTACACGTCTTTCTCTTTACCTCACTAATGTTTCAAGAGTCCCTGAGGATCCTGGGATGGCTGGGACAGACAAAAACTCACAGATTTACACCATTCTCCCTTTCATTTTTGCTCAGGCACACTGTATACGGGGTCAGGCTGAATCTATGTGAGTGTTTTTGGGCTTTATCCCTGCAGACAGTCAGTCACTCAATCTAATACTTTATGGCTTGCAGCCGTTGATCTGCTGTAGGTTTAGCTATAAAATATCATAATACTCACACTGCTACAAAACACACTTTGAGGGGAGGTGCGTGTGATTACTGAACTCATCCCTAAATGCTAGTCCGCCGGCGTGTAAGAGCCTTATAGCTCTGGAAGGGATAAATATATGGAGAAAATTACACAAATATGCTTTAAATACTACAAACTGTCCCACATGTAGACACAGAAATCAGCAGTCAGAGAAATCAAGGACCTAAATGTGTGTGTTACGTCCAGGAGTGTTATAGCACATAGTAGCATCAAATCAGATTGTAGGATGAATAGTGTAATTGTTTTGTTTGTAGATAAACTATCTACAGTAGAACACGGCAAGCCTGCTAATCTCTTTAGGAAAATCGCTTTAGGGTGCAAATCGCCTTTGCTGAAATATGGTACGTACAATGGCCACAAGAAAATATTAGGCCATTTATGCAACACTTAACTTGCATATCAAGAGGCACTTATTTTAAATCTAGTGCTTGCATTTTTATTCTTTAACTGGCACAGCTTTTATTTAAAAGTTATGGTCAGTAAGATTATTTTTTGAAAGAAATACATATTTTTCAGCAAGGACACATTAAACTAATCAAAAGTAGTTGACAGTAAAGACATTCATAACGTTAACAGAAGTAGAACTGATTTTCAAATAAACAAGTTTTTTGGACTTATTCATCAAAATACTAAGCATATTGATATTAAATATTAAAAGATTTCTGAAGGATCATGTGACACTAAAGACTGGAGAAATGATGCTAAAATTCTGCTTTGCTTCACTGGAATAAATTAAACTTAATTTTAAAATATAATCAAATGGAAAACAGGTATTTTAAATTGTGATAACATTTTGCAAATTCACTGTTTTACTGTATTTCTGATCAAATAAATGAAGCCTTGGTGAGCAGAAGAGACTTTCAAAAACATTAAAAATCTTCCCAACTGCAACCTCTTGAATGGTAGTTTATGGTGCCTGAGGAAATATATTTAGTAAGAAACAAGGAAGAAATTGTTGTATATATGTTTATTTGTATGTTCTCTGTGTATACTGTAAGCACACAAGTTTTTGAATAAACTCTCTCTCTCTCCAAATATTTCTGGCCAGTAATAGAGCTCCCATTGTTTGAGACAAGAGGAAGCAGGAACCGTATCCTCACTGACCTGAATGTGACATGTTTGTTCGCGCGTGTGTGTGTGTGTGTGTGTGTGTGTGTGTGTGTAAGAACGAGAGCAAGAGAATGTGTCTCTGCTGACAGCTCCTCATAATGCACTTCCTCCAGGCTCTTTGATGCCCCATCTCACACACACAGAAATATTTCAGTCTATGTGTCAGTGCCCCGATCCTGTAACCGTGTTTGAGTGTCTTGCCTTAATAGACTGGTCACGCTTGCTTACCGCTGCTAGAGAAGAACTTTAATGTGGGTTCTGCCTCATAGTCCTGTGGCTGACATGCCTTAATGATACTTTCTCTTCAATGAAACATTCACTGAAAGTGGCATGAGAGTAGCGAGGCAAATCAAAACATTAGAGCCCATCTTTCTTTGAGAACAACGTGGTATTGAAGAATAAATAAATAGCTAAGTAATGACACTACTAACTTAATTCAAACTCTTTTCTTACAATTCTGAATTTTCTTTTCTCAGAACAGTACAAATTATTTATCCAAACAAGTAACATTGCTATAACTGTTTTTGGCACATTATGTTGCACACGCAACTTTACAGCCAAGTAAACAGAAAATAAATAAATAAACGTCACCCCTCCAACATATAGCTTCAAAGTAGTTATCTACTTTTTATTAGTCATTTGTTGTGTAGCTAACCACTTTCCGTTATAGCAGTTTAGGTTCCCACACATATGAATATAAATGAATACAGAAGGATGAGAATAGACAGTTATCTGGCACTCGCATATCTAATGTCTTCTTCAGCCAACTCTCTCTCTCTTTCTAGTTATGGTTATATTATTGCAGTGTGAGTAGACAAATGAAAACATTTGTCTGCCAATAGCAAGACCACAGAAGTCTCTCAACATGTCCAAATCTCACAGTCCTTCATTTCCTTTCGTGTTTCATCTTTGACGAACACACTCTTACACAGCAGACAGACGTCTCATGGTCCCCCCACCACACACACACTTGTTTCTCACACTGCAACACACCCTTTATCACTCACTCATACACATTAGGCATATTAGTGCATACTAAAACGATGAGTTTAAAAACTTATCCAGAAGTAAATTAAACAAAAACTTAATTAGACTAACAACTAAAAGCTAATAAAATAATACAAAATAAATCTGTTTTCTTCAATCATCATCATTACATGACCTCAGGTCACATCCCACCTGCAGATGGCGATATAGCATGTGATGCAGGTTAATTCAGACATGCACTAAAAAATATGAATGTTTTGGTACAAAAATGGAACAAAATAAAAGTCTGACAACTCCAGAGTCTAGAGAACTTGTTTCTTCTAGCTTTTGTATTTTACTATATATATATATATATTCAATTAAAATAAAATCGAAATGTGACCATTAAAATAACATTTTAAACTAATAATACACTTCTGAAACATAGCAGTTAAACTGAAATAGTACTAAAATAATGCTAAAAATTTACATAGAACATCTGCACGCAAGTACACAAACACTGCAAGTGCCTAATGCATTCTTGCATGACTGTGGCAGTAACAAATCTCAGTACTCAAGTGAGTTTTCTTTGCTTTACGAACTTGTGAACATTTCAAACTAGCCATAAAAGATGGTGCTAATAAATTTACACTACCATTATAGTGCCCCTTGTGGCAACTTTAGGAATGCGAGACAACAACACATGAATAAATGCAGTTTGACATTTCAGAACATGTGCATGAAGCTTTTATAATTTGTGTTCACATCCGTGTCTTTACACCTGCTAAACCCATAAATCATCTTGCATCTTGCCACAATCAATTCTTGACTGACACTTTTATAAACAGACACACACACACACAACCGACTGATCTGACTGATCTCTCACGGCTCACTAAGCATCTTTAGCGATGACACGTTACATGACCAGAGCTCAACAAATCAGCACTCCTGCAGCCATACCAGTGATTTTTGAGGTTATTTGAGACATCTGAGATCTGCTGATCTGGGTTTGCAGGGTCCTGGTTCTGAAATGGGTGTGAGATTGTGTACGTCCATGTGAGGTCAAAAGGTTACAGGGTGTTTAGTCCCTTAATGGAGGATTTAGCTACATAACTCAAATCTCAATCAATCAGAGCTCAACCTAAATAACATCCTAACACAGTTAGGTAAGACCGAATCGCAACACACACACACACACACACACACACACACACATATACAGTTTGCGTGATTGTGGTGGAGTCAATCATTTGGGAGGATTGAGAGGATATACAGAAAAAATAACACTGGGCATGTTGGCACTTTTAAAACACACGCAGCTTAAATCTAGAGCCAAACCACTGGCACTAAGCTGAGGCACACTGTGCAATTATGGCAGTGTGTGTGTGTGGGGGGGGGTGAATCTTGTCTAGTGGAGGCCCTTGAGAAATCTGTTTTCAATCTGAGCCACAACATATTACAAACACACATAAAAAGAGAGAGAACACAGAGACTAGATAGAGATACGGATGTTCTACATCAAGCCAAAATACACATCCCTGAAGAAATTAAACAAATCAATATTCCTCACAATGATAAATGAACAAAGACAGAAAGTGTGTGAGAGAGATATTCTGAAATATTAATAGTAACCCTGTGTATTAAACTTTGGCACATCTTTTACTGTTTGTGCTAAAATATGAATTATACCCTAATCCTGGGGGGTTTACAACAAGGCTCCAGGGAACCCAAGCAGGCTGTGAGTCAGTGCCACAGGGTCAGCAAAGTTGATTATAAATAAGAATACAAATAAAAATAAATACAAAAAATAAATGTAAAAAAAAGTTGTTGTTTTTTTAAATAATTATATTTATTCTACTTTGTGTAAAAACTAAAGAACTGTAAATAAAAATAAAAAAAATAATTCAAATAAATATATTCAGCACAAAAAAGTAATTTAAAATGAAACAAATCAATTAAATGATTGCAATAAATTAATTAATAAACTAAATAATTTGTGTTATTACATCCAAAAACTGATTAGAAATCCTATTTAATTCCACTGACAAAAATAGTTTCATGTTTCATTTCTCTTATAAATCTAACAGTAATGCTGGGTGGAAGAAACAATATCGTCAACATTATAGAAAGTAATTTTTCTAAAAACATTTCACATATAGAATATCTTTAATATTTTTAATATTAAGTAAAATACATCACTGCCTATATATTTTAGAAAGGGGGTCCTTTGGTCACATTGTGGCATCAAAAAGTTTGAGAATTTCATACCTACAATTTTTACATGGCAGATGAAAAAACAGCCAAAAGACTTACAATGAAGGACGGACCCAAGCCATTTCCAAGTACCAGAATATCGTATAGACTTGTAAATGGGCCCCAAACACATAGCAACAATCCAAAAAACCCTAGACTACAATACAGTAACACTTGTGGTGTGTTTCACACTGACATGCACAGCCTTTCTTCAGAAAACGTATAAATCTACTAAAAGCTTGTAAAAAATCTGACATGTAGTAATTATCCTATCACGCACACACACACACCCACCCACAGCTGCCATGCCTAACAGCTATTTTAACCTTTGACCTTCAGCTTGTTATTGTTAACACACATCGGCATGACCCGCACACGTGCTGTTGTATTAACCTCTGACCCCATGACATGCCTCAGTAGCCTCCAGGGAAACACTCTTCAAACAAGAGCGGGGGATTACTTTCACACTGACACAGCACCGTATTACATAACACACAGATCCCAAAAAATACACAACCGCTGTGAGCATTACGCTTCCAGTGAGGAAAGCAAAATGACTTGACTTCCAGTTAAGACGGGTACTAGGACTGCATTGTGGTGGCTCAATGGGAGAAATTTCATAATGTGTCCTAATGAATATAATCGTAAACAGAAGTCTGTTAAAGGAACACATGGGAAAGAAGAGCAGGAATCTGGAACGAGTCTATAAATCGAGCAGCTGTGAGGGTGAGTGGACACTTGTGTGACAGCAGACATATTTGCATCTTGTTTATATTAATTGTAAGAGGATGTTGACATCTAACAGTGTCTCCAAACTGTCCTCTGAAGCTCGGTTTAGATGGTTTGTTCAGTCAGTATCATCCCTGAGAATCCCAGAGAAGATTTCAATCACAACGAATGAGGATGAGTGTATTATTGTAAAATAATTTAAAACTAACTCCTCAAATAATCTGATAGTCTGAAGAGAGCAATACTTTTGAGGGTTTGTTTACAAAATCAGCCGATCCGTAATATTTAATTGCACACAGCTATGTATAATTATATCATCCTCCAGAGGGTTTTTCTCTTCAGAACATTAGAGGTAATTATCATGTGGTTTATGTAAACTGTTAGCAGAATACCCTATCAGAGGCATCCAACATGTGCATACCAGCTCAAAATAGTTTTGTTGTGACAGTTAACATGTTAACAGGCAATTAATGTTACTTTTAACACTCTTAAGGGTTTTAAATGTGAAAAGAATATCATTCATTTAATTTACTTTGACAGGTTCTGTTTAAGTAAATGACAGAGAAACACTCTCTTAGCAGCTAATTTATTCAATCGAATGCGGTTACACAACCATTAAAAAGTTAGGGTCGGTAAGATTTATTCATTTATTTTTTGTAGAAGTAGAAGGTTTTTTTAGATAGAAGTATTTTATGCTAACCAAGGCTGCATTTATTTGATCAAAAACAGAAAAAAAACTAAATACTGTGAAATATTACGACAATTTAAAATATCGGTTTTCTATTTGAATATATTTTAAAATGTCATTTATTTCTGTGATGCAAAGCAAAATTTTCAGCATCATTAATCCAGTTTTATACCATTTTAATATGCTGATTTGCTGCTCAAGAAACATTTCTTTTTCTTATTTAACAAGGCTAAATGCAGCTGTTCTGCTTCACATTTGTGTGGAAATCGTGATTGATTTCTTTTTAGGAATGTTAGACAAATGTAAGGTTCAAAAGAACAACATTTATTTGAAATTGAAATCTTACGTAACGTCACAAATGTCTCTACTCTCACTTTGAAAAAACGTTCTGACTCCAATTTAACAGCCCGTTTTTACCAAAGCTAAAATATGAATGAAAGAGTTAAACTGCAAGACAAACAGTGAAAGTAACGCAGACCCTCCTGCTTGTGTGCGTATGATGTCACTCCTATGAGAGACCGCAGACAAGGACGGGAACAGTTAGAAATGTGCTGCAATGAAAACAAACGACTCAAATGTGTGATTGGTTGACAGCACAGTCCAGAGAAAGACATCTTGTGTTGGGAAGGATGACACTGCCAGTCATCAGTGACACCGAGACACACTCACACACTTGTTCTGATTAAAGCCGACAGACCATCAACACTCTCGCTCGGGCATGTTGTTCTTGTCCTGTTTGTTGTTTATTTACAGCATGGATTTTTTTAACAGAACCTACTGACCTGCTTACTTAGGCATCACACTTAATGCTTTACGGCGGGTATTCCCAAACTTTTTTGTCAGCCAAACCCCTTTAACCCCACTTTGAGAAACCCTGCTTTATGGAAAAGTTTCATATTTTTTTACTTTAGTTTAACTTGATTTACTGAAACAACTAAAAGTAAAATAAAATTAACAAAAACTATATAGACATAATTTTAAATAATAATAATAATAATAACAATTAAGATTTAAACTAAAATTCACATGAAAAATAAAAATGTAAAACTAAAAAACTAAATGTAAATATTAATAAACACTTTGAGGTTGCAAATAAAACAAATATTTTTGGAGTGTTACAGTCTTTCTATTTTAAAATTTCGTGTTTTTTAAATTCAATGCATTACTTCCTGATTCTTTGTATTTATTTGTGAAATTTACTATCAATTTCCAAGCAAAAACGTATTGTTTAAGTATAGTCTCACATGTGCTTCACAAGAGAGGCACTATTTATTTGTGTCCTTCATGGAGTTGCAGCATAGAGTTTCTTTCTTCCTTTCGCTGTACATTATAACGCTCTTTTTTCCAACCTTCCAGTCATTTTTTCCGAGCTCTTAGTCCAAACAGAAAAAAATGAAAGCGCTGTGTTATATAGAAACGAACTGGCTGTAGGTTTTACTTTGCTTTATTTCCTCTCAGATGTCTCCCCCTTCGATGATTTCATTAGACCCTGTAAAGCCTCTGAGCATGTAAGCAGGTATAAATTACTCCCATCTGGGACGGCCAAAGCACTATCACTATCTTCTGCAGCACTACCATTCTCTCTCTCGCACTCTCTCTCTCTCTCTCTCACACACATAAACATATATATGAACTGCAAGAATCAATCATAGTCCAAACAAGGAGCCCCTGTGGTGCCAGCGGTCCCCTGCTATTTAAGAGCCGCCTACAGCATGTACACCCACAAAGACACACACATACTGTATGCACGCACACAGGTAAGAAAACATGAAGAGAGTGAGCAAAAGAGTGAAAAAGCACATGGAAAGAATAGTTTTCTCAGATGTGGAGCTATCTGACGCTCCGGTATGGAAAATCTTCATCACGCTGAACCGACAGAGAAAACACGCTTCCACCGCACACTCAAACACACACATATACCTACAGTCCACATGAGCACCACCGGTCAAAAGTTATGACGCATTTGACTCAATTTATGTTTCTCATGGTTTTCATAAAGCTTAAATGCATAAAATTAGATTTGTAAGCAAACATAAATTTTGCTTACATGACATACAAATTACCATTCAAAAGTCTGGGGTTGGTAAAATGCATTTGTAATGCTTTTGTAATAAGTCTCTTTTACTCACCAAAGCACAGTTCATTTAATAAAAAATACAGCACAAACATATAATTGCAAAATACTATTACAATTTATAAGAATTATTTTCTATTTTAATATATTTTAAAACATAATTTATTCCTGTGATGCAAAGCTGCATTTTTTGCAGCTATTACTCCAGTCTTCAAATATATGTATGTATTTATAATATTTTAATATTAAAAAATTTTTGGAAACTGTGATTGTTTTTTTTAGGATTCTTTGATGAATATAAAGAGCACTTATTTGAAATAGAAATCTTTTGTAACATTATAAATAAAAAGTCACTTTTGATTAATTTAATGCATACTTTCTGAATAAAAGCATTGATTTCTCAAACTTAAATGGCATCTATATAATTACCTTACTTTGTTATTTTATAGATTTGATTATTTGATTATTTTAAAATGTAAAAAATGGTATAAAATAATGAATATATAACTAAATGAGTATACAGTATTTGTCTAAATCTTTTACTAGCAATGTACATTTAAACATAAAACTAAACCAGAAGAATGACTATTTTTTAAGCCTTTTTTTATATTTTCAACTGGGGTACTGGTGTATTGCGTTGTGTGCACATACACAGTGCTCGCAGTAGAGTAATAGATGATACACTTACACTTACAAAAAAGGTTAAGCATGGTAAAATCATTTAGTACAAGTAAACATTTTAAAACACCAAAGTTTCAGTCTCTCTTTAATCCTTCGTACCTTCCCTACCTGTCCAGAGACGTTGTGCTTCACAGCTCGCTCTGTGAATACTAAATCGATTGCAAATGTGCCTTCTGACTTGTATTCCTCCTTGGCTATAACATTAAGGGCGCATGGAACATTTTCTTGGCAGGAGACGCCAATTTTTTACAGTTTCCTTCATCTCTCCTTATTTTTTAAAGGCGCTCACTGCTGTTTTTTATGCCACAAAATTTTGGCTTGTGCCAATGGGAAGGAAAAAAATACAGCAAGTCTCCGGAGCCCTTGGAGAACATCAAACAAATGTGTGTGTGTGTGTGTGCACAATCTGATTTACCTGCAAAGTAAACAAACAGCAGAGAGAGAAATATTGTAAATGAAGAGCAGTCCTGGGCTCTCGCAGTGTGAGCATGTGGCTGACACACGGTCTGATCCAGTATGTGTGTATGATACACTGTGCCTAATGTATAACGTATACAGAGCTCTCAAACTGGACATAACGCACGTACTGAAGCACTTTTCATAACACAAATGACTGAGTCAAGAGTGGGGGAGTGGAGAGAGTGTACAGTGTGTGTAGTTGATGTGCTTGTGTTGGCAGTGTTTCAGCATTCCACATTCCAGTGTGATATTCTGCACTGTGACCTTAGAAAACCCAACACACACACACACACACACACACACACACACACAGCGGTTTCCTTTGACACCAGTGCTCGTCACGTTCTCCACCTCTCTTAATTCAGTCTCTGATTTCTCTCATCAGATCTTTAACCGTAGCCTTTAACCTTTCAGTTCTCTATTTCGCAGTCTGACTTCCTTCCATGTCAAGCTGTGACTTGTAAATATTCAGAGGGATGGTGTGTGTGTGTTCTGCTCTCAGAATTCCTCGCTCAGATCTGTGTGTGATCAAACACTGGATTAAAATCCATCACCTCCTGTTGAGCTCTGATAGTTTCGAAAGAATATTGAGGTTGTGCTTGAGTCCTACAGGCACGAACGTCTGTTCACACACACACACAAGTATTCACAAGTATTCACAAGTAACACTTACACTCACCCCATCTGAGAATTCTACAATCAACTTGATCTCTAGAACTCTCAGAATTATGTTCTCAAGTATTCTAGGACCCTTGGATTCATGTAGAACTCTCTAATTATGTTCTCAGAGTAATGTGGTAGGATTCTCCGAGAACTGTTCTAGAACTCTCAGAATAACATTTTAAACCCTAAGAGCAAAGCCACTGTACAGCACTCAATGTTCTAGAATCCTCAAAGTAACACATTATAGCTCTCATAATAATGGTCTACAACCATCAATACTAGAACTCTCAAGAGCAATTTTCCAGAGCCCCCGAGAGTAATTTGCTAGAACATTCAGAGTAATGGTAAGTGCTACTATAGCACTCAATATTCTAGAACCCACAGACTAATGCTCCAGAACTCTTAGAGTAAGAAATGTTCTAGAACACTCATGATAGCAATATTCTAGAACTATCAAGGTAACATGCTAGATCTCAAAACAAAAACATTCCCAAACTCAACTCAGAGTAATGTTCTAGAACTTTCAAAAATGAATCTCTTACTATAACTGAGCACTTAAAACTTTGTACTTATAGAATGGACTTGTTATATATTTTAAAATCTAAGTTATCAATACAGTATATCAAGATATCCGTTAAAAGGATTTTGCATATTGTATGGGTTTTGCATTAGATACATGCTCAAAAGTTCACTATTAGCTTGCTAAATAGTCACACCCTCCTCATAAACTATGTCAACCTTAAATGACCCAAGTTGGCTTATACAGAACACCTTCAGGCAGTCTTTGCACACATCAATCCCTGCATACGCACCTGTGTGAATACGTCAAACGCCTGAATGTGTGTCAAAGAGAGAAAAAACTCTAGAGAGAATGAGACAGAGAGAGATTAAGAGTTCTGAAGATAAAAAGGCAGTAAATCCTAATCAGCACACAGACACAAATACACTTAAGAGGTCAAAAACACACAGCATGTGAGCACATGATCCAGATATCACTCTTGTGTTTGTCTGTATGTTTAAACACTTTCACTTCCTTTAATCAAGGGATCCACTCCAAGACCAAAGGTGAAATATAGGATTATACAAACACACACACGCACACACGTTTACTTAGCTGTCTAAAAGACTCCTTTTGTTTTTCAGCCAAGCTAATTATAATTTATACAGACTAACCCTAATCCAAACTCTCACCGTTTTGCAAATAAATAAAATACAAAACTGCATATTTTATACACACACACACACACACACACACACAAACACACTGAAGGCTGAGAATACACTTTGGAATAAAACTTTAGGGTGACTTTTTAAAAATGCTTTTCTTCAGCAAGGACCGATTAAATTGATCAAAAGTGACAGTAAAGACATAATGTTTCTATAAAATATTTATCTTTCAAACAAATGCTGTTCTTATGAAATATATATTCATCAAATGCTGAAAAAAAATGTGGCCTATCAAAAAATGTTTCTGAAAGATCATGTGACACTGAAGACTGGAGTCATGATGCTGAAAATCCAGCTTTACATCACAGCAACAAATTACATTTAAAATATATTCAAATAGAAAACAGAATGGGGAAAAAAAATAAATGAAGATTTAATATTCCACATTACTGAGTTCACCCAAAAGTTTGAATAGTAAATATACAATGGTTTTTGCTAGATTTTCCAGTCATATGATACACATCGTATGAGCTACAGGCCAAAGAGAGAAATATACGAAGGGCTTATGTATAATAAAATGTATAATATTTATCTTCTGCTCTTTCTAAACACAAGCCTGCGACATGCTAGCATAAAGAGCCAGCCAGACTATTTGTGTGTATTCTGCAAATAAGACTAGCACATGCTCCCTGCCAGATGTGAAATATCCTGTGTGTGTGTGTGTATGTGTGTGTGTGTGTGTGTGTGTGTGTGTGTGGCATGCTTAAACATTGCTCAGCATCATTTAAAGCCAAATGCTTATACTGTAATGCTAAAATTTCCTGACCAGATCTCCTGCACACATACAGACTCATACGGGCCTTGTGTGTAGAGGTGTGTGTTAAGTTTTCCTTCACTAAATGTCTCCACAAGGATAGCAAACCCTGAAATAACCTACATTTTTGGGGACCACCCAGTGGTCTATATGTATACAGACACATAGGAGTGTTTATGCTAAATATCTCCGAATAAATATTACTGAATTCTCCTCACATACAGTACATACAGTTATGCTCAAAATAAGAAATATTCACAGACGACGCAACTGTAATTTCAACAAATCATTTGAGGGCTTTCTGGTCAGTGTGAATATTTGGCTTTCAGTGGCTGGAGCAGATATTCAAATTTGTTTGCAGTTACAGAAAACCAAATAAAATCCTTGAACTATGCCATGCAAAACCACTATCTTTGTTTGCACAATGTGTGTGTGTGTGTGTGTGTATGAGTGTAAATGTCCCAGTGCCTGTTGCAAAAGGAAAAAGTCTGCAGAAGTGAAATAAATAAATGTTTCTGAGCTCTGATGAAATCCAGAGAGCTTGTGTGAATACCGTAAGGTGGTATTAGTTTGGCTCTGAGACTAAACGTGGCCTACAGATGGATATTTGCTTCATGGCTGCAGGGTTTTTAATGTGACAGAAAGATTGCAAATCATATGCATGCAGCTGAATATTCATGCGAGACGAATGGTGTGATTCAAAATAGAGTACTGTACAGTCGTTTATTATGGACGTGCTCTCTTTCTTTCTCACGTGTAGGAGGCAGCTCTGGGCAACTAGCCATGCGACATAAAAATGCGTGACGCTGAAAATCCTCTCTATATTTGTAAATGTATATTTCTCTCTCCCTCTCTTTTCAACTGACGTGGTGCTAAAGATATTACCCTTAAAAACCCATCTGAGAGAAATGATGTCTATCCCAACGCTCGGCCACAGACTCCATGTGAACTGTCGTTGCCCTTATAGAACCCTGAATGGAGCCCAGACAAGGTATGTTGGGTTATTTGGTTGCCATGACACCAGCCTAAATCAGAGCCAATCCTGTCACTGCCAGCGGACTGTGGAGGCGGAGCATGTGTTTGTGTGGGACTGCTGTCATTTTGCCACAGAGTTTTTTGTTAGAAAACTCTGTTACAGATTCATGCTAAAAATCTAATGTTTTCCAGAAAAGTTAACTTAAAAAAAAAAGGAAAAAAATTATATTTGCATTTCTAGAGTATAAAAAACTGTGTTTGCAAGGCAGCAAAAGAATAGTGTTTTAATCATTTTTGTTTTAATATATTGATTATATAATAAAGTTTGGGTTTGGTAAGATTTTATTTTATTCAACAAGCTTGAATTAAATTGATCAAATGTGATATTTGTAATGTTACAAAATAATTTCAATAAATGCTGTTCTTTTGAACTATGTTAATCAAAGAATGGTGAAAAAAGTATCATGCTTCCGTAAAAATATGAAGCATTAATAATAAACAAATGTTTCAGAGCATCAAATCAGCATATTAGAATGATTTCTAAAGGATCATGTGACACTGAAGACTGGAGTCATGATGCTGAAAATTCAGCTTTGCATCACAGGAATAAATTACATTTTAAAATATATATTTAAATAAAAGTGTTATTTTAAATTGTAAAAATATCGCATAATATTACTGTTTTACCATATTTTCGATTAAATAAAAATGCAGCTTTGTTGAGAATAAAAACTAATCTTACCAACCCCAAACATTTGAACAGTGTATGCAAGTAAGGTAATAATTTATTTTCAGATTTTCAATAAATTATCTACACTCTGGGATGAATTAACTGCAAAACTTTAATACTTGGGGTTTTCCAACAAAATTTATATGAAAAAGACATAAATTGTTTTTAATAGTCAGAAAATTGTGAATCAAACTAATTCTGAGTAAAACAATCTTTAAGCAGAACTTTTGAGGAACATCAATATATAACCTGCATATTGATATGTTAAAAAAAAAAGTTTATAAAAACAAAATCACCAGTTCACAATAAATGTCTTTTCTCTTCTAGGGGAAAAAAACCCCAAAACATTGATGATTATCCTTCTCTCTAGACTGAGAATGACCTTCCCCAGCAACCAATCCACATTTAAAGGCTGCTATGTAACTAAAGCCTCTTTTAACATTGTGTCATCACAGGACACAGAACGTCTTGTCAAGCCATTTTATGTGTTTTTAATAGATAAAAGTAGCATAACCTTTGCCGAAAAGTATGCAAAAAGAGAAAAACAGAAATCTGAACACCACTGAGACCAACAGGTGCCAAAGCCTCTAACAACACACACACACGCACACTCCCAAATGTATGCCGAAACATGTACGTATGCAAATACACACCGATTCTTCTACGTGAACTCATAATTACGCACACACAGAGTTCAACACACCCATATGCACACACAAAAACGCTTCTGTATGTTGATGCATATGTATAAGGCCTGGAGTGATCTAATGCAAACACACACAGACACACAAACACTTTATATTTGCCTATTAACATACTAATCATGCGCTATCCCACCATCACTTCATCCGGTGGCATACAGAGGCCCTCTGTCTCGGCACACAAAAACACACACACTTTATTTCTCACACTCTCTCTTTCTCTCGTTTATCCTGTTATCTCTGTAAACAAACGACAGACTCTCCTCTGCTTCGACAGAGCGGGGGGGTTTGCCTTTCATTGTTTTAAGAGCGGGAAGATGCTCCCGTCTGATGAATGGGGCTTTCTGGAGCTGAGAGCCATGAAGCTTTACACACTCTCATTTACAGGCCTATTTTTCACACTCTTATTATGAAACACACACACACACACAGCCTTTCTTTCCTTTGTTATCCCATCCCCCTGTTCCTTGGCGTTTTCTCTCCGGTTTCATCCCTTGTTCTCTGCGTTCTTTCCCGCTCACCGAGACGAGCGGCCTAGATCTGTGTCCAAACTGCTTTCCAGGCCTATTCCCTTACACACAAACGCATGCCAGAATTGATTCGCTGTGTTTCTGTTGTGCTTGTCAACCTTTTTCCCTTACTAGGAGCTCCAAAAAAACACAACACCTTCTCTCTTTCGCATGCAGTAAGTGACACCAGAAAGAATTTATTTATGACGGCTCTGCCTTTCACTTAGGAAGACAAGCTGCTGAGTTTTGTGCCTTTTGTGCATCTGCTGGAGGAGGAAAAGTTTGGAGTCGTGAAGCCCATGGGAGACCGACAGAAACTGACCTTTAGGAAACGGCTCAGGTTATTCTGAAAAACCTGTGGTGTTTTGGTTTGCTTTTTAAACGAGAATGTACAGCATCCCAGCAAAATAAATTAACAAACATACAGCATGAACAGCGAAATTTGATTGCCAACTTAACGCTTAGAAGCCAGTTTTATTCAAAAGGTGGACTCAGTAATTTTTTCCACAATAAAACGTTTTACAGTACTACAAACAGATTTTATATTTTAAGGGGCAGGTTTTATTCTACATAAGCGGGTCGTCTCATTAGTGGTAACCGTTTGGTTTTCAGACACTTTTACTGATGAAATTAATTAATCAAGACTGTGATTAAAGTGCACTTCTACAATGGGAACAGAGATAGCTTTTTGGAATCAATTAAATATGATTCAATAGAATATCAGGGAAAAAACTGAATCATCTGAAAGCTTTTGCACGATGCTGCACTAATTTTGCAACAACAAAATTAGAAACTGCACCATCAGTAAACACTTCAAAAAGACTAGTTATAATTATGTGTTTGATTCAGTAGAATGACTCATTCATTAAGTGAATCAGTCAAAATGAATTAACTGACTCACTGAACAAGCAAGTCACTTTCAGTCTTATATTGAACCTTTCAGTACATAACCAATATTAATAATTAGCCTATATATAATGCAGCAATATAATTATACATTGTGTTTAAATACAATTTACTTGTTAATTATTGAATAACTTTATTAAATTACATTTTATTTTATAAACTTTATTTATTAAAAAGAAGTGTTAAAGGAATCAGAATTGCTAAGTGGAATCAGAATCCAGATTCCTATTAATGAGACGGATGAAAAATGCCTGTGCTGATTACTGTACTTCGATGTCCTACAAAGTCGATCAAGAAAAAGAAAAAAAAAGCAAGCAAACAAGCGTCCACCTCCACGTCCACGGAAATATGCAAAACAAAAATCTAACTGTATAAAAAAATAATTGACGTAACCGTTGTGCTGAAAATAGGAGGACATATCAAGACGACGGGGGCGACGCTGGGGTTGAGCCCCCCGAGAGAGCAGCAGAGAATGAGTGAAAAGAGAGGGAGAGGGAGAGGAAGAAAGGATCAGAGGGAGAGAGGTTGGCAGCGATGAGCTTCTGGCACCTTCTACATAGAGCTCACCGTACATGGTGCCAAAAAATGGCAGACGAGGCTGCCCCCGTTCCCTCGCCTTTTCTCCGTCTCCCTCTCTCTCGCCCCTCGGCGATCTTGATCATCCCTTTCTCCTCTTTCTAAAGAGGTTTTATCTAATGAGCTCCATGAGAATTCAATCTAACTGCACTAATGCAGAACTTCTACTCCTATAGACTGGAGTTATGGCTCGACTTTCCACGGCTGTTGCGTTGTATTTGCGTGTGTGTGTGTAATGAGTAGGCCTGTGCGGTTACTGAGCTCGGCATTGTGTTCTCTGACTCGTAACCAGAGTCGTTGTGAGTGGGCCACATTACGGTCTCTCTCTCTCTCTTACTCTCTTACACAAACACACTTTTTTTGCTTTTTGGTTTTAAATCTTTCAGCCTTCTGATAATAATAGGAAATGTAATTTTACAACTTATATTATTATTTTAATTAAACATTTTCAAAACATTCAGAATATTATTTTTTTTAGAATATTATTTTTTAGAGCTAAAATATATATTATATTCAGATGATTTTGACTGTGTGTGTGTGTGTGTGTAATATATACACTTATTTTAAACATTTATATTTTTAATAGAAATATTTATATGCGTGTGTGTGTATACACTGTGTGTATTATATATATGATTTACTATGAAAAAATAATATTCTAAATGTTTTAAAAAACCTGTGTTTAAAATAAGAAAATAAATAGTATAATAATAGTAATTAATTAATAACATTAAAAAATATTATATGCATTATATGCAATATAATCATTCAATGTGTTAAACAGCATTAACCTTCATACATTTGTATTAAAACATTTGCTGACACTTTATTTCAAGGTGTCCTTGTTACAGGGTAATTATACATTTAAGTACTGAGTAATATTAAAGTAGGATTAGAGTTTGGTTTAGGATTACCTGCACATAATTATGCATAATTTATTGTTACTATAATAGTAAGTACATGTAACGTGTAATAAGGACACCTTAAAATAAAGTGTTACCAAACATTTTAATGCATGAGAAATGCATGAAAGGACTGTATAAATAAATAAATAAATAAATATGCAAATAAATATTAGATTCTGATTTTGCTAATTTGAATCTGATTCACAGAAATGAATGTAACTTACAAAAACTCTACTTAAAATAATCTCTATTATAGATCTCTCATATTTCCATGTTGTGGGATACGAAAGGACTGATATTTAAGAAAGTTGATAAATAATATATCATACATAAAATCGTCTCAGATAAATTGTAAATATTCAATAATATATTGTTTAGCACAATGCAGATACACAGATTTTATGTTTGACACTAATACACAAAAAAAAAAAAATTAAATATGTAAAAATACTAAAGAAAGAGCAGCTACCGATAAGAGAAAGCTCTTTAACTTTTCCTTCTCTGTCTGTCCCTCATGTGGAGTTAAAAGCAGGTGCTCATTCAGTAGAACTGATACCGGTTTATTTGTGTTAACATGTTTCACTTTTACAATCCTTCCTTTGTGCTCTTTAAAAAGCCCATAAATGTCTGTGGTGAGTAGGGAGCTGAGAAAGTAAAACCCAGAGTTACAAGCAGATCTACGGTTATACTTCACATCTTTCTTGGAATGAATCAAATATAAAGGCTTAAAGATCACTAAAATAGTCAAGAAATGCCAGAAGCTTAATAGCGCAATAAATCCAAAGCCCAGGTGAGTCAGAGCAGAGCGAGGTCCTAAATATAGGACAAATGTAGGATTACAGAAAATGATGCGAGGAGATTCTCCACAAAAAAATCTATGACCTAAGGAGGTGAATTTTCCTTCCATTTCAACACTCTATCACATTTTTAGAAAGAGCCAGGAAGACAGGAAGAGTGACAAAGAAGGAGAGTGGAGACACTTGGAAGCATAAAGAGTGATGAAAGAAAGAGAGACGCGTTATGTACACTGGCTCGAAGTGAATGACGACTGCTGAAATAATGTGTTTAACAGCTATTCCAAACATTTCATTTCCAAACAAAACACTCCCACAATGCTGCATCAAGACAGAGAGAAATCACTACTGCACGCTCTTACACATGTGCTCATTTCAGAAACGGATCAAGCCTTAAAGTCCAAGAAAATGGCATTTTTTCATAACAATAAATTAAGCACAATTAGAAAATAGTAATAATTACTAAATCAAGCTTTTTTTTTTTACGGATAACAAAATGTTTACGGATAACAAAAAAAATTTAAATGATCATGTATACTGAACAAATTATTTAGCAGAAAAAAATAAATGTATTAGCTGGATGGATGTTTTATGGAGATTTTTCTTATTTAACAGGCTTTTTATTTCTGAAGAGTTGCAGTTAAATGCACAAAATGGCAGAAAGCACATTTTTCACACCTCTTCAATGGTTAAATATGAAATTTCCTGTATGGAGTGTTAAAGTAGGGAAAAGTTTAAATTATGTTCTCATAATAATGATATATTAGCAGCACTAACAATAAAGCCCTGGATATAAAATTTATATTCTCTTCACCCAAAAGCCACTTCCCTCTAATAGGACGACTTTCCCCATAATCACCATTCTTAATGGAAATACCTTTAACACCATTTACCTCCAATATACCTGGATTACTACTTAAGAGTCTTGCATAAATGACCAATTCATTTCGCACTTCATTCAAAGAAAGAAATATGTCTAAATTTTGTAAAGTATGAAACATTTTTGAGTCAACTCCCAAAAACCTGTCAAGCACAGGGTAGTGGTTAAAGATTCGGTCCTCGGTTCAAACTCTAGCGATCCATTCCTAGGCATTTAAAATGCAAAGCATTTAATATGAAAAAGGTGAACTCTCCAGCTACCCATCACTGCAGTATCAAGAAAAAATTGGTTTAGTTTTTTTTTTTTTAAGTAAACGGTTACATATCTTTGTTTTAAAATCCCAAGAAAGAGCTGAAAATGAGTGCCCCGAGCACATACACACTCATAGTCACACACACACGCATCTTCCTGCACCAACGGCATTGCGATAGTGCCAACTAGAGCAATTACTGTAGCGACTCCTGTAGCTGTCCTTTCTCTTGTTCTCTCTTGCTTTCTTATGGACACAAAAGAGGAATATTCGATTTGAGAGTGTGACAACGAAGGCCACATTTAATAGTGATAAACAAAGAGTTTGTGCTGCAAAAAAAAAAACAAGTCACAAGGACAAAAACACAAAGCAAGCCAATAAATTAAACAGCTGAGCTGTAGCATTCAAGACAAAGAATGCAGAGATATTTTATTTCAAATTAGGATAATTGTGGTGTTAGTTAGGAATGCACTGAAACTGAAATCAAGAATAAAATAACAACTAAAAAATTTACTGAATGCCCTTAACCAGAGCAGCACATGGGGACTGTGTGCATCTGGGGTTGAGAAAGGCCCCCTGAGCTCTGGCACAGGATGCCACGGGCCCCGGGTTTGTGTGCGGCTGCCCTGCAGGGTGCCAGTCTCCGGCGAGGCTATTTGGAGCCTGATAAAAGCGGCAGTGCACACTGGAATTAGCCTGATAAGATAAGACCGCAGCACAGCAGCAAACATTCTGAACGGGCAGCGCGTTGGCCAACCCTGCTGGGCACAGAGTGAACCAGTGCGTGCGCTGACCGAGAGACTGAAAGACAGGCAGGAAACTGTTCAGCTGCTTTCAAATTCAGCTGCTTATATTTTGTTAACGGCTCTTTTATTGTTTTTAACTGAAAATATGCCCATTTTTTCCCCCATAATTGTGGTTTATTTGCAGTACCACAAAATGAAAATGAATTAGTCACAAAAGCAAAAAAGAAAGAAGGCAAGAAAGCAATTTCAGATTTGTAATCACATGATTATGGATCTGTTGGCCTAAGTGTGTTTGGCCAGTCAGATCTTGTGTGCGTCAGAGAGAGTGTTAGCCGTGTCAGAAACACTGTTTGGCAGTAAACGTATGAGACTGTGCTAGTAACTTATCCATGAATACACACACACACTCGCTCCAAAAGGATACGACTCTAAAACACACTGCCAATGAGAAAACAAGATGGCACCAAAGAACTGAAAAGGCCAGTCGTCTTGTGAATACAACCAACATATCATTTATATTAAACACCGCCATGAAACAAAAAGAAAGCATCTTAGTATAAATAATAAAACATCACAAAAATTATGAAAATACCTTATGAAATATTATGAGCAATGGCATTTCACATTTCAGCAAGGTTTCCCATTTTTGAATTAGTATTTTATAATTTCTGGTAAAGAATTACTTTATGTTTATTAATCTCTAGAATTAATAGATTTTAACAATCTTGCAGAGTACAAATGTCTCCATAAGGCACAAAATCATTCAGATTTGAATGCAGTTGGACAGGATTTCTTCTATAAAAAGCATGACCAGATAGATTATAAATTAAATACATCAATTTGCATGCTTTTTAAAAATGACTTTCAATTTTTCTGACTTTTTAATGCATAAAAATCACAACTGTAAAACGGCCCTTGTGACTGTACAAGTGTTTCCAAAAAGCACAGAATGCAGATGGATAGGATTTCTTCCATACAGAGCGTAACCAAAGAGATTATAAATTAAATGCATACATGATTTTTAAAAAGCATGACTTTTTATGCCTGCAAATCACAACTTTAAAAAGTAGTTCTTAATATTGTACAAGTGTTTCCAAAAAGCACAGAATCATCCTGAGAGTTGAATGCAGTTCGATAGGAGCACAGCCAAATACATTGCAAACTAAATATATACATTTGCCTATATTTTAAAATTACTTTGAATGTTTTCACACCTACAAATCACAACTTTAACTTCTTCCATGACCATGGGAAACATGTTTGAGGTTTAATTTCGGCTCTGGCCGCAGAACAGATGCTCAAAGCAAATGTTCATAAGTTTGCTGGATGTGATGTGATTATGTGGGTGTCATCTTACCCTGAGTTCTGACCCCTCTCAAATAATCACGTACAAGTATCAGTAGCTGTAGGACAGAGAAAGAGAGCGTAACCCACTGACCTGGCATGTGGACGAAGTAGGCCAGGTACAGGTCCAGCTCCTTGACGGACACTCCGATGTGGTGCGGCTGCACGCAAAGGGTGTGGTTGGAGCACTGTGGGGACTTGACCAGTCTCTCTCCGTCTGTGCTCTCCAGTGGGCTTCCCTTGAACAGGATCACCATCACCAGGTCCAGGCGCCAGACCTTGTCGGCTTGCCGCAGGCAGTCGATGCGGCGGATCTTGCCCTTCTGGTCGGGGTTGGACAGCACGCAGCACGGCGGCTTCTTCCCCGTGATGGTGAGCACGAAGTCTTCGCGGAACTCGGGCCGGATGTCCTTGCGCAATTTAGCCAGCAGCCGCGACGCCCACTTCTGCTTGATCTCGGGCTTCTCGCCCAGGAGTTCATCTTTGACGGCGCGCTCCTCATCCTTGGACATACGCTTCTCGTGCTTTTTGAAGTACTTGCGCTTGCGGGCCTGCAGGTTGAACCAGGTGTAGGAGAACGCCCGCACGTGCGGGAGGAGAGCCTCGATGAAGGGATGGAATTCATCCTGGAGGGATGGAGAGAGGGAGGGAGACACGGGATGCAGGGGAGAGGAGAGGAGGGAAGGGGAGAAGACGTTAGAATCTCGGAGCATGATTCGGCTGCGCTTTGTGAAGGAAGGGACGGGAAACGTGCGAGTGCACGTTTGCCAGGATGACAAATACACACACACACACACACACACACACACACACACACACACAAACATTTGTCATAAGCATCACATAAATAGAATTTAGAACAAAAATTCCTAACCAGAGTATATAATAAAACTACAGACATGCTATTATGAAAAACAAAACAAAAAAAAACTGAAATTTTAAGTAACCTCACTTTTTCTTCTGCATTTTTTTTACACTGACATTTTTGTGTTTCAAAAGATCCTTTTCTCAGTTCAAAACAGACAATGATGTTTTTGAGGGACAGACGTAAAGTCCACAACAGCTGCTCACTGTCGCTTGTGCCAACCCCTACTACCGCACGTCCTGATCCAAACTACATCGCCACACGGCAGACAGAAGCAGCACGCCACAGACAAAACACACAAGACATGCAGCAAAACAACTAAATAAAGCATCTGTAGTTACCATTCTGCACTTTCATCATAAACCCTGCTGGACGATAAGGAGTGGAAAAACGAGTGAAATGTCTTCTTCACACTCAGCTCCACACTACATGCCCCGATTATTTAGTGCACAATATCAGAGTTTTTAATGTCGTTGCAAAAGTAAAAAAAAAACTGAGAAAAATTCAAAAAGTATTTTTTTTTTTTTTTTTTAATGTCCAGTTGAAGAAGAGAGAAGAAAAATTCTGAAAATCTTGGAGGAGCCAAACAGTGACAGCTCTGGAGATACAAAAACAAGAAATGTAAGAGAGAAATGTTTAACACACAAAACAGGGCAAATGAGAGAAAAAAAAAAAGAATAAAATATTAACCAAAACCAAAAATTAAATATTACATATGAACACAAGAAAGCGGACAATGAAATTGCTCATAATCAAAAAGTATTGTACTCACTTTTAGAGAAAAAAGTACACAAATAAATACACAAATACCGCAACAAAGAGAAAAAATGTTTGGCAAAGCAGTAAGTGGTGTTTGTTCAGATATGCGTGCTCTGCATTCGACACACAGAGAGCGAGAGACAGACAGAGAGAAAGAGAGAGAGACAGAGAGGGGGGTAGAGAGAAGCGAATGGAGAGTGCAAAAAAAAAAAAAAACGAGAGAACCGAATCAATGTTGGAAGAGCGCGTACGACCGCTGGCAAACCCGATAGAAGCTTCTTTTTTTTCCCTTTTTCCTCTCCAACTCTATCTCTCTCTTCATCTCCATGCTCTTTTCCTATCCATTGCCTCAGAGTGTGCCAGCGCGAAGCTGAGCCCACCTATTTGGCACCGGGTGCCCGATCGCTCAGCCAATACGCACGCTTGAAGGGCTGAATGGGAGGGAGGCAGGGACAGAGGGAGGGTGAAAGAGACGGAGCGAGGGGGGAGATAGTGTAGGGTTCGGTCAGTGGGTTGGCTCCTTACTTTGCCAAATTAACAAGTTCCTATCTTGTGCAACTGCAAAGTCCAGAGCACATTAATTTTACATGCGCCAATCAGCGGCGCCGCCCGTATTCCATTCCCACCCCAGTTTACCTCCATTTCCCCACTCTTGTCATCAAGAACCGAGCTCAGATGCACACACGCACTTTTGCCATTTTCACCAATGCACTTGCCATCACCTCCATCGAGGAAGCGCACAGCAGTGTGCCCTTCCCTCCATTGAGTGTCGTGTGAACGTGCGGGCCAGAACTCCCAGCAGCAGACGCTACAGACCAGCAGCTGCCTTTAGAATCGGCGCACAAACAAAGAGCAAAGAGAGAGACATAGTCCACAGCAGAACAACATTCTCTCTCTGAACTTTATCTGAGAATGTGACCACGTCAGTTACGAACGTTTGGATATTATTTAAAGAACAACAAAAAAGTATTTCACATTAAAATGCTTTTATAAGAAAGTGTTTTAATAGTTGTTTCCTTAAAAAAAAAAAATTTGAAAAACTATTCTCCTTATAATGCTTCTAACAAAAAAGCAAAGCTATAGCAGGACTCAACAATTAACTTGCCAGTATTTTCAACAGTTAGTCCAACCAGCAAAAAAATTTACAATTTTATTAAAGAAATATATTTATATTTTTCATTTAGCATTAAGTATTGTTCACCAAAAAATAATATAAATGTCAAATATCCCAACCTAAAAAAAGTTAATATATATATATACACATATATTAAGTATTCTTTACCAATAATAATAATATATTAATTTGCAATACAATTCTAGAAATCTAGAAATTATACTGCTATAAGGAACTCCATGCCAGATTTAAGGTTATAAATATCCTTTTACAGGAAAAAACTGACATACTGTGATTTATTAACTCTTTTGAATTCATTCTAACTGATGCATCCAAGACTAGTGCAAATCAATCTCACAATTTCAACATCCTCATATAAGTTAGCCAGCTATCATGTTCAAATATTTAAATCAGCAGGATTTGCAAAACCAATATTTAATACATCACTGAAAAGTAACCAAAATGTTAAAGTTTGCAGCGGCACATGTACATTATCTACAAACACCAGATGTAATGACAACACAGCATTGGTCACAGTTTCATGAACCGGCCTGAAACTCTCTCACACTGGCCCTGGGCCGTAGCACACAAAACATTCAATGCAATCCTCCTGCACCAAACTATATACAACATATTAAAGGAATCCAGTCAATCCCTGTTTGCAATGATCCGTTATGATCCATACACAGAGCCAGGGAAATCGCTAGCTTGAGCAGATTTGTATCGAGTGATTTAATCTGGTTTAATCCCTACAATGAGTTTATGCAACATATGCCACTCTCTCAGGGCTACGCGACACCTTAGGGCGACCAGCAGGCCTATCCGAGACCACCGGGTGAAGCAGCCTCATTCTCCAAGCAACTCACTGCAGACTATTCTGCAGTTGCCAGTAGGCGCCTGCTATGTAAATGCAGCGTTTCCTAACAAACAAAGCCGAGCGGCAGGTTGGAGTGTCATTTTGTTTGTGAATGTTCCATGGCTTGCAAAACACTTTGCATAATTCCAATCCAAATTAAAGGAAAGTTCTACACAATTCATATCAGTTGACTGTGTACAAAGCAAGGTGTCTTGGTATTTTGTTTTGCATACATTTTGTAGGCAAAACTGCAATCATTCTACATGTTGTTACAGTTCGTATCTGATTTGGTTTGACAGACTACATGGATTTTGTGTCTGACACATTTATTTCCATGAAATAATTTCCATGTCTGCAAACAAAGAGTTTGAAAGTGTCTACGTTAAATGACCTGAGGGGGAAAAGTGTCAAGAACCAGTTCATTGTTCTTGCTTGAATTATTGGTTGAATGATTGCAGCAAGTCTGACATATTTTTGGATGAAGCAAACTTTATGACAGTATGAACTCTGCGTTGTTATCGTGAGATTAAATTAGAATGCAAGCCATAAACGGCATATAAAACAGCGTTTGCTCATGTTCCCCGCAAGCTTGCTGGATCTGTTCACTGCCGAATGCCCTTATTCAAACTCTTTTATACCAAAGCCTATCTTATCTTTGTATGACACTCTCCTCTCTAAACAGCGACCTTTGTTTTACGCAAGAAAGAAAGGAGAGCGCTAGAGGAAGATAAAAAAAAAAGTTTAAGAAAGAGAGGCGGACAAAAAAAGCGAGATTTCCACGAAAGGCAGTCTCACTCTGCTGCGTAGCCTAACGTTACTGCTTGTGTGTTTTTGTTTCTGTAAAGCAAAGCCTACTTCTTCCAGAGAAAGAGAGAAAAAGGCTGAGAGCCTGAAAAGCACGCACTCTCACACACTATTATCCCGAATCCGTGCTTAAAAGACCAGTTAGGCTATATATTGCACCACAGCACACACGAATCCCATAAAAGTTCAGAGTCTTACCACATTTATGAATTTTATCAAATTTCTACTCTGATGTATTGGGATTTTTTGTTTCTGGGGGCTCAACAAATGTCTTACTTTTCCAACGGTAGGCTAGTATTAATCATTTTTAAACTTTTTAGTTTGTGTGGTTGTCATTTATTATAGCCAATGTCAAGAACGTAATATAAGAAAACAGGCTTAGTTGTGTCTCAAAAGTGCCTACATATTTGTCATAACACCGACAAAGAAAACCATTTCAATGACAATAAAGACAAAAAAATGTGTTCTTTGAAAAGAAAGACTTATATAAAAAGATACCATAGCTACCTCTGGCCTCCAGTCTATTCTTTTTAAGATGAATGTGTTTTATTATTTTCAGTTGCTTTCTTTTCTTTCCTTTCCTTTTTAGAAACAATATATGATTTTCTTAGTCGACTAATATGACGGACCTGTAAACATCTAACGGTTTTTTCTTTTAAAATAGCGTTGGCGGGAGCTCGAGCTCCGACACTTTGGCGCGAGACAGGAAAAAAGGCTGCTGATGGAGCGAAGCAGACACGACGAGCGAGAGCCGAGAAATCTGACATGAACTAGGGAATTTTTACAAGAAATATTTTCCATAAAATATAATGAAACTTGCATGAACCTTCACACGAGGGAAAAAAACGAGCACTTCTTCAGCCTATACAAGGCCAAAACTATTCGTATAGCTCACTGAAGAGCATAACAACATAATGTGCACATATAGGCCTACTGATGTTTTTTTTGTTTTGTTTTTTTCGAGTTAAAAGTACAAAAATGGACAGAAAGAAAAAACGAAATCGAATATATCATCAAAGAAAACAGGCCTACGATATATTTCCAGGAACTGGGAACCAGCCGACAAATGAAGAATCAAAATACGGTGGTAAAATATTTTAAAAACAATATTTATGTGCCTCTTGTGCATCCTATCCATATTTTATCTATAAACCTAATTTAATAACGATTTTCTTTAACTTTAAGTGCAATGCCAAATCGTGTTGAATTCAAGGGAGAGTGGGGCGTAAAAAAAAAAAGGTATTTTATTGTTTTGTTTTTACATTGTCAGTTTTTTTAAGCTTCTTCATATAGGCTAATATCTTCGTAGAATATAGGCTATTACTATTAAACTATTATTGTTTAAATAAGCATATTTTAAAATCTTCAAATCTACCATTTATAAGGACAACCAGTTCAAACATATTTTAAGTTTTAAAACGAAAAACCATAAATCTCTCTAATCTAAAATACGATCCGTCTCTCATATAGGCTAAATAACGTGCATAAATATAGCCTAGTGCTTTAGCTAAGAAAATATTTTCGTCAGGCTATGCAAAAAGAAAGCAAGCAAGGAGCTCGTGTAGCCTGAGTTAAGATTTTTAGCCAAAGCATATAACCTAAGGATCAAATAAATTAAAATATATATATATACACACACACACACACACACACACACACATATATACATTTACTTACAAATCAGAGACTGCTAAAACAAAACCGATCTCTAAGAGGTGTTTTGGAGCGCTGCGGTGCTTTAGGTGGAATTAATTCAGTTTTATAAACGGACGCGTTTCCAAGATGTGAAAATCTGGGAGTAATTTATGGGAATTCAGCTGCACGGGTAAATATTCTTAATGCACACAGAAAATCTGTTGAGACGCATTTTGCTTAAGGGGAAAAAAACACCTGAAGCACCTTTTGAGGTTTCTCAGATTGTCACACTAGCATACCAACCCAAACGATGTCACAACAAAATTTTTGGCAGTCTTACAAATACCTTTTTTTTCAAGATTTTATAAATAGTCTAATATGCAGCTATTTTAGGTTTTTGCAATTCTTGATGGAGTAGTAACCATAGCAACAGTATGCTGTTTGCAGTTTTTGCGACAGAATTCTAACCAAAAAAAAAAAATCAATATTTTTCACTTCATTATAAATTTACATAGATATCACAAATAAATTAATTGTTTTTCTTAAAAGAAAAAAAGTCAATAAATGCCAAAAGACGATCCCCTGAAAGTCATTCAATAGGCCTACCACACTAAATTTAAAAGACTATTATCATAGGCCTATAAACATTTAGATACGAGTTGGATTCTTTAATCTTGCCTACTACTGTTAGTTCAGGTGTCAGTCTGTCTATTACATGGGCCTAGCTGTAAAAATAATAACACTCTGATTTCTATTTAGAGACGTCTATTAAATACCGTTATGAAAGTAGAAGCATTCATCGTATGAATGAGGGTGTTTCCGTCCGCGGGAACATGTGTCGGTAGCTCAGAGAACTGGACTGGGTTGGTGAGATCAGTCAGCAGACTGATGAAGTGTAAACTGGAAAAAATGCCGAGACGAGCACTGCGTGACACCAAAGCATTGAGCCGCTTACGCAGCGACTAAATACAACCGACCGCCCAACCACACCAAATATTGATACTGCCTACTGTGAGAGCACTGCACTCTCCCCTCTCAGTGTGTGTGTGTGAGACAGAAGATTCAAAAAGACGGCAAATAATGTTTTAAATATTAAATGCAAAGACTTCTGATATAAAGGCAGGAGGAAAAAACTTATCAGATAAGCATGGTATCCTACTACACTGATGTGTTTTTATTAGAAGCGCTAATATTAATGTTTTTTGAACTTATAACACCTTTAATAAAAACTACTGTTAAAATGAACCTAGCATGAAAATCATATAGTTTTCAACAAAAGTGTTGATTTTGGCCTGTCCCATCACAAAGGTCTTGTCCTTCACAACTGCATCTAACAATTAAAATCATACGACAATGTCATCACTTTGACATCATCTATTGAGTTTATAATGAATTCATAAAGTAGAAGTGACAGCTTAATATAACAAAAAATATTTTAAGTTTATTTTTGCAAATCAACGTGATCAACATTTTCAAAATGAAATATTTCTGAATTTCAGGCCATATTGTTCCATTAAAAAAAAAAATGCCAATAATAGACCTTGTATTACTTAAAAAATAGAGAAAAATAGTTGTCTTGAGAAATCACTACTCTTTCTGTGACAACCTTTCATTTCATGAATGTGGTGATTTAAAAGGTTAGTTCACCCAAAAATGAAAATTAGCCCATAAATTACTCACCCTCAAGCCATCCTAGGTGTATAAGACTTTCTTCTTTCAGACGAATCCAGTCAGAGTTATATTAAAAATGGTCTTTGATCTTTCAAGCTGTTTAATGACACTCAGCGGGTGTTGCAGTGCATCAGTCCAAAAGAAGTTAAATAAAAAGCACCCATCCATAAAAAAGTGTCAGTGAGCACAAGCTAGATTAAATTGATTATTACATTTTAAATATAGTTATTTTCTTACAAAAACGCATCGATTCACTACAGGAGGACTTCGTTCACCCCCTGGAGCCATGTGAGACACTTTTTATTAAGGATGGGCGCTTTTTATTTAACTTCTTTTGGACTGATGCACTACAACACCCGCTGAGTGGCATTAAACAGCTTGAAAGATCGAAGACAATTTTTAATATAACCGACTGTATTCGTCTGAAAGAAGAAGGTCATATACTCCTAGGATGACTTGAGGGTGAGTAATTTATGGGCTAATTTTCATTTTTGGGTGAACTATCCCTTTAATTTAGTGGCTCTATCAGAAGTTAGCAAGACTCTGCTATAAGCTACATCAGCTTCATTTAACTCTGAATAAACACTTTGCCAGTCAGTTAAAACAAAAAACTCTTTAAAGTTCATTAAATAAAGTACTGTCCTTCTCTCTGTTCAGTGATAGACCAAGGCATCGGCAAGAGCAATGTCCTCAAGCAAAACCGTCCGCCCTCCATACTACTACTCAACATAAAACGCACCCAAAATCAAATGCATCAATGTAAATAAGATGCAAGTGTAAGCGAGTCTATGCATCAAAACGCCACACATATAAATCCAACGACTAACGAAAACTTCTGTCACGGTCGGTTGCCAACGACAGAAACTCATATTTACATGGAAGAGCCTTGTAATTTGTCGTTGTCTGGTTCGCACACAACATAAAACTGACATCCTAGAATCACCCCGGCATTCAGTCATCAGGTTCCAGCATATACATCCAGTCACAACCTGTAAACAACTGCATGTAATTATGGTTGATATTTCAGCAGCTCCAGTGCCAAGTGCCAGGTTTAAACTAGAGATGTTCTGAGCTCCCCAATGCACACCCCTCCACCCTCGCTTTTATTCTCATTCTTTTCTTTACCACCACCACTCGGCGAGGCGAGGTGCCAACCCTTCTCCCAAACTGGGCATCGTGCCCTACCCTTAATGCAAATGAGGCACCCACCACCCCCTGTCTTTCTGCCACTCTATCTCTCTTTCCATCTTTCTCCCAGACTCTCTCTTTTCTCGTGCCCCACACACACTGGTCATGTCATTTGTCTCTTTTCCTGTGATAACTCGAATTCCCTACATTTCTGTCACTTCATTTTTAATTATTTTATCAAACTAACTCGTGTCTCACATCTTTTTTTGGGAAATCTTCATGCTATACTGTATTCACAGATGATATAAACGTTTTTCCTCACCAGCTTGTATTGTTATGTCACTATTACACCAAACCGAAGACTTCTTCATTAATGAATGCTATAGGCAAATTTAATTTGCATTTGCGTTTAGGGTGTTTACAGTAATTGTGCAAAGATCAAACTGACAAACATGCACTAAATACCCACAAACCCTCAACTAGCAGTTCAAGTGTAAACAAAACACACTCTCTTTTCTCTTATGCACAGTCATCTTGCGACATGGTAAAGTATGGGATTCCCAAACTTTTTTGTCAGCTGAACCACTTCGATATATAATCTTTTTTACTTGACATACCCTTTGAGATTTTAAGTTAATATTTCAATAGTTTAACAACAAACACTACTGCTTCCAGCTAAAATATAAGTAATCTATAATTGCTTTCTCCAGTAACAAAAAAAAAAGTCATCTTGTCTTGGAGAGAAATAAATGCATAAATCAAGCACTGTGTACAAGCGAAAAGAGTCCAACACTGTTATCAAATAAGTGGGTGGATTTTGATGCAAAGGAGACGTGTTATTATGGATTATGAACTGGTATTTTGGCCAGAAGCAATGGTTAAAATGCCTTGATGGATTTGTTTCTTATAAACACAGCTTTTTTACTTCACAAGATGTTAATTTATGGACTAGAGTGGTGTGGATTACTTGTGAATTATCGTGATGTATTTATCAGCTGTTTGGACTCTTATTTTGACGGCACCCATTCACTGCAGAGGATCCATTGGTCAGCAAGTGATTTAATGCAAAATTTCTCCAAGTCTTTTCCCATGAAGAAACATGCTCAGACTATCCGAGATTTAGATAAGTTTAGATAAGTTTGAGTAAAATTGTATTTTTGGGTGAACCATTCATTTAAGGGTCTTGGGTTCAAGAAACAACTAAAATAACAACTAAAGGCTGCAATACAAATATTTATGTCTTCATATCTTCCCTTTCAAATGTTCAAACTCTCAAGCTATCATTATCCTAGCAATCATTATTCATGCTTTAATTTTAGTATAATATTTTTGAAACTTATGTCCACAAAAAAATTGCTCTGAAAACCCTGTTATAGGCTGCATGTGTGCAAATGAACACGGTGCCACTGTTTGCCCTGAAACTTACAGTGCAAATAGACTATATACTTCTTTAAGTCAATTACAGACTTTGAATTGACCTTGTCTTAAGACTTAAGCACATCATGCATACAAAAAAAACCCTTCAATCAGACATATAATTTTGTATAACAATGGGTTGTACCAACTAGTTGATTATTTATAAGTTTAGACACTATTTTCAAATCTCAGCTGCACAGACACACTCTGCAGCTGCACGGCAGCACATTTACATAAGGTAAACATTGGCTCGCTGACTAGTCCACTACTTTTCTGGATGACTAGAGAAAACGAGTAGCCGTGCAAGCCCTAGATCAACAACACGAACACAAAACACAAATGCCTCACCGGTCACACGCACGCACGCTCTGTGATGACTGGATGTAATTACACTACAATGGCAAAGGTGAGAATGAATGGCCACTAGCTGCATGACACGCTCACACATGTGCACAATGAGGTACAATGCCTGTGAGGAAACCCTTTGTTGAAGAGAAAAAAGAGCTGATGGAGGAGCGTGTATATGAGTTTGTGATAGAAAAGATAGGTTAAAGAGTTTTCACTAAATCATTTAATGAATTATTAATAATAAGTGGTTGGTAGATATGTTTTTTGTGCATGTGTGTGTGTTGTTAAGATATTAATTAAACACTACACACCATTACCAGAAAATTCTTTATTTCTTATTGCCAAGACTTAAAGTTCTAAAGTTTTAAAATTATAATATTCTCAAAATTGCTAAATTATTAATTTGGCTGAGACATTTTATGAAATAATTGCAATGATTTTATTATTAAATATGATAAAACAGGTCTAAATAAATACCTCAATATCACTTTCTTTATCACTAACAATAAGATAACACACAAAAAGAACCAAGAACAAATAAAAGACATTAACTGTCACCAAATCAGCATATTAGAATGATTTCTGAAGAATCACGTGGCACTGAAAACTGGAGTAATGATGCTGAAAATTCAGCTTTGTGTCACAGAAAGAAATTACATATTAAATTAGTTGAAAATTGAAAACAGTTATTTTAAATTGTAATAATATTTCACAATATTACAGTTTTTACTGTATTTTTGACCAAATAAATGCAGTCTTGGTGACTTAAACAGACCTTAAACTTTTTTACAATAATGTATAAAAAAGAAAACTTTTAACTGCTGTATGAAATTCCAAGTTCAGAAATCATTTCCGTTTCATTTCTGACAGTGAACTCTCTCTCTCTGTCAGTATTTGTCTCATCTGTCAGCCGTTTTCTCTCATTAAGAGCTGTCCAGCATTAGTTCTGTCAGTTCAGGACAGGTGCAGTGGTAATGAGAGGGTAACACTGCATGCACTGAGGGCTTTCCCATTATAGTAAGCTTAATCCAGGGGGAGGGAATGTGTGTGTGTGTGCACATACTGCAGTTGGGGTAAGAATTTGTGTGTTTATAAGGAAGAGGGAGAAAGTGTTGTTTGTGTTTACTGGCATTTTGCAAGTGCATTAGCATTCTGCCCAAAAGTTAATTTCGCTTCTCTGCTTGTGCCTTTCACTGCCTCCCTGCTTGTGTGTGTGTGTGTGTGTGTGTGTGTGTGTGTGTGTGTGTGTGTGTGTATATGTATGTATATTATATATATATATATATATATATATATATATATATATATATACACACATACATACACACACACACACACACATACGTACATGTACATATTGCGGTTGTTCTTCTTATGACAACCACAACCATCGTTGTCATCATCATCTACTCAAAAAAAAAAGCTTGCAAGAGCTTGGAAACAAAATATGAAACAGCTGGAGCTCTTTAGAGAGCCCAGAAGACACAACCAGAGCCATACACGTCAAGACATTACCACCTCATCTGTGGTCTCTCAAAAGGAAACCTAGAAGGAAATGGATGGACTGAAGCAAGAGAGACAAAAAGTAAATCTTGTACAAAATAAAAGTACAAACTCAAGTAAAATAAGCCTGTTTCTGTAATATTGTAGTCCATAGATGTGGCTCAGTTTCATCAGTTTCATTTAAATCTAAGATTGTTTTATCCATATATCATTCACTGGCTAAAAATGCTATCACTAAGAAAAAAACAGCTTGATGGTATCAATGTCTATGCAAATTGAATAAGTTAAGATAGGCATGTTGAAAAATCTCTAAGCATGAGGAAGAGTAATTACTAGCAGCACTAATTGGGTAACTAGTTTTACACAAAGAGGACGTTACAAAGAGGTTTTTAGAAAAGGATACAGCAGTTTAAAAGTCAAGCATTTTAAAAGGCGTTTAGAGTTATTCTACAGCACAACCTTTTCCTCCATCTTGTCTTTGGAACCAGAGTTTCTCTCCAGAGCGCAGAGATATAAATCCAGTGCACACGCTAGAACCTGACCTCCATTTGGTTGCACTGGCCTGCGTGTTTGCTCAGGTCTCATGGTCCTGACACCTGTGGGAAGGTACGCTCACAAAAACATAAATAAAAAGAGTTGGCCCGCTTACTCTTCTACAAACATATTCAAGACTAATTATGCTTGATTTTTCATACTGCCAGGAGGATTATCGTTGATACAGCGTACACGAATACAGCAGTTTTAAAGCTGCTCCGAACTGCACTGAAAGAAAATGTGGTTTAGAAATGTTTGTTTAGAAACTGCTAGTAAATTTTATACTTAACTATTTATATAATTACGTAAGAAATGGAAAGTAACACACTGAATTAATCATGACAATTTAAAGTTTAAAAACTGAAATTGCTTTTTCTTGTCAAACTTGATCTTTGTTTTATTTACAATTATTTTTATCTTTTTTTTTTTTAAAGCGTGCATGTGTAAGACTTAAAATTAATCATACCAAAAGAGAAAAAGTGAATTTGAGAAAGGGAGGAATCTTAGGCCCCATCCACACAGAGAGGCGTTTAGCTGTATATGCAAAATATTTCGTATTGGCGTTTTGGGAGCGTGAAACCAATATTTTTTTTAAACCGGGTCCCAGAGTGGATAAATCTGAAAACGCCACCCTTTCATAATGTCTCGACCCTAGTCAGACACCACTACATCACGAAACAGAAACAACAACATGAACAAACACTGAACAATTGTCTTATTAACTAACTTTAACACAGATTAATAAATGTATCGTTCCATGTTCGTTTGTATACCATGCACAAGGTTTATGTGCATAGTCCAAGTCGTCTTCTCCATTTTTAGTGCATCTCTGTGTCAGAATTACAGCACCACATACTGGTCTGGCATGTAAACTACATCATTTTGTGTGGGTTTCATGGTTTCGTGTGTATGCATACATTTCTTGAGACGAGGGGAAAAAAAGATTGGATAGGGAAAGCTCTGGCTTCGTGTGGATGTATCCTTAGTCTCTCTGGACATAAGAAAAATGCTAGCTTGGTGAGAACAACTCGACATTGGTTAACCAAAACACAACCCTTCTATAATAAACTTAAAGGAATAGTTCACCAGAAGAATGAATTGTCATAATTCATAACAATTCTAAGTCATTCTAAACCACATCTTCAGTGGAAGCGATTGTATGCTAAAGTGATTTTTCAGTATGTCTTTTTGATTATTTTGAAAGAAACAATACAATAATTGTTTTTTTTAATTACTCAGATGAGTAAATGATGAAAGAATCATAATTTTTAGGTGAACTTTTCCATTAAGCATCTGCTCTAGAAGCTCAATGCACAATTTGTCCGGCCGAAGAACAGAGAAGTTCTTCGCCGCAGTACCCAAGGGCCTGATCCGGTTTCTTCCGTTGAGCCCTTTGTGGGATTTTACCCAGTACATTCACAGCACTTCGAGTTCCAGCGCTGAAAATCAACAACTGTACAACGACTTCTTTAAATGCACATGGGGTGTGGCAATGGACGTATGCCAGAGAACAGAATTTGGGAGTAAAAATTACACGATGCCCTGTCCAGGCCCCTTAACAAACTGTATGAAACGCAAAGTGTTGTGTTTCTGAGTTCCTGACTCGCTAAGATAAGATGAACAAAATACCTAAACACTGCAAGGTGCATTTTAGGAGCATGAGACATTGATCAAACCGATAATATCTGGCAAACGTACAATTCAGATGCATTCCATAGGACTGCGACCACAGAGAAGACTAGTGAGGGACGACAAGCACAATGCACAAAGTTCCCGAGATCCCAAGACAGAACTTGGCAACCTGAAGAGCCTCTTAGAGGGATAATATGGTTAACATTCCTTTGCATCCCCTTAAGAAATCCAATATGTGCATATCAATGCTTCTACTCAAGGCCTTACCTCTCAGATACAATGAAAGAAAACACTCATACTAGCCAGCTAATTTAATTAGGGCTGGAAATCAAGATTTAAAAAAAAAACAAAAAAAAACACTGAAATAGAATGATTTATGTCTGCCGATGTGCACTCTACACTGTACTGAAATACTGCTACTGAATCTACAGCACAAATGTAAAAACAAATTATGGTTTGTTCGTGTTGTGAGCCTTTCGTGTTGTATCATGCAAAACAATATAAAACACAAATAGACAAGGATTTTATTGCAACGTGCTTGCTGATTGCATGCTATGCATGGCATTTGTTTGCATTGCAGACGGGGTATAGGTTTTGCAATGTACACATCAATGTACACATATAGTCAATTTGCTTGTCTAAATATTAAGTATTCAAAATATTTACATATGATTTACATGTTAAAATCACTTCAATGACACTATTCTGAAAAAATGAAAAGCGTCTTTCAAAAACTGACCTACACTCTTAAAAAGAAGGTTTCACAGAGATGCCACAGAAGAACTATTTTGGTTCCCCAAAGAACCTATCAACGAACAATTCTTAATTTTCAAGAGTGCACAAATAACAAAAATTTGTTTAAAAAACTAGCTATAACACAGCACAAAGAAAGTTCCACAAGTACAAATCTCATCCGTTTTCACTGACTTTTAGGAACAACATATAAAACAACCACGAGTTCAGAATCAGATTATGAATTTTCTAGAAATTATGAATTCACACCTAACTTGTGGCTTATACATATTTTATAGCCAAATTCCCCATGAAAAACAACACTTCTCATAGCCCACCAAGAAACAAATGATGCATTAAAAATCTGAGACATGACCACCCACTCCATTGACCATCAAACAGCTAATTTGTATATTTTTGAATATTTTGGAATAAGTGTTATAAAATAAGCCAATTTTATACTCAGAATTAAAGACTACAAGTCAACAAGTGCATCAATACATTTCTAATTCACTTAGTCTTGGTCATCTTTCTGCATTTCAATACTTTGTTTTAATTCAAATCATCACGACTGGTCTCAGAGCTTGTTGGTTTGGGTCATGGCTTAAAGTCTTGATCTCCATGCAGAAAAATATTTCAGAAAACAAGGGCGCTGAAAAAGGCATCTGTCAACGTCTCAATTGTTGGTTACTGCATATTTTAAACCCAAATGAATTATCAGGTCATTTTATTCACTGTGCATTTTCTAAAAGTGGCCCCCGAGCTGTGTAACCTGAGCACAGAGTCTGTACACAGAGAATAATGAGTGCTTCCAATGGAGAAGATAAGACAACATGTTAACATAATAAAATAAAAAAAGCTGGCTTCCAAAAGTTCCTTATCGTACAGGTAAACTAGCACCATGCTAATGCTCAGGATCAGTATCTGACCTCGGATGTAGAATTAGTCAAACATCTTTTTCTGATCCCAGAACATCCCTCCACCAATATCCTATGATCTCTTTCTATTACGAAACACTCATGAATTAACTGATCCGACGCCAGCTGTAATGAGCTGATGACATCATCACAAACTCCTCTGCAAATTTTAAAACGCACATAAAACTCTGCTCCTTGACGGCCGATTCAAGAGTAACGATAAGCTTTGTCAGGCGCTGCCAGAGATTGAGCTCATTTAGTAATTCTCTGTGTATGCGAGCAGACGCTGCAAAAGTGCTAACCCGAACATGACCCAGTTCCTTAGGCTGAGCCTGCATTCAATGCCAAGATCCCGATTACATCCCTGCCAAAACATTTTGAGCAAGCCTTTAAATACTGCCCCTCTCTCTTTCCTGTGGTGGGCGGCATTGGTGAAAGGCTGGCATAACTCAGAGGACTGAGTGTGCTATGCCTTCAGGTTAAGGTCTGGATTTTACCACCTAGGTGAAAGCCAGTCTAAACACACATATCACGGGAGTGAGGCTGGAAGCTGGCAGCGTGCCACGTGGTCCGAGTCACACCACCGCTACGGACCTGATTCACTGAGGCTAGTTTACTGAATAAAATACAGTGGGAAGCCTGAGGCATTTAGTGGCTGCAGTGACTGATATTTCAATAACATTTCTCAGAAGTGCACCAAACAGAACGGCAACAATAATGGCTGTTTTCAAACAGGTTTCCCAAATACTCCCTCCTTGTAGCATTGGTCAGACAAACAGATAGTCCCACCCACAACTTATGCCATTCATTTATCTCAGAGGAATTTTAAAGCATCTTTGTTAAGAATTAGTTGTCAACCAAACTAAACCAATACAAGGTGAATCATAACATTACAGATTTTTATATAATAAAATCATTTGAAAATCTGACAAAAAATGGTGCAGAACTGTAAACGGTTTTAATGAGCGAAAGAATTACAATCCCATAAAGCTTTGCGAATAACGGGGTCAAATTAAAAACACTGGAGAAATATGAAATTATTGATTTAAAGACGTTGATTATGTATACAGAACCAATATATTTTGAGCTCATTGCAAAATAAGCAAATATAGATGGATATTAAATTTTTTGACATTGCAATACTCCGATTAGTAGAAATTTCTCTTTGGAATCATGGGTAATGTAGTTTTCCATCTGAAATTTAAATGTTAAACATGATTTTTTTATTATTATTAGTTGAAATAATGGGGGCTAATGGTTTCAACAAAAGCAAAAACTATTGATTAACAACCTCGTAGCCTTTGAAGACAGACCTACCTGTCTTTAATGGTTTACAAGGTATTCTTAAAAATACCTCTCTACAGAATGCTTGTGGGTGCAGAAATTACACACTGCACCTTTGAGATGCTATATACTAGCATTTTAATTGCACTGCATTTAAAAGAATTGCGGTTCAGTTGTAAATCTTTCCAATTTTGTTGACTGCTCTTTTGTTTTATGAGTTTAGATGGGCAATAACACTGAAAGCAGTCATCTGTTTACAGATGTGCCCTAATTAGCTTACTTACATAAACAGAAATCACAATTCATCATTTTAATTGGCACAATGTGTAGTAGTTTACCAACAAATCTGGTTCGAGTTGCCTGGAGAGATTTGACTGCTGTGATGACACTGTGCTTTTGACGAATCATGAATCCTATACCTCCAAAGGGAACAAGAGAGAAGAAAATAAACAGCTGCACATTATTTGCTAACTGTGGAAATCAAATGCAATTGTATTTTGTGTCTGCACATTTTGGCATAAATTTAAAAACTCTTGACAGAAATATTGTTCAGTTGCCAAGAGGCGTCTACACACATCTTAGTATGTCAGAGAACTTCACAGCGAATGAGATTTACGAATATGAACACAGTGGAAAAAAAAAAAAACAGCGTTCCAAAACGTAGTGATCTGCCTTGTTGTCTATATAGGGAACTCCCTTCTAAGGCACCATCTTGAAGCTCATCATTCACAGATTTAAAATGCTCTACAATCTTACTTTTTTAATGCCTTAAAATACTGGCTACATAGGCAGCTCATTAGGTTTTGGACCAGAGCAAGCGTGTGAGAGAGTGAAACAGTTAAACCATGTAAATGCTCCCAATAAGGAAACAGGCACCACTTCTCCTGCACCCATTTATAACACCCTACAACAAAATAAACATCTGTTTAACACAGGGGGATTACAGAAGATTGTTGTTTCTCTACTTTGCTCTTTTTTTAACACTCACCCTGGTCTCATTCCTGTTTAAGTTACAAAGCTTGATTAGTTTTATGTGTTAAACACACACATGTGCACATACTGTATGAATGTGCCGCGTCTCTCTCTCCATCCCTGGACCGCTGCCATCCATTCTTCTAAGTAACGCTCTATGGCTGCAGCGGTCGGTAAGTCAATAAACATCACCTCCTCCACGCCTTTAAGAACCACCATCCCTCCCTGAACTCATTTAAAAACCGCCATCGCTCTCTCCAATCGTTTAAAAACCACCATCCCTCCTTTTCCACCACATTCCTCCCTAAATCCACAGAGTGACGGTGACACTGACGCTGATCTGCATCTAGCCTCATAAACCTTAATCATGACCTTACTCATGATCAAACATCACCTACACTGTAAAAAATGATTTTAAGAGGTTGTAAATAAAGATTACTGGAATATATTTTTGCAAGAAAATGAAATCATTCTACTTCAAAATTCCACATTTAATTCGTGTCACTTGCCATTTTTTGTAATTATTTGTGACATCAATTTTTTAATGTTTCAAAGGAAATACTACACTATTTGTATTTTGTATGTGTGTGTGTGTAACCAGTGTTGGGGTAATGCATTACAAGTAATGCAATTTGTTTAATCGGATTACTTTTTCCAAGTAACTAGTAAAGTAACCCATTACTTTTTAATTTACAACAAAATATTTGACTTTTTCAAATAATTAACACAAGTTTTCCTTTGTTTTCCAATTTAGTGACTGACAGCTCTTCAGTCCCTGCGTTGAGAAAAATTGGGAGTAAGTACAGAGACACTTCTATCAGCCCAAGGCTTATTTATTTTACTTTTGGTGTGAAAGGGCCTTTACAGTTTCCAAAAATGTTACTTTTGTCCTGTTTGTTATTAAAAAACAAATGTAACGTAATGCATTACTTTTCGTAAAGAGTAACTAAGCAACGCAATTTTTACTTTTGTATGGAGTAATAGAATATTGTAATACATTACCCAAGACCATTTAAGGCATTCAATTTAGTGCACTTCACTGCCATGACAGAATTTGAAAAAGTTTGTCCATGCCACATTTGCCAACATAACGCTAAGATGTTCTGGATGGATGCTAGGTGGCTACTTGGTTCACCTACAAATCACTATGATATTCTGGCACCTCTATCAATGCAAGTCAAGATTTTCACCCTTATTAACATGAAAGGATTTCACTTTTAAAAGTAAAGTTTCTTTACTGGCATCTTTGGTTCCATAACAAACCTTTAACATACATGGAACCTTTCCACTTCACATCAGCATCATTTGCCATCAAAAAAACGAATAGTTCAGAAGAAAAAATTCAAGCAAAAGTAAAAACGGCGCTAACCTTGGCAAACAAGATTTAAACATTTAAACAAAATGACTAAATTAAAAAGGAAATATTAATTTAACAAGTATTGTGTAAAATTCTGACAATGAGCATTATTGTAGTGATGGAGAGAACAGTATGTGTGTGTGTTTGTCTTCAGAAGGGGTAATGTCTTTCGTTTGAGGTTAGGAGAAAGTGGAGTTGCGCATGTTCTTGCATTCCACAAACATGATGCTTAGATTAAGGGGGAGGGTGTGTGTGCATATTCCACATCTGCGATGGTTTACTGTAATGTGTGTTGACTTTAAAAGCTAATCTCAGATTGACCACATCTGGCCATAATTATCTGCCATTACGGGCAATTTCGATGATAACCATCATAAATAATAGTCCGTTCAGATTAGATATCGCAATCAATTAATCGCTAATAGACCAGAGCTAGATTACACAGGATTACAGGACGCACCGTGGTCAGACAACACATGCTCGCAGCGGCACATTTCTCACACGCTGACCGCTCTAAAGTTGTGTTGACAAGTTGACAATGAAATATTCACTATTAACGCAGTTGTTAATGTTAATTGAAATCATGCATGAAAGCTTGAGGTGATAGAGGCTCTGTTACAAAACCTAGTGAGAAATCAATACTTTTACACAGCAAGGATTCATTCAATTGATCAAATGGGACAGTAAAGGGATTTATAATGTAACAAAATGTTTCTATTTGAAGTTTTTTTTTTAAACTTTCTATTCATCAAAAAATCCTGAAACTGTAACAAGGCTTTGAATACTGATAATGTTTCGTGAGCAGCAAATTACCATATTAGACTGATTTCTGAAGGATCATGTAACATTGAAGACTGAAGTAATGATGCTGAAAATTCAGCTTTGCATCACAGGAATAAATTACATTTTACAATATATTCACAGTAACAATATTATTCACAATATTACAGTTTTTATCAAACAAATGCAGCCTTGGTAAAGAGAATATGTTAAAAAATATATTACTCTTTTTGGAATGCAAATGTATATATTTAACAGAAACAAAATGCCCAAGTTTAATTAAATAGTTAAATGCTTTGTTCACGTATGGCATCCAAGGAACAGAAACCTGGATTATAAATATACTATACTACTACAATAAAAAAAAAAAAGTTCATATATTTAAAATGTACTTTACCCATCATCTTTTTTTTATTTTCAAAAAACATTAATGTTAAATGCTACTGGAAACAAAGTATATATGAAGCATGTTGCTGCCTATTCCCATTTCAGTTAACATGCTGTCTTAAAAGGCATCTGCCTACTGTACGTAGGTAGCAAACAGCAAGGGAGTTCACTAGATTTTGGAACGGACCCAGACATTTTATCCAACATTTCATATGGCCAGTGAATATCTGTGAAAATAAAACCATGGCATAAAAATTTTTTGTTTGTCGATGGATTGACAGATTGTAATCAGTTCATAAATCTTGCGATACCACATATACGAGTGCCTACTGTACCTTCACAAATGGCAAGAGCACAGAGCATGTGTGTACATTCAACAGTCGCTCCAGTGGAATGTTTGCATAAACGACAGAAAAGACTAATTGCTCTATTTTTCCCAAGATCACAGCACTCACGGGTATCGCAGTTCAGCATTCATAGCAAAGTAATGCAAAATTCTGCATGACTTTGGGAAGAGTTGTGCATTGGGTGTTATGCTGCATAGTTCCTAAAAAAAAAACCTCTGCTATCAAGCAAACAGATTCATTTTTCTTACTCTTCTCAGTCCAACTTCCTCGGCAGGTTAAAGTATTGTAAAGTTAAGGTTTGTTGTCAGTTTTTTTCCCTGCCTGTGGTGCAGCACTAGTGCACTGCTCTGTATGATCCATTCCAAAAGCCAAACAACAATACGGGGAGTAACCGAAAGCCACGGCAATGGTGCAAGGAATTTGCGTCAATGTAAGTTTTGTAGAAGCACACAATGTTAAAAACAAAAAAGCTACTTTATTAGCATCTGCTTACTCAATACAGTTTACAGCATAGACCGCTACTCAAAAAATAACAAGAGTGACAGAGCTGCGGTCATAGATGCCAACTGACTGTGTGCCTACTGAATACACCCGTCTCAAACACAAACACAGACACACACACACAGCCTGTCGGACAGAAATAATTGACCTTGAGTGTCTTAGGCCCATCGGTACAGCAGGCCTCTTCAGCTACTGTGCTACTATAAACACTTGCTCTAAACCCTCCATTTATCACCTACACTGAGAGCCACAGGCTCATCAAACACACTCACACACGCCGTCGTCTGAAAGCCCTTTACAAACCCCTTTTGCAGCTCTTGGACTTTTCTTTCTCATTTTGTGGTTAGTTGCCATTCTAAAGGCTCACACTGTGATACAAATATTACTGAGGAGCTGCCTGCAAGCCTCGGAAGAATAGAATAGAATAGAATAGAATAGAATAGAATAGAATAGAATAGAATGATGAATAATAAAATGTACAAATGTATTAAAAGGAATAAAATAAACAGGAATGCATAATAAAATATAAAAAAATTATAATTTAAAAGGAATAAAATCAAAAAAGCTCACTGTAATAAAATAAAATGAAAATAGTAGAAAAATAAAAAAAATAGTTAAGTAAAATAAACAAAAAAAATCAAATAAAATATTAGTGCCTTTATTTATTCTATGTATGAAAGCCAGTTGAACAATTTTTTTATAGCCCTGATTTAAGGCATGTTTACTCACCCTGAGGTCTTTCACCCTAACGTTAAATTATGAACAGTAAAGAAAAGGCTTGACCTAGCATAAAAGCAAAAAACCATATGCTTGTGCTGGCCTCAATTTGACCATGACCTTTCAGTGGAAGTTGGTTATTTCTGGCCAGTGAAAGACACACAGCTTTAGCGAATTACAACAGTATTGGGCCAGACTGCCAGTTCTCTTTAAATGAGCAAAAAGAGAGGAGACAAATTCAAGAGTGCGGTCACTGCTGTGAAAGACGCCATTGTTACACAGTTGTGCTAAGTGAAGTGATTATGAGAACATATTGAGTAATATGTGCTTGGCTTTGTGTGTGCATATAGTATGTGCACGATGACTACAGAGCTAAAATGCACAGTTAATAAGAGATAGATGATGGAGATTTAAGAAAGTTTAAGAAAAACAAGCCATAGACAGACAGACAGACTGTGAAAGGAAAGGAAAAATGCGAGAAAGAAGATAGTAATTATCATCCTGGTGTCTTTGAAAGTGTAGCTCTAGTAGAATCGAACACTCCAAAGATTAAAAACAGTTCTTAAAAGAACCATTTTTCTTAGTGTAGAACTTTTTTAATGATCTAAAGAACCTTGTACAACTATGAAGAACCTTTAGTGGTTCCATGGGTGCTAAAGGTTCTTCATGGAACCACAGATGCCAATAAAGAACCTTTATTTTTAAGAATGTATGACTTCTGCTATAACAGCGTACACGTTTGTTCTTTCTAGAACCTGAGGTTTCATCGTAGCACTTGAGCTGCATCTTTAGCTGCCAGCTAAAACACAGCACATGTATTTTCTAAGACGCTTTGGTAAGACGGCGTCTGCCAGGATCATAAATATAACGTATCTTTGCATATTGTTACCACACCAAACGGTTATGCCAGCAGTACTGCAGCAGGGTCATGCTGGGCTACGAGGGAGGAACGCCATTGCACCTTTATAAAATGATTCATGCATGAGGAATCTGAAGCTATTAACAATTTGCACTGTCCAAAGACTTCACAGTAACTCTTAACGTTGCTGACGTTCATGCAGGCTCTATGGTTTCTTGATGTGACTCTTCTGCTGCTGATTTGCTGTGGCTTGATATGTACGTCTGATGATTTATTTGCTTCAGTGTAATCAAAAACACGCACAGGTGAATGACAAGCATGTTAAGCCAACAGCCTAGGGACACATAAGCGTTTACTATCATGCGTTTTATTGAGTATGACATTTTATAGCTAGACTTCATTGTTGTGGTTTTTTTTTTCAAACATAGCCATTTTTGCTTATTGAAATGACCTTTGATGAAGATCAAATGGTATTCCCCAAGGCTGCTGCCTTGGTCCAAACCTGTTCTCTTCTGCTTTCTGAAAGTATATTCTGCAATTCCCACACACTTTCTCACAGTTAAAGCCTCCCGTTTCACCCATTTCCATGCCAGGCTGAGCAAGACAACTGGAGGAAAGAGTAGTTAATGTGCATGTCTGATGCAATGTCTTCTTCCCTCAGAGCCATGTCCCAAAAAGACCCTTACTGAAAGGGGAAATTCAATAGGTAGAGACAGGGCAGAAAAACAGCATTAGTCATTATCGTTAAATTGCTCTGCTATGTTTAGGAAAGCTGCAATATCTATCAAGAGTGAAGAGTGGAGCCTGCCAAAAGCAGCACTTCAGTCCAGGTGTATCAAACAAGGCTTATCTGAAACCAAATGTAAGAACAATTCTCTGTTTCGTTAAATTCAAATCGCTCAAGCAGTGAGCTCTCTTTGCTAAACTGAGCGCAGTAAATAAGAGCAAATGATTTATAAAACAAAGACAGAAAGATGCATTAGAAATGTATGTTAGTCTGTTAACAGTCCAATAGAAATTGCTCCATTTAACCCAACATTAGTGTTAGAATGAGTCACCGTCTAATTTTATTTTGAGCAAGGATGCACTTAGAATGCAAATTATGCTGTCAAACAAAAATAAATATACACAATATAAAGAATCAAATATACTCTGACAACATAGATATCCGTAAAATAAATATATGACAACGTCAACTAAAGACAACTATTATGTTTGTGACGGTGCAAGTTAAAATGAAATTACATTATTTCATACTCATTGGTTTTTTGATATTTATTTCTAAATGTATTAAGCTTCATTTGCTCAGTCAGTAATGTGCACAGATATTTTCATTTGACGATACATGTACGCCTGAAACTACACTCTTAAAAAAAAGGTTTCAAAAGTGGGGTTTCACAGCGATGCCATGGAAGTTCAGTTTTGGGTTCCTCATAGAACGTTTCAGTGAATTATTTTTAAAAAGAACCATTTTATTTTCTTAGCATTAAGAACATCTAATAATCCAAAGAACCTTTTGCCACTATAAAGAATCTTTTGTACAACAGAAAGGTTCTTCTTGGAACCACAGAAGCCAAAAAAGGAAACTTTATGTATTTATTTTTCGAGGGTGTAACATTTGAAACATCACTATTGTTTATTCAGACCATAATGCCCTTGGATCCCCACAATAATCAATACCTGTCTTCAGCCTCAAGGCCTCCTTTTACATATGTGAAAATAAATACACATAAATATGAATTCAAATTATAAAGTGCACTTGCTAAACTTTAGGAAATACCTTTACCCAGGGCTAAACCTCAGTGTCCTCAAATTCGAGATACACCCTTGCTGGGGGCAAAAAAAAAAAAAATGTAGAAAAATTCAAAATGCATTATTAATGCTATCCACTTGTCCTGATACATGCAATGCCCCTACTGAGGCCTTTAGACTCCCCAAAAGACATTTTGCACCGCGGAACATTTGGCAACACTTGCTTAACTTCCATTACGTAGGAAGCTTGAGATTCCCCACCTGTTCGGTCCATTCCAGAAATCCTTTTATCAACGTTAATAATTCATTAGTTATTGTTTACATTTGTTGCCGCGCCGTATGCGTCCTCGTTTATTTTAATAATTAACCGTAATTAAAGAAGAAAGACGACTAAACAAACCTCCGGACAGAGTTAGTGGGGGATCGAGAACATCCGCGCTGGTGGAAAGGAATCCATCGGCTGCGCAGACACATCGCGCCCTCCCTCTCTCCCCTTGTCTCCATCTTCTCTGAAGGCACATAAACGTCCCATAAACCGCCAAACCTCACCCAAGTTTTGACTCCACGTAAACGTGGCCTGCCGCAAGATTTATCCAGCCTGCAATCTGAATCGCATCTAAAGCCACAAGAGACAAAGGAGGGATTCCTTTTGACACACACACTACGTGGCGCGATTGAAGGATCTTTTATCACCGCAATCAAAATCACAGTCGAGCTAATGCCAAGAAGACGGGCTGAAAGATTTAAGACGAGGACGCTGTAAATCAGTGTGATGAAGGTTTGGGGTTTTACCCGTAAGCCGTGGCCTTTTATTGCTTCTCATGCACTGCCTGCTTAGGTGAGTCTGAGACACTTCGTTACAGTTCAAAAGAAAACCATTCACACCTAATAATTGCGAATTTAATTATCAACTCCTGAGACAAAACACTTTTCCAAACAAACGGATTCACTAAGAAAAGAAAATACATTTTTATATATGTAAATGCTACCATAATTAGGCCTACTTAAATATAAGCCTATTACATGATGAATATGTTTCAGAAAGTCATTTTGATTTCTTTTCTGAGAATAAAAACGAAAAAAAAAAAATGTTTAAAATGAATATAAACACTGCTGTCTGCCAAATCAGAGTCAGTGGTGTAGGTACACATTTTTGTCAACTGACAACAAAGCCATAAAACAGAGAGGACATATCTAGAAAAATCCCATAATTTGACCTTTTGATGAATGGGCAACAGTTCAGGTCAAGCAGAGTTACCTTTAAATATTTGCATTTGTAGCATATTGTGCAGGCTATATATATTTTTTTGTTTGTTTTGTTTTGTTATACCTTGGTTAAAATATTTAATTTAAAACGATTTCAAAATGGTTATACCGACATAAAAAAAAGACATTTCAAGAAATTGCCATGTATTTAAACTACATTTATAAAACATGTATACCTTTTATCTTGGACATTATTTGCCACTGATCTGTTTCCTCTTCACTGTTAACTGGATCTCCACCAGTTGCCCTTTTCGCCGACTGCGCAAAGCAAATATTGAAATATTCAAAATGTTGAATTGACGGCTGCAGAAGTACGGAGTAAAAAACAAAACCTTTAATGAAAAACAAACCTACAGTACACAGCTTTAAACTAGTATAAATACAGTAAAAGAGGAATATAGCCTATTCATTTTAGCTATAGACTTATATATTGAACGAGTGCGCTGACTAGGCCGCGCTCTGAGCAGCCCTGGCACAGGACTGCAAATACACTTTTAATTTTCTTTAGCATTATTAAATAAAAAACGCACACAGGCTTATTTTTTATTAACACACGTACCTCTTTAAAAAATTACAATAATAGCCATACCGGTTGCAGTCACTTTACAAACGGCGTGCCGTTCAGGCCTATATGTTACATTGAAAAAAAAAAAGAGACCAGTTTGTATCTGCTTTAAAAACAAAAACTTAGTTAGCAAGGAAACAATTATTCGCCACAAAAACAAGAGCCGTAGCCTATGCAAAATGAGAGAAAAGGAGATTTATTTTAGACACAGACGTCTTGGATTCAGCGACAGTTTGGCGTGACCCAGTCTGCCGTGTGGGGAAAAGGAGAAAGGCCTATTTGAGGCCAAGAAATTGAAGCCAAGACCAAAATCCTTTAAAAATGAAGAAATTGAAAAAATTAATTAATTAATAGAACAAGATAGAATACGTTTAGGTACGCCTGTAGGACATTAGCTATTGAGAATTCAATTGCTTATGTCTTAGCCTAAAGGAAGGTTATTTTAAAGACCTGTCTGCTACAGGAATATTTAACAGCCAGAAAGAGCGACTGCCACAAACCCGGGCCAAACTGGGCTGGAGAGACTCTCCGAGATGGACGAGATTACAGCCGCAGAGGCTCGACTGAAGCACAAACAAGCCCCTGCGCGCATATGGCACACGACTGCAAATACATTTTCAATTTACTTTTGAATTATTTATTCAAATACACGCATCTTTGAGGAACACAAATGCTTCTTCAAAAATAATACTGCTTGTGCAAAAAAGGCTTCAAGTGTAGGCCGTCAGGGACAGAGTAGGCTATAATTTCCAAAACGGACATTTGTGTTAAAATATAAAACTACGAATACATTAAACAACTGCTTAATATTTTTAAGCATTATAGCCTATATCTGAGGCCAACAATTAAAGCGAGTTAAGACTAGCTTTACAATAAGACAAACACGTAGGGCTAATCAAAGAACACGTTTTTGTGACCTAAGAAAGTTTAGTAAAATATTTTGTAACTGCAAAAGTCTGACTTCTTGCCAAGTATAGAGATGTTTTTCAAAGATTGGTGACCGTAAATGAAGTCAGCCGTCAATTGCTCCTATTGAACACCGGACTATTAGGCTACAGCCTATTGTCATGAAACTTTTGTTAAAGGAATAATTTAATTGTATCCTGAAAGTACTTTTTTAAATACTGTGTTATGTTATGTGTTGTACAAACAACAAGATCTTTATGCATAGAAATAGCCTATAATAGGCCAGCGTGTGTATCAGCGCTTCACATAATAAAGCTTCCATCCTGCCTAAGATTATGAAAAAATGGTTATTAAATTATTAATATGTTGAACTAGACAAATTAGAGATTTTTTAAATAGCATGTCATGCGTTGTATATGCATAAAATAGCCAATTGCATAACGTCAAAAAGGCATTTCTTTCCCGCAGTCTGCACATTAGAAGTAAACGCGTTTTAACATAATCTCCTCAGTGCATTTATATACAATAAAATAAGCATACTAAACTATTACAGGAGAACAAAACATATCCCTGAAATGCACATTTAGGCTAACGTATTTTGGAAACATTTCTCAATCAGGACAGGTAGATCAATGTGCCTTCATGCCTCTGAGCTCGAGTGCAGAGACGTTCATGCACGGCAGCTGTTGGACACACCGTCGGGGCCATCTCCTGAAACATCACAGCTTGGGAAAACAGCTTCAAGAAATCAGACCAGAACGTTTTATAGTTTGACATCGAAAATCCGAGCCGTTTACTATACCAGTCGCGCTTTCTCTCCGGTCAAAGCCATCTCCTTTTATATAAAATAGATTTGGGAGAAGCGCCATTTTCTCTTCGATCCCATGTGCAATGAAACGCACGAGAGGAGTTCCGAAACAATTCCGCGCGCGAGCTGGAAGCTGGAAATAAACGCGCGGCCGATAAGAATGTTCTAAAAAGCGCAACACATAACTTGAAATGCATTTACAAAGCAGCAATAGAGAAGACAAGACACGGCAGCGGAACTACAATGCAACGTACCACACACAGACACGACTGATTAATTAAATGAAGGTATTTTACCTGTGTCAGACAGTACGGAGAGTACATCGTTATCTCAGAGGCGGGAAATGAATCGCGTTTTGAAGTTGAGTGGAAGTTCGCCGCGTTGCTGCATTGAAATTGCTCGCCGTCCCCCCTTGCGCCTACTCCATGCTGCTCTCGCCGCTAACCCCGCCTCGAAGGCAGAAAGTGAAAGCTCAAACTTTAGGAAGGAAAAAACTTTTCTCTCCTTCTTGTTCTCCCCTTTACCCCTTTCCCATTTGATAAAAAAGTTGGGAGTTTCTCATACTCTATAATCTTGCAGTGCATTCAGTGACAGAAAAGTTTAAATACACAAAACTTGGGTAGCCTATATAAAATGCACCCATGTCATTCAAGGCCACGGTTTTTGGGAAATAGTCAGATTTAGCATTACCATAACAGCACACTAGTTTCCAAATCATGCAATACTATCATTTACTACTGTAAGCTTACATGTTATAATGTTTCAAATATTTTTTCCTATGTAATTTTAAGTAAATATGGTGAAAAATTTGCATTGTCATAAAAGTGCAATACAAATATTAGTCATTAATGACTATAATATTATAAATAACAAACTTAAAATTAAACTAAAGTCATTAAGCCATGGGAATGAGTGCAATTCTAAACAAATATGCAAAGGTTGATCAATGGCAGCAGGATTGACTGCATTCTTTGTGTCAGCGGCCTTTTCAAATGCTGCTTTCGGTTTGCAATACTTTTTTCCCCTGTGCATCACTACTGCAATCTGTATTTTAATCAGTTAATGGAAGGTAAGCAACCCCTCTCTCCCCCTCTGTCTTATTCTATGACTCATCTATAGGCCCCAGTCCTGCAACACAGTATTGCAGGGTGGTCTCCTAAATCCACATCTGTTTTGTGGCAAACCACAGCGCCCAGGCTGCCTAGCGGCATGCTCAACTATGCTTATCTTGCACCTTCTCCAGCCGTGAAACTCTGCTGTGCCACTGCTGTCTAACTTTAAGAGGCAGATTAGCCTGCTCTTTTATTAAGGCTGCTTTCTCATAGACTACTTGAGCCAACACCACAAAGGGCACTTACCAATTATGGCACAATTTAATCCAGGACTACAGGATTAATCCAGCACAAAGCTTAATCAACATCTAGGGAAAAACAGGTTACCAGCCGCTTTAGAAATTACCACTACAAGTTAAAAAACGGATTTAAAAACGGTTGACTTTTGACACATGAGTAAAAAAATTTTTTTTAATATAATTTGCAAGAAACTGAATGCTGTTGTACTGTATATTTAATAAAAAAAGGAATATCTAAATTAACTGGTTTTATTAAGGGAAAAAATATTTATGTTGTTGAACCAACCTATACATATGTTTATGCAAAAGAAAAAAAAAAAAAATCATAAAAAGTAACCAAGTAACACAATTATTTACTTTTTATGCAGTAATGCAATATTGTAATGCATTACTTTTCAAAGTAACTTTCCCCAACTGAAAACCCATGAACCTATGATTTTCCATGATACTGACTGATCACTATTGGAGGACAAACTCAACAAAACAGTATGTTGCTTGTGATAAAATCCATCTGCAAAACAGCTGATATACAACAACAACATGAAGAAAAACACTGACATTAAGAGTTAAGTGCGAGGTCAGAAAAAGGGCACACATGTTGGCATTACCACATTGAAAGGCACAAATCCAAAACCACAATCTTCGTGCTTCACGCACACAGATCTCGCAGCCATTACTCTACAAAATAGTATGAGGTGCATATAAAACAATTCTGCTTTCAGCGCACGCATACTTTCACACACATACAAATGCATACATGCATGCACACGCACACACACACCCAGTTCTTTGTTAAGCAGACCCACGGTCGAGTTGCGGTTGCAGCAGCTAAGACTTTCATTAAAACTCACATAAGAGAACCATATGCCAGCGATATAGTCCGTGTGTGCGGTTTTAACCCAACACAAACACATACACTTTGCTTTTAACCATTCCCTTGTGGCTGGCAGTTAAATAATCCTGATGATATTTTATGAAGATAATTCCTGCAGCTGCTTCTCCACATAAACTCTGCATTCCTCTCAATGCTAACCACCATTTTATCATATAAACGCAGCATACGAGATTATAAACGGGCGATGAGATTTATGATGCACATGTACACACCGTTCTCTCTACACAGGATATGAAAGAGAAAATGAATCAAAAGCATTATAGATTATATCTCTGCTCTATCTGAGTTTGATAGTTTGCTTAACCGATTCAAACTCATTTTATCTCAATCTGAAGTCCAACTCAGTCTGGCCTGAAAGCAGATTAACATCAACCATGAGAAAGAAATCAAAGTTCAGTTCATCGTGTTACAGTCAGAAAAATCAAGAAACATGTAATATGAACAACAATAACATAGAAAGAAACAGGAAAATGGCTTGTACCCTGTAGGATTCAGGCACTAGGAAACACTCCGAGATGCCCGGGGCTCGATGGGAACCTTCATGCACCAAATACGATTCTGTGGCCTGTAATCAAACACAAAACAGAAAATTTAGTCAGAGGGTCAAACAAAGAATAACCTCTTGACAGATCAATCTGACCACCACAAAGCTGGAAACATAAGATTTTCAGTGGAACATACCTCAGTCAATCACATGGTCTCTAACTCTTTTTGAATCTCCGTGTTCCATTTGATTAGATGTGATCTTAATTACTAGAGAGAAGCATACACTGACTCTAGATCAGTGGCTAAAGGCAACTTTGCGACATATACAGTGAAAAAAAAATTGTGTAGGATTTTGTGTAGAAATCACTAGTAAATTTAACAAATTATTATAAACAAATGGCAAATAACCTATTGAATCAATGTGAAAAATAGTATTTTCTTGTAAAATGTACTCCAATAATCTTTATTTACAACTTTGAAAAATCATTATGCAGTGTATGCACTGAAAAAAAACATCTTCACTTCTGAAATTGCTATACACTTAATAAAAGCATAAACAACATAGCATCAAAACAAACTCAAAGTATGTAAAACTTTTTTAAATATATAAATTAATATCCATATTAACATCCAACCACTCTCTGAGTCAATCAACAAAATGCATTAGGTAAGATTGGTTATTTCCATATTTAGAAATTTCAAGCATATTTGTTTTTGAGTCACTTCTATAATTATCAGAAAGAGTACTGGTATATATGTGTGCGTGTGTATCTTTTACATGGAATGCATGGCTCAAGATGGAAGTAAATTTACTGTACACTCTTACAAATAAAGGTGCTTCACGATGCCATAGAAGAACCTTATTGTCTTAATGGTTCCATAAAGAACCTTTAACATCTGAAGAACCTTTACGTTTCACAAAAGGATCTTTAATCTTCAGATTCAGATGATTCTTTAAAGAACCTTTGACTGAATGTTTTTTTGTGGATCCAAAAATGGTTCTTCTATGGCATCGCTTGAAGAACATTTTGAAGCACCTTTATTTTTAAGAGTGTAAATGCAAGAAGATGTAAGAGCGGTGCACACCTACATCTCCAATAAAAAGAAGAGAAAAGCACAAGAAACCTTTTGAAAAAGTAAAACTCAGAATTTCATAATCCACTGCAGGTATCTAGAGAGCCAACCAGGACCACATTCAACAACCATCCACATACACACTAATAAAGTTCAAATATGAACAATAAACTTTAACCACAAATACACGTTTGTGTGCATAAATACATATCAACATCCACTCCAGCGCATACGTGCACACACACAGTTCGCTCATAATAAGTCCCAGGCATTGGCACTAGGCTCAGGCAGTGGTGAATAACAAAGCCTATTCATATCCACCCAATGAAACGTTAGCTTTCCCAATTTTCCCTCACTTTTATAGGGTCTTTGCTACAGCGCGCTAAAATCTCATTCAAGCACGGAACAATTGCTGATTGGCTTTATTAGAACATAAACATGCATTTTGATAGTTAAAGAGAACAATTAAAAAGCACACGTTACTCAGAGGCAAGTTCACAGCTCTGGCTGTTCTGAGAAACTTGTTGAAAACAGAAGAGCTCAAGAGTGAAAGCTGTGTGAAGGAGCATTTTATGGGGCAGCAAATAGCAGTAAGCAGGTGAGCCCTTCACTGATGTGTTGTGAAGCTCTCCAGTTCTTTTAAAAAAAAAAAAAAAAAAAAAAAACCTGATTGTCATTTAAAGAGCATTAACCAAAAGCCCAAACGTCTTGCAAAAAGTGACGCAAGTGGAAGGTTTAAGCACTTCCACAAATGTCAAAATCCCTGACAAACTCTGAACGCTCTCGGTTGGATTTCTTTATGTGGATTATAGGTATTGATTGACTCAAGTGTTTACTTTTGTTTAGTTTCAGGGTATTGATTACTCTCATGTTCCAGGAAATCAGCTAACCAGATTTCACCATGCGCTCTTTCCAGTGGCTCCCATCACTCTGAACCGAAGCAGAAAATGGAAAACGTTCCACTGACTCATTCGATTTCTCTTAATTTAATTGACTTGATTCTCAACCCCTAAGATAAACCAGCAAATCAAAGCTGTCAGTGAGGCCAGGCTGCACAATCCAGCTGAACAAACTCAACTCGACCGTATTTCGCCGCGCTGAGATCATCCGTTCATTTTTCTTGTCCACAGATGGAGAACAGAAGTCTACGTTGGCGCCTGGAGGAACTCTGAATTTCGCTATTATCCTTATTTCAAGAGGAGGAACCTTCGGCCTCGTCTTCGTCTCCAAAAAGCTCCTATTTTTCTGTAGTGAGCTATTAATTATATATGGGCTGTATGCATATGGAGCATATGCAGGGTCCATATGGCCAGCCCTCAGCCAGAATCTCAAGCCTCTTCTTAATTAACATTTTAGAGGCGAAGCGCACAGAGAAAAGAGGGACATTTCAAAGCGGCTCTGGGAGCCTCTGACCTAATTGGAGTCAATGGAGATGTATGTAAATGTGTTAATTACGACAAGTTTCCTCGCTCTCACCGATAAATAGAGCTCTTTGTTTAAAATGTTTAATTGGTGGGAATAACGGAATCAAATGAGGGGGTTTCTCCATAGGTCCTTATGGGGAAAAGAGGCCGAGAGAGAGTGGTGTATATGGGTTGGAGGCATATGGCAATACGTTTGTGGTTTAGTGGAATGCTTAAGTGGTTAAATTTCTGAAATATGAAGTTTCTCTCTCTCTCACACACACACACACACACACAGAGACACACACTTTTGTGGTCTGGAGTTTAAGAGTGAAGGGTGTAATTTCAGCGCTAAACAGAACTGCAAAATTAATGACTGTTTTAAACTACTTTCAAACCCTCTTTGACTATTATTCGGACAAACTGGTGGTCTCGGACCCAAACTCATGTCATTGGTTTAGCCAAATTTGGTTGGAAAAACAGACTGAAAATCACACACTTTGCTTTTAAACTAGATGATTAGAGGAAATTTGTGTGGTGACTGTCCATGTTAAACTGGTAAATGCATTGCTATGCAGTTTCTAGAGTATTCTGGGTGGTCACCTAAAAATTTGAATTTGATCAATTTACTCAATCTCATGATATTTCAAACTTGTAAACAACATTAGACCTCATAGACTCTCATTGTATAGAACAAAAAGGCTTTTTTCCCCCTAAAATATATCCTCTTTTGTGTCCCACAGAAGAAAAGAAGTCCAACATGTTTGGAATGACGTGAAAATTGGTAAATGATGACAGAATTTTAATTTTTGGGTGAACTAACCATTTAAGCTTTTTACTGCAAATGGCTCACATACATTTCTAAAAAAAATATATATATATTTATGTGTGTGTGTGTGTGTGTGTGTGTGTGTGTTCATTAAACAAACTACACTGAGTTAGAGTGACTTGATAATTGGCAATATATGTTGTGTTTGTGTGTTTACTATAAAAAAAATAAAAATTGATAAAAAATTAAATCAAAAATATTCTAAATTATTAAAACAATTTCCACTGACAGATTTAAAAGTTATCAAAGCAATTTCATTATGTTACTACAATTTATTTAAAAAAAAGTTTCAAAAAGAGAGTTTGAATGACACAATATTAAGCTGTAATGTAATGTAATGATCAACATTGTGTCAATAGAACTCATCAAAATATTTGCAACTTCCAAGGTTTAATTAAATCAATATAAGAATTTTCAACTTGCAACCACGCATTTATAAGTAACAGGTTTTCTGAATTTGTTTTTAAAGTGTATATATATATATATAGTCTGGGCACCTCAAGTTTATAATTTATTTTCAACCTGTTTTAAGGCCTTTTTGAAACTCTTAAAAAAGCAACAGCACATCTTTCCGCAACAAACCAAAATTACGCACCAATATTTAATATTTAGGGTTTTTGCAGTTTGGAAAACCCTCAAAATATGAGCAATAGTAATAGTAACAAAACCACAGCAAGTCACATACACAGCAATGCAGTTATTCATTCCCTCCAACACAGAGTCTACATATGTATCTGCTAACTTTACCCAGAACATTCCCACTCACTCACTCACACACACACCTGGCCGTCCTCCACACATTCAAAAACCAGCTGGCCCGAGAACAATCAGCACAGGTCCCACTGATTTTCCTTTTTTTCACCCCTTTTTTTTGTCTTTTGTTTGTCTCCAAATGACACAGCAATCACTATTAGCACCATTGTTTTTTATCGTTATGATTTACTAGCTGACAATACCGAGCCAAATCAGCCCGTATATAAACCTGTCCTCTATGGCAACCGCATCAAAGAGAGACAGAGTCAAAAAAAAGAGAGGAGAAAGGAGGAGTAATGAGAGAACGAGTGCTATATAAAAGGATGAAGCGTCCTTTCTCTGTGTGTCTGCCAGTAGCACCTCAGGGAGAACTGTTGGAAAAATGTGATTTTTCACACCAGCATCTCAGAGGCAATAGCAGAAGGAGAAAAAGAGAGATGGCGAGACAGACCGATAGAGAGAATCTGGAATGAACGAGAGGCTGCTAATTATTAAAGCTCTGTTTGGGGTTTTGACACGAGTTTCCTGGCTCACGCCAAACCCGGTTTGCACCCGGCACCTCTGATCTCCACTTTCACGGCTTGTCTTCTCCGTAACGTGCTTGTAAGGGCCTCTGTGAGTGCTCCAGGTGTATCTATACATGCATGCATTCGCTGGGAATTTATGAGGGTATACACATGAGCATTTGTGTGTGAGTGTGTGCAGGTGTGCAGTGGTGTTGCGGTGTTCGTCTGCACATGTTCATCACTGTTAATGGGCTGAATAAAAGCAAGTAGGTGGCTTTGCATTACGGCATCTCATGTGCCAACACAGATGCCACAAACACAAAAAGTCCTCCCATAAGAAGTTTACACCCAGAAACAAGTTCATGCAGCCGTCCACCAATCACTGCAGGGCACTGCATCCATGGCAACCCTGGCATCGTGACAACCAGTCAATCTAGAAAAGACGGTTCTGGAATTCACAGCCTGAGCTGAGTCTCCATAACTAAGTCTGAGAGTTCGGCCAATGGGATTTCAAACAGGCTTGTGAAATGCATTTAAACAGCTAATTTGACCGAGTTCGATTTACTATGACTTCACACCATCCAGACGCTTTAATCTGACTTGAGTGCTTGACCTCGTTCATGGAGAATTAGTTTGCATTTCTTTATTGCGTAGATCTCACAGGTGTGCTTGGCTGAAGAGGATGTTCAATGCTTTGAAAAGATTTGTCATGATGAAAAAATGCTTGCTGCAGGCAAATGTGGCGTTTCATATTCAGATCCAGCCCCTTCAGCCTGCAAAGGCCTGTCAATCTCGCATTTAAGATCTGACTTAAAATTCCCAATCTAAACACAGCCTGATGTGCTTGCTGTGCAAATATTTATTCAGACAAAATTACTAGAGCATGCAAGTCCTAAACTAACAAATAACTGGAAATAACGTTGCTCCTTTGAACACACAGGTGTGAGTAGAAGCTAAAGTCTTACGCTGTAGATTTAAAGAAATAAATCACAAGTATTATTTTCATATAACTTGATTATATAGAACACAAATGGCTCTGAATAATGCAGCGTGAATAATGAAGCTCGTTTTAAGATCCGGCTGTTTGAAAACTGCCTGTTGTGCTGAAAATCTGTGACTGAAAATCTCAAATTCAGAAATGCCAACATGTGCTACCCGTTTACATCACATTACAACGATAGTATTATATATATTTAATATATTATATCTTTGAAATTAGTTATATTTCAAGCAGTGCATCACAATATTGGGCTGCATGCTAAATACAAACTCTAATAAAAAGTACCCTCAAAAACCCCTACTATAAGATCTTGCAAAATACATCATATAAAAATAAATAAATAATCCATTCTACTACAGATAGTTGGTCTTATACATCTCTATCTGTTTAATATCAATTTCATTTAATATACTGGGCATGTGGCTTTACACCTTCCCTGACTACTTCAGTTTAGATGTTGTTTTTGTAGACATAACGCCACCTGAATAAATATTAACATTGAAGTACAACCTAAAATTACCCTAAAAAACATTACAATCAAGACTCATGACATGCAAAAAAATAAATTACCTGTTACATTTAAATAAAACTATCTAAATGTAATGCTATTTTGTATTTGTATTTCGAGGAATCATATTCACCATTATTATTAATATTACATTATTATTATTAATAGCTATAATTTTCCTGCTAGACATAGAAAAACAAAATTAAGTGTTCTTGGTATTTCACGGTACTTTCCATACAACTACACAACAAGATTATTATAAAAGCTATTAACCGCATGTTTTATGGAAGAATTTCATCTTTGAGCGACGAGATATCAGATTGCGCTTTTTTTAAATTTCTAAAAAGCTCCGTTTCGACGTTTGAAATCTGTTGGCTTCGATTTCTGCAAACAGTGGGAAAGATATTGATTCTCATAGCACGTACCATTGTAGTTGAGGGGAATTTGCCAGCTCTCCTCAAAGACCCATTTTTCTTTAAAACCTTCGGCGTCCAAAAAAAGAGGAGAGGGAGCGGGTGCACCAGTCGGTTTCTTCGGTGATACCGGAAGCGAAAAGAGAACTCAACAAGTCCCAGAGTTTGTCCCGTCTGTAAAAGAAAAGCTTTCTCTGGCACTTTACGGAACGATGGATTATCGCCGTCCCTGGGCACTGCTCGTATACTGTGAACCGTTCCGTTTAAAATATATTTCTCCTGCTGTCACGATGGAGCCTCGCTGGCGGCACCGAACGGGGAGTTCACAAGCTCGGTTGAAATTCTCCGCGAGCGCCGGTGTACGCAGAACCGCTCGTGCGAAGACGTTCTGCGTGACCGTGAGTGATTTTCTTCGTCTTTATGTCCTGAAGTCAGTTCCTGTTTGTCTTGACTGCATCTCCCGCACCATAACGGGACCCCCGCTGTTCCCGGACAGATGAACGCGAGAGGCGTCCTCAAATGCCGTTGCAGTCACCAATACGCGCAGCGCACATTGCGACAGTCTAATCCGCAGACGCACCGAAGGGATCTTGCCTGTTGGCTAAAGATTACTGACGCTGCATTTAAAGCACGGGAGAATAAACGTCCCCTCCGCGTGAGTAAATATCGGTCGTCGCCTCAGTCGACCCTAGGCTGCACGGGGGTAGCGGGTCGGTGAGGCGTCGAGCTGCTAAATTATTGATCAGTGTAGCAACTGGCAGCGTGTGGCAGCTGCGGCTTTGGGGCATTAGTAGGGCTGTGGGAAAATCATGGACGGCGCGGATTAGCTACTGAACACTGAGCCAGACTGTACACACAGGGATAGACGGGTAAAAAAAGAACTCAAATAGAACACGACCAAAAGTGCAGGAAGTAGCTACAGGAATAGCTAGAGTCCTGCTCTAGCCTAAAGATGATCAGTGCGCGAATTATTCAGCGAGTTTCGGGGGGGTCGACATTTTAGAGAGACTTTCTGTCAGTATTTTTATAAGGAGGTTCGGCTAGCGCAACCCAGATTGTCTTTTGGCGCCCCTAGCGCAGTTGTCTAACTGTCCCCTATCTTTAAGACGTTTAAAAAAAAAGTAGAATTTTGATACATTTGTGAAGTGTACATCTAACAACGTGGTAATGACAGCCTCCCTCGATCAATTGTTGCTATGGTTACCACCTCACGCGAAGGCAATTTTTCGCAACAATATAGTTATAGCGCGTAATGACTAAACTGTTAGATAACATTTTTGGTAACTGGCTGGTTTTGGTCAGGCTACGTTGGGGACGTTGTTTCAAACACCGTTGAAACGGACAAACTTTTGTGAAAATGTAGCTATACTTAGAGACGGCCAGTTTCTTTTTTCGCGCAATTTTAAAGACAAGAGAGGGGAAGGTAGCCTACAAGTGGAGGCTGTATCATGGGCTACGGTCGCCAGGTTCAGCCGGTGTCCCGTTGAGTGCCGGTGTCTCGTGCCACCCACCAGATTCTGTTACTTCTGAAACGCCACAAACAAGCACCAACAGCTCATTAGTAATATAATAAAGTGCATCATCATAATCCTCCAATAGGAAAGTGTCCAACAGGTGCAGCATCAGATTACTTCTTATTTTAAATAAAATGGGACGGGTTTCATTTAGCCTCAATGGTCCAAAGTAGACCTACTGTGACTATAGCCAAGCCCTATGGATTTGTGCTTAAGCAGTGGAGTCAGATAGCCAAAGTTATTTTCTACTGGGTGATCCAGAGCCATACATATTACAGTTAGCTACAATTGTGATCGATTAACATGAACATCGATAGAAATTGATGAATCTAGATGAACACATTTTTATGATGAATTTTGCACACCACAGACAAAGTTTCTTCACAGCAGTGAATTTCGCAGCGTTGGAAAAATATTCTCCCCTCGTGTGTCCTCAACCAGATCAAAGGAAAACCACACGAGGGATATTGTGCATTACACTACTAATTCAGTTTACAAAATAATTATAAAATACTATGCATTTCTAAATTATTTCCCCAAATACTAACACCCATACAGAGAAAAGCCTATAGGCTTACGACACTTCACTTACAAATCTTCACTTACAATTAAAATAAAACCAGCGGGGTTTTTACATTGTATTTATGTAATTATTGTTGATATAGCTTATAATGATAATTTTCTTTTTAAACGTTTTTGATAAAATAAATAAGAACTGAAAGGTCGATAGAGACACTGATTTTGGATAAGCAATGCTTCCTCTTCCGTGACAAACAGAACTTGTAGGCTATTATTATTATATATATATATATATATATATATATATATATATATATATATATATATATATATATATATATATATTTTACAGTTGCTATTTGTGTGTGCGTGTGTAAATTAAGACTTCAAATTGAAATATTAAATTGAGAAAAATATATGTTGATAGATAAGGGTAAATAAATAAGTTGAATAATTTAGTTCTTGTTATTTGGTAAATTAACGATAGGCTATATCATAATTTATGCTAATATATGCTCATATAGCATAATAAATAAAACAATATTAATAAACCCCTGAAATATTTAAATAAGCGTCTCATATTTTATTGGTGATATATTTTATTTTCCTTTTTGACCCACCACTAGATATTTTTAAAATTAAATTAAACTGATTATTTATCAAAATAATAACTGTTTAGCATTTCATAATATTTTATCCAAACTTGCCACTGCTCTCATTGTGCGGTATGAAACGACAAACAATAGGTCTTTGTGAAGAAGAAGAAAAAATATTTTGCATTAGCCAATAAGGCTTTTCCACATAAATTTAGTTTACTGATCAACTGATTTGTTTTATCCTTCGTTATGGCCAACCTTGATTTCGTTAGTTTAAGCATGCATAGCCTAAAGTACTCTGTTTTAAAACATTTCTGAAGTGCTTTAACGAATTTTAATTAAGCATAAGTTCAACAAAATTAAAACTAAAAATTCGTTTTGCTAAATGGATCACGTGATTTTTAGAATCATAATTATAATATTAAAAAATAAATTCCTATTCGGTGCAGCTTGAATTGTCCACTTTAAATATTGTATAATAGATACAGAAATTTATTATACAAAATAATGCTATGATGTATTAATGTTGCGTATTTTTATCGATAATTCATTTTAACTGAATAAATCCAATAACCTACATTTTTATATATTTTATGTATTTTAACAAAAAAAAGGAATAAAGAACAATGACTTAAATTTCGTGCCAAATTAAAATATTTTTAATTCCGTAAATTGGGGAATTAAGTGATTTGTCTAAAAATAAAATAAAGCGTTTCAACAAACAGTTTTTAAAAATGCACTTTTGCTATAGGCCTAATAAAACATTTCTGGTTGTTTTATATATCAAATTTTCTGCATATAACTTCAGACATTATAGCATAAAATGGCTCAAATGCAAACAGTTTTGAATCTCTTCGAAGATATTCTCAGGCCAATATTATGTCGTTTTTAACTGTGCTGGGGATTTAAATGAGGAATAGGTCTAATGATTTTCAGCAATAATTACGACGCCTCCAGTGGAAGTATAAAATAGATATGCACTGCTACCGAGAAGATAATTCAGCTTCCGTTTTGATCATCAAAAGGTGTGTTTATCACCTTGTAATCGAATTCTGTGGAACTGTTAAATGCCCGGTGTGTGAGTTTATTGCAATGAGTGGCAGACGACCTTCTGACGGAGCGGAAAACAAAACTTCTCACTGCAACTTCTGTGAGAAACCTTCCCCATTGGCTCTATTTCACACGAAACAATCAGAACCAACAGTAAACTTCGTTTTTTAACGATCGAATAATGCGTTCCAGGTCGAGTTTGGAGCGAACCGAGCTCGCCGTTAATTGCGCTCGCACAGCGCGAGAGAGAGTAAGACCGGAGCGGGTTCAGCATCACTGAAATCACGGCCCAAGTTAATGAGAGTCTAGCGCTGCCCTGCTCACCACAGGACCTCTTAATGTGACCGCAATGCAGCGTAGGCTGAGACATGCTGTTTTAATACCTGGCAGAAGACAAGACATCAGCTGTAATAAACTACAGTTGAAAAGGCTCTGAGTGCAGCGCAGGCTGCTGCAGAAACCTGTGCTGTGCTTCCGACCTGAATGGACATCAACAGTATTTATTTGTAAGAGGGGTCACTAAAACTTTGCTGTGTTCAGATATGATATTTTAACTACACTACACAAAGAATGGCAGCAGTGGTTGCCAAAACATTAAAAACAGTAACGATGTTACAAGCAGTTTCCATTATAAATTATATCCTACCTACTTGAACCATATGACAACATGACGACTGAAGGTTATTAATAATAATAAAGCATTCTATATACTAAATGCCATCAGTGTAACACATAGCAGTAAAATAATGCTGCATGTAGATATGACCCAAACAACACAAAATAAAACAAACTTTCTAAAAATGTGATGGTTCATGCAGAGATTCCTGTGAAGAGCCTGTTCCTCAAACTAGAAGACAAATATTTAAATTTTTATGTCAAATTATAACTCTGTTATACAACTATATTATCATCATCATCAATTTTAGTGTGGAGGACCTATGTCAGCTTTACCAAAGATAAATTGTTAAGATCATGAAAACAAAAGTACACTAATAATAAAAGTGACAAATAAATGTAATTACTGCTATTTAATAATTACTGCGCTTTTGATGAAAACTTCTTTAAAATTATTTTTTGTAGTAAACTTCTCAATGCAGCATATTAGATACAGCATGGTCACAAATAAGACAAAAAATAAGAAAAAAAAAATCTCCCTACAAAATTTTTTTTTTTTTTTTTAAACCTTCAGCTAAGATGACTTCAGCTGCTGGCTCCTGATGTGTAACCTTTTTTTGTGATAGATACAAGAAAACTGGCATATGAGTCTCCTCTCTTGTTTTAATCTGGCTCTCTACGTGCAGTTTTGAATGACAAAACATTCTCTCTTTTTTTTCCCCACCACTTCTTTTCTTGGTATTCTGTAACGGTCTTCTGCTGTTCACTTTGAGGAGAAATGGAAGCCGGAGAGAGAGGGCGAGCCAGAAAACCCAAGAAAAACACAGTTACTCCCAAGCAACAAAGTGGCAAGAATGTGAGTCTTGGCTCCGACTGCTGCTCTTAACATTTTCTCATCTAAAAGAGGACGTTTTCAGAAAGTGCAAACGGATTTAAGACAGCTCTGACACAAATTAGATTATAATTCACTGCAGGGCATGGGGATACATCCTGTTACATTGTGGGAAATGGAAACGACATGGGAAAGAACATAATTTTTAATCGTAAATTAAATAGGTAAATTCTGAAAGCGAAAGGACATTTAATGCAATGGATTCAGCCACAACAAACCTTTAGAAAAAGGATTAAACTACAAAGCATCACCCCAGGTGACAGCCAGCAGTTTAAGGCAGTGTGTGTGGTAATTTTAGTGAGGGGTGTGGTGAGCGGTTCGTTTATCTCCAGTTCACCACCACAGGCCTCGTGGTCTGATAGCTGTAGATTTGCCCGGCAGCCCACAGACTCTGGCAAAGCCACAGACCACAGCGAAGGCGCTTTGGTCCGGATAACCTATCTTTATGCAGAATCCTGGTCTACAGCAATCAGAGTGGTTTCGAAGTACGTGACCTCAGCCTTAACGTGCGCGAGTGTCGTTTCGTCAAACGTCACTGTAGACATAAAAAAAACAGCTAGAGTCTTTCAGTATTATATGCCGAAGAAGGAATATGATGCAAAATAAGGCTTCACTATTGTGACTCAAGATACAATTTTTAGCCTAAATTTACCTCTAAATTAAGATTTACAAGCCTCCCAGAATATATGCAAATGGCCAACATTTGTACCCAAACCTCTTTATAATTCTTTCATAGCAGAGCTACAAAAATATTGAATGTTTTCCTCCATCACACATTCTTGAATTTGCACTAATAATCTCTCTTTCCTTTAACACGTCTGTTTCCTCTCACAGCCTGCATTATAACCACAGGGTAAATTTTCCAAAAAATGCCTCTACGGGGGCGTAATGTTTCAATTTGTGTCACTTTCCATTACAGTGTCCATGTTCCAGTGTAATTACGTAAGCAACTACTGAAATAATGCACCACAAACAACTAGCACATTGTTATTGTTGCAGTTTTCTGGTAAAATGTATAACAAGGCCACTGTAGTTCACTCAATCTTTGCACTCATTTAACCTTTAACTGAGCATCTGGCGTATAAAAGGTGAGATGTAAAGCTATAGAAAGCCGCAGGGATGATGTATTTTCGTTGGCCAAAACCTAGAAACGTCCAGTTCTATCATCCCAAGTCAATAAAATGGGTATTTTGAAAGGGTTTTTGGTTAAAAGGTTTGTGGTGAACACAAGCTCAAAATATTTTCACATTTTACTCTACAACATAAATATACCTAAACATACAAGTGGATAAATGAGACTACTGAGGTTGTCGGGACATTAAATGTTATGTTGAATGGGAAAACTTATCTACACACTAATGCTTTCACAGCCTCATTATTATAATTGCACTCTAGAAAACTATTCTAACGCAAACTTTTAGGGAAAAGATTTTTAAATAAAGACTGAAAAAGTTGCTTGAAGTCATGCAACCGAGGTGTAGCTTTGCTTCTAGCTTTGTTTGTGTAGGCTTCAAAATTCATAAGAGTTGTGTTTATTTGTTAAATTTATCATAATGAACAAAGCATGTAACTTTGCTGGTCACAGAGCTAATTTTCTATATTAATCTAAAAGCAAACGGCAAAAATTCTATTGGGCTTTTGACCAGGATAATACTAACTTCCAAGTTGGCCTTCAAAAATACATCAACACTGCAGCAAAGTAATCTTATCTGAAAACCAGGTTCATCTCATACAAATCTCATGGTAAAAATCATGGTAAAGTTCAATCTTAACCCGAGGCCTGTCTGTGATTAGGTAAGACTGGGACCACCAACTCTCCCCAAGTAACTCTCACAAAGGACGTTCCTTAAAAGCCAAATCATGTTCTGTTGTACTGGATCACCACAAAGTGACCTTATCAGCTGAGCACACTGCCCGTGGCGTTTGGCCTGATATCCACCCAGGGTCACGGCATATGCCTGGCTGCTTACTCCTGTCCTCTGCTTACAGCTAAAACCCAACAACAAAACACAACATTGCCACTGTGAACAATTCATTTAGTTCAAGATTTTTTTTTTGTACTTGTTCCAAAGCCTACGACTTTTCTTGCCTCCCACTGGTCCATCACATGGGGTTGATCAACAAACCAGTTGTTTGATGACAGCGAGCGTCCTCTTTGTCTCAGTTGGCCCTTGTTACCTCATTTTCTGGAAGCGTCTGCGGGGCAAGAGGTCGAGCTCCTGGGTGAACGCCACCGTTCCGGTCACCGTAGAACAGTTGAGGGCGTTGACTTTGGCTCTTTGGGGTCTTTGGGAGCCCAGCCCGAGGGCATTCAGGCAGATGCTGGGGGGTCATTGGCATGTGAAAGAGGATCGCTGGATGCGGGACAGCAACAGTACTGTGGTGTGTGCATTCAGGGGGTCAGATTTATGTGGAGATTGAAAGGACTGTAGAAAGACAGATTGAAGTGAGGGACTTGTGCGCACACATATGCAACTTTATAATACAAATAAAAATGACCTCCAATACTGATTGCTTCTGTGCAATTTAACACCATGCCTGTTTCAATTGCTATCGTTACAGCAAAAAAATCAAGTTAAAATATGATAAAATATTTTAAGATTACAACCCCTGGCAAAAATTATGGAATCACCAGACTTAGATGATGTTCACCCAAAGTTTAGACTTTATAATAAATAAACAAATCACAGATATGACAAAAAATTTTGCTTAGTAATTCAACACTGTGTTTATGTGAAACATACCTCAAACAAATTAAATTAAAACATTTTAAATCAATGAAAAAAATTATGGAATAATTCAATGTTGAGGAAAAAAAATATGGAATCACTTTGTAATTTGCATTTCTGAAATAAATTCTGGCACATATCTAAAAAGCTAATTAGTCAGCAGTTAACAATGTAGAGTTCACAGTAGTTAAAACTGATGTTAAAATAGCTAAAATAGCCAACATCAACACATAAAACGAACAGGGCAGACGGCTCGCCACACACATCGGCGCCACCTTGATTCTTCAAGGTTAAATATGAAGTTAATTATGAGTGCTTGCAGACCTTAATGAGCTGTTGGACTTGGCTAATTGAAAGGAAACATGGCCCCAACAAGAGAGCTGTCTGTTGAAACAATGGAAAGGATTATGAAACTCCTTCAAGAAGGAAATCCATCACGGAGTGTGGCAAAAAAAAGTTGAATGAAATGGCATTCAAATATAGAAAAGCCAAACAATAACCAGCATTAACACCTAAACAGAAGAAAACAAGGTACAGCAGGCTAAAGAGAAGCAGTCATGGATTGTGGATGATTGGATGAAAGTGATATTCAGTGATGCATTGGACAAGGAGATGATGCTGGAACTTTTGTCTGGTGCCGTTCTAATGAAATGCATAAAGATGACCACCTGAAGAAAACAACCAAATTTCCCAACTCATTTATTATATGGGGTTGCATGTCAAGTAAAGGACCAGGGGAAATGACAATCCTTACCTCAACAGTCAATGGACAAGTGTACATTGAAATTTTGGACACTTTTCTCATTCCATTAATAGAAAAGAAGTTTGGTGATGATGTCATTTTTCAGAATGATAATGCATCTTGGCACAGAGCAAAGAGTGTTAAAGCTTTTCTTCAGGAAAGGCATATCAACTCAGTGACATGGCCAGCAAACAGTCTGGATCTCATTCCAATTGGAAATTTATGGTGGAAATTGAAAAAACTGGTCCATGACAAGGCTCCATCTTGCAAAGCTGATCTGTCAACCGTTATTTGAGAAAGTTGGAACCAGCTTGATGAAGAATATTGTTTTTCATTAATGAAATCCATGCTCCAAAGAATTCAGGCCGTCATAAAAGCAAGAGGAGGATCAACAAAGTCCTAACTGTGTGTGTGGTAGATGATTCCATTTTTTTTTTCCTCTACTTGATATGGAAAACAAATTTTCATTAATTAAAAGAGTTTAATATCTCATTTTTATTTTAAGGTATGTTTCACATAACCAGAATGAGGAATTATTAAACAAAAAAATGTTTTGTGTGATATCTGTAATTCGTTTATTTGTTATGAAGTAAAAAAAATGGGTAAACAACATCAAAATGTGGTGATTCCATCACTTTTGCCAGGGGTTGTAAAACCTGCGTAACACTTACCTTTTGAAACTGAATGTTGTTTGGCTCTTCAAATCTATTTAAAAGTCTCAAGCGAATAAAACAATTTCAATTACGAACAAACAAAAAGACACTGAAACTGATTTTTTTCCTCCCATGTTCTTTCACACTGTGCCCTTCTGTTTTACTTTCTAGTAGCACATTGTCAAATATTGTTCAGATTTTACTCAAGGGCATACAGTGTAAACACGGCTGTTTTACTCTTGGCTGACTGTAGCTTTGAAGTGCAGTACTGAATTGCAAGAACAATGCAAGAATTGGTTTAATAAACACATTTTATAGCTGAAGTTTTGGTTGAGTTTGCGACTCCTGACTGGGAGGCTTTTGTTCTAAACAATTTTTTTTTTTTTTCAATTTTTGGATGACGTCCTGTTTAATTCAATCCTGATGAATTCAGTGTGTTTTTTTTCCCTTTCCCTCTTTTTCTTACCAGTCTCTCTTCCCTTAAAATTCCTGGCCTTTACATCTTTCGTTTTGTTTTGTCCTTCTGTTCTCTCTCCCCATCTGTCTTTTACAGGTTTAGATTCTGTTGTCTTCTCTTCGTTCTTACTCCATTTCTCATCTCTATTTTGTGAGCTTCAGCTGTTTTTCTTTTCAGCTCTCCATCTGGGCCTGATTAAGTGAGTAAGTGAATCATATCAATCAGAATTCAATTCTGCATGAGCCATACCTGTATTGATCTGCTGTTGTTAAATCAACATTCCTGACTGCCATTTCTGTCTCTACCTTATGAATTCCTGACAGCAACTGTAGAGTCGAAGGAAAATAAATCTTCCAAGATGCCTGAAGAGTCATGTACCATTAGAACGAACCTCGAGAAACTGCCATTTCTTTTGGACTTTAATCAAACTAGCGGTACTATAAAAGGTTGTACAATATTACACATTAAATACATACACTTACCTATATGAAAATGAAAAATAAATGAAAATAAACAAAAAGAAAAATAAATGGCAATTAAACAAAAATATTAATATACTGACTTCCAAAGCTTCTGTATTTTCCTTTTTCTTAAATTTTTTTGTTTATATATATATATATATATATATATATATATATATATATATATATACATATATATACATATATGTGTGTGTGTGTGTGTGTGTGTGTGTGTGTGTGTTACATTTTATAGTCATTCGTAAGAAGCTTTGCTATAATATCAAGACAAAAAAAGCTAGAGAGGAGAGCATGAGGACAAAAGTAACAAAGAGTTAATTCTTTGGCATTAGTGAGAATCATTTGGCAATAAAATTTCACTGAGACAATGAATATTTATGATGACTTGCTGAAACTGCGCACACACACACAAACACACACACAGGCCCTCCAACACTTGGTCACAACACATGGAGAGCCAGCTGTTGCTGGATGACCTGGGCATCTGCCCTCTCAGAGAGCAAGAGATTACAAATATCAGATAGAACTGTGACAGGAATGACTGGTGTTGTTTTATCACTGTCTCTCAACTAAACAATTAATTACTTTACCTTTTACTGCATTTCTCTGCTTCTCTCTTTAATCTCAGTCACATGTGTAATGAACAGTAATTTAGTATTTATGCTATGCGTAGTGTATTTTATGGTTTCCTTGCCACTTCCTTTAATTTCATTAGTATAGTAAGACACACACACACACACACACACACACACACACACACCCCACACCCAGCTTTCTCTCAGTCTCATGAGTGCCAGTGCCCAGGCTGTGATGCCAACAGTGCAAAACTCATGCCCAGACCTTCTGCTGCCCCAGATAATGCACTGTGTGTGTGTGCAGATGCAGAGGACAGTGGGGATTAGTGAATAGATCTCTACATGCAGCCTGCTTCACACACACACACACACAAGTGATTCAAGCATATTAATTAGGAACAAGTTTAACATTATTTTATTCATAATTAAATTCTGATGATAATAATAGGGCTTTCAACAAATATGATTCAAATGCAATGCATGTCATTTAGGTTAAAGACATACATGGAGTCACCATGTTGAGGTCACATGACCAACAATGTCTTGCAATTTAAAATACTGTAAATACTGCAACACTTAGTAAAACCACATCCACGCCAACAGGTGTCAGTATATAGTCAAAGAGCCACTTACACAAATCAAAAACTTTCTGCCAGCAAATACATTATTTTTTTTACAAGATCGTTACACATACAAATGTTGTCATGCTTATTCTTTCAAACAATTTGAGATTATATGAGACTACTTGTTTATCTATTTTTAATTTGCAGACATTTATATGGACAACAGTGAACATCGTCATATTCTTGCAAAAACCCTGACTGATATTAAGCATTAACTGTATCATTTGCAAAAACGATAGATAGATAGATAGATAGATAGATAGATAGATAGATAGATAGATAGATAGATAGATAGATAGATAGATAGATAGATAGATAGATAGATAGATAGAGAACTACAACAGAATGGTCAATAGATAGATAGATAGATAGATAGATAGATAGATAGATAGAGAACTACAACAGAATGGTCAATAGATAGATAGATAGATAGATAGATAGATAGATAGATAGATAGATAGATAGAGAACTACAACAGAATGGTCAATAGATAGATAGATAGATAGATAGATAGATAGATAGATAGATAGAGAACTACAACAGAATGCTCGATAGATAGATAGATAGATAGATAGATAGATAGATAGATAGATAGATAGATAGATAGATAGATAGAGAACTACAACAGAATGCTCGATAGATTGATAGATTGATAGATAGATAGATAGATAGATAGATAGATAGATAGATAGATAGAGAACTACAACAGAATGGTCAATAGATAGATAGATAGATAGATAGATAGATAGATAGATAGATAGATAGATAGATAGATAGATAGATAGATAGAGAACTACAACAGAATGCTCGATAGATAGATAGATAGATAGATAGATAGATAGATAGATAGATAGATAGATAGAAGACTACAACAGAATGGTCAATAGAACGACATAGAACGATAGATAGATAGAACGATAAACAGACAGACACTTTGGCTCGTGGTAGCTACAGAGGTATTGTGTTAGTTCAGCACTGGTAAGTGAATTAAAGGGCATCAGAGCGTACGGCGCTATCAGCTTCACATTAGCCGCTAACTGAGAGCTGCGTCTCACAGGACAGAAAAGACTCCTCTGAAGCCAAGAGTTAGTGAAAACGTGTGAGAGGGTCTGTGTGCGCAAGCAAGAAAAGTGTGAGAGAAAGACTATTAGTTGACGCTGTGATTATCAAGGCAGTTAAAAGCATGGCACTGCCTCAGTGTGTGCGCGAGTGTGTAAAGTGCCTGGCGCGAGGTGCTAATTTAGAGGAATTAAAGAGCACTAGACAGGGCGCTTTTGTGGCAGCAGTTCCTGTTCTAATCTGCCCGCGCCTCAACGGACACACACACACACACACACACACACACACACACACACACAAAGAGAGCTGAGAGCGGGCACCAGGCCCATATCACTCCAGGCTATATGGAAAGATACAGCCACAGGCAGAGAGAGAGAGAGATGGGAGACGCAAACATATAGTTTTGGAAATTCACACTCTCTAGTCCTACCAACAAAACATGACACTTCCTTTATTATGCCGCATTACAGTCTTGTTGGAATTACATTCTTATTAGCATGCTGTGGTTTTGTCTTGCTGCTCAAATTGCTTCCCCAGCGATCAGCTCCAGCAATCATCGCACCACAACAAATGCACTTGCTTCACCGGAGCTCTGGTAAGAAAGTGTCTGGCAAGCACATACATGTAAATACACACCAAATTTAACCAACACAGAGTAATGAAGTTGCCTTCATACATGGTTTTCAAACTGTTGTAAGCAGATCTCCAGGAGACTGCAAGGGGTGCAAAAATTTGAGAAAATTAAAATGTTTCAACAGGAAAAAAGATAAATATGAATCTACTATTTAAATAATTAAACTATAAGTTTAAAAGTTTGGGGTTATTAAGTTGTTTTATTTTTATTTTACTTTATTTTAAGTCTCTGATGCTTACCAAAGCTATATGATCCGAAATACAGTATACAGTTAAAAATAAACTGTTAAATATTACATTTTAAAATGACTGTTTTCTATTTGAATATATTTTCAAATGTAATTTATTCCTGTGATGCAAAACTGAATTTTCAGCATCATTACTCCCAGTCTTCAGTGTCTAATATGCTGATTTAGAGCTAAAGAAATGTTTATTATTATTTAATAATGCTGGTTGAACCATTATCAATTCTGCATAGCATCTTTTGTGAAAACAGGATTATTTTTTCAGGATTTTTTGATAAAGTTCAAAAGAGCAGCATTTATTTGAAATAGAAATCTTTTGTAAGATTATAAACATTATAAATCAATTAAATACATTAATAAAAGTAGTGTTCGTTTTAAAAAAATCTTACTGGTATCTAACTTTTGAAAGGTAATGTATAGTTTGAATACATCGTTCTAAGTTTGGGATGATATTTATGAAAACCTTTAAAAAAAATACAGAACTAAAAGTTCTTGTCCAATGTAATATTAGGTAGAAAAAAAATTATTTTTGGGGATGAATTTTGCTGTTTTCCGTTTAATGAAGAATTAATATTTTCTATATAATATAATATTTATTACTATGTCTTGGATTTCATATAATTGAATTTTGGAAACATATTCTCTTTATAATACCACACAGTTTCTTACAATATTATAAATAGATCTCTATACATGAAAATATATAGCAGGCTGTCCCATTAAAATGGAGGCATCAGCATAACATTTGTTTTGGGGTTTTTTTTCAAAGTTTGAAAATCCCTGATTTTACATGCATATGCATAAAGACCTCTAGGAGGCTCTGTTTGGAAACATATTATATATCATACATTGTTGGAGTTTCATAACTTTGCTGATTACCAGAAATGAGTAACTGTGTCCACACACACACATTTAATCATGGTCTGATTACAGAATCATAGCATTTGTTGATACAATGAAGAAATATGGCCCAGAAAAAAAAGGATACACTAAAATTTCAGATTTCTTTCTCTGTGTTTGTTTCTCTTCCCCCCCTCCCCTGTCTCTTTTTAACACCCTATCAATTTCTCTGTACCCACTTATTTCCCTTAATAACTTTCAAAGGTTGCTGGGCAACATGTTGTTCTTTTTTAAGTTACCATGGCATTTATTTGGCATACGGTATCGTTTCTCGCTGAGAACATGGGGGTTGCCATGGTATCGTGGGCACCTTATAAAGCAGACTATTGTGTGTGTGTGTGTGTGTGTGTGTGTGTGTTGTAAAAACTGATGCCAGGTTCCTTTAAGTCTCAGGCACTCTAGATGCCCAGAATGTTGAAAATACTAGGCCGCATTATATTAGCTACCAAACAAACAACAGCACCTTAAAACATCAGAAGGCTTTAAATTTATGCTTGTTCAACTTTTAAAGGGTCATACCAAGATTTCTTCTACTTTCATAAACCTTTTCACCTAAAACATATACTCCTCATATACTGCTTATTGTCTGAGAGACTTCAACAAACAGATAGTTCTCAAATATCTTCTTAAATTTATCAAATGTTGTACTTATGTTGTAATCGCATTTTTCAACTACATATTTTTGCAGGTGCATATATTTTGTATATATATTTCATTATATAAAAGAAGATTAAATCTTCAGAAATATCTGTCTGCTGGGTCTTTTCAATAAAAGCAACCTTGTAAAAAATGTAAATGTAAAATATATTTTAAATGTTTTTTATACATACATGGAGGTCTCTCCAAACATTATAAACTTAAACAGAACAGGAGGGTTCAACATTCACATGGATGTTTCATAAGTGACGCAAATTTTGTGTTTGATGGTGATTACATATGCTAAAGCCCAGTGTAACCCTATAACAAACCTGCTGACATCAGTAGATTTAAAGCAAAACATGGTTTAACAGATTTATGAGAGCTCCAGATAGTGATATATATATATATATATATATTAATTGTCACTCACAAGTATAGTCATACATGTTCACAGAAAATATACTCACTTGTCAGAGTATCATAAATAATAAATGGAAACGGGGTGACATTTCTGCTTGTTTTGTAGCTTCTTGTTAGTAGCCTAGGTTATCTGTGATAACTCTTCTTTTCAAAATAGTATTTGGCGCCCTCTAGTGGATTCATGGATTTAATACAACAATCGACTATTTATAATAATAAATAAAAGTGTATAATTTCTATTTTTTATTTAATTTTTTTTGGTACAAAGCTTCAATTCAACGAAGAATGGATATGTAACTAAAGTAATCGAATTAAGTTATTCCAGGCAAGTTACACTTTGATGTCGTCAGAGTGACTAAACTAGTGTTTATTTACTCCCCACAGCTAATCGTGACAGACCTCGTCGTTTAGCTTTCTCGACGACAGCAGAATTAAGCTACACGGGTTAATATCACCTTTGAACAACAAATGGCTAGACTCAGCAGGTCTCAGGCCTTTAGATTCACTGTGTGGGGAGAAAACTGAGCTCTACGAGCCGCTCTTTGACTAATTATTTCAAGACTTACCGCTAGACCTTTGCACCTGTTCACTCCTGCGCCGCCGCTGCCGCGTGGTTCCGGCGGGAAAGATGCTGCAAATGTAATCACGTGATATTTTTCAGGCTTCGAGTCCAAACCCTTTAAACTGGTTTTTTTTTTTTTTTTTTTTTTTTTTTTTTTTTTTAAATTGTCATGTATGTTGTTATTTTTCTATATCGTGGCCTTATGGTAACCTATATAAAACTGGAAACGTTTTCTACTTGAAGTCAAACTGTTATAAGCTATCTGCTGATTTGGTTCTTTTTGTGGCCTTCTGTGGATTTACTGAGTAGAAAAAGAAGAAGAAACTCTGACAACGCTTTTCACATTCTCACTAATTTTAATAGCAATGAGCAACATTAGATGTCAATCTCAAATTATAAATTTTGTTTATTAGAATTCTAGGATTGAAATCACATGTTGTGTCCTAAATTCACATAATTTAAATAATATGTTCACACTATTGGCATAGTTTAGCAATATTACAGTTTGATTGGAAAAACAAAAATATTTTGTTTACAAGTTTACCTTAATTTGTCTTAATTTGTTTTATTTCAATTCAAGGTTTTTAAGTTTTTTTTTTTTTTTTTTTTTTTTGCTCTTGATAAACAGGTACACCAACAACAGGAGAAAAAAAAAACATAATTAAACAAAAATTCAGCTTATAGGGAAATGATTCCCTGTGGACAAAAAACATGGACAGTAATTTGAAAATATAAGAACATTATTTAAAAACCATACATAATATTAATTATTGTTTGTTTTTATTTTACTCTTTATTAAACATATTTATTTTACAATACATTTTCATAGTTTATGACTGAAAATCTGGGTCTAGGACAACAAAGTAATAATAATCGATTAAAGGTATGTAAAAAATTAGGACAAAAACTAAAATGAAGAAATTGTGAAAAGTTCTCAAGACAATTTTAATGTGTTAAAAGAAAAAGAAAGAAAGAAAAAGAATATCATTAAAACCCGGGACATAAAAATGTCATTTATATACACCTAGATAGATAGATTTAGGGTTGGGCCAGGTCTTGGCATGCAGGGTCACAGATGGAGCACAACACTGAATATATTTGAGAGAGTGGCATAGTTACCCAGCCATGCCATCTGCTTCACACACACTTCATATATATACATATCCACGTACAAAAACATATAAACACTTAATCAGGAGGAGGTGCGTATATGAGAGCAGATGTATTCAGGCCCAAAACCCCCTTCACACACATACAGTTCTACTGATCACTTAACCTTAAGCAGAATAAAAGCCCCCTCTTCTCTGTTTTTCCTGTCTCCAACGTGTTATAGAGTGCGTGCCAAAGACAGGAGAGGCGTTAAAGACAGATAAACTCAGCCATCTTGCAGGTGTTTCTATCAAAAGACTCACCCTACAGAGCCAAACTCAGCCTGGCAGAGTCTTAATGCCCTGGACTACTGTCATTCTCAGGAGACGTATGTCATTGATAATGTCTGCATGTGTGTGTGTGTGGGTGTTTATTCTGCACCTGTCGGATGGTGGGAGGCAGTGTGTGAGATAGAGAGATGAAAAAGAAACCATCTGTGTTTCTAAAGGAACAAAAACAAAAAAACTAAGAACCTTCCAAAAGAATGCATTGACAAAGAATGCCTAAAAGGAAGTGTGCATATGATTTAAGTTGTTGTTTTGATTAGATAAATTGTTCCCAGAAGTAAATTATATATTAAACAAAACATAATTTATTCATTTGTATTTCATTCAACTTAATTATTGTATTTTTTGATGTAGTAATTTAAAGACATTAATTGTTTAAAGTAGAGCCCTCTGGCAGTTAAAGCGTAAAACTGCAGGTTACGGTTTCACACTATACAGCTTTAGTTAATTATGTAAGTTGGGCTCTATAAATAAAAAAAATAATAATAATAAAATAAAAAAGACAGATATACTAAAATACGCTACTGGGCCTTTCTCTACTACATACACACGTTACAGAAGCCGGAACTTCTTAATAGGAACATGACGTAGAACGCACGCGGACGAATGACGGAAAGATGGTTTGGTTCATGTATCCTACAATGACTTTTGTAATAGGGTTGAATTGGTGAGCTTTATGAAAGCAAACACAAAAATTTAAATGTAAATTCCTGAAACATAATTTGTCTGTTTATTTCAGCTGAGTTGCATTTTACTTGATCCTAATAAGATCTGTAGTTGTATTTTCTCTCTCCCTCTCGTTACTTTAACTATGGGTGACAAGGGCACCTTGAGCTGCAGATGTTCTCACCGATGACAGATGGCATTGGCATCATCTGTGTATGTGTCTGTATGCGTGCAGCACGCTGGCATCGTGCAGGGACAGCGGGCAGAGCCCATACCGGCTTAGCGCCACCTGCACCCTCTAAATTGTAGCCTGAGACCCCTCTCCCACTTCTGTATATACGCTTTCGTGTGCATGTGTGTGTGGGAGCTTGAATATAGGCAATCACAGTAGCAAAACCAAAACAAAGAACAAAAAGATCCGAAAACATTTGAAATTGGCCATGAAAATCGTATAACAATGTCCAAAAAAACAATTTACCTAAAACTGGCATTCCCAGTTTAGATTGGTGCCCGATGGGAGTCTGAACAAAAGAATTTGGATTCACAGTGAATCACAATTGCAGTGTTTGATGTAAAACAGCCGTCCTGGATGTTTAATTGATAACAGAGAAGCTCTAATTGTCTCATTTATCTTCATGCAGACAGTGCAAGGCTGGCGGAACGATTACTCCAGCCTGGCCAGCAGAGTTAGGCACAGCGGTAAAATCCAGCAATAAAGCAGGCCAGAATCTCTCGAACATATCATTTCAAACATTTAGACCTTTTATTTTCTTTCTGTTTGGTACAAATTCACATCCAGTCCCTCACTTCATCATGAAAAGTGACTTTTCTTTTGATTTTAAGTCACAGGTTGTGTTTAGAATCGAATACTAGCATCTAACAAACACATGTTCTAAGAATGTTTTGCTAAAGTTCCAATTAGGAATCAGAACATCAGAAATGTTATTCCTGAATATTCTCTGAGCATTCAAAACCTCTAGTTGTTTTTCTTGGTTATGCGAAGGTTACAGAAATTGAGGAAACATTGCACTTTTTATTTCGCAAATATAAGGTGATGTTATTTTTGAATAATCTCTGAACGTTCCAAAACAAGGAAGTATAACAACGTTTAAAATATAAAAGTAAAAAATATAATTAACATGTTTGTGCTAAAGTTTCACAGACATTATTAAAGACCAGACAACTTTGAATGAATGTTCTATTAATGTTACTGTAAGAAAGTTAGCATGGTTACTACTTAGTGAATACTGCATTGTACACTCTTAAAAATAAAGGTGCTTCAAAAGGTTCTTCATATAGCGATGCCACAGAAGAACCATTTTTGGTTCCACAAAGAACCATTTAGTCAAAGGTTCTTTAAAGAACCATCTCTTTCTTACCTTTTTATAATCTGAAGAACCTTCTTTCGCCACAAAGAACCTTTTGTGGAACAGAGAGGTTCTTCAGATGTTAAAGGTTCTTTATGGAACCATTTAGGCAAAAAGGTTCTTCTATGGCATCGTGAAGCACACTGTATTCCAAAAGAAGGTGTTTGCAGCGATGCCATAGAAGAATCATTTTGGGTTCCCCAAAGAACCTTTCAATCAACAGTTCTTAAAAGAACCTGTTTTCTTACTGTGAAGAACATTTTAATACTTTAATTTCTGAAGAAAGTTTTCCCACTGTTCAGAAGCATTTGTGGAATGGAAAGCTCCCATGGATTTTGAAGGTTCTTCACGGAACCATAGGTGCCAATAAAAAAAATTTAAAAAAAAAAACTTTATTTTTACATACTATGTATTGCAAATTGGTAATGCTAGCACACTATTCCAAATACATTCTCACAGGTCTTTTAAAAAAGTTTTGCACGGCATCTGTGCCATGTTTAACACAAGACATTTAAAAGCTTACGGCTGTGTCGCTCACTACCACTCTCTGAGCATTGTGATCTCGAAATGAGCGAAGAATCAAAGTCCCGAATCAATTAGAGACTCTCTGCAGTCTGAGTGACATTCAGAATGCATCTGTGCCCAGATTTTCTCTCTTCACTGCACTCCGCTCAGCACAATTTGAGAAACAAAATGGCTCCCGCAGGCACTTCCTGCATCTCTGAGAGTGATGAATTCTTAAAGAGAATTCCATTTCCTTTTCCTCTTTCCCCTTGTGCACTCAAAAGCCATGTGTCAAAAGCTGAGGAAAAGACAAATAATGAGCTTCTCCCCATTAAAACCTGGCATACATTCCTGGAAGAAATTCATTGTTTCTCCACTTTGTATCTTCTTTTTTACATTTTCTCTCCCAGACACTAGAATCTAATGTTTTACAGTAGCTACATTTCTATGCATCTGTTCCAAATCATTGTGAGCAGTCTTGCTGTTTACTGCCCACACTCTGAAAAATAAAGGTTACAAGTCAGGATTTTCAAAGCAGTGCCACAGAAGAACCAAAAAAAAGTACCTTTCAGAGATCAGTTTTTACAAGAACTATTTTTTTTCTAAGCATGAAGTGAAGAGCATTTTAATAATCTAAAGATCCTTTTTACCATTATAAGGAAACATAGATGGACCATGAACCATTTTTCATCAATGCTTTATTTTTGTCTGCCATCTTGAATTATTTTTTCTCTGTGTTCATCATAGAGCATTGTCTGATTGCATTTTGAAAAATACAAATCTTAAGAAGTCAGCAGAATTACACTGCTTACCTTCTGGAACAGCCTTCCTGTTGGAAACGCACATATGATATGAAAATACGGTCTATAGGCAGCTCACTAGGCGCCGTAACAGAGCGTATGTCTCCTGCTCTCTCAGGGTAAATGAACACAGTTATCCTGATGCCAGCAGACACCGGCACACATGGACGCTGAGCTCGGAAACATGGCACGGTGAGGCAGACGACAGGAAAATATGACATCAGGCAGGGCTACACAAGATGCCTTCGCCAAATGTCTGGCCTTAATTACCCTAATTAATGCAATTAGAGTTGTTATGTGACATCAACTGCATCTCACAGGCTTTAATCTATAATGTCTAATTAATATGTTTGCACATCCCACAGGTCAAAGACCAAGACTGAAAATCGCAAGCATTTGTGCATGTACATGAGAGTTAATGAGAAATTAAAGTGAGGGTTTACAGTAACTGGATTCTATGAATGAACATTAACTGCAATTATGGCCTCGTATTTAAATGTATTTTAATCTGTTTTAAAAGGCACATTTTTTTACTTTTTTGTGTTCATAAATGGAACTTTAAACTCGATTCAAATTAAAATTGTGTATGAAATGTGCCACATAAATAAATTAGCTTTGTCTTGCAATCTTGAGATCCTGCATATTGGCTTCAGAAAATGTGTAAAGCAAGTCACACTGTCTATATCTTTATGATACTTTTATAGTGTTTTATGTATTTTTTAGAGCTTGACAGAGGCATAAAAATCTTTTCCATTTTTCCTTTTGTGTTCCATTAAAAAACATCAACTTGGAAATGGAACAACATGCGGGTAAGTAAATACACAGTTCGCATTTAAATGAATTATTCCTTCAATTTTTTCTAAAGCCAGAGAGTTTTTCTCTGTACGTTCTAGAAACTAGTTCTAGCTAACTTGCTACCATACACTGTGACTTAATGTGATCTATAAAAACCCTGGCCCTGTGTGCTTTTACATACAGCTGCTTTGGGTTTTGCAGGTTGGATTGAAGGCAACTCAATGTACAATTGTAATGGAGAATTGTATGATTCAACTGAAGCACTGGAAGCTGGCGGTGCCCTGCGGCACAAACTCCCAATGGCAATCATGTGCCAGCCTTGCCCAGCTGCTCCTGGACGTCCATGCCACATCCATGTCATTGCAACCATACCATCTCTAAGTTTACCCTGGCATTTCACACTAAAGACCCTGAGGCATGTAGGAACGTGGCCCTCTCACCATGCTTAGAGCTGTCAGGTCCAACCAATCCACTATCCACCCATGGACCAGCTTCAGACCCAAGTCCCCATTTCAAAGGCCTCAATCAGTGCCACGTTATTAAAAAGGTTCAATATGCAAAAGTCCAACTGGCCCACTCTCAGGAGATACTCAGTGCTGGGCATGTGTGTGGTGACTGAATATTAAACCAGGCTTAACAAACACAATAAGATGGGCTGAGTGACAAGTTATAGGCTGCTAGTTTTTGTCCTGCTGTTCATGCAAACACAGGCTTTTATTAATATCAGCTTCAAACGTAAAAGCTTGTTTCTTTGTAATGCTTTAATCAAATTTCCCTAGTTGCCCATCGCACCAATCTGCCACCCTGGGTTGCAATGTTATGAACCGATCCTGTCAACCTAAACCACACACCACTTTCCTCTAATGCAGTTTTAATGGCGCGTTTCTCTGGCGTATTTTTCCCGCCGTTTTTTGCTTGCTCAACCCTTCACAAATAGCCTACTAGGATGCTCGCGGGTTCGCGTTGTTGTCATTTAACGAGCTTACCGACGGTGGTTAGATTTCCCGAAGCTCTGGTTCTTGGCGCAAGTTAAACTTGAGCCCAAATTCGAAAAAAGCCCCGGCCTCGTTCAGCGCTGCCATGGCAACAGCGCCCTCTAAAGCGTTTACGCGACTTGTATAAAAAGCTCCACATCTGTTGCACGAGGAACCACTTTTGAATAAATTATTAATTTACTTAAATTTACCTCATTAACCACTAGACTGCACAGACTGACGTAGACCAGATCTGCCAGTGAAATCCACAATACACGCGAGGCGTAGACGGAGGGGGCTACTTCACGCGCAATGCAAATTGCAGTAAGAAGCGGTTTTGACAGACTGCCAAGGCGATGTAAAGCACCCCCTTGTTCGCCCTCCGGCGATTTTTCCTATAGGATGAGTAAACTCGACCTTTTTTCCAGCCAGGTGCCAGAAAATCGATGAATAAAACTTTTATTTTCCCCTGACACGTTCAGGACTGAAGTGCAGCTGTCCTATAGGGAGAAGACGATTCCCACAGTTTTGAAAAGAGTGATTAGGCAGCAGTCTTACAACACTTAAAGTGCATTTTGATGGTAAACGATAGTCTCATTAAAGCAGCAAACTAGGTTCTTGCTTTTATTGTTTACCTAAGCTGCAAGGCAATCAATACGTAGTCTATTTTCTATAGCCCACCACAAGTTAGCTAGGCCTATATAGAACCCATTGGTTAATGAACTTCCAATAATATAGGCCTATAATAATTGTCTATAGCTATAAATAAAATACAACAGCAAGCACAAAGAAGCTACATACATATTCTGTAATTTGCTTAGTTTACTGTTATGAATAAAAATGAATTAGGAGGCATTTAAACAAAAACATACAGGCTTAGATTATAGGTTTTCTTTCAGGTGTTTTATTGATTTAGCACCTTTTTAATTTAAAACTGCTCCACTTTGCGTGGTGTAGCCTGTTTGTTGCTTGCACAGTTTAACTGATTATATTTCATATTCTTCGAAACTTTAAGAACTAAATTCTTTGATAATGCCACCAGACTCAAATATAGCCTACATCTCACAAAATACAACACATATAGGCTACGGTAACACTTTATTTTAAGGTGTCCTTGTTACACATATTACATACTTACAATTAGGCGATCATAACAATAAATTGTAGCCTATATAATTACATGCAAGTAACCCAAAGCCAAACCCTAATCCTAACCCTAACCATTCAGTAAGTACACAGTAAATTAACATTACTCGGTGCTTAAAGGTATAATTACACTGTAACAAAGACACCTTAAAATAAAGTGTAACCAAATATACTTTTATTCGCCACTTTTTAGTTTACCTTAATTCAAATAATTCTTTATAAACACAACAGAATAAACTAAAGTTAAAAAAAATGCTGAAATCATATTCATGCAACAGCGACACTTATCGGTAAAACTATGAAATTACAAGTAACCATAAAATTACTGATTCTGTAAAAACATAAAATTAACTCAAGAGCAGCATCGTCATTTCAGTTAACACAAACATACGATACCGCTGAATATCAGACGGCAGTTTACAGAAAGAGATTCCCTGTATTTTAACACATTCCGAACCGAATCTCGGTCACTCTTCAGACACACGACACAAATCTTCCACATTTATGTGGCTTGGTAATCCTATAAATACACACACCATCGGTGCACTTAAAAATTAGAAAGTAAAAAAAAAAATGTCTGTTATAAATGAAACATTTCCGTGTTCTTAACTTTGACCTCTTCACTGCTTGTTTCGCATTTGCACTCCTCAACGATCACGACGCGCCTCTCGCGCACCTCTGTCCCGCAGCGCAGGGGTACGAGCACAGAGCGCGATTTAGAGGGACTGCACCGAGTGCACTGCGCTCTTTGCTGTCCACGGGACTCTTCGCTGGACGGGACGAACATGGAGCTGCACTGACCGTAGCAGAGATTATTGTGAACCGTCACCGTCTCACAACCGTCCTCCGTTATGCGCTACGAGGAAGAGAAAGTCATTTTGAAAAATATGGCTCAGGAACAAGCAAGCCTTAATGTAATAGCCTACCCGTTTAAATGAAGGCATGCTTTTTTACACAAGTTAATACTGAATGCTAATAATAATAATAATAATAATAACAACAACAACAGCAATAATAGCCTAGGTAATAACAATAACAACTTGCTAATAATTTTATCGTTTACACACTGTCAAGTCACTCGCATGAACAAACCAAAAAAAAAACAAATAAATAATAATAATAATAATAATAAAATTCCTGATTAGTTCAATTGTTAGCATATTCTTAATATAGGCCTATAGCCTATAATCTTTTTATGTGGCCTATAGCTTATTTATGTTTAGGCTATAAATTATCGTTTAGCTATAGGCCTATTTTTCCTTTGGTCACAATACTAACTTGATAAACGCCAACAGACTAATTTATTTTTTTACGCGTTTTTTATGCTTTTTTAAAAAATAAAAATAAAAATCCCCATCAGAAATTTAATTCAAAGTGATCAAACAAGTGCAATGCACGTATCGCTGCAGGATTTATATTATTATTTTATTTACAATTTGAAGACAGCAATTAAATTGAGGTTTTAAGTTTATGTTTTCATAGTGCATATACCAAATAAGGCAACACTTAATTAATAATAGATGATTTGTTAAAAATATATATTAATTAAATATGAAAAAATATAGGCTATAAGAAAATCCCTTGAGCACATGTGTAGCTAATACAGTAATACGTATGCAAAATCAATTAGAAACAAAATGCGTCCTTTTTAAAAAATAAAATACATACATAGGCTACAATGAATGAATGTAGGCTACCTGTGTGAAGGGCACTGCGGCACAGCTCTGTTTGCTCATGTCTTTGGGGTTGATGCGTAGCGCCACGGCATCTTTGCTTCGCTCGCTTTTGTGCATGACTTTCTGCCACATCTCCAGACCCTGTTTCCTCCTGGCGTCTGCGCTGGTGCTGCTCGCGCTCACCTGAGGGAGCAGGGCCGCAGGTTTGTCATGGGCCAGGACTGAAGGACCGGGACGTCCGAGAGCCAAGAACGCGGGGAACGCGCCTCGACTCGGTGAGTTTTTGGACGACACGTGACTACCGGCGGACCGTCGCAGAAAATGAGGGCTTAGTTTGACAACTCTGACAGATCCCCGAAGAGGTTCGTCTGGTCCGTTCCCGGAAGATTCAAAATCTTTCGCGACGTGTCGGTGAAAGTCCCGCTGAAAGGCGCTGCGAGGGAAAAAAGCGCCAACCAAAGTGGCCACTGACAACAGAATAAAAAAGCTTATTTGAAACGCCATTTTTGCTAAATTAGAGAATGTTACACACTACAGAGTTCGAAATTCGAATACTGTCGCTCGAGAAAAGTCGCTAGGAAAGTCGCTTGTTGAGAAATCTCGCGGTTCAAGGTCCCGTAAGTGGTCACCTTGCTGTCGTTGTGGACATGAAAACAGAGCTGACCATTATATATTCTCAACGGGTTCTTTGATGATTGGTCATCATTGTTTTATTATAGCTATTTATTGGCTAGCTATTGTACCTGTCTGAATAATGGCTGTGAGTGACAGGTGAGTTTTCGTGAGGTAGTGACAAGTGCACTGTGCACCTTTCATCTCTTAATATCACGCCGTGGGAACTGAACGGATTTGCTGTTTGTGTGATTTTCACTTATTTATTTATTATTATTATTGTTATTATTATTATTATTATTATTATTATTATTTTACATAGGCTATCAGTAAATTGAAAATGAAAGTTGAGTATTCATTTTACAGCTTGCAGTCTTATTTAGGCTATGTATGTAGCCTAGGCTATTTGTTTATTCGTTACAAAAATTAGGTTAAATTGAACAAGATATGATTTTTATACTAAAACAAGAACATTAATAGGCTACTAATACGGTTACGAAATTGTTCTTAATTTTACAATGAAAAACCATTATGCACAATAATCACTTAGGCTACTTGTGTGTTTGTGGCTAAATAAATGGTTTCTTTCTCACGGGTTCCGAAGCTCTTCCCACCTGAAGTTCAAACAGTCAGATGTTGAGCTCAAGTGTGAAGTGTTTCCTCAGGTAGCACACTGTACATGACAAGTGCTCTGAATCATATTTACGACCTTTAATAATCCCTTTGAAAAGAAAAAAAAAAAACTTTCCCATGAGAATGCAACAAAGGGACTTCTTAATTAAAGAAAATGATTAAACCTGATGTAGCTAAATCTTTCTCCAGAACTTCCATTTATTTGCAGATTTGATTTTGGATTAAGCCACATAATTCTTATTACAAATGAATCTTTCATCAAAGATCTAACGGTATAGCCTAATGTAAATTAAAATGTTCAAAGTAGCCTACTTCATGGGGACCAAACAAAATTTTCCACTATAACTGAACCACCCAAACAAAACATCCATTTTTTGGCTTGTAATCATTGGCTATTGCTAAAGAAAGAAGAAAAATCTCACACACGTGTGTGTTTTCAGAAGACTGAATTATGATGACTTATCTCGATTAAATAATACCAGAGGACAATACACTATCTGGAAAAACTTAGTTTGGTCAGAACATTTTCTGACATTTACTTGTCTGCATATTTATTCAGTATTTTATAATGACTACCCTATCAGCATAATTCTGCATGTAAGCGCATTCACTGTCCAGCAGGTGGAGCCAGTGACTTTGTGTCTCACCAATCCCTGTGTAGTAGGACTCATAATATGGAACAAAGGTCATCGTTTTATCTTGGTTTGTCCTTGCAAAGCTGGACATTCCTGAGTGCAGCAGACATTCTCTGTTGGCCGAGAAATGACTGACGATGGCTTGAATCTCTTGCTTCATTCTCTGATATCTGATCATTGTTCGGAACACATTATCAGGTATCCACAGAGTAAAAACCTTTTTATGTCTGTGACCCAGCAGGGCAACTGCTGCCGGTATTGTGTTGGAGAGAGCAAAATACAGAAGAGAATTTAGAGAACAGAAGAGAAGGGCACTTGAACACGCCACAAATGCATGCATTCAGGAAAACACATACACTCTTTAAAATAAATTTAATGGCATTGACAGCTCCTTGAAGAACTTTTAACATCCATGCAACCTTTTCATTGCACTTTAAAGTTGAAAAAGGATCTTCAGATAATTAAAATGTTCCTTACACTAAGCAATAAAATCTTCTTGCTGGTTCTTTGAGGAAACAAAACAAAGGTTCTTCTATGGCACTGCTGCAAAAAAAAACTTTATTGGAACCTTTAATTTTAAGAACGTAGATATTTATAAAATGGGATGTTCTCAAAAACATGTTCAGGTCATCAAAAGAAGACAAAATAAAAATTACATTCTGCATATAAAGCCTATAAATAAATACATACACACTGGGCCTAGTAGTACAGCTAGTACAGAGGCATTTCAAAGTGATATGCACATCAAGAAAACGGGCTTCTGAGGTCAAATGTTCTCTATTAGAGTGTGTGGACGGCATGCGAAAGCTGTGTGTGTGTGTGTGTGTGTGTGTGTGTTTGCGGTTGGTTTGGCAATTCTAAGAACTTCACCAGAGAGACGAGAACAAAAACTGGGTGTTCTTAGGAATGTGTTTTTCATGTCAATATGTGTGTTAGGTGTTTGCAACTCTCCCCTGTTCTCTAGGCTGCAGTGCATTTACTGACCACAAACCACAGAGTGCACACTATTTTTGAGTATTTGTGTCTGTGCATGCATGTGTATCAGATGAGGGGTGGAAATGAGGTGAGGTTTACAGACACACTTCTTGGAACTCACCGAATCTGGGACTCACGAAGAGACTTCATTAGACTCTTCTTTGATGATGACTGTCCAAATAATCGCATGAAGATATAATCATTAACGGAAATTACTGTTTGCTTTTTTGTCCAGAAAACCATTCTCAAATAGGCTATCCAGCCCCGTTTGTCAACACAATACCCCACCATCTTTCTCAATCAAGATTCCACATTATCAGTAGCCTATATCTGCATCTAGAACACTTAACTGGCAGTTACCATAGGAGAACAACTTATGACCAGAACAGAATAAACACACAGCCTACTACTGAATGAGTCAAAGTGAGTGTTTTCAAATGAGTAAAAGCTTTTAGAGATGAGTAGATTAAGTACTAGAGACAAGTTCTCAACCAACATTTGTGGTCTGAAAATACTCTTATTGTGAATTAGATTAAATTTCACTGAGAGCTGTATTAAGAAATATCAATTCACGAATATTTAGTCGATTTTTTTTTAATATACAGACGAGCAGTTTCTAAACGTCACCACACGGGTGCGCTGCTGAACCAAGATGATGCTTCAAGATTTCATTCAAACGCGCTAAAGAAACGTCTTAAGTTAAAATTAGACTGAAAATCAAATAAACTTTTATACCCATTGCACCTTTTAGAGTTTGAATTGAGAAAATAAACACGTTTAGAAAAAACAATGAGGGCTATGGAAGAAATCCTGCCACACAATCCCGCCAATTTCCTCAGAACACACAGAGCGATTTGTTAAATATTTAAGACTGAATCATTACTACTAAACGTTTAATTTACAACATTGGATATGCTATTTAAAAAAATCACAGGAGTGGAGGTATCTTTTCTTTTCTTCTTGTTAAAAACAAAAAATAGCCTCATGTTCCCTGTAAACGAAAATGAATGGGAAAATTACTAAATTACTACATTTGCTCACCACAGAGATGCATTGCTTTAGTCACACCAAACTGCTACATACCTAATGGGTTACACGGCATATCTGAGCAATGCGAGAATTACCCATAAGCCAGTGTGTGGTTTTGCTGTTATAGAAAACATTAGTTTCATTAGTCAGGAAGGACCCCGAGTGAAGGTCTCTCAACTCCCCTTTGTTTCTACGGAAATTTGAGTTTTTTCCACCGCTGTCTTTAATCTGTGTGTGGTGTTGCTAGCCAAACTAGCCATTATAAAGCAAGCAGCAACTCACATAATCCTACACAAACACTACATCATTGTTTCCACACAGTGATTTAAGTGTGGTTTGCGTGCAAGTAAACATCTTACCCGTATCTCTTTTTCTCACAGAAACACAGGCACTTCTTCTTTTCTATTATTGTACTGTTTACATGTGCAAGTACCGATGCGTGTAACTGTTTTCGGATAAATGGGTGTATCTAAGTGTTGGCATGTGGATGTGCGTGTGTCTGTGTGGATGTGGCCGTGGGTGTGTCTGTGTGTATGTGGACTTGAGCATTACACTTTCGCTCCACTGTCATGTTTAACTGTCGTCCAGCCCCACCAGACTAGACAGTCTGCAAGGTTGTCTAGTCGAAACTACACCTGTTTGTCTGCAAACAACCTTGAACAACGCTGACTCTTTGTGTACCTGTCTGTCTATCTGTCAGTCAGCCAGCCAGCCAGCAATTACAGCTTCAATTTCAGCCAAGTAGGACTATTTGCTTTCACACACACTTTCCTGTCCCGTCTCAGTCTCTATCTTATCAATACGCACTTGAGTACAGTCTCATTTTTACAGTCTGTGTGCTGGACTGCTCTTATCAGCGCTGTAAAGTAAACAGACTGTAACTGTTTATCAGATGGATTCAGACACAACAAGCCATTAGACGTCTGACTCTTTACATGCATCAGTGGGGAATTCAGTGGTGGCATGTAGCCTGGTTTTCTATGGTTTGATGATGTGATTCAACAAAGAAAGTCTATGTGTCACTTTGGGGTCTGGCATAACCACATCAATAAAAAACGTTTTTTTGATTTCGCAACAGTTTTAATTCTGTGAGATTAATTGCCCATATGAGCAACATTAGGATTCCAGTAGTAAAAGTCATTCATTTTCTGAATTATTTTTACTTTTTTAAAGATAATCATAAATTAATAAATGAATATATTGCTTATAAACTTAAAGTTCTGGTTTCACAGACAGGGCTTAGACTATGCCATGATTAGGCCATAGTTCAATTAGGACATTTAAGTATATATTTTATAAATGTGCCCTAGAAAAAAAAAAAACATTACTGGTGTGCATCCTGAGACAAAACAAAAAGGCACTGATATATTTTAAGATCAGTCAGTGCAAGTTTATTTCAGTTGAAACAGTTCAGACTTACATTTTTTCCTGGAAGGCTTAAGCCTTGTCTGTGAAATTGTTGGAAGACTTGGTGTCTAAAATGTTACAAAAGATTTTGTTTTTGTTTTTAAAAAGAAGTCTCTTATAGGTATTATATATTATTTCATTCAAAAGACTTAATGGCACTTTTCTTTTTTCTTTCATAAAGTCCAGAATACTTTGTCTTTCTAGAGTTTTTTATTTTTGCTTTAAGTCAGTGTTTGTGATGTAGTGATTCCACTCAAGGCTGGTTGGTTTGATTCATGGTTTAGAACTCTATATAATAATGTTATGAAATACAAACAGAGAAAATGAATACAAAAACACTTTTGGATTTGGTATCTATCACTTGAATCCCCTTTAAAACAACCCAATTCAGATCGCTTGACTGAAAAACAACTTCTCTTTGCTTTTACACTGGTTTTGAAAGTGGACTCAGATCATTTATCACTTCACTTTAATTCTGCCTCAGTCTTTTTCCAACCACATTTTTTTGTTGTTGTTTTTTTGGAGCACAGCCCATTTGACGATTATTGTATGATTGTAACACTGATGATGATGATTATGTATTATGATTTAAAGAGAGCTCATTATATTTAATTGTCTGAGGTCTTGTACCCTGATGTAATCATTGTAGTTGTTGTAAAATTTTAACAGTATAATTTCTAGGAGACTGTATTTTAAAAGAAATGGCATAGACGTGGGTGTATGTGCGTGTTTTGGGAGCGAAGTGCATCTATATTTAAATGTTCCTGACAGATTCCGCTTTTCTGTCTCTGTTACAGTTCCACAGATGTGCTTCCTTCCTGAAAATAAAAGTGGTACTTCTCTCTCTCTCTCTCTTATAGACAATACTGGGAGGAGGAGGAATTGTGTAAAATTATCAGTAAGGCAGTTTTGAGTGGTTTTGAGGTGGAGTGTCACTCACTCCCTCAGCATGCCTGACCCTTGACCTCTCCTACATATTCCCAGACAAAAAACGCAGAAAACTGACTGAGAACTCTAGAATCTCAAGCTGTTCGGGTTGTACATTTTTGAAAAAGACAATATAACATCAATGCAAAGACAATCTGTTTTATATTTTACAAACTACAATGTACAGGTCATGAATAATTCTGTCCGGCACTATAAACATAGTGCACATATGATTTATGAGCCAGAATTCTCAACACACAAATATCCTTGTTAAGGCAAAAAGGAAAATCATTTTATAGGTGTAACAAGACAAAGAGGAAAGTAAACAGTCTCAGTTTTGATTTAATGTTAACTTTGCATAATATCTGACTCCTGTCATTGGTTAGAGCAACCACTGCATCGATAGTGCTAGCAGGTACTAAGTAAAGAAAGTTTAGCATTAAATTAACTGTATTGTCTGTTTTCTACATGTCATCATTTATTACTCATATTCATACTTCACTTTATACAGGTTGGCTGCCATGTTATTCGTAATGACGCTCACAAGGTTTCATTGTCGAGCAAATTGCTTTCTGTTCATCCCCTACTGTTTACGGACAGCCTACTGTCAACACTCAAAACAGAAAACAAAGAAAGAGTAGGCGTATGCACACTTTAGTGCGCATAGTCATAGAAACATATTACATACAGTAACAGTCAAAATTTGGATGCCCTGACCGAATATTTTTTTTCCAAAATCTTAAAATGTTTAGCAAGAATGCATTAAATTGCTACAAGTGTTACAAATGATTACTATGTCAAATAAATGCAGTTTTTAACTTTCTGTTAAATCAAATAATCCATATAAAATTGTAAAAAAAAAAAAAAAAACAGTATTGATGCTGAAAATTCAGCTTTGATCACAGAAATAAATTACATTTTACAATATATTTTAAACTGTAATAGTATTTCACAGTATTACTGTTTTTATTAGTTTTTTTTTACTTATTTCAGTTTTTGTGTTAAAAAAACTTCACAACTCTGAGATACACTATTTGTGCTTTGCAGTTTTCACTTTCTAAAATGTTGAAAACTGTAAAAAAAAAAAAAAAAAAGGAATAAGTAGGTGTGTCCAACTGTTTGACTGGTAGTGTGCATAAATATGAAACAAGCAGCCTGGAAGCATGCCAGCATGCCCACGTATTACCGTACATGACACACGGCCGTAAGATTAAATCAACATGTGTGTGTGTGTGTGTGTGTGCAAGAGAGCGAAACAGAGAGCAGAAAACAACCCTTTCCTAGACATGAGGTCATAAGAGCACTAAAACAAGGTTGGCAAGGGCAACAAATTGAAAACGAACCCCTCCCCCATGTTCATTCATATGTGTGTGTGCGTGTGTGTGTGTGTGCTGCAGGTTTTTCAGATTTCCACCTGTGGAACACTTTCACCCTCCGGGCACCGTAACATGCGCAAACAATCGTAAAGCACTGTAAACCCACTCATCATCATCATCACCCCAGTGTCTAAATCGCAGAGTGTGTGCATACAACCAGCGTGATAAAACATCATTCACTAGCTCATATATTTGAGAATGACAAAACAGATTCATTAGATATAGAGAATAGTGGAAGTGGAGTTAAAATAGAAAATAAAAAAAGAAATGCCTTTTCCTTCCAGTATTGATGTACTTCCTGTTAAAACAGGATGTTTGGGGGCAGGCATATTGAAGGACTCTTTATTTTAAAAAAAGCCAATATTGTGCTTTTTGTAGGGCAAACCAGTTTGCATCGCCCTTGTTTTCTCAACAAAAAGGATTTTCCATGCCTTTTGGATTACTGCCGACAAAATGCTCTGTGACCAGCAAAAGTTTATCATTCTTACACGTTTTGTTCCCTTAATGATCATTTTCACAAATAACCACAGTTTGTTTGAATTCTTAAGCCTAAATACATTTGCCAGATGTAAAAAGGCAAATATAGGCTATAAACAAACCACACCATGGTCGCACTATCACCATCATTATGCTTCAACAACTAATTTAACAAACTAACAACAACTTACTTCAAAGCATTTTCTCTGAAAGTTTGAGTAGAATAGTTAGAATAGTTAGTCAGAATAGCAAAAGTATGATTGAAAACACAATAAGGCTATGAATGTGGATTAGTGAGTAGTCGAGTTTCCCCGAAAAACTCTGTTTTCCTTTAGCCATCTGTTAGCGACTGACTTTTTTAAGGCAAGTAAAAGCTTTAAGAAAAATCAGCCGAAGTTATTACTGATGCATTTTATGTTGTAGAATAACACATGAAAATATTTCCTTATTTCAGTCTTTCAATCAAAAAAACATTCAAATACTACTTACAATTTATGGCCTATGATAAAACCAGGCATCCCTGCAGTGCTCTATAGGTTTAAGTTTACATCACAGGCATTAACCATGATTTTCCACTTGCTGTTGAACTAACAGTTAATCAAACACTATTGTAGCTCAAACAACAGAGCACTTGCAAAAAGGTCATGGGTTTGATGGGAATGCGTGAGCTCATTAAAAAATGTGCCTTGAATACAATGCAAGTTACTTTTGATAAAAGTAAAGACATTAAATGTAGAAAGTGTTTTATTTCACATTATGAGTATTCATTAGCAAGCGCAGGATGAGTCATCAATAATGTTGTTTTGTTTTCCTGGAATAGAAAAACTAAAGTGTCAGTTCAAATATAAATTTGGCAACACATATGGCTGCACTAGTAGCCTATATACATGACCTTAAAGTTATAACAAACATGGATTAAAAGTCAAAAATTCCCATTTGATTTCAAATGATGATATAGTGTTGTGATTGGCAGGATTAAATAAGCGTGCCATGAGCCAGTATTTTTGCGTCATAAAGGATGTGGGCAGCTTGATGGATCACATAGATCGTGCTGGATAATGTTGGATCATTTCTACAGAAATAAAATGAGATTAGTAACTTCAGCCGGTTAAAACTGGATTGTGCGCTCTATGTTTGTAAACAGCAGCTGAGACTGAGGTAATGGAATTCAGTTGTGACTTGTATGAGCAAGTATTTAAATCATAGAACCAGTTTTGAGTGTTTGCCTTTATTATGTTATGATTCATTTAGCTGCTGCTGCTGGTGCTGACAGAAACAATCCAGTGACAGAAAAGGTCCAAACAGTCACTTACAATGTTTACAACATTTATTGTAGGCTTTAATAAAAACAAAACAGAACAAAAAACATAATATTAGTATAGTATAAATGTTATGGTGAATTTTGTGTTTTATTAATTTGAATTTAAATTTTATTTTCTAACAAATATCTGCTTGCTACAACAAAAGGTTTTCAAGAAAGTAAAAAACGCATAATATTAATATAAATGTGAATTTGTGAATTTTGTGTTTTTTTATTTTATAACAAACATAAAATAAACGTTTTCAACAACTTTGCATGGTTTTTTTGGTCATCTCACCTACCCTACAAAAAAAAAAAGAAAAGAAAAGTGAAATATGAATGAATTTTTAATCACATTGTGTTCCAGTGAAAACATCTAATAATCCTTAAAGCAATCAATTTATTAAAGAAGCAACAGTGCATAAGCTACTAAGACTTGCTTTCATAGACTGTATAAGTAATACAACAGTAAGGTAAAAAAAAAAATACCTGTAAAGAAAAAAAAAATAGGAAAAGATACTGGTACTTAACTGCAAGGACATCTTCAGTTTACGGACATTTCAAGGGAAACAGGTAAAATAGAAATCAATAAGGAAAATTCTTTTATATTAACACCATTAACTTTTTTGGACTTTTTTAGAGTGAAATATAAATGAAAGTTTTCCAAGTCGCACAGTGTGCCAATGTCAGTACACAGCACTCTTTCCACCTCTGAACAAGATACTGAGAAACACTGCAAGATATTTCCTAGTCATCCAGCTGCGAGGCTCTCGGAGGGGGACGTGGGCCATCCTGAGCCCCAGAGGCCCCTCACTGCAGCTGGGTAACCGCAGGGTCAGTGTCCCCCTGTCCCATGTGTCCAGAGAGGTGTGCTGATGTGAACTGACAGCATCCTCCTCATGCACACACACATGCTTTACACACATGCCCACGGACGTCCCCGGAGCAGCATCACATGACCTCGCCTCAGCGGCCCGAGGACGAAACGACACCCCACCTTGGCATCCAAAAGAACAGTGCTTATTAACACAAAAAGTGTAGAATTCCCCACTGAGGATACAGCTAAAGTAAATACATTTATAGAATTTTCCATCTTAAACTAATCAAATTTTATTCACAGACAAGTTGAGTTGAAAGTGGAGACCCAAACTTTTCAGCGTTTAAACCTTTTGTGCACCCTTTTCACTGACTGTGATGGCACATTTCCACAGTTATGCACATTGTAAATATAGCAGTTTTTATATTTTCATTTCGAAAAATATGCATTTGAAACACTATCATTTGTGTTTTATTACCTTGAATGACTTAAATGACAAAAAACTAGTTCAAGCTGCTCTGTGGTGTTTCAAAACAATGATTGAGGGAGTGTCTTTCTCTCTTCTGACCAACTTAATTGCTTAATCGGAAAAATCTCAGAAACGCTACCGTAATTTTTTCTTTTGAAGGGCAAAAATAATATTTGCTGTAGTTTCCGTTCATCACTAGTTTCACAAACTACGACGACTTTCACTGGAAAATGGCTACACTCTCAGTGCTCTTCAAATGCAAGCGAATCCCAAGAAAGGCATTTATTTCATGGAACCTTTATTTTAAGGAAGGAAATGTTTGGGATTCCATGAAAAGCAACTATTTTCATAACAAACCTCTGGTTTTTCTAACTTAACCAGTTCAGCTGCAGTGGTAACGATCAAACATTACACCTACACAGGTATGAACACTGAACCTGCCAAACACGCCCATACACCCACTGTTTCCTGCTTAATACACACACACACACTGACAACTTTTATGGAAAAATTGTTGAGTGGCACAATATCCTGTGAAGATTTACACAAGAGGAACAATAGGAAATATGTGTGTTTTGTTCTACATTCTACAGAAATCTATCGAAATATGAGTTTTAGCCATTTATGTTTTACAAAAATAAATTGAAGTTATTTCTGAGAAATGCTCATTTGAGAATCATTCATTGACACATGCTATCTATTAATTTTATGCTATCATATTGTGTGACTTAGGTGTGACAAATAATTCCATTTTTATAGGCATAGTATACTTTCCTCTTTACTATAAACTTAGTCTATTTAGATATGTCTATATGTGCAGACAGTGTGTGTGTGTGTGTGTGTGTGTGTGTGTGTGTGTGTCTCCCTATCCCTGGTTAAAGTGACATTAGTACTGATTCAGCAGATGTTTTTGAGTTTGTGAGCTGTCCAGCTTCATCACTGTAACTGTGTGTCATTATCAGTCTGAATCCTGCTTTCACGTTGTTCGCACTCACAAATTAACAACTGCATTTCCATTTCTCAAACGTAAAATAAAACGAAAACTTATCTGTATGAAAAAAAATGTAACACCAGTGAACAGAGTTTGATGATACTGATTAAAAATGTAATAAATGGTTTATTTGATGTACAAAAGAATAAAACATTGAGATATTTCAATGAGATATCACTTGATATAGTGTCAAAGGTTAAAAATGTGCTGTTCTGATTAGCAATTTCTTATTCATTTTAACCTAATATGCTTTACATTTTCAAAATCTTTTCATGTTCAGATTTTAAAAACTGGTCTTCAGTGTGGTCTTTTGAACCCCACTGTATTTTCAGTTTTTTAAATGACTTATTATTATTAATATAAATATTAGTAGTAGTAGTTGCAGTAGTATTTCACAACACAAATAGACTCTCCTTCTATTGTGAGGTTGCACTGAGAGGTTGCTTTGAATGTCAAGAAATAAAATCAAGAATCAAAATTTTACTTTCGTAAATAAAACACAATATGGAAATGTGAATATTTCTGAACTTGTTGTCACCTGTCCATAACAGACAGTGTGGCTCAAGTCATCCTGATTTAAACCGAGTCACTTATGATTCATACTTTCGATGAATGACTGAATTTAAAAATGAATTCAATTGGCTTTCAGTTCATATCCTTCTTCATCTTCTTTTTAGGACATGTACATTAGAAATTAACAAGAATCTAAAAGAAGTCCAGATTCAAACCTGGATCATCTGGATGAGCACCAAGGCTCATGTGTCAGGAACATGATCGCTGACACCACCTGCTTGCACTTATTCAGAAAAAGCAGCACTCATTTTTACTGAACAATAATCTTTATATAATTATAACAAAACACCATTTTATTTTTGTTCCAACATATTTTGTTTGTAATTATTACATATTTGTTTGCAATTAAGCGCCATTACTTAGCAATCTGCAGGTGTGGCTTAACCCAAAAATGAAAAAGCACGTCATTTATTTTCCTCCCGCCCATCAGAGATTAAGCATTAAGCATTTAATCGCTGAACCATTAAATGCGGCATACATGAGCTTACTGTGATTGTTTCTGCAAATCCTCCTAATGAGTATCTGTTGTAAATGGCACGTACAGTCCCCACTTGTCTCAACCCAACCCCATGCAGCTTTTGACTTTGTCTTGACTTTGTGTACATCGCCATCAGATCATTTGTGACTTGACTTGAGCAGCAGGACTTGAGTGTGACATGTGACTTGGCCAATCATGGCTCGGTCGCACCTCGTGTGTCAAACTGAGCTGTCCTTGGTGGAGACGAGACCAACACACATCCGATGATGTGACAGCAGATGCACTTGGATGCCGACACCAGTCAGGTTTACCACACAATGCACAACAACGTAAAATGGCATTAAAGTGACATCAAAACTAAACTCTAAAGAAAGCAGACACAATGTTTGCAACACAGCAAAAGAATAGTTGAAGTTTTAGGCTTTGGATCAGTGTAAATAAAATGGTGCATCAGAAAGTAAAGACCAATTAGAATATGCAAATAATACAATGAACCGAATATATATTTGATTTGAAAAATAATAAAATTTTGATGGGCACATTCAATGGACAATGGAGGATTTTGAAAATTAAAAATAAATAAAATAAAATAAAATAAAAGCCAGTATCTTGATCAGTCTTGATCAATATCTGACCCTGGTATGAAGCCAATAGATTTTAAATGCCACATTCATAAAATAAAATAAAATAAAATCACACATGTTCTTCTGAAGATTTTAATAAAGTCAGTTAGTCAGTGGAAGATTTTCAAACTTTTAAAATTGAGCCATATCAATACAGCGCTGCCTTGCAATTAGCTGCTCTTGAAATTCAATATACTGTATACCCAATTATCAGTGGCAGGGATTGAAATGGACAGATGGATACTTCTATCTTGTCTAAAGGCCCCACAAGCAGTGGTCTGATGAAGGACTGAAAACCAATCAAATGCTCTGCTGAGTCTCGTAGACGTTGGGAAGTGTGTGTGTGAGATTAATGGCTGAAAGGCCTTTGTCTTGTCAGTAGTAGGGTGTGTCATTTTATAATTCCTGAGTCAGTAGAATGGTGACCTCATTATAACTCCACCACACACACACACACACACACACATACACACACACACACATGCACACACACAGGCTTCACAATCACCGGCACTCTCAAATACACATGCACACAAATTGTAAAGATCTAACTTGCCTGACTTTTTTTATTAACTGGATTTTATTTTAAGGGCCAATATTAAGTGTTTTCCCCTCAAACCATATAAAACACATTGTATGTTGTCCATGCACTTTAATTAAATCAATTAAATTAAATAAACTCTCAATCGGAGGTTCTATAAAATTATACCAACTTCAAATATAAAAGGTAACGTAATTAATAAAATATAATAACTGCTTTACTATAAATGAAAAATAAATAAAATAAAATAATATCCTGGTCAATATCTGACCCTGTTGTGAGGACAGTAATACAGCTGTAAGTAAAAATTTTGTTATTATAGATATGCAGGTGTTTTCTAAGTTGTGAAGCACAGACAGAACTGGTGCAAATCTGAAAACCACCCACGATCTCACACACACACACACACACACACACACACACACTCTCGAACCGGCTGAGCAGAGTGATGGCAGACAGCCACGCCAGCATTAGTCTGGGTGTCCTTCAGAAGCGTGCAGTGAGTGTGTAAGACACACCGAGCTGGAGAAAGGGACTGATAAATTACATTAAACCATGACACATAAATAATGACAAAAACACATTCCATCAACTTTTTAAAAGGTGCGGTTTTAAATTAGTCTTCCAAGCCTAAACGTAACTATTTTAGAAAGAATAAAAAAATAACATACATGTGCCAGAAAATTATAAAATATAGCATTAAAAAGATATCTTGTGTTGCTAATCCCACTCATACCTCTTAACCTAGCTATAATCATTACTTAAAAATATAAAAAAACATAACATAACATCCTTAACTCTTTCCCTGCCAGCATTTTTGAAAAAAGTTGGCAGCCACCGCCAGTGATTTTGATGATTTTCACTAAAATTTGATGGCCTCCAGTATATTTTGCTGTATGAATATTTGAATATGCAATACACCAAAATAAAGAACAGAGCCTCTACTTTAAACAAAAAAATGTTTTATTCTAGCTTAAAGAATCATTTTTTTATCAACACAAAAAGGTGAGAAAATCACATTTTATTTCAAAAACGACATCTGGATAATATTCAGTACGATTATCAAAGCACAAATCCAGTAAATCGCTTCCCTCAACACCTACAAAGCTTGCACAGACATATACCGCTTCCTGGATCAACATTTTACTCCGTAACATTATGGAGTTTTCATTTATATGCTGTCTATTGCTGATGATCGCATTATTTTTAATATGCATCTATTTAAATAAGAAATCACTCGTTTTTCCATCCTGTTCATGTGTGTTTTTGTTTGGGAGGTTTTGTACTCATTCAGAAGATGTGTAATACCGCCCCTGAGTGTATAACAGTGAAAACACGAAAAGCCATTACAACTCATCTTTGGCGGGGAAGCATTGTCTTCTAAAAGATGAGAAAACTCGTCAATGGTGGGGAAAGAGTTCATGCGCATCAAAAAAGACATGTGACTTACTATGGGACAGCATACCTGGACCAACCAATGGGCCGATCTCATTGCACAGCATCTAAAATGCTATTTTGTTATTCTAAAATTTGTCAAAGTCTTGTCAAAATGCTTTGCTATAGTTAACTCCCAGAACTGTGTTCCCAAACAGCAGTCTCTGAAAATAAGCTAACATAATCGCATTTCGTCTGCGAGCTTTGAAGCTCGTAATTTATTGTATACAAAAATTATTATATACAGTGCATTCTTCTACTGCAGCAAATTAAATTTTTCTTCGTGATATCAAGTTAATCAGGAAGTGACAATTTTGTTTTCTTCAACTCACTGGATGGAAACGGTGCGTTATTCGCAAATGTTTTATGCGATACTGCAATTTTGCACATAAGTTTAATTTATAGCTTTGGATGGAAACATAGCTAATGCACAGCAAAATCCCCGGTGTCAAATTAACACTGCTGGGTGTCTATATGTGTCCACACTATAGAGTGTTAAAAGTGACACTGAAGCAGTGTCAAAGTTAATGAGGTAATTAAGAGATTCATTGAGTGATGATTAACCATTATTGAAAAAAGCAGCAGAATCACCAAAGAAGAAAATCACAATTTTAAGTCACCATTATAGCGATCAGTGTTTACTTTAGTTGGGCTCTTGACCTTTGACTTCTTAATAATACATTTTATTTGATTGCTATAACTGAATTATAACAGCCAGACAAGCAAATATGTTCTTTTTTATTTGGGGAGGTTGAGTTCTGGGAGGTTTCAGGTAGTCTTTTCTTAATAAATGTAATATTGTGTTTCAAAAAAAGAGCCTAAAATAAACAACACTGCTATTTAATTTTTTTTTTTTCCATTAGAGTCAACCTGCAAAATAGATGTATGACAAAAAGACTGATCCGTCTGATTTATTATCCTCCCATGCTCTGCTCTATTGTTTCATCTGGTGTTGTCCTTAGAGAATCTATCCGGTAATTTCCACCCTGAGGGCACCTTGAGGTGGAATGGAAACGCGTCTATTTTTGCACACTCCATAATGTCTCACCCATGTTGGTTCACGTCCTAAAGTTGTTTCCTCACCTCCCTAGGGCGTGTGCGTGGGTGCTGCTCTTCAGCGATCCCACCCACACCACTCTGTTTATCTGTCCAAAATAGCCTTTCTAGACTGGAAAAACCCCATCTAAGACACAACATAAACAGTTCCTTAGAAGGAGGGAGGAAATATCTATGCTGAAAATGCCACTGTCTGGCCTGACAGGAGGAGAGAAATCCAAACTTATGAAAAGGCAGCGAGAGGTCACAAACACATCCGAGAGATGATCCGGAGGTCATCTACTTTCTGATTGCGAATGTAATTAGTGATGTTTGCTGAGTAAATCTTCAATTTTGTTATTGCTCATGCTTAGGATTAAAGATTTAAACAAACTCCAAAGCCTCAGTATTAAGAGCTTGTGTGCAATCACAAGTCTTGTTGAACAGAGGTGTGATATTGTTTTTTAAAGCAACTGACATACAATTTTGACTACAATTTTAGAGACAAAATTGTGCTGAGGTGTCAAATTGTCAAAAGGTGTTGAGGGAAGATAAAAGAAACAAAAAAAAAAATACATTAACTTTGAACTCCACTATATCTATATATATGTAGATATATATGGACTATATCTAGAGACCTCAATATCACTGAGACAAAATAAAACTGAAATTACAATATGGCTTAGCATGATTATTAAATGGCAAAGGCTGAAGAAATTAAATTGATACAGTACTACATTTTAATATTGTCATTTTAAAATAGTACTGTAAAATAAAAAAAACTCAATTAAAATGTAGTACTGTAATTATTATTTTTCGTAAATATAAATAGAAAAAACTATTATTGTTATTACTATTATTAGTCATATTTATAAATCGAAGTTTAACCAAACTGTGCAGCAGCATAAACAAAGTCATTAATATTAGTGCTGTAATGTTAGAGTAACACTGTAAAATTAAATTAATAAAAATAAAAACTCAATTAAAATGTAGTACTGTAATTATTATCATTTTTCGTAAATATAAATAAAAAAAACTATTATTGTTATTACTATTATTAGTCATATTTATAAATCGAAGTTTAACCAAACTGTGCAGCAGCATAAACAAAGTCATTAATATTAGTGCTGTAATGTTAAAATAACACTGTAAAATTAAATTAATTTTAACATTATTTAAATAATTAACATTATTTAACATTTTTATTGTTTTATTGTGCAGCCTTTTTTCTTTTTATTTTTTTTCTTTATTAAATCAAATTTCTATTTATCAAAAAAAGTCACAAATACATTTCTTTCCCTAAATACTACTTAGGGATGGACTGTTTTGCATTAGTAATCAACTTGAACTACTAGTCAACCACCATTATCCCCCAAAACACCCTAGCAACCACCCAGAACAGCTGTAAGCATAATTATTAATAAACATAAGGCACCATCTATCAGCTGCAGGAATCACTGATGATTATCATCTATAATTAATAATCGTCATCATAATTACCACACTGCCCCAGAAATGATGTCCTGACTGGGATAAAAAGCTGCCATACCTATAATCCCTTCACCTTTTCACCAAGAAAACAAACTGTGTTAACTAACACACACTTCCTCCAATTCAATGTGAATAGAAAAGTGTGATTATTGTGTTCCTATTATCACTTTCTGGTGAGACTTCTGTCACCATATTTGTGCTTGCATTTGTACTGGTACTTCACTGCAGACTTGCAGTTTATAAGATTATAAGATATAAAATAAGATTTTTACATTTGCTAACTAGATTTTTTAAATATTTTTACACAAGAACCTTTTTAAGGGAATCTCTAAAGAACCTTTTTCACTATAAAGAACTTTTATTGGAGTGGAAAGATTCCATTGGATGTTAAGGTTCTTCATGAAACCATCAAAGCCAACAGAAAACCCTTATTTTTTAAGGGTGTAGCACAAACAGTGCAATAAAAATTATGCACTGAAGTTTAATACTGTTCTAATCCCCAACCCTAAGCATGAGTAATAATAATTATGACTCTTGCCTTGATGCTGCAAACAACACTAATAAGCTATTTACTGAATGTCACCTACTTAAACCGTTAGTCGCAAGGTAAAGAAGCAGCTGCCTTGAAAATGCATGCAATGAATAATATAAACAAAAGCAAATCAATCTAAAAACATTCAAATACTGCAATACGCTCTTATTTTGCTCTTATTTTTCCATCTTGACGACATATTACTTTACATGGAAATCCCAAAAGACAACAAGGAACAAAAGGCCACTGTGTGCACCCAGTCTAATTCTCTACAGGCCAGCAGTGATAATTAGACACGGACCCAGAGACAGTTAACACACATTCACACACACAAAGATTTAACCAAACTGGCTGACCCAGCTCTGCTCTTCATATAGGCCAAAAAAAAAAAAAGAAGCCAAAAACACGCCCGGTTCCCGTCAAAAATATTGAGACAGAGGTGGTGGGGATTGCGAAAATGACTGAGTCACAACATAGGCAAACTAACATTACTGCTGTAAATTACTGCTCGAGCCAAACGCGCCTAGCATTCAAGGACCTCAGTCAGGGACGACGCCGTATCATTTAAGCGAATGGAAACAAGGTTGTGAGGGATACACATATAATCTGTTAGACATATAGCACCTAGGCAACAACATAACAGTACAACACATTAAATCTCCCTCACAGCCTTGTTTTTATTTGTGAACCATTAAATAGGGCGTCAAACCTGAATATGTATTCTTAGAAGAAAAAAAAATTAAAGGATGCCATTGAAATAAGACGTATTTTTACATTTTTGTTTTATATGCATCGAACAGACATCTTTGACTATTGCATGGCATCTTGCATTGTTTCTCTACATGCATTTACAGTGCATGCATTTTCTCCACATGCAAATTAAAAGGGATAGTTCACCCAAAAATGAAAATTTGATGTTTATCTGCTTACCCCCAGGGTATCCAAGATGTAGGTGACTTTCTTTCTTCAGTAGAACACAAACCAAGATTTTTAACTCAAACCGTTGCAGTCTATCAGTTTTATAATGTAAGTGGATGGGAATGACGGCTAAAACATACATAAAAAAATCAAAAAAACACACACAAACAAAACTAAATTAAACTCTGCGGCTTGTGGCGATACACTGATGTGTAAAGACACAAAACGATCGGTCTCTCCAAGAAACTGAACAGTATTTATATCGTATTTTACCTCTAATTCACACAATGTCCGAACTGTTTGAACTGTCTTGAGCCCATCCTCCTACGCGTGTTCTCAGCAGCAGGTGTGTTAGGCATCTTCTTCTTCTTGCTTTATGGCAGATCTCAATTAGGAGTGTCAGTGGTCCATTTCAGAGATTGTACTTACAAGTATACGATCTGCCATAAAGCCAAAAGAAGAAGACGCCTCACGTGCCTGCTGCTGAGAACGCGCTCAGGAGAGTTCTAACAGTTCGGACGTTGCGTGAATCAAAGGTAAAAAACAATATAAATACTGTTCAGTTTCTTGCAAAGAGCCGATCGTTTTGTGTATTTACACATCAATGTATCGTCACAAGCTGCAGGGTTCAATTTAGTTTTGTTTGTGTGTGTGTGTGTGTTTTTTTTTTTTTTTTTTTGTATGTTTTAGCCATGATTCCCATCCACTTACATTGTAAGACTGATAGACTGCAACGATTTGAGTTAAAAAATCTTGGTTTGTGTTCTACTGAAGAAACAAAGTCACCTACATCTTGGATGCCCTGGGAGTAAGCAGATAAACATTAAATTTTCATTTTTGGGTGAACTATCCCTTTAAACAAATCTAAGAAAACATTGCATTCATTGTCTGTGTTACCCTGTTTACAAGTTTCAGTAATCAAAATAATAAAATATCAAACATAATGAAGTGCCTCTTCTCAATTAATACAACATTTATAATATTAATATATTGCTTTAAAATTCAAAACACCAAAATATTGTCTAAAATTATTTATTAGATGAAACAAGTTGTGCCATTTAATGCAGTTTATGTTGGAGTCAAAAAGATTTTTAAATGCTTTTGAAAGAAGTTAAGTTGTTTATTAATGTTCAAAACATTTTTGTGGAAACTGTGATTCATTTTTTTTTCCATGATTCTTTGATAAATGGAAACTTCAAGGAAAACGAAATTATAAATATCTTACTGTCACTTTCGATCAATTGAATGCATCCTTACTAAATAAAAGTTAGTTTTTTTCCGTAACAGCATCAAGCTCAAAGTAGTTCAATTTTTAGTAGTTTCAACATGATCTCTCCATATCTGAACAGCCCATTAATGAAATAAACATCCTCTTTCATCTACTTCAGGCTGAGAGAGGTGACAGCTAAATTTAAAGCACACAGAAAATAGAGGAAAGATTGTTTTAGACTACATCCTCAGTTTGGGAAAAATAAAATCTACTAGTTTTCCACCACAGGCTCCTCAGAGACTAAAATTGCAAGTTCCAACAAGACAATAGTATCCAACTGGTTAGAAGTAATTACAAGGGTTAACAAAACGATGGAAGAAATGACCATTTTAAAGGTTGTAAACATCACCCAGCATGCTGTCACAGTTGCTATGTACCCTTCATTAAGGAGGTGGTGGTGACACGCAGACTGACGTAGTGAAGAGTCAGAGGTTTTTTGTGCTGTCTGTCATTCTCTATAAGGCGTATTGCCAGCGCTTGTCAGATGCTGTAGGCACATTGTTGGTCACAAACATGGCACGACTGTGCTCCAAACAATTGCTCACTGTCACTGTCGGTTTGTCTTCCAGTCTCAAGGATAAATTATGGAGGGATGAGTCTTATGTCGACTTTACCATGTCGCTCTCAAACCCATGTTTGTTAAAGGAAGTATTCACCCAAAAATAATAATTTGCTGAAAATATATTCACCCTCAGGTCCTCCAAGATGTAGATGAGTTTGTTTCTTCATGGGAACAGATTTGGATAAATTTATCATGACATCAGTTGCTCACCAGTGGATCCTTTGCGGTGAATGGGTGCCGTCAGAATGAGAGTCCAAACAGCTGATAAAAACATCCACCAGTAATCCACATCACTCCAGTCCATAACTGTCACCCGTCTCCTCAGAGGTTTACTAATCTAATCATGACAAACTATATATCACTGGAAAGGTCTAAGACTCACAAATTATGTGAGAACTGTAATAGATTCATTTCTGACAAGAGTGCACCTCAAAAATCTGCACCATAACAGGAGTTCTGACCTTTGTCGCAAAAAGTCTTTTTTCGTTGCCTTTTTTATCACACTTTAGAATTCATCATAAATTATATATCACTTGAAAGCTTAAAACCTCAAAATTCAAACCATTTTATAATCGGACATTGCATTACCATGGAATTGGTACTTCAAAATCATATTACAAAACGTATTCGTTCATGAATTATAACAATTTAAGTTTGGTGAGTGCACTTTCATGTCTATGTTAAAAAATATGACAGTTAAAGGGTTAAGCTGTTTTTAACTTCAAACTGTAATCTTGTAATCCTGCCTGAATCGGGAGAGAAATATGCACAGATCAAGCAGTGTTTTAAAGCAAAATTAATCTAGAATACGTGTGGGTGGATTTTGATGTGAGAGGACAACAGTGGAAGGACTTTTTCACTGGAGGAAGCGTTATTATGGACTCATATTTTGACAAGAAACAACAGTTTGAAAAGTTGAAAATGTCTTAATAGCTGATTCGTTTCTTATTAACATGCAGCTCTTTGCTTCTCAATGCATTAATTGATGGACTGGAGTCGTGTGGATTACTTGTGGATTACTGTGATGTTTATATCAGCTGTTTGGACTCTCATTCTGACGGCACCCATTCACTGCAGAGCATCCACTGTTGAACAAGTGATGTAATGCTACATTTCTCCAAATATGTTCTGATGAAGAAACAAGCTCATCTACAGGATCCTCCATTAAAAATGTTATCTTACTGGATGTTGTGGGTCTCTGCCAATCTCAGAGGAACATATTAAGATAATATCAAGGGAAAGTAACATTCATTTGAATAGTGTCATTTGTAAGCACACATCACTGGGTTCTTAAGGAGCTCAAGACAGTAAAGTCAGTCTCAAAATATGAGCTTTAAAGCTCCATCAGATGCACTGAACACGAAAAAGCTTTCAAAATACCCACATGCTTTAAAATCCCCTTGACATCTCCAGAAGTCATCAGATGTTCCACTCTCTTTCCCAAAAGCTCTCGACAAAATCACCGGGCTGAACAGTGTCTTGAGTAAACACACATGTTGTTTGCTGCATTTGCTCTCAATGCAGTTTTTTGGTAGGCTTCCCAAATGGTTTGATTGGAAACAATTTACACCTCGGGATCCAATCACTTATTTTTTTCCACACATTTTTCCAACGCCAACACATTCCTGAGTCACTCACACACGTGACTCTATTTTCCAAAATCTGACACCCTGATGTTCTCAGACCCCGCAGCCTGAAGAAGAGAGTCCGAGTCAAGATCTTTTCATGATTTAAGGGTCTACAGCTGGTGATGAGTCACTGAATTGGCCACATGTGATTGTATTTTGGATTGAACACATATTTCAGTGTCTCTTCATAAAGAGCAGAATGTATTAGTTAAGACATGTTTACATAAAAACACACCCACCACATCACTCTTCTGTCTGATCAGTGAGACCAAAGATGAGCTAAAGACAAAACAAAATAAATAAAAAATGAAGGACATTCCAACAGAAAAAAAATTGATTGCTACCTACTATTCATAGCGAGAAACAAGTGAAAAATAGAAAAACTAAAACAACTAAACTACATACAAACAACAAATAAAGACAACAATTGGAAAACTACATCTAGTCTAACTTCAATACAGATCTTTTACAATATTGCAGTTTTATTGTAGTTTTGTAATTTTATATTTCACAAGTAATCCTAAAGGACATATATATTACTTCATATATATATATATATATATATATATATATATATATCATATGTAATATATTGTAATATAAAACATACAATTACAATATAAAATGCAAAATATGTTAATTTTCACATTTTTTTTTACAAGTAATGATACATTTCTGTATGACATGAATTAAACTGATATTACATATGTTAAATATGCCATTTCTACATATATTTAATTTCAAATAATTTTCATTACATTTTAATTTTATTTTTAATTATTGGATTCAGTTGAGAAGACATTATTTTAGGGAGAAATGCAGGCACCTAAAGTAAAAGTAACTAATTATATTTTATATAATTATTTATCAAACGTACCAAAACATCTGTGCTTATGCTTAAGAAAAAAAATGTTTTTGTAATGCTTTGTGAAATGTGCCATATTCTCCCTTTCTTTCTCATATAGACACGCACTAAATCAAAGACACACATATATGTAATGCTCTGGGTATATTGGAGGGCTAAAGTGCAAGTACACATGAACGGACTAAGCAGTCCAGCTCTGGGGAAGGCCAGTGACTCAGTGCGACTCACATACATTTGCAGACTGAAACAGGAGAGTATTTCTTTTATATGCTGAAATATTCAGACAGTCTTTGAACTGATGAAAGCCGGCCAGACAGCATAAACAAAAACACACATGAAAAAAAAAAAAACGAATTCTCTGACTCCGCTGGGAAACCCTGAGGCTGCACAGGCCAAATCCTATGTCCGCCCTGAGAATACTAGTTAACATTTTAAAGATGGTTTCATTGCTGCTAAGGGAAACTTTGAGGGGGGGAATCCAGCTCATCCCCCCGCCCACGTCCTCACCTGGGGGGATTAAGGGAATTTGGGGAGGTTTGTGGTCTGGAACTTCCAGGCCTGAACATTTGCAGAGTACTGCAGCTCTCCCCTGCACTTCACTGGTAGATAAGCTTGATTAACCATGCAGCTAGTTGCTCTTTTTACACTGTTCTAAAATCAGTTTAACCAGCTCATGCTACTTTAATTTTTCTCTAACCGAAAGAACACAACACTCAGTCGGTTCTGTAATGAAGCCCATGATTCGTGATCAGGATGAGGTCATCACCATCGCATGGGTCTGATTCCACTTTTACTGCTGTTAAACCTGAAGGCTCATAAAGTTCTGTTTCCAGTGGCAATCATGCAAAACAAACAATCCCAAGGGAAACGTTTATAACATGCAGCTTCTCGCTCACATCTTGTGGTTGTAAATTGCTTCCTTGGGGTAGCGTTGTAAGGTGAGGAATAATGGAAAACTGAGCAATATACACGGGGGCGTATGTACGGCAGGAAAGCACAGAAAGCAGAATACTCATCATTTTTAACACCCATAAAAGTGAGGAGCTGATGATTAAGCTTTATATAGATTGAATTTTGACTAATGGTGAAAAAGTGTGGTCCACTCCACATTGCAGCTTATTTGTGTGAAGAACCGCTCAGCTAGGCATGTAATGTGACAAACCACAGTTAGTTTAGTTTTTAAGTGTTGATTAGAGGATAAATAAAATAAAATAAAATAAAATAAAATAAAATAAAATAAAATAAAATAAAATTTTCAAGTGCAATAAGTCACTTCAAGTGCAATAAGTCACTTTGGTTAATAAAATAAAACAAAACAAAACAAAATAAAACAAAATAAAATAAAATAAAATAAAATAAAATAAAATAAAATAAAATAAAATAAAATAAAATAAAATAAAATAAAATAAAATGTAAACCTCGACTGCAATAAGTCACTTTGAATAAAATAAAATAAAATAAAATAAAATAAAATAAAATAAAATAAAATAAAATAAAATAAAATAAAATAAAATAAAATCCATACTTCAAGTGCAATATGTCATTTTGGTTACTAAACTAAACTAAAATAAAATAAAATAAAATAAAATAAAATAAAATAAAATAAAATAAAATAAAATAAAATAAAATAAAATAAAATAAAATAAAATAAAATAAAATAAAATAAAATAAAATAAAATAAAATGCATACTTCAAGTGCAATATGTCACTTTGGTTACTAAAATAAAATAAAATAAAATAAAATAAAATAAAATAAAATAAAATAAAATAAAATAAAATTAAATTAAATTAAATTAAATTAAATTAAATTAAATAAAATGCATACTTCAAGTGCAATATGTCACTTTGGTTATTAAACTAAACTAAACTAAACTAAACTAAACTAAATTAAACTAAAATAAAATAAAATAAAATAAAATAAAATAAAATAAAATAAAATAAAATAAAATAAAATAAAAATAAAAAGTACCTGACAAACTTTGACATAAAAAAAATTAAATTAAATAATTACTTCTTCCTCTTTTGTTCAAGGCAAGAACTGAATCATGTTCTGATTCATTATTCTGAAAAGGAAGTTTAAAAGCTTCACACTATTGCAGCTATCGGCTTATGGTGCTTTGTTTCGAGAAAGACTTGTGCATTTACTGACTAAAAGCCTGATGCTGAGGGAAAAAAATGAATGCATGAACTAAAAAAAGAATAAAATGATGTACCCCATAAATCAATTGAAGCATGCGAAGGAAGACGAGATCTGGAGCGCGGCATCACGTTGCCAAAGCTCTACAGCTGGTGTTCAGGAGCAAGTGCGTCAGAGAGCCTATTCCCAGACACGCGTGTGCATGATTGCATACGCACCCTCTTCCACACACTTCTGATCTGCCAGGAGTTAGTGTGGGGATTGTTTGTACGCCTCAATGTGACGGCAGAGAATATTGAGCCTGTTTGTATTATTTCTGATATTTCCTCTTTAATTTTTTTTCTTTTATTAAATCACAATCCCTAAGCTCATGTTCATAGGCCTTCTGCCGGTAACCACAGCAACATGAAGACACAGGCAGTGTTTGAATTAGAAAGCTAGTATAGGGTTTACTGAATACTGCACAGAATACTGTATACTAACTGTGAACAGTACATTTGTGCATATGCTGCATTTTTTTTTAAATTTTTCATCAAAATGTCAACTGGACCTTCTGGTGACAGTGACAGATTTCTCTCAGGTGATGTATGCAGGACATCTCTAATCATTTATTCCACTTAAAAACCAACCTGGCAAGCTTAAATTCATCTTCATCCACTTTCATGTACCACGCCCACATCTTAACATCCAATCAACAACCAACTCATAGAACCAAGTCCTGCCCTACATTTTGTCACTCGAATGTACATCACAATACGAAAAAAAGATCTGTTGCTGTTGTATTCATTGAAACTTTAAAGAATAGTTAACATTATGCAAAGATAAAGTTTCAAATTACATCATTACACAAGCTCTTGGATTCGTCAAAAATATCTTAATTTGTGCGGATTTCATTAATTACATATAATTACTTATAAGTAATTAATGACAGAATTTTTAACCCTTTAATTTAGTTTAAAAATATTATAATAAATAATTACCAGCTGATATTATTTCTTGTTCATCTCATTGCACTGTAAAAAGATCCAAAAATAGGGCACAGTGTACTGTATTACTATAAGGGAGTTCTCTGTATTGATTTTTCACAGGTGTTTTACCTGTATTATGAATTTTGCACTGCATTGCATTGTGTTTAAGAGTAAAATGTCCAGTAAAATGAATGGATAATGTCATAATGTCCTGGTTTTCTGAGTTTTTTTTTTTTTTTTTTTGGAAGATCATAGAATTGTGGGATACAGTGTATTTTGGAAAATTAATGGTATTCCATGCATACAAAAATATAGGCTAGCATATACTGTGTGCAGTATACATACTATACTACATAAAATGAATGGATAATGTCATAATGTCCTGGTTTTCTGAGGTTTTTTTTGGAAGATCATAGAATTTTGGGATACAGTGTATTTTGGAAAATTAATGGTATTCCATGCATACAAAAATATAGGCTAGCATATACTGTGTGCAGTATACATACTATACTACAGAGTGTGCATCGCACCATTTTGTCAGTTATTCCTTCCCTTTTCTCAGACACATATTTCAAGAGCCTCTTTTGAGCGTTGATTTGGGAAGTGTTTCTGAGGAATGCAAAAGGCATTCTCTCTCTCTTCTGGCCTTCGCCACAAAGAAAAAGGAAGTGAAACACAGTAGTCTGTACACAAAGGAAACAGTTAGAACCATTTCTGCACAGTCCACAGAGCATTTCTCTTCCACAAATGACACGACAACCAATATCAGGCTTGAAACGCAATACGGTGCGACTGGAATCCATGCAGGCAGTCGAATTAATTAAGTTGAGCACTTTAAAGTGGGACAACAAGTGGCAGGAAGTATATTTTTAGGAAGACGGGACAGAAACAGATTCCCAGAAGCCATGAATAGAAATATAATGAAGGATCATCATGATAAAAGATGACAAGTGGAACCACTTCTTTCCAGGATGTTTTATTGATCCAAAATGAGGCTAAGAAGAATTCCAACTAAAAACCCCTTGTTTTAATTAACAGTTACTTTGTTTCTGTCCTTTCCTCCTTCTAACGCAAACTATAAAAAGTATATGGCTATATACAGTGCAAAACCACCTCTGGTTTCCCTCCGAGCGCAAACGATGTCAATCTGTGAAGAAAATGTTGACAGAAGTGCTGGAGAAGGAAGCTGTCTCATTCACAGATTGCTTAACTCATCTCTCGTCCTCTATTGACGTCAATAACCACAATAAAAAAAAACTCTCACCTGTTGAAACATTGAACCAAATGTGCAAAGTTCACACATCTGCTGTGCAACTATTGGGAACTGTGGTCTTTTCAGAGAATATATTGAAGAAAATATGTTTCAGTTTCCATGACTGAATGGAAAGAAAACATATGTATTCATATACCTGTGCACCTTTGAAGAAAATTAATAGTAAGACAGATGTGCGTCAACATCCTTAAAAATACTGTACTAGAAAAACTTTTCTCGAATGTCAACGTCAGTCTGCACGTCGCTTTCATTATCTGATTAATGATACATTTTCTTTTGATCTACTGTGTCATACAAGTGAATTAACATGAGGAAATCAAATCAAAGAAAATGTAAGACCCTCATTACTTATTGCTTTTATAACAATAGTAATAATAATAATACAATATTTAATCAGATAAAATATTTTCTGACTATATAGCTAAACTGTGGGATGATCTAAATAATAAAATAAAATAATAAAACAAAACAAATCATTAAATAAACAAAAGATTTGACCTGTCAAACTTTGATAGTTTAAATTAAGAAATTAAGAAGTTTCTCCTCAAAGCGCTCGATCATTTTTCTTAAAGGTGACATGTTATGACTTTTTCTGTGTTTAAGTGCTATAATCTACCATCTTGCATTTAAAGAGACACGCACGAAAACAGCATGTTTCTGCTTCCACTCAAAATAGGCATTTTCAAAATTATGTAATGAATGATCTGTTGGGTATTTTGAGCTGAAACTTCACAGACACATTCTGGGGGACATCTGGCTTAGACTTATATTACATTGTAAAAAAGGGCATAATAGGTCTTCTTTAATTATTCGGAAACCGAGTACATTAATACAAATGGTCAAAGGTCTGCATTAAGCAGCAAACAATTTGAGATTCTAACATTACTAGTAATATAACAACTGATAGCATCTAATTCAAGCGCTTCTGGTGGTTCAGTATATTAATTTTTGGGCAATTGCTTCACTGGCGTTGGCTACAGGCCTTGCTCATCTCCCGTTGCCATGGTGACAATGACCACTGCACACAGGCGGACTGATTATAATTGGGCAATTACGCAGGTGCTCGTTACAGCTTGTTAAGGCTGGCCCCGCTGATGCAGATTAACAGACAGATGTTTGGCCGGTTTAATTAGCAGAGGAATAGAGGGCGGATTCCACTGAAAGTGAGCGTCGCTGTATCCCACTCTCTCTGAACGACAGAAGACTTCAGTGAGGACTCTGAAGGGTGCGTTAATGTCTCATGTGTGCATCTGGTCCATCCTACATGAAGCTGCATGTCACTGATACTTCACTTTTAATTGGAATGTTACATCAATGACACTAAAGCAAAATGTTTAAAGCTGTAGTGACCATTATTACCTTAATCCATCCAAGATGAAATCAAAATCAAATCCGTTTAGTTTTATAATCAAACATCCAGTTTTATAATCCAACACACACACACACACACACACACACACACACACACACACACACACACATAGTGCTGGGAAGGTTGCTTTGTAAATGCAATAGGTTACAGATTACACCTTACACTATTTAAAAAGTAATAAGTAGTGTAACTATTTCAGTTACTTTATTAAAGTCATGTAACTGATTATTTTTTGATTACTTTTCTAAATTTCTAGTGTTTTCAACTGTTAAGTGTTTAGAAACATTTATGGCTACCCTTACAGCAATACTCAACACTGATTACTGCCAGACTTCTCAAAATCTATGATTTTAATACAATTATGATTATAATTTTTTTATTTTAAAGCACAGCCACCACCAAATCAGACTATAACACCTATTTTTACTTCAAGATCAGGAACGCTGTTTGAAAACAATAACTGCTTTTGAAATTCATGTAATGCAGAGATGACACCTTTCACCCCTAAACCTGTAATCTTGTGGACGTCTTGCTTAGAAAATGCACCCTGATGAAGAAGCTACCCTAATGGATTTGAGAAACTCAAGAGATCACACTCTCAAAAGCGAGGTGACATTTTCTCACCTTTAGCCTAAACCTGGTAACTAACAGCACCACAACAACAACAATTCCAGTATATAAGAACACACATTTGTCTGTCTTTCTTATTCTTACTGTAAAAGCTGGCGGATTCCTTATAAGGTGAATGAACTGACTGTATAATGTGAACAGGGAGAGCGATACAAAAAGAGCTGTTTAACCGTTTGAGTACCGGACAGTTTTGAGTGTCCTGTGGTCTGATTGACTAAAAGCTCTCATCGCTTTCGTCTCTCTTTCTCACTCTGAGAATTGCCACCTCTCTCACGAGACCACCACACACCACACGCCCTGATGAGCCACACCTGCTTCTGCAGCTCCTCATCCGAATATGCAAGCATGATTGACATATTTAGTCATCGTTTGTGGTGTGAAAAGGGACATTCAGGCATAACCAAACAGTTTAGCTGGCTTATATATAACTCTCTCAGGGTTACATGACTTAGAAAACACAATTAACCACAAAGGAAACACTTTATAATATAAAAATCTTTTGAATGTCATAGAAGTGTCTCATAAGAGACAGCTATGAGTTTAAAGGAAGACTTTTGCATAAACCATTACTTTCCTTACTTTAATATATATATATATACTTCCTGAGTAAATAAATTAATAAATATATGAATAATAAATCACAAATTTGTTTCAGAAGATTCAAAACATATCTCAGTAAAGTCTCCAACTATTCATATATTTGACAATATACAGAAGTCTGCAATCAAAATCTCAATATAAACTTAACCATTTCACATCAAATTTCTCAGGATCAAATTATCTGAGTTATCCACATCCATTTTGTCAACAACCTTCTAATTTTTGTCTGTTCATAAGAAATACATGATAAGTTCCCAAACAAGTAAAATTAGGTCATAATGGATGCATGTACACAATACCATTTTTTTTCAATTTATTGGAAAAGGGGTTGAAAATTAAACATCTCTTTGGTGATTTTTGTGAGACATGTTCTGAGGATCATCTGTGCCAATTTTTGTGAAAATCAACCACAACTGAGGGAGGAACAGGAGGTGACATGGTGATTTTTGACAGATTGGCTTTAACCAAAAGAATACGGGACCATAATTTTAAGCCCAGACATTTTGAAGTTGTTTTCATCATTGTTTACTCACCCAAATGTTGTTCTAACGCTCTGTGATTTTGTAACATTTTGATATCAGATATTTTAAAAACTGTGTCAGTGTTTCTTTTTTATCCATAAAGTCAGTGGAGTCCAATTTGTTTTGGAACTTGATGACTTTTGTAAGCAAAAACAGTGAGATATACTATCCTTTTGAATTTTAGATGCAGCTATCTCATCAAATAATAACCATTGTTCCTCTGGGAGATGTAATCAAATATTGCAATACAGCACCACGTGTTTGTTATTTGATTTAAACCGCAATCTATTCAACTTGCAATATGCTTTTCATAACTTGATGTAAACTCTGTTGCGGTGAAGTACTTAATGTTCACACGAGCAGCGGATGTTTTTGCACATATTAGCATGCATGTCATGAGTAAGATCTAGTTCCAAGAGGGATACAGAGAGATCAGAAATTATTAAGTTGTAGAAAGCACAGCAGACTTGATGCTCACACCCTGATGTTTATCAAGCCCTTCTGACAACTTCAGACATCAGCCGTGGAAGAGCAGCAGCCGGGCCAGTTCACATACAGAACGGCGCTTTCAGTTTCTCGACAAAACCCACACACACACACGCATTAACATAACCACAGGTGACACTGCGTTTTTCTTGTTGTTCACACTCACAAACCGACGGAGAGTACAAGAGTGTGTGCGTGAATATCAGGAAATTCACAGGGTGAGTAAAATAGACCAATCTGATTACATGGTATTCTGTGTGTACGTGCAGGAGTGAATCTCACAAAACCAGACAAGAAAGTGTTAAGCTCGTTTTTAACCAGTAAATAAACACACCAAATAAAAGAATTAGGAAATGATATTCTGTCTGAAGAAAACTGATCAAAAATCATTGTATTTGTTGTAATGCCTTAATTTATGCTGGCTAAATAATCCAAAAATTAAATAAATAAACATAAAACACTAAAAGGGCTTAATTTTCTTCTTGCAATTTTTTAAACATAACCTGGGTATGTTTCGCAAGAATCACCCACATGTAGGACAGATTATGGGAAGATGCATTGCTGGAACTCAAACTGGGCGATCAGACCACACTGAGATGACTAGAGCATCTGAAAACACACCGCTGGGTCACACCAGTATTACCACAGAACGCTCTCAGGGAAACACATTACGAACAGGCGACGGCTGCTTTATTAGCAGATGCACAGCGCAGTAATTCTGACACTCAATGATGAGTAACACATGAGATCAGAACTGACTACTGATCACCTTTATGCTTCTGATATCACATCGGTTTCTCAATGAAATCATTCTCTGGAAAAGGTGAATATTTACTGTCGTTTCGTACGCATGTGTTATTTTTGCATGTTTTGATTTGTCATTGCAGGGAAATAAGGCTTATTCAGATTCAAGGAACTAAACCGTATATGTAACAGGCTATATTATACAAATCGAACAAATGTTTGTCCTAGAAGGAGTAGTGAAAATTAACTTGGCAGTATGGGGTATAATGCTAAATCCTGACAAATTTGGCATGCATAGTTTTACTTAGCACAACCAAAGGAATATGGGACCTTCATTTTAGGCCAAGACATTCTGAAGTATTGCCTGTTTATGTGATTATTTTGACCAGTAGGTGGCGTTGTCATGAGTGCTAAATTTTGATGAAGATTGGACAAAATAAAGACCATAAAAGTGGAAAATCCATTTCATTAAGACTCAAAATGGTAGAAATTGAAACTGCATGACCAAAGAATCAGATGATGATAGAATTATACGAAATAATACCACTATTTCACCAATTGTCTGTTGTGCATATTACACCATTTCTCTAATTGCATTCTTTTTTAATCAGTAGGTCACTGTTTTATTAGGTCACGTGGATCACATTTACTCTCCAACATCTAATTTATGAATGCTCTGTCAATTATTTCCGTTGCGTAGTATATATATAGCCTGTGTATGTGTGTGCGTGTATCTTTTTTCAAATGCATCACCTAAATGCAGTGCATGCAGGCTGGCCAACCACACTTCCTCCAGACATCACTCTCTCTATACATCAAACTCTCACACATAGACACTCACACTTCTTTGAAACCCATTTGCAGGGAAGTGAGTTAACACTAGTTTCTGGAAATGGCTTTCACTGTTTTATATTATTGACTGATGAGTCTGCAGGGCCAGAAATCCATACAACACAATCAAACAGGTCATCTGAGCATCTCGCTTACAGAACATGAAGAAGATAAGTGATAAAACAAGATGTGACAGAGGGCAGCTTGTTTTTGAGGTGTTATCTGTTTTGGCAGTCATTGTCTTCTGTGGATATTTATCGGGAACGAAGAAAAAATGACCGTATTTGCTTCTTCAATACCAGTTCCTGCTCAAACTGTGCATGTATTTTGTCATTATGCTGCATACGCTGGTTAGCTGGTTTCAGAAAAGAAAAAGAACCCCAAAACTAAAACCAGTTGACAGATCGGCTGCGATCAATTAAGACCAGCAAACCAGGTTTAAGAAGGATCTTCAGACATGCAATTATCTTTGCATGAAATCCTGAAGATGTGAGACACATTTTGTAGTTGAAATGAAACAATGCAATATTAAACCTTTGCATCCTAAAACCCTAAACAGATTATTAAAGGTGTGTTCTTGTGTTTGTAATCAGGGCTGTGCTGGAACACACACACACTTCTGCTAATTTCAAAAGAGGAAGCACTCCAGAGTTATGAAAAAAAGCCAGACTAATGGCTAATTGGGGTGGTCAAAGAGCACGTTTCTGTTTTTCTTTTCCTTTTTTTCCCCTTTTGTTCCCTTTCTCTTTGGGTGGGTGTAGAATTAGTGAAAAACAAAAACTCTAGTTGCAACACTGTATGATGCAACATTGTGGCATGTGGATGGAAAGAATATAAAACATTCCTACAAATGTGTGCATGCATTCATATGCATGTCTGCCCTATGATTTACAGTTACCAACAGCGTTTAAGTGAAACTTCGCAGACAGCGCACCAACACAGAGGGAAATCACCAACACCTCAGAGAGCTAAATATATTTCAAGACACTTTGAAGACACCTTGAGGTGTCTGTTGCAATGGCTGCCACTCAGAAAATCCTTTTTAAAAATCACTAAGGTACAGCCAGCATTGCAATATTTCAGAAGCAATGCTGTCTGGAAATATCCAAAGCCTTTTAAGAGTGTCTGATGTTGTTTTATTGTACCTAAAACACCTTTATCGTCAACTGAAACAAAAGTCATGCCATTACAAAGGCGAAAACATTTGTTAAAATTTTTGAACATTTGGTGCAAAGCCAAGCCTGGGGGTGTCTTTGTGTCACAGAAAGAGAAAATTAAGGGAACCCAAACAGTGACTGTGCTTTCAATAGTATGAATAGTCTCTCACATGCATGTGATGCCATTTGCTTGGGTGTGTGTGGGATGTTACTCACAATAAACACTCACTGATACACTCTGATCTCACATCATCAGAAAATGACATCACTTTTCATGACCTGTTGGTGACCTGTAGTTATTCCTGAGTGCCTGGTCAAATGGTGCTTGACCTCTGACCTTTCAATAAGAGAAAATTTGATTATTAAATTCCAAAAATGGTGGAAATCAATCACATTACTAAACAGAGACAAAAGATCTATAAACTGAACTTTTATCAAACTGGGTAGAGCAGCGTTTCCTGATCACTGCTTTTTGGCAAAGCTCCCTATAATTCTCAGAATCTAAGCCAGTAAATAGTGCAGTGCAGTCTGGAATTCATTCCTAACAAGTTCTGGCATGGTACAGCAATTCAGATCATTTATCACAGACATAATTTTCTTCAAGGTTCAAATTAATTTTTAGAAGAAGCTAAATTAAGACCAATAAAGCTGAAAGAATAAATACTTATCTTCAGTAGATTACCTACAAGAACCAACATTAATTCAATCAAAATGCTTTCAGCTTGCAAATACAGGCCTACATGCAGTTGATACCATGAGTGCAGACATATTCGTATGCTAAATACATAAGCTAAAATGTATTCTATGCCAGCTTCTATGCCAGAATGCTGGTCTTTAGAACTCAAAAAATGTTGCCTATATATATATTACTTACTTATTTTTGGGTAACGCCCTTTTTGGAAAGTAGAAAAGATTTTGGACTTTAGGTACTCATTCTCATTTCCCTCCAAAACCACATGATGTTTTCATCGTTTTCGTCACCTAAATATAAACACATAAACACCTAAACACATAAATGTTGTCCATTGGATTCCTGTGCAATACTCAAAGTCTTTAAACTTTATTTGAATGTTTTAAGTAAAAACTAGACGTAAATTTAAGTCGTACTCACTCAAAATCCACCCCTCTGTCGAAGCTAGCACGCACATCGTAACGTTTGTTTGTTTACGTAAGTGCAGCACAGTGAATATCAGTGAATAAACTGTGCAAACCTCAACGCAGATTTGAATGCTTGAAAATAAACAACACTATATTGTCAGTATTTAATTGGACTGTTTTGCTTAAATGCCAATGTCTGTTGGCATTGCTGTAATAGCAATGCCAACAGATGGAAATGAAGTCGTATTCACTCAAAATCTGTCAATCTGTTGAAGCTCAATCATGCGCGCATAAACAAAGTAACTGCACACAAAACCTCAAAGCGAGATTTATGTAATAATTGTAAAAAACCAAAGACAGTAGAGCATGTTCTGTTAGAATGCACCAGACATAAAAATGAAAGGTTATCACTAGGAAATCAAATCAAGTCAGTAGGTAGGCTATAAGTGGTTTGTCAATTCAGAATTAATAAATTCATCACAAGTATTCAAGATATTAGAATTTGTAAAGGTCACAAATGTTTAATATTTTTTTATTATTATTTATTACCTATATTACTCTCCTCATTGATGCTCCACACTCCATCTCTGTAGGTGGAGGAAATGCACTATAAGTTGGTTTGCCAACCACCACTAAGTTGAAAGAAGAAGAAGAAGAAACCTCAGTGTGGTATATTTAAATGCAAAACTGAACTAACCTACACTTTTCTTATATTCGAATGTGGACTATTTTACATTGTGACAGTACTTTTTAAACATTTAAAATGACAAAAAAGTGAAAATAAAATCTGCATAGTAACATCAAGTAACATTTCTCCCTATTAAACTGCCGTCTGGCATGTCGTCAAGTGGCTTCCCTCATGCTCTCTAAATATTTCCCCTCCTCATTGTCGTCCATATGCCCCCTGTCTGTCTTCACATCCCCTCGAGTGGCAGGGCAGCGCGGCACGGCCTTTTCCTGCCAATCTCATTCATCCCGTTGACATCCGCGCGCCTTGTGCTAAAGGTCTCCGACTGCTATGAGGCTCCTCTGTGCATCACCTGCAGCTATGTGGCTGTTCCTGCGCAGTCACAGAGTGCTGATTAGCAGAGCATTCATTAGCGCGATTAGCCACGGACCCAATAGACCCCTGACCCACGGCACAATAGGATAATGAGGGCCTGGGTGGTGAAAGGGGGGGGGGTGCTTGATTTTTAAACGCTAATAGCCATCCGTTAGCACTAACAATCTAGCTAACTCAAAAGTTTCTTAATATGATGCCGTTCTCTCATTTGTACAAGCGTAATACGCTTGTGAAGGACTTTTGCATTGCTCTCCTTGCCTGTGGGGACACAAAGAGTCATTCTTACCTGACTCATGACTCCTACAGGGCTCTCACGGATCAGTGCTGATGTTAACGCTAACCTTGCCCAAGAAGACAGAGAGATGTTATCCGCTGGCTTGTTAAGTGCTTGACAGTAGTTTACAGGGGACAGTCCTGGTTTTTGGTGTCCTCTCAAGTTGGCCACATACTAACTATCAATGTTAAATTGAAGAAATACTGTTTGGATGCATTCTATAACAGGGCCTGCACAAGTGGCAGGATTGTTTTCCACACAATTTTAATCATTCCAGAAAGTTACAATGCAGTCATTTCCATTTACGCAATTATTCTCATGTTTATTTTTGTAAAATCCTAATTTTGTTGCAATACAATACTGTTCTGATATATTTGCCATGGTTACTATTTACTATTTAATATAGAACGCACAACCATTTATAAACCAAAACATACAAACATTTAATATCCTGTTTTTTTTTTTTAATTCATTGATTTCAATTATATTTTGAGTAACTAGAATGTCCCTAGTTACTTTGCTTAACTAGATCCCTTAAAAGGGTGTATCAAGTGTGTAATTCCATAAGCCATTTTATGAGTCTACGTGTGTGTTCAGTGCTTTCATTTTCATTATGCCATACAACAACATTTCACATCCATTTATTTCAAACTCTGAAAGGACAAAAAGAGAAGGCCCCAGTCTGAGCAACTCACGTGAAATATTTCAAGCTTTCTGAAGTTATACATTTACGCATTTGGCAGATGCTTTTATCTAAAGAAGCTATGGAGCAAGGCAAGGAACGTCTACATTTTATCATTCATTTACTAAGAATCAAACCCAAGATCTTGGCACTGTTAGTGCTATGGCCTTCTGTTTAATCTACAGGACCTTTATGACTTGGAATATAGTGCATGAGTCACTACCTTTAATTATGTTTTTTAGAACTTGACAAGCGTGGTTGCTCAGAAGAGCTCAGAAGTGAGCTTTCACTACCCGCAAATATCAGAAAATTAGGGGAATCGCCACAATCATAACATGCGTTTTATATTCAGCTTCAAAGTACCTGTGAAAAACAGATGTTTTAGAAACAGAGAGTAGAAGCATCTGGTACAGACTTCTAGAATGAGTGTTTGGAAATCTGGCTGCCAAATTAGAACTTACGGCTCTCCCTTTTACCTCGGGAACATTCCATCCGCTCTGGCAGTGAAGTGTGCAGTGATGTGCTAATAGTTGGTGAACATATTTAAGTGTTCCCTCTCTCGGCTGAGCCACAGGCTGCATGTTCACCAGCTTGACTGATATGACCACAGGCGCACCGCTCTCTCTTGTTTCATCCGCTTTTCTCTTTCACCCCATGCCATACCTTCCCCACTGCCATAAACTACAACCTGTCAACCCAGATTACCCTTTCAATCAGAAAAAAATGACACTTATGAGGAAATTGTTTACATGAGGCCAGTGCGAATGAACATTTGTGCATGAACCTCCAGTAAGCTTGATGAAAAGATAAGAGAATTATTTGATTTTTTAAAGATTTTTAAGGGGAAGTACTTTTCTACAACCAGTTTCCAACTTCTTTTAATAAGTTTCTGCCTTCAAAGAAAACAGAACTCTTCTTTGTAATTCACTTTGATCTGGACTTGGTGTGATGAAACTGACAGACGTCTGACGTCAGGCGAGTGGGATCAACTGATATTGAAAGCTGTTTGATGGGAAAACATACCAGGGGAATGTGTATAAACATCAATGAATATGGCCTATGACCACCTTCCTGTTCTGTAACAGTAAGTACGTGGACAGATGATAAACAAAAGGTGCGGCTAAAGGTCAACTACAGGTTTTAACCTTTTTTTGACCTTTAGTAATGGTTGCTGAATGAGGTGATACAATGGCTTGTCTAAACATGTATGAGAAAATCTAAATTGTTATAAAAAAGAAAAACAATAGTAAAGCTATTGTAATTATTATATTATAATGCAATCTATAAATAACTGGTATGTGATACAGTAAATTCTTAAAAAGAATGATATCTAGAATAGGAATTGAACTGTGGTGGTGGAATTTAGAGAGAGGAAGCCAACTTCCTGTGTAGCCATTTTGATTTGAAGATATCAAAGTGAGACGGAAGCCACTGTTCTCTGTGCACATACCACATGGTTACGGTTGGATATGCATCTTTTTCTAGTTTTTTTTTTTCTTTTTTTTTCTCTCTAGCCTCACACTTTCACTATGACTGGCTCATTCATGAACAAACATACCAGGCCTAATTTTGAAATGAAAAAAGACTTACTCATTATTATGGTAGACAATGGAATCATAATATGAGCTGCTTGGCTGTATCATTTATGATGATCCAAACAATAGGTCTAGCTACTTTTAAATTACAGTGCATTTAAGCCATGCGCACCTATAAATGTAACATATGAATTTTTATTTCTTGAAAATAGCGTCATGCTTTCATTTCATTTATTATACAGGAAAGGTTAAAAGGTAACATTAGGATACAATTTAAACAGGCCTGACTCAGTTTAAAAACTGGTTTCCAGCAGGTTCCTGTTCTGCAGAACATAAAACATAAAACACAATTTACAACACAAGGTCAAAAACACTTATACAAAACATTAATACAGGCTAAACAAATACAAACAACTAAAAACAATACAAACAGAAATAGGACAATAAATAAACAATCAGTGAGTACAAGTGTAACTGTTTAGAAGAAACAGTTTGTATGCCTTTTTGAAACGTGATGGATGGTATTTTTCTTATGTGATGAGGAATATCATTCCAAATTTTGATATATGTATTAAAAAACGGATTTCTGACCATAGTTGTTTTTATATGGAGGGACTGGTATAAATGCCTGTGCAACTGACCTTGTGAGGCGTACTGGTCTCATATTGTTTAACGGGTGAAGTGACATTTTGAATTTGAAAATAAAATGTAATAGCATGACTATTTATATAGTGCTGAAAACTCAGAGCCTTCTAAAAACATCTAAAGAAGATAAAGTTTTATAACAGGATTGTAAAGATTGCATACACAAGTGTTAAAAACGATTGGGCCTAACTTAATATTTTATCTTAAAATACAGACCTCCTGATGCTGGTGATTCAACAAGGTTAAAGGGGTCATTGGATGCCCATTTTCCACAAGTTGATATGATTCTTTGGGGTATTAATGAAAATTAAGTAACATCGTTTGGGTAAAATTTCTCAATTGTAGTACAAAACAACACCCTTTTTACCCTGTCAAAAACAGCTCTTTTCAGAGGCAGTTTTGTAGCATTGTCCTTTAAATGTTAATGAGCTCTGCTAACCCCTCCCCTCTCTTCCGAGCTGCTCTCTAAGGCAGTGGTTTCCAACCACTTTCCTGGAGGCCTCCCAACACTGCAGGTTTTCCATGTCTCCTTAATCAAACACACCTGATTAATAACATCAGCTTATTATTATAGACTCCAAGACCTGAAATGGGTGTGTCAGACAAAGAAAAGATACAAAATGTGCAGTGCTGGGGGGCCTCCTGGAACAAGGTTGGGAACCACTGTTCTAAGGGACTGTTTACTTTAGCTGCATTCATCCTGAAACTTGCTAATTAGCACATTATTAGTAAAGGCAATTTGCAAATATTCATTAAAAAACCTTACACTCACTTCTTCTGGAGGTGAAGCTGGATCACGAATGATTTGTGACGTCACACAGACAGGCATCTGAGATCGGCTCGATTTGAGAAAGGGGAAGTTATTTAATGAGATTAAAAAAATAAACACTGGGTGGATTTTTATCATTATAGAGTGGTTGTGTACACACACTGCCAACACACATTTCAATTCAAACAACTTGTAAAAGTGCATGTAGCATCCGATTAACCCTTTAAGCACCCATTTTCACTAACAGATTGTTGGGGAAAAAAGCCTAACACAGTTAAAGTTTTTTACTAAATGCAGCGATAGAGGAAGTTGAGTGTGAGTCTTGACAGGAGTGTGGTATACCTGAAGATATAGGTGAAAGGTTCTGCACTGCTGCCGAATGGCGAAACATGGGTTTGCACCTGGCTTTAAGCCCAGTCAGTGATGATTCAGACTTATTAACATATTGAGGAGACAGTAGTGGCTTTCTTTTGGTGATAAACAGGTGTTCGTATGTGGTCGTGTGAACGTCTTCCCACACCACAGGTGTGACGCGGCATTGTGTCCTGACCTAGTATTTATTATAACTTCCCTAAATGACTATTTGTATGAGAGTATGGGAGAACAGGACTGTATTGACGTTTAGTTCACATTAACTTGTCACATTAAAACTGGGCTTTCAACTTCACACTCTTTCGACAGCATGTTGTGTACGTGATGCCTTTCTATCTGTCTTCTCAAGTGTATTCCCCCTCCTCCACCTCTCCATGTGCGGAGGCGTTGCCTCTGGAATCAGGCCGACATGGGAGAGGTTTCCCGGTCGCTCACTGAGGAGGAACTACTGTGTGGTCTTGCCCTTATATGGGACAGATATCAGTTGCCAAATCATGAGTCAGTTTATTCCTGATCAATACAGAGGTATGGTTACAGCTTATACTTTAAAGAAAGACATTTAATAGCTAAGTCTATCTTTGGGATCAGACTCTTAAAGCCCTATAAAAAAGGTCTACTATTACTCATGCTTTGCTTATTATATGACTCAGTAAGTAAAAGTACTCAAATGCAAGATGGCTAAAATCTGCATTATATATGATCTGAATGAATTTGGCATCTTTATTTCATGAGGCTTAGTATGCTTTAAGACAGGACCTTACTGGATGATGTGGTGGCCCTGACACATTCATCTGGGTTAAATTGATCCAATCCCATCCTGTATTTACTTAAATCGCCAGTTTAGATGTGCCACCTAAACTAGAGGAATATATTTAGAGCTTGACATTTAAAACCCTCTCCACTTTCTTTTGTGCGTAAAAGAGCTGCTTAAACGTTCAGTGTAAACTTTTTAAGAATTTTCAGACCTTGACTTTATTTCGAACATGTAAAATAAATAAAATTAAAAACGAAAACAATTTTAAATTATACATGTCCGATAGGGAGTAAGAAGAAGCACATCCCTTCTCCACTCCTTATTGGTAATAATAATCATCAAATTAACTTTATAATTCTGTCATCTCAAGCTTGTCTTAATTATTTACAGTTCACTGCATATATACAGAAAACAAAATCATAAAGACAATAACTGAATCATCTATAAGATCTCATAATGACAAATATTTACATTTTTGTATATAGATTACGAGCAGGCTACTTCAAAGGTTATACTACCATGCATTCTTTAACGCCGTGTTTTTCTCAAGACCACAAGAGAGTTAATGTTTACTTGGCCATGGGAAACTTTTCTAAAAAGTGCCTATGTAACTATTGCGGCCAGTTTTTGCGTCTTGTCTGTGGAAACAAAAATAGCGTCCCTTCAGCTCTGCACTCTCGCCTCCAGCGTTGTTTTCAATCTCAGCAGCAGTTCCCGGTAACGACGTCACCGCTCATCTGACAGCTCGAGGAGCGGTACGAACTCTTATCCAATCAGCGGCCGCGATTCTCCAAGCCACGCCCCCGGGACGCTGAGTATAAAAGACTTCAAGGCGCACTTTCTCGTGAGATCGAGTACGCACCGAGACAGAAGACTGCGCGTTCGACTGTTTGTAAATAACTGTGCCGGAACGCAACTTTTTGGACATCAGCTGTCAAGGGAAAACACCTGTCGACTTGGTACAGTAAAGTTGTTCAAACTATTTTGGAAGTTTCTTTTCTCTCTTTGACATCTTTTTTTGACATCTTCATGTAATATTACGGAGAGAACCAGATTTGCGGACAGTAAAGTGTACAGTCAACTCAAAAGCCTCCAAGCTAATTGCTATTCACATGTCAACAAAAATGGAGCAACCGTTTTATCATGACGACTCGTTTCTTTCTGCTTATGGTCATCCAGACGCTGCCCTGCACGACTACAAGCTCCTAAAGCAGAACATGAGCGTGGGCTTCACCGAACCTTACCGGAACCTCAAGTCCCTGCGCTCCGAAAGCGACTTCTACACCGGAGACGTGGGCTCGCTGAAACTCGCCTCTCCGGAGCTGGAGAGACTCATCATCCAGAACGGTAACGGTGTCATCACATCTCCCACTCCGGGACAGTATCTCTACGGCCGCAGCATCACAGAAGAGCAGGAGGGCTTCGCGGACGGCTTCGTAAAAGCGCTGGACGAGCTCCACAAAATGAACCAGATGCCCCCGCCGAACGTCTCCATCGGAGCCGGCGGCATGTCATCCTGTTCGGCCGCGTCGTCGGTCTTCGGCTCTTCCCTGCAACCGGAGAGCCCCGTGTACACCACCCTGAACAGCTGCAATCCCAACACTAACCTTACACCTGCATCCAACTACCCCTCAGCCACCATCAGCTACCTGCCTCACCATCACCACCACCAACAGTACCATCACCACCACCAAGCCACGACGCACCCTCATCACTTCCAGCACTCGCTCCATCATCCGCAGCGGATGGTCGCGCTCAAAGAGGAGCCACAGACGGTTCCCGATCTGCAGAGCAGCGACGGCTCTCCTCCCATGTCCCCCATCGACATGGAGGACCAGGAGCGCGTCAAAGCGGAGCGCAAGAGGCTGCGCAACCGGCTGGCGGCCACCAAGTGCCGGCGACGGAAGCTGGAGCGCATCTCCAGACTGGAGGACAAAGTCAAGGTTCTCAAGTCGGATAACGCCGGACTGTCCAGCACCGCGTCCCTACTGAGGGAGCAAGTTGCCCAGCTCAAGCAGAAGGTCATGACCCATGTGAGCAGCGGGTGCCAGCTGATGCTGACGCCCAAGATCAAGTCGTTTTAGTACGAACTGCAATGACGCGGACACTGGCAAAATGGGAAACACTGGAAGCGCAGATCATGTTTGTGATGTTTTGATGCAAATGATACTATTGCAGCACTGAGTACAAGCGTTGTATATTTCTTAAGTGTTTTCTTGTAGAAAACTAGAGTGTTAAAGTTGTTTTCAAAAGTATCTTCAAGGTAGATGAATGGACAGTGAATGCACAGGGGAAAACCTTCAAGTTGGTTTTGTTTTTGAGTGCTGCCCTATATGAAAACATTCCAGTAAGTTATTGATGTTGTGACTCGGGTTGACCCAGACCTGAATTCCTGTTTGTGTTGTTTATATTTTTTATATTTAAGTAAAAGCATTGAAAATAATTCCACTGTTTGGGTTGTTCATTTCTGGCTCACGTTGGCTTCTTTTTCCTGCTGACGCAAAGCCCATATATGGGCTGTTTTGGCGCATGTACGTCACTGAGGGTAGACTTGCGGGAACCCCCGCCCACGCTACCGGTCAGGAAGTCCGCGCGCTTTCAAGTCTGACGTTCGAATGAATGAAACGCGTGTGAATGAGTGAAAATTTAGCAACGCGGGATTTTCCCCGCGAGCAGAAACCTTCCCAAAACAGTTTCATCGAAAAGAAAACGAGATAAAAATACGAAAACGCACGGGCATTTTCCAGGTAGCTACTTTGCAAAAAATGGAGCCGTCGCAAGCATAAAAACAGAAAAACATATCGCAGTAAATAACATCTAGACTTATAAACCAGAAGTGATTTCCGGAAAATATAGGCTACGTAGTTTTGATACTGTCCAGTGCCAAAACTACAGACCCACGCACTATAAGGACTATATGATTGTTTTTTGTAACAGCTTTTATTCTTTCACAAGTTGCCAGTATTCATTTTAGTCAGCCCAAAAGTTTTTTGAGGGATTCTTTAGAACTAATCCATTAGTCAAACAGAATGTAAACACAGCAAATTCTACTTGGGCCTAGTCTAGATTAGATATTAGTCTACACACGAAAGGGATTAAATCCATATCTCATGTCAGGAAATTATTCTACCAAAATAAGCACATTTGATTCAAATTGCCTATATAAATAAAATCTAGTGTTTTGTAGGCTATTTACTTTCGTAATGTCTTTAGGTTTTAGTGGGCATTTTGTTTTATTAAAAAAGACTTGCTTAAAAGTGATGCCTCCTGTTAAGCATCAGCCGTCGCAATTATATAGTTTAAAACATATTTTAGCTTGAAAACAAGATATTTAGAGAATATCAACATTAAATTCATAGCTCTATTTGCAGGATATATTACATTTTTTACATTTAGCTTAATGACAAATATTTAAGACATTAAATATATAAAAATACTTTCAAAAACACCTTTTCAGTATACTGAATAAAAAGACATCTTTTGTTATCAGTCTCATTCTCAGCTACCAAAAAAAAATGTTTTAAGAACATTTTTTTTCAATGTTCTTATTAGTATGAAAACATATTTCTGAATTTTCTCTGAACGTTTAAAACGTCAGTTAAGCATGTTTTTTTATATACTTTTTTTCTTGGTTATACAGTAGACTACAAACACCACAGGAACATTCTATTTTTATCATTGTGCAAACATTATGAGAATGTTACTTTTGAACGTTCTCTGAACGTTCCAAAGTCATAACATTCAAAAAACGTTAGACAAACGTTCAACTAAAACGTTTCAGGAAAAAAGATTCCGTGAATAAAGTATAAATAATGTTTTGAGAACATCAAAGAACTGTGAATGAGCATTAACGTTACTGGAAGAACGTGTGTTCAGAGGTTTTGGCGAACCTTGCCAAAACGTTCTCTTGAGGCCTACCTAAATTATTATTGCTCTGGGGGCTCAAAAGAACAAGTTGCTCCTGAGCTATTTCTCTCAAATGTAACGGAATACTGCCATCTACCGGTCTGATTTGTCCAAACTTAAGACATGTTCCAGGTGTCCTCACGTTGGTTTACTGCGCATGCGCACATCAATATCGCATCCTTTTTTTTTCCACACTGAACAACATTTAATGTACTTGCATTACTGTAAGGGGTAAGTTTAGGGTTGGGTAGGTGTAGACGTTAATAAAACAATCTATGTAGAAAAATTAACTGGTTGATTTCCAGCCGTAGCTGTATCCCTTCTAGCCACAACCGCGACTAACTCGTAATTACTGTATTCGCATTACTGTAAGGGTAGGTTTAGGGCTGTGGCAGGTGTAGACGTTAATAAACCATCATTTGACGGGCAGCATTTTTCATTGTCGAATTGAACTACCTACTGTTTTAATGGGAGGTCGCAAAATCAATTCGAGCTCTGGTCTACCAAAAGCATTTGTGCTAATGTCCATAAGAGATATACTTATTTACAACTTGAGAAAAAAAAAAAAACCCTCCAGACAACATTTCACATTTGGTTTAGTTTAACTAAGTACTAACTGAATATTTCAAATAAAAATTAATTAGGGCTGTCAAATGATTAATCACGATTAATCACATCCAAAATAAAAGTTTTGTTTACATAATATATGTGTGTATACTGTGTATATTTATTATGTATATATAAATACACACACATGCATGTATATATTTAAGAAGAATATGTTATGTTTATATATTAAATATATTTATATATAATATAAAATATAAGAATATAAATATATAAATGTATATACATGTAAATATTTTCTAAATACATAATTTATGTGTGTGTATTTATATATACATAATAAATATACCCTGTACACATACATATATTATGTAAACAAAACTTTTATTTTGGATGTGATTAATCGTGATTAATCATTTGACAGCCCTAAAATTAATAAAACAATAACTAATAAAAATTATAAAATAAAAATGTTACCAAAACTATAAAATTAAATGAAAATAGAAAATATCTTATTTAAGTATTAATATATTATTGGTACACTTTTATAAGACTAGTCCATTATCAAATAAGCTTGAATGGTCAATTACACTGGTTTAATTGCAGTTGCACAAAGTGCTGGATTTACAAGCAGAGATGTACAGTTCATATTATTGCAAAATAATTTTTACTAACAATATTTAGTAAAAACATATGAGCAGTAAAGCTGTTTGCATGTTCCTTATTGATTTGTGAAAACTTTTCTGGATGGATGAACCAATACTCAAGAGTCAAATTGTCAAAAACTACATCACTTGTAATGAACCTGAAACACAACAACAGCTGAGTTATGTTGGTAAAAATAAGAGAACTCCATCATCACACAATAACAGCCTGTTTATTTCACAGATATTGATGATCACCAGATTGTTAAACAACTTGAAACAATTCAAAAAGAATCTAATGTTCACTAAGTACTAAATATGTAATACCGCTGAAAACAAACTACAGATATTTCAGTGCATGGGAGATGCTGACTGTAACATCTTTTTCTTCAGACAATGAAAAGGAAAAGAAATCTCTCTAACAAGTGCATTTAAACTGCAAAGAGTTTGTTATGCTGGCTTAGACAACTTCTCAAGAACTCTCAGGCTAAGGTTAAGTGCTCTAGCATCCCACTGAACGGGAGCACGATCCGGGAAACACGGCAGGACTGTTACTGCTTGGAGAAGAACTCCTTGCTCTTCTGCACATCTGGAACAATAGTGTCACTTCCAGGTTTCCATCCAGCAGGACAAACTACGGAGAACAGACAGACACCTTATTATAAACCTCTGTGGAGACTGAAAATGAATATTTTGGCATCGCCTTCTGTGAACATTTCTTGGTCTGTTCTGCTCACCAAGGCTGCATTCATTTCATAACAAAATGCAATAATATTGTGAAATATTATTACTATTTAAAATTACAAATTTCTATTTGAATAGATTGTAAAATGTAATTTATTCCTGTGATGTAATGCTGAATTTACAGCAAGATTACTCCAGTCTTCAGTGTCACATGATCCTTCAGAAATCATTCTAATAAGCTGATTTGCTGCTCAAGAAACATTATTATCATCAGTGTTGAAAACAGTTGTGCTGCCTCATATCTTTGTGTAAAATATAATACATACTATATATAAAAATTAAAAAAGGAATAATGAATAGAATAGAAGTTGTAACATAATTATTCATTATATATAATTGGGGATTTCTTTACTGTCACTTTCAATTTCATGCATCCTTGCTGAATGAAAATATAACAAAAAACTAAAAATGTTTATGACCCCAAACTGAAAGATGAGCCAGTTGTTTTCCATTGTAAATCAAACAGGATGTCACCAGAAACAGCTGTAATGTGAGTACTGATTAGTTACTCAACACCTCTGCATATGGACAGTCACTCTCTCATTACACATCCTGTGATCACTTGTGATCAGATTTCAAAGTTACACACATCACTTCAGTCAGGATAAAGCAAAGAGTCACCATAGTGATGCTCTCAAATACACCTGAATTTAATCACACTTCAAACACTTTGTCTCGAGTAGAAACCAAGCAGATACAAGATAGTACAAGTCTGGGCTTAAAACCCTCAATTTGGAGGTACAGTATAACTATGCAAGCAAACAGCTCTTCGTTGGCATCAGGACGCATCTGTGTTTACACTACAAATACAATGTGGGTACATGTTTTTGACCTCCTCTAAATGTGGTTTGAGTGATCGGATCCCAAAACATTTTAGAGCATGTTTCCACATGCGGTCCACTCAAGATAAACAGGACATTCAGAAAGAGCCCCGTCTCACTCACCTTCTCCATATTTGTCGGTGTGCTGGAAGGCCTGCACCAGTCTCAGCGTCTCGTCTACCGAGCGGCCCACCGGCAGGTCATTGATGGTGATCTGCCTCAAGATGCCTTTATCATCAATCACAAACAGACCTCTGTGGGAGCAGGACAAGAGACAGAAAACTCTCTGTTATTAAAGCAACTTGCTCAGTTTACAATAAAATCTGTAGAAGTGCTCTTAAATTAGTTTTCAACATTAAAGGAATGTTTTATCTGCAAATCAAGTTCAGTGAATTCATTGAATAATATTGATTATTACAAAAAGGTCAACAGGTTCCTTAATGAAAGTAAATGAATAATTTAAGGTATCCCCACTTTACTTCAAAAAGGATGACAATTGCATTTAGACAAATTCACAACTCATATACATAGTGTATATATTATTTATATTTTTTTTTATTTCGCAAAAACCTATAGGGTTGGTGTCAATAAGATTTTTTCATAAAAATGTATATTTTAATCAGCAAGTATGTATTAAACTGATCAAAAGTGACAGTGAAGACACTTATAATGTTAGAAAAGATTTCTATTTCATAAAATGCTGGTTTTTGAAATTTCTATTCATCAAAAAAAAAAAAAAACTCCAAAAATATGTATCATGCTTTCCACTAAAATATAAGCAGCACAACTGTTTTCAACACTGATAATTATGTAAAAAAGTATTATTAAGTTAAATTACATTTCCAAATTAAATAATAATTTCTGAAGGATCCTGTGACAGAAGATTGGAGTAATGATGCTGAAAATTCTGCTTTGCATCACAGGAATAAATGACATTTTTACATTTATTTAAATATAAAATAGTTCATTTTAACTTCTGGAATATTTTAAAATAATCGCTGTACTGTAGTACTTTTACTGTTTAAATAAAAGCACCCAAACTTCTAAATAGCCGTGTATAATATTATATAATATCTGTGTCAAATGCTGAAGTTTGAACCCGGAACATCAATTCATAATCATAGAGTGAACATTTGATATAGAATTCCAAGGTGCAATAAAATCGACTTAAAGTTAATTTTCTTCTCATAGTCCCTGTACCCTGCCCACGCTGCAGTACACCTGGATGTTATCGAGCACCCTTGATCATTAACTCCTGCTGCAATCATGCACTGCAAGCAAGAGGGGGTAAGTAGTTACAGTTTAACTGAATCAGTGCAAGCATGAGCACATCCTCACGGACCTGTAGGCGAGGCCTTCATCCTCTTTCAGGACGCCGTAATCGCGGGAGATGGACTGAGTCAGGTCAGCCACCAGCGGGATGTTCATGGAGCCGAGGCCACCCTGCTTCCTGGGTGTGTTGATCCTATCAGGAACAAGCCAACAGTCATGTTTTTATAATATATATTATATTATTATTATTATATTACTATCATTATTTTATTTGAGAAAAGTCTGTTTTTTTAAACCTAAACATTTACTATTAGTAGTAGTAGCACTAAGTGTAAATAATAATGCTCTCTAAATAAAAGGTCAATGTGATTTCAAGTGACAGTTTCTAGTACTAACAAAGCGCTACACCCTTCCTTTATCTGTGCCTCTCTAACACTTTATAGTAGCTCTTATCAAAGCCAGGCTGGTTAGGAGAACATAGAAGATAACCACGAACTGGGTGAAGCCACAGAAAGCCTGCTAAGAATCACGTTCACAAGCCAGAGAAAACCAACAGTGACATCTAACATAGGACCACTGGCAATATTGATCTAGAATAAATTACTTTTTATAATGAAGGGACTAGATATTTTACAACGTTTTAATGATATCAACTATAGATTTTTCTCTAAAGTAGCCAGTGTAGTCCTTTAGATGTGGATAACGTAGGAATAAAAGCAGGATCCTCACCATGCCAGATGGCTGAAATGAGAGTCGGTGGAGGCAGCGATGACCTCGCAGCCGATTTTACGAAACTCAGCGGCCCGTTCGCTGAACGCGATGATCTCGGTAGGACACACAAAGGTGAAATCAAGTGGATAGAAAAACAACACCACATACTTCCCTAAAGGAGAAATGGAGGCAAAATAAAGATGAAGTGAAAACAGGTTACACCTGTAACCCAGTCAGTGGGTTTGATGTCTAGTATCATGATGCAATGGAAACCAAAAGTCGGTTAGAATGGCATTTCAAATACTCTCGTTCTAATCTACAAAACACAGTGTGTGGAGCGTCTGATGCTCACCTCTGTATTCAGAGAGCTGAACGTCTTTAAACTGTCCGTCTACCACAGCTGTGGCCTTGAACTGAGGAGCAGGCTGACCGATCTTAGCGTTTCCAGAAGACATCTTGAAGCTTGCTTGGCACTGTTAACCAAAAAATCCAAGAAGCACATCAAGAATATTATTATTAGAATTTACTCACACTTTCATTGTTCCAAACCTGTGGGAATTCCTTTCTTCCGATGAACATAAAAAGATATTTTGAAAAATGTCTGTAACCAAACAGTTGCTGGACTATAGTATGGGGGAAAAATGCTATGAAAGTCAATGAGAACCAAAATTGTTCGGTTTCCAACATTCTTCAAAATATCTTCAGTGGAAGAAAGAAATCCACACAGGTTTAGGACAACTTAAGTGTGATTAAATGATGACTGAAATTTTCATTTTTGGGTGACTTAAACTCATCTAAGTCATTTACCAAATTATATTTACCTCAAAATATTAGTTCTGAAATGAGAATAGGAAAGAGAGCTTCTAATGTAACAAAAAAAAAAAATCTGCAAGATAAGTAAGTTTCGTGTTTGAACCAGAGTCTCAGTTTATAATGTATGCAACAAACACACACACAGCAGGTCACATGATGGTCAGTTGTTCTGAACAATGGGCTTCTGATTCAAGAAGTGGTTTAGTCTAAATGTGGCCTTTTACTCAAGTCTTTATCTCAGTTCAGCTACAGACCAAATGCACGAGCAATTTAGTCATTTTTTCTCTTAAAAGAGGGACTTGAGCGTGTTTTATAAGTGCACTTGGCTCAGAGGTCGATTCCGTGCGGCCCTCCACGCTCTGATAGCGCCTGCCAGCTCAGTATCTCTGCTTAAAGCTGATAGTATCCACCCCTAGAAAATACAAGAATGGTCAACGACCCTCGAGACTTTGCCCTGAAACATGCAGGAAAAAGGTGGAAATGGGCTGGAGAAGGCCGAGACAAGTGTGCGCTAACTTAAGGCTCTGCTAAGACCCATGCTGACTTGTAATATACAGTGTCTGGAAACATGCAAAAGACGAAATGCATATTAAAACGACATTAAAACGTTTAATATTTTCAGAAAGTCGTTTAGCTGCTTAGCCACGACAGCTAAGCACGATCAGTCGAGAGATACTGCATAAAAGTAGCACTGCGTGAATCATAACAGTTGAAATGACTAATACTAACAGTCTGACACAATAAATACATTTCAATGCGTTAAGAGATGTCAAACAGTTGATAAAAAACGATGCAATCCGCAGGAGAACAACGCCGGTGTTTTCCACGCGCTCTTTTGTTCAGTATTAATCAGCAAAACTATGCATTAAGCATTTGTGCATTTAAATAACCATTGGGATTTTAATCAAAAGAGTAATATGTTGACTTAAAAACGCACCTGTTCTGTGATGTGGAAGCGAAATTTCACTTTCCTTTGACGCACGAGCAGAGCACAGGAAGTTCCAGCCGCGCGACCTGCTGCAAAACTCAACGTGAAGAGGGAGGATCCACGTGCTTCAGTGCACCGCCTCACTTCATGCATTTCGTTTACAATTTCAAGCCATATTTTGCGTTTTAGTTTAATGACAGATTCCAGTTTGGATACGATTTCAGAAACATTTCAGAAAACTGTGCATTTAGATGCACGATGTCTTGTATTTTTGATTTTGACTGATTAACATACATGTCAGAAAATTTAAAATAAATTTAAAAGAAATTCATTATTTTAGACAAATTTTACATCCACAACACGAGAACAAACTGCACAAAAAGCATATGCATAGTGTTTTGCAATGCCAACCTCAAGTTTATACTTAATGACAACTCATCACTCTTAACCTCTATTTATAAATAATTTACTGCTCACCTCCCTATTCGTGTTTTACATTTCTGCACTTCACGTGAAGGCAAATAAACACTGAATTACAAGAAAAAATCGGGAAAATAACCAAACGTCCCATGAACTCCATTTCCCACAATCCACCGCGATGGAGCGTTGTGGAGGCACACGTTTAAACTCGTTCGCTGCGTGGTTTTAGATATGAGCTGTGTTTTTAAATATGTTTCAGTGCGTCTTATTTTTCTATGCAGTAATAAATACCCGTTGTCCTTCCAGTATTGTAGGTCAAAGGTCACGCTGCTCTGTCACACTCGCGCCAATTCTGTATTTCCGGTTGAGGCGCGCTGCAAACACACAGGTTCGTGCGAGTTTGTTTATGCAGGAACTTTTACACACTTTAATGGTTAAACATTCTTCTATGATGCTTTTGAATGCCCTGTTAGTTAATAAGAGTGAATAAACCTCACGTTTTCTCCACTCATTGTGGATTATTCTCGTATTATTGATTGATTTCAGTATCAGATGCGGGAGAAAATAAGTTATGGGTTATTAAATTCTGTATTTTATACAGGGAATAATAATACATGTGATTTACTGGATATGTTTTCATGTTTAGAAACATGCTCTGGTCGAATACTATTCAATATAACTTGATTATTTGCACAATAGCAAGATAGTTCTTATTACCAATGTGGAAAAAAATTGTGCTGCTTAATATTTTTGTGAAAATGAATATAAAGCTAAATTTATATTTTCAAAGTCTTTTATTTTATTTATTATTGTTTGTAATGCTATTAATGATATTTATTTAATAATTTTTGTGATATGCATTTTTGTAATGCTTAAATTAATCTTAAAATTCAGACCTATGTTTACTTTAATTGTAATATATTTTGTTAAAAAGTAGTCATTTTTTTATCCAAATGATCAGACATGGACCTGAGCGATTTTGAGGCGGATAACTCCGTGAGCTGCCGCTTGTCCTCGTCCATCCCGGACGAGTGTAAGACCGAGGACTGCTGCCTGGGCATCGATGAGGCGGGCAGGGGTCCTGTACTGGGTGAGTGTCGTCCTCATCGGACAAGACCATTTTTGTGATTGAAACTGGAGTATAATATTACTGGCATGCTGTATTTCAGGACCCATGGTGTATGGGATATGCTTCTGCCCTGTATCCAGAAAGGAAGACCTGAAGAATCTGAAAGTGGCAGGTTGGTAACAGAGCAGACCTTGACAGGAGTTCAGATTCTGTGGATATCTGCAGTATTTTTGTCGCATGTTTAGACTCAAAGACGCTGACGGAGGCAGAGAGAGAGAACCTGTTTCTGAAGATCGATGAGGCCAAAGACTTTGTAGGCTGGGCTCTTCAGATCCTCTCGCCAAACACCATTTCCACCAGCATGCTGCAGAGGTACACGCACACATGCATGCAGGCCAAGGCTGGTGATTAGAGTCAAAAGAATCTTTTAAACCTGTTGTGCTTATATTTTCAGAGCAAAATACAATCTGAATGCGCTGTCACATGATGCAGCGATTGGCCTGGTGCAGCACGCCCTGGACTGTGGGGTGCAGCTCAAAGAGGTACAAACCAACACCTGTATGATACACAGCAGATCTGGTGATGAAGCCGTTATGACGTGTCTTTTTTTTTTTTTTTTATAATAATAATATGTTTTTTATAATTGATTTTATATATATATAATATAGGAATATATAATTTTTATAATGACGTGTATTTCATACCTCTCAGGTGTTTGTGGATACAGTAGGTCCTGCAGAGAAGTATCAGGACAAGCTCTCCCAGCGGTTCCCGGGGGTGGAGGTCACCGTCCGTCCCAAAGCTGACTCGCTCTTCCCCATCGTCAGCGCTGCCAGTATCTGTGCCAAGGTAATGGTTCCTTCAGAGGTGGATGCTGTAAGGGGAATATCAGTTATTAGAGGAAAAATATCTGCTAACTCTATAAGAAGGATATATGCATATGATTTTATTTTGTTATATTTTTGACTAATGTGTTCTCTTTGTAGGTGGCTAGAGACCATGCTGTCAAATCCTGGAAATTTGCAGAAGATTTGGGTGAAGTGGACACAGATTATGGCTCTGGGTATCCTAATGGTCAGTTTAGAGTCCATTTCCATAAAAGTGTTTTTATATTTTTTTTTTTTAACAATTAAAGGTAGATAATCATATTTAGATATTTTTTAAATGAGCACTAGTGTCAATTACTGCTGTTTTACTGGCACATATATACTACTGTTCAAAAGTTTGGGGTCATTAAGGTTTTTAAAATTATTACTTTTTAATACTTTTAGTCAGCAGGAACACATTCAATTGATCAAAAATGATAGTAAATACATTTATAATGTGATAAAATATATATATATATATATATATATATATATATATATATATATTCCAAATAAATGCTTTCTATTCAACGAAGGATTTAAAAAACAGATTCCACAAAAATACGAAGCAGCACAACTTTTTTTTCAACGTTGATAGTCAGAAATGTTTCTTAAGCTTAAAATTAGCATATTAGAATGATTTTTGAAGTTCTCGTGGCACTGAAGACTGGAGTAATGATGCTGAAAATTCAGCTTTGCTTCACAGGAATAAATGACATTTTACAGTATATTCATAGAAAACAGTTTTTAAAAAAAATTCAGCCTTGGTGAGCAGAAAAGACTTCTTTCAAAAACTTTTTAAAAATGTACAGACCCCAAGAGTTCAGTACTAGGCTCAAACTAAAATATTATGATTTATTCTGTGTGTGTTAAGATCCCAAAACTAAGAGCTGGCTGCTGAAGCATCTGGACCCAGTGTTTGGTTATCCTCAGTTTGTGAGGTTCAGCTGGAGCACAGCGCAGACGCTCATGGACAGTAAAGCTGTTGCTGTTCACTGGTGAGTCTGACAGCAGAGGGCACTGCCTTTTCATATTCAGAAAACACTCAGACTGGCTGCAGTTTCATTTTCTTTAGTGCTTACACATAACATGTTAAATACACAAATATCTTTTCTGTCCGAACATGTTAGTACTTGTGTATTTTTGCTTGGAATTCAATATTAAATGTGTTTGTTTGTGTGTAGGGACGACGATGAGGAAGATGGGGAAAAAGCCGCTGCTCGTCAGAATAACACCTCAATGCTGTCGTATTTCAGCCGCGGCAAACCGTCAGAGCTCTCACACACACGAGACACACACCGCTTTTTCACTGATCGCAAACTCCAGAGCATCAACACACTCTGAACACAAGCACTGACAGAATGACAGAAGCACTCAACATATCACAAAACACACATCAACTGGAAATGTCCAGCATAATATCGCAAATAATGAACTGTACATGAACCACAATGTATTATATGCTCATTTGTGTTTTTTTTATTGCGTGCATTATTCGTTTCTGGATGTAAAATCAATAAAATGTTTTCATTTTCATATCTTTTTGAATGTGTCTTGGATTTTTAAACTAGTCATCCTATATGTCTGTCTTACTAGCAACCACTCAGAACATGTTTACGATGCTTTTGGGAAAGATTAATTGACGTGTGTTAGGTGTTTTTTAATTTTTTATATAAACCTTCAGGCTTTTGTGCTCTGCTCAGATGTTTATATCACTCCGCGACAGCAGGTGGCGCAACTGTTTCACAGCAATAAACCAAAGCAGGAAGAAGCACAGCGACAGTTTCCGCTTGAACTCAACAGTGTGGTGAGTTTGTTTGAAGCGATTCATTCAGTTTTATTAATGTTTAGTAAATTATTTGTACGTTTATAATTTAGAAAGCAGTCTGAACTGTCTGTACTAACGTGTGTTTTGTCATTGCGAGTTGTTCACGTGAACTGCTCTCTGTATTCATTCTCTTTTTGTGCCTCTCTCTGTATCTTAGTGTGGTTTTACCTGAGATTATTAATCATGGACATACGACCGAATCACACCATCTATATCAACAATGTTAACGATAAGATCAAGAAAGAAGGTAAAGTCTTTGACACGTTTGCTCTCTTTTTTCCCTCCCTTTGACCATTAAACTGTATAATTGATATGATTGAGAAACTTTTGTGCAGTTTTTTTTTTTCTTGCATCTTATCTAGAGTTGAAGAGATCCCTGTACGCCTTATTCTCCCAGTTCGGCCAGATTCTGGACATTGTTGCACTAAAGACCACAAAGATGAGGGGTCAGGCTTTTGTTATCTTTAAAGAGCTTGCTGCAGCCACCAATGCCCTCAGACAGCTTCAGGGATTCCCTTTCTACAATAAACCCATGGTCAGTGCCACAGCTCACTACAAAACAAAACATTTCAGAAAATAATGAGCGGAATACGGTCTTTTGATTCACTTTAAACTTTAAGTTATAATTAGATCACTCAGGAAGGAGTTTATCCATAATGTAAAAATGCCATAATTTACCTGCATATATTACGTTTCTTTCATCTGTGATTCCCTAAGGGAGTTTATCAGACGTTGTCTTTCATATTATTTATCAGTGTACACTTTACAATGCATTATAAATGAACACATTTCTCAGTTGCTAACCTTAGGATGTACTTGTAGCGAATCCAGTATGCAAAAACAGACTCGGATCTGATCTCTAAGATGAGAGGCACGTATGGAGATAAAGAAAAGAAGAAAGAGAAGAAAAGGAAAGCTCTGGAACAGGCCGCCAATGTCAACAAGAAACCAGAGGTGAGTTGAAATGCATGTTTGCTGAGGCATTGTGATTAGAAAATTATATTGATGACCTAGTTGTGGTGAAATGTACATTTAAGGAAAACCAGATAAACTGAGTAATTTCTTTTTTTTTTCTGCAGGGAGTTAACACACAACCTCCTCCGCCTGCCACAGTCCAGGTACATCACACAATTTACATGCTTATTTTGTGATTAGATTTTTTTTGTATTTTTTTAAAAATACATTGTTTTGTTTATGTACCTAATAATAAATGATTTTATATTGTTTTAGGTCCCTGACAACCCACCAAATTATATTCTGTTCCTGAATAATCTCCCAGAAGAAACCAACGAGATGATGCTCTCCATGTTATTCAACCAGTAAGTTTTCAATACAGTAAACATTCGAAAAAAGTTAATGTTTTGGTAATAAATGCAAAATTATTATCTGTAACCTTTTTTTATGTAATGTTCTAGTGATGTTGTTTTGTTTTTAATGTGGAGGGCGTTTCACTTTTATTAAACACTTTAAATGTACTCTGTTTCCCATTTTGATTAAAAATACACAAGTATTGATAGATTTATATATCACCCAGCTTTTTCAGCAAGATTGTCTTGTTCCATCTCTTCAGGTTTCCAGGGTTTAAAGAAGTGCGCCTGGTCCCTGGAAAGCATGATATTGCATTTGTGGAGTTTGAGAGCGAGGCTCAAGCTGGAGTTGCGAAAGATGCGCTGCAGGGATTCAGAATCACAGCCACCTGCGCCATGAAAATCACATATGCTAAAAAGTGACCTGGCTCACACTTACTGGACTGTAACTGAGGCTTTGATCAGTGGATCCTCACTTCTGATTTGTGCTTGTCTTGACATTCAAGCTTTTTTTTTTTTTTTTTTTTATGGGAATTATTTGGTCACTGAGGACTTCATGATATTCCAGGACAGGTCTTTATTTTGTACTTTGGGCTAATAAAATTAACATCTAAAATAAATGTACCATATTTTTGAAATTTTAGTTTTCTGATTGAGTTTAAAAGGACAGTTCCCAAAAATAATATGCAGCAGCATGATGCAGCATTGACAGAAACACTGGTTAAAGGGCATACACCATTCTGCATTTTCATCAAGTCTGTATCCAATCTGTTTTGATATTTTAATTGCAAGAATGTGCATTTTATTGTAGGCAAAGTATCACAAAGCAGCAGAATGTCCACAGCAGATTAAATCGGTCATGTTTATATGACGGACCAGAGACTGGAGATCGGACTAACGAGGCCACAGACATTTTCAGACATGCTGCTTTTAAAATGTCAGGATCAGAGGTTTGCATAATTGACAGATACTATCAAATTAGTCCCAGCACATAATAACCCTCCACTAAGCGTCATTGCAATACATAAATATAGCTCCATTAAAAGCGTTCTGATAAGTGGGTTGAATGGACAGAAAAAATGTTTTGCTACAGGGATTTTTCAACAGGTAAATTTAACTGGGAAGCTTTTTAGCAATGGAGTCTATGTGAGTGTCCCATGCCAGGTCCTGAGAGATGATGGTGCCCAGGAACCTGAATGATTCTGTTGTTACAGTGCTGTTCATGATGGGGAGTGGGGGGTGTGCTGGGGTGCTTCTCCTGAAGTCCGCATTCATCTCCTCTGTTTTGAGCGTGTTCAGTTCTAGGTTATTGTGAGTGCACCAAACAGCCAGCTCCTTGACTTCCTGTCTGTAAGCAGAATCGTCTCTTGTGGATGAGGCAGATGATGCCAGTGTCATCTGCAATTTCAGGAGCTTTATAGAGGGTCTTTTGCAGTGCATTATTAGTTTGTATACAGGGAGAAGAGCAGTGAGGAGAGTACACATCCCTGAGGGGCACCAGTGCTGATCATGATGATCCTGGATGTGAGTTTACCCAGCCTGCTGCCTGTCTGTCAGGAAGCTGGTGATCCACTGACAGATGGAGGTGGACATGGAGAGCTGGGTTAGTTTGTCTGAGAGAAGGTCAGAACTGAAGGCCGAACTGAAGTCCACAAATAATATCCTTGCATAATTCCCAGGTCTGCCGAGGTGTTGCAGGATGTAATGCAATCCCATGTTAACTGCCTCATCCAAATGAGTAAATTTGAGGATACAATTTGTAAGTAATCTACCCAGCACTGCTTGCAAACAACCACAGATCAAAGCCACTAGAAGGCAAGCCTGCAACCATTAGCCAAAAAAAAACATAACAGCAAATGCTAACAGAAAGGAGACCAGAGGGCGTTTTTCTTATGTGGATGTCAGTGGAGGAGAGGCTTCACTACACTGAATTAACAGCTTTTTAGAGGAAACTGTTCATCGTTTAATGAATCGGCAGCCTATAAACTAATCTTCAACATGTTTTGCACTGAGCAATGCTTTTAAATTGAACTATTTTTAGAGTTTACATCGAAAAAGTTCGTTTTAGAAGAGAAGTCACTGACTTTTTGTGACAGCTGGGATTCAGCTTACGGCACTTCCCATTCACTCCTATGGTATCCGTAAACGGTGACTGAGTGTTGCACAACTCTGATTGAAATTCAGTGACATTAAAGCTGTAATGTCATAAGCTATTAAGGAGCACGTGATCCAAGTTGACTGTTACGCTTCCAAACTCTGCCACAGATGCCCTAGCAACCAAACAAAGCACCCTAACAACCATACAGCAATGACCCAAAAGGTTTAAAATGGTTTAACTTTGAACAACTTTCCCGTTGTGGTCTCACAGCAAGTCTTTTTATAAAGACAGTGATCTAATGGGGAAAAGGCAATGAGAAGATATCAGCGACCGTCATCCCTGATTTACTCTCTAAATGAGCAGATCACTGATCTCTTGTCATCATGACAGCCCAGTCATCTCTTTCTACACCGCTCTGACATCATTTAGCCTCACACAATCTGTGAAGTAGCTCAAGCGTGCTGGACATTCAGACAGTGTGTTTGGGACGGTCTTGGGAGGCGTCTACTCTACCGCTGCTGCTGTCAGACGAGTTCACCGGGTCTCTCATGCACTTTAATGGAGGTACGCAGCTGTTAAAAGCCTCACTCCTTCTTCATTTACTGTTATAATGAGCTTCACTCATTATGACGAGAAATTTCTAATTCTGTCCTGCTGCGTTGCTTATCTGCACCGTCTCTACAAGATCACTGTTTGATATTCAGCTGCTTGTGGATTCAGAGCTGCCTTTACGACTCACTTTTCCCAGGACGGTGTGTGTGTGTGTGTGTGATTTAGAGAAAGGGAGGGGTGTTTTGTCCATGCAGCAATCTAGAGCTGTAAATTTAGAGGATGTTCAGGAATGATTCACTCAGGGAGTGAAGTATTGTGTGTGTGGAGGACAGCATGATACTCTGTCTACATGTGAATAAATCTTTAACACGACACCTGTTTCACTTTCTCCTTCGTTTCTCCTTTCTCCATTTTTAGCATTCAGCAAACAGAATCACATCTTGTGAATCCCATGAATGAGAACTAATGAGAACTATCTTCCACTGCAGTAATGAGATTTTAATGGGAAAATTTGTTTTATGTTATGAAAACAGTGTGACACACGATAATCTGAAAAAGGTTATGTTCCTAGAGTAGTCTTCAGTATCTAAACAAAATAACATGTGAAATGTAATGAAATATTCGTCTGTTATCCTTTATATTATTGGGTGAAATATGGACCAGGACATGTTTTTGATGGATTTCGAGATTTATTTGCCCAATAAAATTACCTGAAAGAATGCCTACGCAGTCTCGGCCTTGTGTCAACGGTTGACCCTTTATCACACTGTCAGTAAGACTGTTTATATCTGAGGCTGAACTAGATTGTTTCTCTCAAGGTTTTGCTGGTACCTGAAAACAGATCGATGTCAAAGAATCACATGAGTACAGAAATATGAACAAAACTGAATGAATGAATCTCATGAATCTCATGTTCACTTATCAGTGAACCAAACAAGAGAGCAATTACAAGTGCTAAATATTGCACTATGAGGGGCAAAATAATGTTTTTCCCGCCCTTTTCATGTTTAACTCTGGATTATTAATACAAACAGCCACATGAGAACATTAATTTGCTATTGTAAGGAACTTTTTGTTACTTTGCCTCACCTCAAAACAACCCCTTTCCTGTGATAAAATAGTTTTTAAAAATAAAACTGTGGTGGTATACAGCGATTAAAATAAAAAGAATAAACGACCGTTTACAGTTGCCTAGCAACGTAGTGATTTGGCGGGTTCATTGACATTTTTCTATTCCGTGGTTCGTCCGGTTGTTGTTTTCATCAACTGTTGTCAAAGCTATCCATTTCATAACCCTGGACCAGATGCATAAACTGCTTAGACAAGTCTTTTAAAAATTAGTCATCTATTTTGTTTTCTTCGTGACTGGTCATAACGTTTTAGTCAGATACAAAAAGGTAGAATGACCCAATTTGAATCACAAAAGTAAGACTGACAACCTCTTGGCTAACTGCTAGCTGGTCAAACTAGCTCTAAAGACAGCATAGTGGCTATTATCTGAGTACTGGGGGATTTATTAGCATGTGTTTATAAAAATGCGTTGAACTGGCGGACAGTAGTGTCGCTAGAGGGCATTATTCATTCACCAGAAGAGAGAACAGCACGATCACATCCAGCAGAAACTACAGCAGACACATCTGAAGATGCGCTCGTCCTCACGCGGAGAGCAAAAGAGAAAAACAAGAGGAGAAATTCTGCGAAGGTAGGATATTCATTTTTATTCCTGAAGAGAAAATGCAGTTGTTCAGTGTATTTTTTTTTCTACAAATTTGCGCTTATTTTTGTAAAAGATAAGATTGAGTGTGTAAGGGCGTATAGACTACAGCTAACAGCCTTTAGAAAGTTCGTAAGCATTTAAATCTGAGACAGATGTTGGGTTCGTTTACATGCAAATTAATACCAGTAAACAACGGACATAAATTCGTTTTAGAAGAGCAGAAATCATGAGGAGTTCAGATGCAAAAGCATCTAAGTGTATGTAAAATTTTCTTCTAAAACTGTCATTTTTCTCAGGCTTCTCTGTTTATGATCGGTTATTTTACTTTAATGGCAAAGAAAAGAACCTATTCATTGCTATTGGAGTGAAACGACTCAATCTACACACAGGAGCCTGATCAAAATGCTAATTTTAGAAGAAACTTTAAAGGGCACTTCGAGGCTTTTGCATCTGAACTCTTCACATGTTAATAGACTGAAATGCGTGCTTTACCTGATCATTGTGCATGCTTTATTGTAAATAATGTATTATAAATACTTTTTTACTTTGTCTTGCCGTGCATTTTTTTCCTTTACTGTTCAATTTCAGTGTAATCTAATCTAACTAAAAGGCCATCCCTACATTTTTTTCTTTATTCTTATCATCCCCTTTTTTATAACTAGAATTTACATTTATGTTATAGAAGCTCAGTGCAAGTCCAATTGCCCTTTAGGTCATGTGGGAAAAAACTTTTTTATCATTTAATAGCCTGAACATATTTGTTATAGCAGCCTCATACTGTTTCAACCACCCGACAACAATCAAAAGAAAGTGAAGAGGAGGCTGAAAACACCCCTCACTCTTAAAAATAAAGGTTCTTCATTGGCATTGATGGAATCTTTCAAGTGCAAAAAAAAAAAGGTTCTTTAAAATGAAATAAAGTTCTTCAGATTATTAAAAAAATTCTTCAATCTAATATATATATATATATATATATATATATATATATATATATATTTATTTAAAGAACTGCTGACTGAAATATTCTTTGGAAATAAAGTGGTTCTTTTCTATTGCATTGTTGCAAAAACATCTTTTTTTGTAAGCTTTGTTTAAGAGTATACAGAAAAAAAGGGTAAGTTTTAAGTAAACATGCACAAAATTTGAGCATTATCGTAAATCCATCTCTAATGTGGCCATCTGTGAGCTTTTTGCTCTCCAAACTCTAGCCGTTTTGTCACACATCTTTCAGTAAGCTGTGTTGTGAATGTTTTCACCCATTAAAAGCACAGTTTACTCCAAAGTGAATGTTTTGTTGTCATTTATGTCAACCCAATCCCATATAATTTTCTTTCTCCCATTAGGCACCAAAATGAGATGTTAGCCAGAATGTCTGAGCTTTTGTTGTCTATAAGAGTGCAAAGTGTTTTAAACTGCCAAACTTCACTGAAATATTTCCATCAAAGAACCCATTCTGGGTTTCCTCAAAAAAAACTTTCAGTAAAAGAAACATTTTTTTCTTCGGCTAAAGAGTATTTTAACAATCTAAAGTACCTTTTTCCACAAAAAAGTGGAAAAGTGAAAAGATTCCATTAAGGTTCTTAACGGAATCATCACCAATAAAGAATGTTTATATTTAAGAGTGTAACAATAACACCAGTCCAACAATGAATGTCCATTAAAAGCTTGTTAAGGAAACTTATTTTCTTAATTTTGGCAGCCAGCAACAAATTATGTGTTCAGACAAGAATATGAAAGATCCCGGTGCTCTGACAGACCAGTAAAAAGAGACGATGGGAGAAGACAACAGGAGCACCTCCACCGGGACATGGACTCTCATCCACCCATCGGGGAGCCCACATGACCTCATGGCCAATTACGACATCCCCCTGGATTACGAGGTTCCGGTGGACGAGATCCCAGACACGACCCAGGGACGAGCGTTCTTCGTGGCTACAATCGTTATTGCGGTGGTGCTGTTCTGCATCATGCTGGTCTGCGGCGTTGGGAATTGCCTCTTTATAGCCTCATTGGCACGCTACAAAAAACTAAGGAATCTTACCAATTTACTCATCGCCAACTTGGCAATATCAGACTTCCTGGTGGCCACAGTGTGCTGTCCCTTTCTGGTGGATTATTACGTGATCAAGCGGCTGTCATGGGATCACGGGATTGTGCTTTGCGTCTCCATTAACTACCTTAGGACTGTCTCTCTCTACGTGTCCACCAATGCCCTGCTAGCCATCGCGGTGGACAGGTGAGTGTTTGCTTCTCTGAGCTCATGCAGCATACTGTTAAATGTTGTATGGTCGGGATGTGTCTATTAATAATCAAGGTAAATTGGTTTTGATCACAAGGAAACAAGCTCCATTTGTTGCAGCTGCATAAGAAGGCCAAAATACACAGAAAAAGCATCATTACACATTTAAAGCAACAAAATGAAGAACTAATGAAGTGCATTAAGTTTTAAAAGGTTCCTGTCTTTATGAGACAGGAGTGTCACTTTCTATGAATAGGGCACAAATAGGGTTTGAAAACTTAGTCTTGTTTTAATTTTGAAAGAAATTCAATTCAGCTTGAAATTGACAGTAAAATGAAATCCCTATAAATCAAAGAATTATGAAAAAAATGTCTCAGTTTCCACAAAACTAATTAGCAGCACAACTGTTTTCAACACTGATAATAATCAGCAATGTTTCTTCAGCAGCAAATCAGCATATTAGAGTGATTTCTGAAGGAAACATTAGAAAATCTAACCTCAAACTTCTGAATGATAGTGTGCATAGTATAAATATTATTTCATTTTACTATAATGTAATTATTTTTTGCCTAAATTATGCTGTCATACAGCTATCACGTTATTTAGTTTTTAACTTACGTGTCCCATAGATTACTTTAAAAGTACCCTTAACTTTTGTAACAGGGTTGTCTAGTTGAGTTAATTTTATGTTGGAGTGGCTTTGCTCTGTAAGTTTGTACCGTATTCATGGAAAGTGTGACATGAAAAGAGAAAGTGCTCAGGTTGTGCATTTTTTAAAACCCCAAATCACTTATGCATAAAATTATATTTACGACTTCTAATCTAACAAGTAGGAACTTCTCAGAAGCACACGAAGGCAGGATTAGAGACTTCATTTCAGATTTAGGAGACACTAAAAATTGGATTAAGTGTTTTTTGAGGTGCCTGCATGTGAGGAATTGCACGGCGCTTGCATCACGTTTGGCCAATCCCTGAGGCTAAGCTAGCTAATTAGCATGTCAATATTTGAATGGCCAGGGAGAACATGCTGTATTTAGCCTTCAGCAACAGCCTTAGATATCAGCTGACGGGGCATGGCATAAAATTAGCACCTGGCACAGTACATCCAGTAGTCTGAGCACCTCTAAAGATCTTAAAGTGAACCCATTAGTCAGTCCTTGCTGCAGTTTGGTTCTTCTTAATCGATTCTAAAGCAATACCTAATGAACTGCTTACTTGCTTTCTACTATCACAACTACATTCGAAGACAGCATGCCTTGAAAGTTTAATTTATTGCTACAGATTTTCATATTAGCATATAACTAAGATAACAAATTATACTCTGATAAGCATAAAAACACACTGTATGCAAATATTAGCTAAAATAGTACTAAAATAGACTGAAGTATTTTAATATTTTTCATAATATTTGTATTTATGGATAAAAAAAAAATTGTACTGAGCTCACTGCAATGCATTATGGGATTATGTTCTCTATATAATGCAGCATTTGTCCAAAAGAACTGTGGACTTCTACACTCTTAAAAATAAAGGTTCTTTATTGCCATTAATGGTTCTATGAAGAACCTTTAACTTCAGTGGAAACTTTCCAGTGCACAAAAACTTCTTCTATGGCATCGCTGCAAAACCTCCCTTTAGAAACCGTTACTTTTAAGAGTAAATGATGCCTTAAAATGCTCCCTACTTAAGCAGCTGACTAGGTTTTGGAATAGAGCCACTCTTATCTTACAATGCCATTCATGAAATCGTCCAACCTATTACTCCTGGCATGCTGTTTTCCACGAACCGCCAAGCAGCACATCCGATGCATATTAATAGTAACTTTAATAAAGTAAAAAAACTTCCCATGCATCACAGTAACCGCATGTATTTGGGGCAAAAGTACATTCTGTTCACGCCTGCTGATCTAGAACGTTCCCCATTGAGCCAGTAAAGATTGGAGAGGTTTCTTTGGGAAGAACAGAATTCTTTGGAACTTTAGAACATCGGAATTTCAAGTAACATGTTGTTATATTATTAAATTAAATTCATATTTACCAGTAATAAACTTAGAATTATTACCATCAGTGAGACAGATTTCAGCCCATGAGAGAGAACAGGAAGAGCCCTGGGCAAAAATGTGCTGTTAATAAAAATGGACAGTTTAAATGGGTAGAAATAGTCCTGTACCTTTCATTTAGAGAACAAGTGATGGAGGAGCCTGTTATTCGCCATGAATGTCAAAAGGTTATGAAATATCTCATTAAGAATGGGAAGCAGTGATCAGATCAGACAGAGAGATCAGAGAGTCAGTGTGTGTTAATAGACTGCTGCCAGACCCGTAATCCTGATTCATTTTCTACTTCTGGACTGTTCCGAGGATTGTTTGATGTTTGATAAATACTAATACAAATCTACCACGAACCGCCCACACACCAAGCACCAGATGCATTCCAAATGCTCACAGTTTCCTAAAGCAGATTCAAACCCAGACCCAGTCCAAATGCTACAACTCAGAATTTAAGAATTTGCTACAGGAAGTTTGAATTGGAATTAAAGGAAGTGGAATTTTCAGATGTCTTTATGAGTCATTCATTCATTTATTCGTCATAATATTGTGTTTAAAATATAACACAATATCAACTTCTTATTTACTGTACTGTTGTATGAAATCACATCTAAACTCATGATATTTGGGACAAAATCAGCGGGGGCAGGCCAGTGCGTTAACTGCGTTAAAATATTTCAATTGCGTTATTTTTCATAACTAATTAATTAAGTTAATGCATTAAACTGACAGCCCTTGTGTGTGTGTGTGTGTGTGTGTGTGTGTATATATGAATTCAATTTTATTTTGTTCCACTTACAATGCAAGCAGATGCCATAAGAAATCAAAACACGCAAAAGACTTAAAACATTAAAACCTATAAACAAACTGCATAAAATATAAACACTTGTTTGCTAAGATATGAGTGGATTTCATCTTGCTGCAAGATGAAAGAGTCATACTATAAACAGGTTGAAAAAAAAAAATCAGGATTTTTTCCCACTGCAGTAATGCAAGTAGATTTACCTTGTTTTATTTTTATTTTTATTTTTTTAATCTGATGTGGCAACACGTTTCCCTTTAAAGCCTGCGTGAAGCGGAAGTTGCTACGTATTTCCAAATTAAACAGCGAAACACAACAAATCCCCGACAGTAAACTGCTGCCTCGTTCTTTTTATGATGTACTGACACAAAGTTCAAATGATTTGCAAATGTCGCTTTGTCACATCCAGTGTAGACAGACTTTTGCGGTTGCAGTGCAGTTGTCGTGTCCGGTGTAAACAGTGTAACTCACAGCAATTTAACGATTGGAGGGGCATGGTTAAGGATGTTTTTGCCATAGCCATCAAACTGACATCATCAGAGAAGGAATCCCTCTCCAGAACAGAAGTAAATAATCAGATTTTGATTAAAGATTACCAAGACAAAAAAAATGTATCAGTGGATTAACTCAGATCAATTATTCAATATTTATATTGTAAATTTTGTAAATGTAAATGTAAAATGTAAATGTCATTTATTTTGTGACAATCAACTCAGCTGTTTTTATTTTTTTTTTTACAACAATTATATGTAACGAGCAGTTTTCATCATTTCTATGTTCAACAGGTACATGGCTATTGTTCATCCCCTGAAGCCCCGTATGAAGTATGAGACAGCGTACTGGATTATTTTCGGAGTTTGGATAATCCCAGTCCTCATTGCGGTACCGTCGGCCTACTTCGCTACAGAGCACGAATACCCGCACAGCTCACTGGGCCACGACAAAAAGATCTTCTGCGCCCAAATCTGGTCTGCAGACCAGCAGCTCATGTATCGCTCCTACTTCCTCTTCATCTTCATCGTGGAGTTCCTGGGGCCCGTGGTCACCATGTCAGTCTGTTACGCGCAGATCTCCAGGGAGCTGTGGTTCAAGAATGTCCCAGGATTTCCGACGAAGCAGCTGCGTAAACGGCTACGACAGCGGCGCAGGACGGTGGTGGCACTGATCGCAGTTCTGGCAGCGTACGTGATGTGCTGGGCACCATATTATAGTTTCACGCTGCTGCGTGATTTCTACCCGGCGCTGATCACACGCGGCCGTAACTCGCTGGTCGTTTTCTACATCATCGAGTGCATTGCCATGAGCAACGGGGTCATTAACACTCTGTGTTTTGTGAGCGTTAGGAACAATGTCACAAAGTGCTTTAGAGCCGCCAAAATTGCTAACTGGCGCTCGCTAACGAGGGTGATCGTTGGAAAGATGGCGGAAGATGACATTAGGACCTCATCCTTGAGAGTGACAGAGGATGTGGAATGTACACAAATAAAGTGAAATGATGGAGAAATAAACTAAAAGGTGATACAAGGCTTCAACAATGCCATCATGGGGGTCAAGAAATGTCCATAAATCTGGAAGGAGCCACAGAGACATGAAAACGTTATTTACGGGAACAAATAAATTAAGAAGGACTTGTTTTGGAAGTCAAAACAACATGATAGACCAGTGATATGGTTCGGCCAAGAGTTGTGATATGAAAAATTGATTAGAGACTGGCTTGTGTGAATGCTCCCAGATTAATATATTAAAGGGGTCATATGATGTTGCTAAAAAGAACATTATTTTGTGTATTTGGTGTAATGAAATGTGTTTAGGTGGTTTAAGGTTCAAAAAACATTATTTTCCACATACTGTACATTATTGTTTCTCCTCTATGCCCCGCCTTCTGAAACAGGTCGATTTTTACAAAGCTTATCGGTCTGAAAAGCGAGCTGTGCTGTGATTGGCCAGCTATTCAGCGTGTTGTGACTGGCCGAATATATCAAGCGTGTGACGCAAATGATACACCCCTTAACATATTGTGATGTCCTGTCTGGCCAGAGTGACAAGACAAAAACATAAAACCCCTTATAAACATGATATAAATATGATTTATAGTCGTGTTTTCTTTTGGAAGGCAAAAACAAAGTAGTTTAGCTTTCTCAATGAAACAGCGTCACACACCGCGGCCTTGAGTGAGCAGAGGTGGGGGCGGGCTTGAGAACGGAGCGGCCGGTGGATTCGACGAAGGAGCTTGCGGCAACCATACGTGATGACCCTGGGCTGGAAAGCCGATCGGGCGATCCACAGTGCAAAGCTGATGTATTTCCTCAGCGACCAGCACGGATCAGCTCCAGGCACAACGAAGCGGATATCGTCCTCTTTTGGAAGGCCAAACAAAGTAGTTTCGCTTTCACAATGAAACACACAGCGTCTGTACGACATGGCGGCGGCGGCAACAGCAATACTACAATAAGAATAAAAGGTACGCCTTCTTTCTTTGCGTGAACATCAGGGCGGTGTTATGCAATTCTTCCCCCATATGGACGTAGAGATGTGGGGCGTGTTAGAACGAGCCGTTTCAGGGAGATGTGGACAAGTCTTAACTTTTATAAAGAATATCTCTTTGGATTTGAGACTTTAGTATTTGCAACTTCACAGATCTTCTTTATTCACCAAGAGCTTGTAACACTCCAAAGAGAAAGGAAAAATTGAAATGGCATTATATGACACCTTTAATGTTAAATCCACTACAGGATTAATTTCCCAATTTATTAGGAAAAACATTGCCTCAAAGACCCCCTGACGTCAACATGCATTTTCAGTGATCAGTGTAGATTTGCTGAAGGTGACAGAGCAGAAATGATGTTGCTGATCGAATCCCTGACTTAACTGATTTTAATAAAAGTGCCAGACAAAATGTTCAGTTTGTAAGTCCTATTCAGACTATAATGTTCAAAAAAATGGCTGTACCTGCATTTTTGCAAAAAAAATGTTGCAGTTTCCAGCTGAAATGGAAACTATTGTCAGTGAAATGCAAACTTTTATTGCTTTTCACACAAATCATAGGAGCAAATTATCAGTTAATAAAGAGTTTTTGTGCAGTTCCTTGCACAATATATGTTATGACCTCAAAACACTTTTACCGTAGTGCATGACTTGTAAACTAAATACATTTTGATGTTTGAATCACATAACCAGCTCCATATACATGGCTTTTCTGATGTAGTAAACTTGCTCGCTAGCGCACCTGGTACAGCATTGCATTTGCAATGTGTCGCACTCAGGTAAAAGACTATTCACAATAAAAGAGCTAAAACACTAATAGAACTAAACTGAAATGACTTGGTTTCTTGAGCAAATGCATTTTCATCTCGTGTGCTTTTGTTAACACTATCATTTAAGTTTAGAATATAGGGTTTAGTGTACATTATTTGGTAACCTTTTAATGCCACCAAGTTCATTTAATTTCTGAACTGCCACAATTTAAGGAACAGCATTGACAGATTCACATTTGTTGTAGATCAAACTCAACCCATTATTAGCACCTCTTACTGGATCACTTTGAATGTTTCACAAAAAGTGCAAGAACCAATGTAATCATTTTGCAGAAATTAATGCCACATGTATGTTTTTCCAATGAGCCTGGGTTACTAATGTTAGTGCCCATTCATATCGTGTCACTTGGCTGTTCAACAGCAAACTTTAAATAAAGCATTTGTAATACAAATGAACAGTTTGCAGTTATCAAAAATGTTTTTTATTATCCTTCCTTTTTCTTTCAGTACACCCAAAGCATTGAAGAGTGAGGTTGAAAATTCAAGCATTTATTTTTTTATTAAGTGCATTAGTTCTGTTAAGGGTCCCAAGGTATTAAAACACGATTAAATGCAATTAACTTTAACAGTTTGTTTTCTGGTTATAGAATTGTCTATTAAGGTTTGTTTAATTGCATTTTTCTAATATGTTAAATTTCATCATATTTTTAAAATTGACCCAAAACAAAAACTCTGTAACTATATTGAATGACTGTCACATCTGGAAAAACAGTCTGGATGCAACACCTACCAAGTTAAGCCTACAATAAAATCTGCCTACTGGGTTTTCACTTGACCTGAGGAACATTTGACAAAAAAACATTGAAGGGTAAATCAGAGGTTAATTTAAAAACTGCAATTGTTATTACTCTGGGATCTTAAAAAATGAATATAAAAGGAGGAAGTTCATCTTCCTTGTATTCAATCTATAAGCACACTAAAAGATGCAGTTCTGTGCCAAATCGCTAAAATTATTTTTTCCGTACAATGGCGTCAAAAGTTTAATGAACTGCTTGATGAACGACTTTCCATGCGAGGGGACCATGGGTCCTGAAAAACACATTGTTCTGTTCTTGTTTAACTGCCTACGTAGGCTGCATTTTAAGATACTATGTTACCTCCAAGCTCTATAAAAAATGAATTCAAGATGGTGGGTGAGGAGGGAAAAATATCAATCACTGACTAATTAAAATCAACTATAACTATGGACTATTTTACCCAATATTTTTGGTGATAATGCCAAACTCTTTGGAAATCAAAGTCAATTAGCATTATTTGTATTATTTGTGGAGAGGGTTTAAAATCAGCCCAGCCAATCACACAAGTATAAAAATATCAATAAACAAAATTAATTTAGGTAAAAAAAATAAAATAAATGCTATTGTTGCCAGAACTTCACTGTGAAAATATGGCAGCAATTTTTTTTTACACGTTTTACAAACTGAACATTGTACTTATGAGATTTAGAACTGAAATAGTGTTAATATGCTAGATTTGATACAAAAATAAGTTTAACCTTTATAATATACTGACAACCACATTTAAAATACTTAAGAAAATCCACATGATGAATTCTAAGAATGCAATTTATAGTTTTTCACTGTCAATTATTATATGACTTGTAATTTCACAGTAAAATACTGTTAAATGAACAGGTTTGTGTGTGTGTGTGTGTGTGGGGGGGGGGTTATATATAGTAGATTTATACATAGTTTTTCCCTGTGTAGTGTAAGGGAACCATTGACCAGTTAACAGGTGTTTACCGTAGCACTCTCAGAAATAAAGGTACAAAAGCTGTCTCTGGGCCATCTTTTCCAAAAGGTACCAAAATGTACTTTTTACATACTAATATGTATACACTTTAGAAAATAATATGCACCTAAGGGTACTTAGTTGCCTTTTTGTAGCTTTTTTCTGAGAATGTGAAGTGTTTCACCATTAAAATTAAGGTAATTTTGTTGGCGCAGATAGCCTTGTGGGCAGCGTGTTGACAGACAACACCATTGCGCTACGAGCGTCCCGTGTTAGAATCCTGACTTTAGGACCATTCCTACCTCCCGCTCTCTCTCTCCCACTTCACTTCCTGTCATGTCTGGTCTGTCCTATCATAATAAACGCAAAAATGCCAAAAATAAACCTTTTTAAAAATGTAAGGTAATTTTTACAGTCCATGAGATTCAGTTTAATTTAGGATGCTGTCTGAAGACAGCTGTCTATGTAGTTGTTTCTCATTCATTAAACAAAGAGAACACATTTTCAGATTAAATCGTTTTCAAAAGCATTTATTCATAATTGCTACATCCAATTTAATGCATTAGATGCAGATTTGTAGAATGAGGTTTAAAAGTCTCTGTTTTGGTCCATTTACACTGAAACGCAACCCCATCTGCAGCGTTTTCGAAAGTCTCCCTTTTCGAGGGTTGAAAATGCCAAAGTAGTGTAAACAACAGGTTTAACCATGGCAAAGGTTATGTGTTTTAAAACGAAAATGCACTAGTGTAAACGTAGCCTCAGTCTGAGGTTCAGAATGGAGAGGAGTCTGTCGTCACACAGAGTAGCAGCGCTTAAAAAATAGCTTTTTTGGAAATAGTTTTATGAATTTTATCTATTGTAAAAAAAAAAAAATTGTTAGAATTTACCATGTTTTCCTGCCGGTTGGCATTGAGAGTGACTGACACTTAATGGTCAAAAAAATGAGTAAATATATATGCGTGTAAAAAAAACTTAAAAAAAAAAAAAGAAAAGAAAAAAATTCCCTACTTTCTCTCTTTTCTATGCGAGTTCATAAAATTAATTTGTAAGTGTCATATTTGGCAGTTGGCATTAGAAGTTATAGCCTATTTTTTAAAAAAAAAAATGTAAATATGGCTTTTTCAAAGTTGCTGTATATAAAAAACACAAGGTGGCTGAATTTGCATGCTTAGAGAGCTGAAGCTTAGGCATTCATTACTTTCTCTCAAATTAATTCATTTTTTAGCACCCTTTCTGAACTGTTAATCCCCCCTTAGCACCCCCAACAAAACAATTCTGGAGCCGCCCCACTTTTCTAAACTATTGTATATACAACACAACTAAACTCTAAAGTTTAGAACAGTTTTATGGGCACTTATGAAATCATTAAAATAAACTCTTTTTGTGTGCTGCATATCTCAAACTAAACTCTTTTATGGTTTAAATGGGGTTTCTGGATGTTCCAGGTCCAACTTTCTAAAGGTATTTATGTGTGGCTTAAACTGTGAACAGTCACATGCATCACCCAACGCTCTTCATCCAAGATAAACCTTGGCCCGAGAAAGACCCCAGTCAGCCAAGTTTTTTTTTTTTATTAAGTAAGCTGTTTAAAACACAATATTAAATGTCCCTATTGTCTAAATCAGCAGTTCTCTGGCTTTATTTCAGGATACTCTACATTTGACCCATTATGCAACTCAGCACAGCACCAAAATTAATCATTGTACAAAAAATTTAACTAATTTGAAAAAATAAATAAAATCCTTAAAATAAACACCACAATATATTAAAACTATGATGAGTATTTTCCTTACCTTTAAAAATTAGAAAACATTTATTTTGCTATTCTAAATCAACTACATATGTCTATATTTTTATTTTGTATTTACCATTTTTATTTTTCCCTTTAATGTCTGTGACCCAATTATTTTTTTAATTAATAGGGGGGAAAAACACTTTTTGGACTCACTTTTAAATGTGTGCACTCCAGATGAATATGCTTATACTCAAAACACAATTTTCCATCTCACTGAACAACACAAGATTATGAGTAAATGTGTGGAACAGCATGTGGAAACAAATGGTTCTGAACAGTGTTTATCTTTGGTTTTGAGGGTGGACACACGGCTGGTCTGTGTTCATTTTCTCTCCTGTCCAGGACAAATAGTGCGTCTGCAGGGATTAAGGTTAAGCCAAAAAAGCCACGAGATATCACATTCATCTCGTTGAAATTTCAAAAAACTGACATCTACCAAAAAAAAAAAAATGTAATTGTGACTACGATGACAGATGGGAGGTCAGGAATGAGCCTGTGTTGGTAGCATGTTGTTATTTCCCATCTCTTAGAGATCAAGTTTAAATCCTGTAGAGTAGCTGGGTGAAACTCAGGATGGGTTTGATTTAATCTGTGTGATTCTCTGATTCAGTGTAGTCAGGCCACTAATGGCATGAATTAATATTGCTTGATGAACGTGAGACAGATTATAAAGCCAAAACAATGGTGCATATCAACTTGTTCTCTTGAGAGAAAAAGGAATATTAAAGAGTATTTTGGAACTACAAATAATATGAAAAGCATTCTTTCTTCCTTTTAAAAATTAATATGCATATTTAATCCGCCATCATAGGTCAACTATGCATGACTATGTTTTAATTATTTGCATGTAGCATTCCCCCCATTACCTGCAACTCATCGTTATCTTTTTGGAATAGAAATATTTTTTGCTAAACCATTTATATCAGTAATAAACAATGCTCACACATGAGTCATACAAAACAGTGTGTAAAATGCACAGGAGACTTGATTACTCCACCTACCTTCTGAAACAAACGTACATTTGCAGCAGTGTTGGAATGAAAGAAATGATTCCAGAAAAACTCAACGTCTGGTTCATTTCATGAGCAAGTACAACTGAAAAGTAACTGTTGTAACATATCCTCCCTCACACAGTGTTTATTAATCTCAGATAGCAGAAAGTATCTTCTCTCCTCCGCCAAATAAAAAGAATGGGAAATATTGCCATGGACACAGTTGGGAGGGCAACTGGCACTGATTGGCAGGACCATCACCCTGAGAAAGAATCTCAATTCAAGTCAGACCGAGCTCCTTTAGATACTCCTTTGATGGATTAACAGTCTGATGTTCAAACCTCCATGAGCGCAGCAGCTGATGAAGCAATACAGAGCATCGAGACTCAGACAAGCTCATTTCAGACAAGCCAACTAGTTGATCTTGACTATTTCGTAATTGGTGTTTTTTAGCTTTAATGACTTTAAAAGTTTTTAAAGCTGTCCTGTTACATTCTGTTCTCGCTGTTTTTGAACTCAAGACGTTTTATGTGAAACAAGGCAGAAAAGGGACAGTTCACCCAAAAATGAAAATTTGCTGTTAAAGGATGTTCACTTCCAGAATAAAAATTTCTTGATAATTCACTCGCCCCCCATTTCATCCAACATGTTCATGTCTTCTTTCTTCAGCCGAAAAGTAATTAAGGTTTTTGAGGAAAACTTTCCAGGATTTTTCTCCATATAGTGGAATTCAACTGTGGCCAATGGGTTGAAGTTTCAATGCAGCTTCAAAGGGCTCTACACGATCCCAGCCGAGGAATAAGGGTCTTATCTAGTGAAAAATCATTTTCTAAGAAAAATACAAATTTATATACTTTTTAACCACAAATACTCATCTTACAATTTGGACCTTCAACCCACTGGCCACTGTTCAAGTCCACTATATAGTGAAAAATCCTGGAATGTTTTCCTCAAAAACCTTAACATCTTTTCGACCGCAGAAAGACATGAATATCTTGGATGACATTGGAGTGAGTAAATTATCAGGAAATTTTTATTCTGGAGGTGAACTAATCCTTTCATTTACTCACTCTTAGGCCATCCAAGCTGCGAGTTACAGTAAAGAAGATTTTTAGCTGAAGCCTTGGTGATCCATAAAATGCAAGTCAGTGGAACTCAAAATTAATACCTGTGTCTCATGACGATTTTATATATATCGTCATATATATAACGGGACGTTAGAGTCTTCCGCGCAGCAGACATTTCAGATCATTACTTGGTCCATATAAATCTCAAGCTCAATTTGTGACGCCTTGAAGGAAGATCTGAAACTATCCCACCATTCGAAATTGAAAAGTTTAAAGACTAAAACATTGAGGATCTCTTCACCCCTTAACTTTCCAATAGATTCCAGGCTTTAGCTGATGTGGCTGAGATACAGTCGAAATGGCATGACTTCAAGGAAACACTGACTACCTGTGCACGAAAAAGTGATTGGCAAAAGGTGGAAGGGAGAACTCATTGACCTAAGAAAGAAGGCCAAAAAAGAAACAGGATCAAGCCCAAGAGATTGAGGATAAGGAAACTGCATCACGTGCATATGCTGACCTTGGCTGTGAAACAGAGTTGTAGGCGATATAAGAAAGACTGGTGGGAGAAGAAATGCAAAGAAGTCCAGATGGCTGCGGATCGGAATGATACCTGCACTTTGTACTGAATCACTAAAGACCTATCTGGAGGCTGGAGGAATTCCTCCGTTCCAATCAAAGACAAGAATGGAAAGTTGTTCCTTACCAGGGAGGAACAGAATGAACGATGGGTCAAATACTTCAGAGAAACATTAAATCAGCTATTTCCCTTAAACACCTATGACTTCAGTCAGGAGGAAGCGCAGGAGGAGCTAGATGTGTTACAAGGTAATATATTATAACAGCAGAAGAAGTCCAAAATGGCATTAAGATTTCAGAAATCAAATAAGGCAGCTAGATTGGATAAAATTGAGGCAGAACTTCTGAAGTATGGTGGTCCCATTGTAGTAGCGAAGCTAACAGATCTCTTTAATGCATGTTGGTGAATGCAAGCTGTCCCTCAAGTCGGACAAAAGGGTACCATCATTAAGCTACCTAAGAAAGGGAATAAAATGGAATGTACAAAATTTTCGTGGCATAACCCTCCTGTCAGTGCAGGGAAAAGTGTTTTCCATAGTTCTCCTGAGATGATTGCAGGCAGCCATTGACAAACGCCTCCGAGAAGAACAGGCTGGCTTCAGTAAACGAAGATCATGTAGGGAGCAAATATCTGCTTTACGTAACATCACCGAACAAAGCATGAAGTATTAGCATCCACTTTCCATCATTTTTATCGATTTCAGGAAAGCCTTAGATAGTGTCCATTGTGAATCTTTATGGAATACTTTACAACTGTATGGCGTGCCAAATAAATTCATAGCTGTCTTCTAGTCCTTGTATAACAATTCCAGCTGCTGTGTAAGTACAGATACAGGCCACACTGACTTTTTTTGTCATTGAGACTGGTGTCAGACAAGGATGCATTCAAATTTAGGGTGGCCCTTGATTTTGTTATAAGGAAGGCTATGGCAAGGCCAAATGCAGGCATTGATTGGGATGGACAGAACTGCCTCACTGATCTCGATTATGCCAGTGATATTGCTCTTCTTGCTGAAAACGGTTACCATTTACAGTACAAGAAATAACATCACATTTACATAAAGTAGCAGCGAAGGTCGGATTACGCATTAGTGCCGAAAAGTCCAAAGTCATGCATACCGATGCTCAAGCTGACATGCCAAGAATTAAGGTTGATGCATGTGACATTAAAGAAGTCGATAGGGTTACGTACCTTGGCAGCACTATTGGACGAGATTGAGATCAACCTCAAATGCCGGATAGGCAAGGCATCAACAGTCTTTCAACAAATGTGCAAAATCTGGTCATCTATATCGATCTCACTTAACATTACGTCACGTAACTCAATCATGAGTCAAATCTCCTGTGTGGCACATAGAATCGCTGCCAACGCAGAGCGTTCCAAATCAATCACTCACGAGGGTCCATTTGACACACTGTGCACAAATACATGAACAAAGAATTCTGATTCAACCTTAATTTTGGGCATTGATGCTTAATCTTACAAAAGAGAAACAATGCTTTCCATCAACAACCAAGTCCAAGAATGATCTTCAAACAACAGACAAAAGTACAAAATACTGAACAGGACAAAAGTCACAATGGCTACATCTTGGTGCTTTGTATGATGAATAAATCCTGACTTAGCATTCTTAATCTGCTTACATCAGCTGTTCCTCTTCTGAATGCCCAGATCTAAGTTTGTTCGTGTTTTCTAAACAGTGTGTGTGAGGGCGCATATCAGCTGCAAAGGTGGCGCTCGCGAGCACACTTCTGAAAGCTAAAATGACAATGGGACACTCTACGGTCTCGTGGACTTAAGGGACACGCACATGCGGTGGCCATTGTAAGTCCGCAAGACCGAAAGTGCACAAGAAATGTTCCATTTGGGACAGGGCCAATGTTTATTCAATACGTCCCGTGCTCTTTACCTACAGAGAGCTATTTGAGTGATGCACAGAGTTACTCCCCAAGTAGTGTTCCAAAACGCTCATTTAGGGTTCTATTTCAGTTAGGATGCAAAACTCATAAAGCAGCAATGTTATACTTTTACCTTTGCTGTTGCTCTATAAATGTCACTGGCAGACAAATTATGATGAAAGTAAAATGTATAAATGCCCAATGTATTTTAATTATAGCAATTAAAAAGCATAAAAAAACATGTGCAACTAAACTAACTGTTTATAATAGTGTTTATTTTTCCTATGACTTTAAACCTTGGTCAAATCAAGACCCAGCAGTAAAAATAAACAGCCAGACAGGAAAAAACACACACAACTATAATTACCTGAATTCTTAAATCATCAAAAAAAGAGAGACATAAAAAGAGAAGTAGCAGCTTTTACAAAAACACAGACGGGATAATAGAAAAGTTTAAAAATAGCTGGCTCTAAAAACAAACAAGCATTGGATTGTGAAGAAAGTAAGATTTTTTATATATATATATATATATATATATATATATATATATATATATATATATATATATATATATATATATATATATATATATATATATATATATATATAGTATGTGTATGTACACACACACAAACTTATCTTAAAAGTGAAGGTAAGATGTCATGAAAATAATCTAACACTAACACTTTATAAAATGTCTCCTTGGAAAGTTTGAGATGTTTGATAGTTGTTGTGAGATTAGTGTGTAGAAGCGGTTTTCATGGAAAATGCCCTCAACAAAAGTCACTTCTTCCTCCTGAGGAACGCTTTTGCTTCTTTCTGCAGACGTTTAACGTCCTCTTTGCCACTGTCGTCTGATTCGGGCACATAGTCCGAGTCTTCATCCACCTCCTCCTCCTCCTCGCTCTCATCATTAATAAAACTGTTTTCATAGTGATCTTCATCTTCACCCTCATCATCAGCAGCAGCGGTCTTGGCTGGACAAAACAAAACAGCATAAAATGTGGTTTGAATGAAAGATTTTAGACCCGGTTTACCCCTGTATTTCGCACTGACCCCTTGTGATCACCCAAGACAGTATAAATAAGGCTTAAGAAGAAACATCTTGCTCAGGTGCGTGGTAACAAGCTTAAATTTTTAAGATCTTCAGAGGATGATAATGCTTCTTGAACAGCTGTGAGCATCTGTGCTCTTAGGCCTGGTTTATGTGGCATTCGGCACACACTACACTTTTTTCAGGAGGAAAATAACCAAAATGGTTATGACTTCATGAAGCATTAAATGCAAATCACTTATCAGTGAAACCACTGATGATTGCTAACAATCAAACGTCACAAAAGCTAAGATAATAATCTTATAATGTTTATTTTGATCGATGCTGATGTCCATGTGCAGTCTGTTCCTCCCCAGGGTCCATGCAGCATGTTTTCAATTAGTTTAAGAAGAGTTTAACTGTGTCAGATGTGACTAGGGCCCAGAGGAGCCTCAGGTTACTCACCAAACCTTACACTCATTCAGTCCAAAGGTAAATGATTCAGAATCTGGCATCATTGTTGCACATGGATTTGCGGACGTTAAATATGCATGAGTTGGAAGATTAAACATATTGTTTATTCTTCATCACAGAACATCAAAGTTATTCCATCTCAGACAACTGAAAGTGTTGGTCGCACTTTCAAAGCTCTTTATACAAATTGAGATGCGATTGGTAAGCAATGACCATTGCGACAAACCTAGTCATTTTAACTCAAAGCTATATATAAAAAGCTTATATTGAAGGCCGTCTGCCAAAACAACAGATTGTGGAATGTGCCACTCAATGACGTAATAGTGGGGCAAAACACCGCCTCTCCAGAAGATGATCAACGCCTGATTCTACATCGCTGCTTGTTTAGCCCCGCCCATTGATTCTATGTCGCTGCTTGATTAGCCCCACCCATTGATTCTACATCGCTGCTTGATTAGCCCCGCCCATTGATTCTACGTCGCTGCTTGTTTAGCCCCGCCCATTGATTCTACATCGCTGCTTATTAGCCCCGCCCATTGATTCTACGTCGCTGCTTGATTAGCCCCGCCCATTGATTCTACATCGCTGCTTATTAGCCCCGCCCATTGATTCTACATCGCTGCCTGTTTAGCTCCGCCCACTGATTCACATACGTAGTAGGTAAATAATAACGAGAAAGGCAAATGCAGGTCTATGCAGAAACCAAATGATAAAGATGCTCCGAAGACAAGACGCTGTTCAGTGCCATGTTGTGGGAAAAAAAGTCTTTGCATAGCCTTCCTTCTGACCCAAGCATTAGAAAAGAGTAGATGAACTTTATTTTTAATGAGGCTGCAAATCACGTCATTAAGAACTCAGTCCTTTCTTCACTTCATTTTACCGTGGATTCAGGCACAATTCGACGTGGGATTTTCAGAAAGACTGAAACTAAAAGATGATGCTGTGCTGACTATATTAGATCCGACAGTAACTGTTTATATTACGTGATCACTATTGCTTTGTCTGTTATTACAGATCGTTAGATATGTACTGAGTATTTATGCATTTTAAACCAAATCACAGCAGTGTCCATCTGTGAAGGATGTACTGTCAAACAGACAAGTGTTAGCCAATCACAGCAGTGGGTGTTTACAGTGGAGTCTACAATCGGCCACATCTATTCAAACAGAGCGTTCTGATGAGATGGGCTAAAAACAGAACAGAAAATAGCCTATTACTTATAAATTATGATGTTTTTGAAGTAAAACTCTTGATAACATTATAAGTGGACCTCAGGGAACAGTACAAAATAATAAAAGGCAGTTCGTGACCCCTTTACGACATGCTGATTTTTAAGTAAGATGTCAGGAAGCTTTCAACATGACTCACTGCCTCTCTTAGATATCAGGACTTTTCCTGAGGCAAAATGGCGTTTTGTTGTAGATTACGTGATAGAGTTGAGTGACTTCACATTATTTCAAATAACTGTTTTAACTTAAAGGGATAGTTCACCTAAAAATTAAAATTCTGTCATTAATTACTCACCCTCATGTCATTCCAAACCTGTAAGACCTTCGTTCATCTTGGCACACAAATTAAGATATTTCTGATGAATTCCGAGTGCTCTCTGACCCTTTGTAGACAGCAAGGATCCTTACATGATCAAAGCTCAGAAATGTATCATTGATCTTTTGGCAACTGACCTTTCAGTTTTTAAAGAAGTATTTTTTTTTTAGATTTAAAGCACTCCATTATCAAGCGCCTGATGTCTGGTCATTTGAGATGTTAAACCTTCTAAAACACTTCGAAGTAGAGATTTATGTGTCTAATTCAAGAGCCTCACTCAGCTTTCGTGGTTTCCACCACACAATTTATTTCTGATGAAAACCTAAATGCAGAAAAAAACCTGTATAATTCTGATAGTAGTCCAGAAGATGAAGTATGTGGAAAATTATGCGTTTTTTGAACCTTAAACCGCATAAACACATTTCATTACAGTAAAATAATGTTCTTTTTTAGCAACGTCATATGACCCCTTTAAACTTAGAGCTCAGGATCTGAACAAACCCTTCATCTTACACCAAGTATTTAACCGTGGCACACAGTTCACATTAATTCACATGTAAAAATACTCACGTGGTGATTTAGTGTGTTTGTAATCTTTCTTGTGAAGCAGATTCTTCCTGCAATATTAAGGCAAGCACAAAGAAGAAGAAACTTTAAACAAACTCTAGAGTTACACTTAATCTAATAGACTTTTCACTTAAGGCAAGACAGTGTTTTTTTCTTTGTTTTGTTTTTTTAATTGGGCTATTTTGGATACTTAAAATATCTTCTGTCAGACTAGTGGAAAGAAAATATTCAAAATACACAAGTGATAAATCCCCTCTGAAAAAGCCTTTATGTCAACAAAATGAAACAAGAATTTCGAACCCGGCTTTATCCAATGTTCAGATTTCTGTTCTGGAAATTTATGCAAATTAGTGCATACTTAATTAGATAATCACTCGCATGCATATATAAACTGTGTACTACGATTAATCTAGTGGGGAAAGTATGGTGATATCAGTTAGTTACATTTTTTACTCTATTAAACTGTGGTGTCTTGCCTTAATTTTTTATATATAAATTATACTGAGCAAGAGTTTTGAGTTCTGATAGTGACAGTTTTCATAGTACAATGGATTCTCAATTTAAACTTTGATTACGTACACTAAATATGCATTTAAATGAAGTATTGTGGTGTGGTTGAACTCGTTTGTCGTCACCTGTAGCAGTGGGTACCATACGGACACTCAGGCCTGTCGTCGTCAGCATCCTCTGCCTCCTCTTCCTCATAGTCACTGTCTCCAGGGTGACTGCTCTCTTGAAAGTGGACCGGATTTTTCCTGGCGAGAGAAGAACACAATTGCTGAGTGAACTGCAATGCACGCTGAAATACAATAAGGCAAATGAATTCAATCACCAGCATTCATGCAACTTAATTACACTGACAGCTAATCTAGGTGGAAATTAAAGTACTATTCAGCAGCATTTCCGCTGTTCATTTCAGCTTGTCGTTATCATTCTGTGACCCATCATAATGCAATATTTCAATTAAACTGGCTGCAGAATGAAACTTTGAAAAAGTGATTCATAAATCACAACTGATGTCAGTTAGAGTCACTTTTTAAAGTGCATGTAGCTTCTTTATGGCTGTGTCTAAAGGACAGTTTGGAAGGGAAAAAACAAAAAAAGATTCAGGGTATGCGAGTCCCAACGGAAAACCGAACCGGGCACAAATGCAAACAGTTTACAACCGCATGTCACGCTTCACCGCTGCGTTTGGGCCAGTGCCCTCCAGCTAAAATACCATCAGAGAATTAAACGTTAGGGAAAACATGTGCGTATGTCTTTGAAATAACTCGCAAGCTATTTCTCAGAGAAGCTTTTGATTGGGATGGTTTCATTCTTAATCCTCTTTTAGCATCTTATCTTGAGATAATATGAGAATATCCAGCAAACTAATTAGCAGTGTTGATCTTCAAGAAATATTTCCAGTTGTTTATGCCACTATACTGTCTTGAATAGTAATATTCGTAATGTCTAAACATTGACTTGTCAAAGCAGCAAAGTTTAAAAAGCAACAGTTCGCTCAAGGTTCTTCAGTTTTGCGGTGCAGTACCTGTAGCAGGAGCTGCCGTAAGGACACTGTGTCCGTCGCGGTTTTTGCACCTTACTGGTGCTTGTTTTGCTCTCTGTGACCTTTGACCTCTGCTGGCATCCCTGGCTGACCTGAGAATCACTGGGATCTTCTGCTTGTGTCTTTGAGTCTTCAGCTTGAGCTCCTGGTCTGACCTCAGCTCCTCTTCTCTCCCCGTCATCACGCTCCATCAAACCGTTGCTGTTCTCTTCATCCGGGACTGATCCGACTCTGCTGCTCTTGGGAGCGGTTGCATCATCCTGTCAGGACATCCATGCACACAGTACATACATTTGGTATTTGCACAATGCAGGTATTAGCTGTATTCTGGTAATCATATCTAACGGGTTTTACAAATAAAATGTACTATTAAAAGGAAGACGAATTAACAAATGTTTAAAATAACAATAAAACAAATTGTACAATTATTAAAGTAAAAAAGGAAGAGGATTTATACATTATTATTACCATTCAAGAATATTAATATACCCAAAATGACAATATGCCACCAGAGTGACAGAAATTTATTAGGTAATATAAATACAAAGACAAAATGTGCAAGCTTTTCACAATTTACAAAAAAAAAATTAAATAAAATGTATAATATATATTTTTATACTGTCAATTTTACAAAATGACAGCAACAGCAAATTACAAATGTCAATAGATAAATAGTACAATTTATTAATGATAATACTTAATAATAATAAAAATAATTATATTTGCTATTTATTATTTATTATTAAATATATTAATTATTATGATCATTATCGTGTTTATAATAATAATAATAATAATTATTATTATTATTAATGTACCATTTATAATTATAATTATTATTAACATTATCATCATCATTACATTTTACTACTTACTGATACTTTTAATTTGATATTGCTGTCATTTTATAAAATTGCATAATTATATTAAACAGTGCATACATCAAATAACCACAAATTTAAAAAGTTAATAATAAAAAAAATATATATTAATGATATTATTTATACATATTTATAAAATAAAACACAATACAATGTAATAAACTAGGGTCAGTAATCCCATATTGTGTAAAAGAGCTAATTTACCTGAGGCCCAGACTCATCTTCAGAGTCACTCTTCAGTCTCTTTGCTTTTCTTTTGGGCATCTCTTCCTCCACCTCCTCTTCCTCAGATGACACCCGTGTGGCTCGAGCCCGTTTGGGTCCAGCTGCCCTCTTGGGTGTAGCTACTCGTTTGGATTTTGTAGGGGTCGCCTTCACCGCTGAGCTCTCACCTGCTCCACAAGAGCCAGAAAAAACACTGTTATTGATCTGTAATGTCAATACTTGCAAGTTTTTGGTCACTACATAATTCAATACAAACAAAGAATAATAATAAAGAGTGAAAAGTACAGGGAAAAAAATTCTTAAAATCGTGGTCTCCTGATGCAGTATGAACTCTATGATCTGTATGACCACAACTGAGTGAAAAACACCTGAGAGGGGCTCCAGATGGACCTGTAGCACTGAGAAGGTCAGAGATTAGAGGTGACATGGATGTTTCGCAGACAGAGAGAACAGTGCAGCTAATGTATGACTCATGAGTCAGTGTCTCCAAACATCTGTCCATCACGGTAAGTGAGTGCTGAGGAAACAGAGTCTGATGAAGAGTACGTGCTGTGCACTGAGCATGAAGGGGATTGCTCAACTCTTGATTCAGTCCAAAATGACTGTTGCAGGTGCAAAAAAGAGCTCTCCGGCTCTGCTGATAAGGGCTTGAAAGTCCTCCCACACGCTCACTCCCACACTAAAGCATCCGTAACCCGTTTTAACTGCAGTTTCAGTCTCAGACATACTTGCGCTCAGAAACACAAACGGTGAACAAAGCTATACTTACAGACTCTGTGGGGGAAAAAACTATAATAGATTCAGGTTTTTTGAGGGGGGTTTACAGAAATCAATACTATTATTCAGCAAGGATGCATTAAGTGACAAAAGGCATTTATAATGTTACAAAAAAATTATATTTTGAATATTACATTCTTTGAACTTTCTATAAATATGAATACTTATACTTTTTTAATTTATATTTAAATAAACAAATACTTTATTTATAAACTAATAAAAGAAAAAACATAGATCAAGTTTTACTCTCCCTAAAAATATGTAATTTGTTGTTATAGGAAAATTAGCTTAAAAATTAAAATTAAATAAATATTAATATTTAATATATTAAATGTTAAAAATAAATATATACATACAAATTATTTATTCTATGCACATTCAAATTAAGCTCAAATTTGACCAAAATTTTGTATTTTGAGAGAGTTACACATCTTTCTATTGAAAAACAAAATAGCAGTAAATATGTCAGTGGGATCGGATGCATCACCACTTTCATCAGTCTTTTTAATTTTATGTTGCCATTAATTAAAAAACAAAATCCAAAGACCAGACGACAGCGATATAAAATTATTGGTAAGGATTTAATATCACACCCTGAATGGTTAAAAAAAGGCTTTTAAACACTTGTTTTGGACATCATGTATCAGAGGGTTAAAGACATATGCTTGCTAAACACACAAATCTGCTCCTACATGAGCTGAATAAGAAAGCTTTCTCAAGCACGACCCCGAATGCAGGGTAAAGCGCCACGAGATCCAGATGAAGTGTTGAATATGACAGGTTTGGTTCTAATGAGCTGTTTAAGTAGTCAGTAGCACACCTACTCTTTTTCGTGTACGCATTAGAGATACATCTGCATTTCTGGAGAGCTGCAGGCTGGATGGGAGTAACCCTGAGGATAAGGGGGACATCTGGGCCCAATCTGAACCCAGTCTGTAACTGATTTGACAAGTGGATGTGGACTAACTCTCTCTGCATTCTCCACTTTGTTCCTCAACAACAGGCTGAGTACAGTCACCGTGACGACCGGACACTTGGCAGATGTGTTCTTTTTTTTTTTTGAATAAGTGTGAAGAGACGGAACACTGGATCTGTGGCATGGGGACAGTACCTTTGGTTGAAGTCAACATCCAGTCCGGCAAGATCCGCTTCTTCTGTGGCACATCAGGCACGTCCTGTTGTCTCTTTGTGGATGCCTTGAAAACACAAAATAGAAATAGATTTGAAAATTACAATATACAGGAGTATAGCCATGTAGGGTATTGAAGAGTATACAAAATACAGAAGATCAAAAAACAGTAAGGTATAGAAGTGAAGTGAGTATAAAAAAGAAAAGTATATAGACGATGAGTACAGAAGGACAGGGTTTAGAATGTTATGTCTAGACAAAGAGAGGTATAGAAGAGTGATAAATATAATAAATAAATAAATTGCATATTTAAATAATATATAAAAATTAATACATACAAACATGGTTGATGTTATAAGGAAAAATTGCTTAATTTTTATAAATATCTATAAATTATGTATTTTGAGAGTTGTAGTCAGTAAAGACAATAATAGTCGATATTTAAGTGATACAGAACAGTAGGTTATAGAATTATATGTATAGACAAAGACAGGCATAGAAGAGAGAAAATACAGAATTGAAAGTAGGCTATATAGTTTTGTATACGAAGTATAGAACTGAAAATTGCAGAACAGATGAGTATTAAATATGTTTATGATTTCTGATAAGGAACTACACAGTAAACAGAGAGCACATGATGTGACAGGAATACAAATAATAGTAAAAGCAGCAATAACAGCAGGGTGAGTCCTGGAATAAAACAAGTAGCAAAGAACTTCCAGCTAGAAGAAACATCAGGATACAATACAATCATGCATGAGTCCATATGTTTAAAGGGACAGTTCTCCCAAAAATGAAAATTCCTTCATCATTTAGTCACCCTCAAAGCTGTATGAGTTTCACAAACACAAAATAAAGATATTTTGAAAAATGGTGGTAACCAAACAGTTGACGCTAACCACTGACCTCCATAATACTTTTTTCCATACTATGCAAATCAGTGGGGACCTGCAACCTGTTTGGTTACATTCTTCAAAATATCTTTTTTAGTACTTAGCATAAGAACGAAACTTGAGTGTAACTAAATGATGACAAAATTTTCATTTTTGGGTTAACTATCCCTTAAAATAGCCAAAATCCTACCAAAATCTACATCTGGCATTAAACTTCCAAATCAGAAAATATTTTCAAAACAATGGCAAGATATGCTATGCAGTATAATAATGTTTTCTATACTATCCATTCACTGATGAAACCATCAGAAAGGGGGCAACAGTCTGGAAACAAATATTTTTTCATACTTCGTTTACTTTTTTCATACTTATCCAAACCTGGAAATACTACACTTTTTCATACTGCATAGGAAGATTTTTTGAATGCACAGGAACCCTGATAAGAAGTCTCTCATCTGGGTTCCTATGCATTAAACTGTAGTATGCAAAAACACACACACCTCGTTTAGAGAGGAAAGAGTTTGTGAAGGATGACTCGTTCCTTTATCTTCTGTGAGTGTGGCGCTCGGGGTCATGGGCGTGCAGCTGCTGGCTTCAAGTGTGGCCGAGTCTAGAGAGGGTCCTGCTGGTCCACTCGAACACTTCTCCACCTCCATCTCCTCCTCAAACGCCTGACTGTTTCTGTGAAGAACCAGAAGTGAAAATCAGTGTAAATGGCCTATATCTCACCAATCTTTAAAACAATTCATCAACAAAAACAACAATCCCTCGTCAGCATGAGCACACCATGAAAGAATACAGCCACCTAATAGCCTAATTTCACAGATGAAAGGCATGACTTTTAAATGCATGCAAATCAGCACATTCAGAATCAGCTCGTCACAGCAGATCTTATCATTTGTTTATCATCTGGGTGTTATCAGAGCGTCCGTTTTGAACGTGTCTAGTGTGCTCATTATAGAGGTCAAAATGAACACATTCAACCTGACGCTGATTATCATGTCTAGAGGGAATATAGATAGATGAGATAAATGACTGGCTTTAATAAAGGGTGCTATTTTAAGACGACAAAGAATGATAAGACTGCAAGAATGAATGTGTTTGAATATTCATGAGGGTGAGAATATTCATGAGTCAATGTGAACCATTTGCAATCAATTTCACTTCCACAGTGTGACAGCATTCAACAAGAAAACAATGTAGCACTTCATATTATCCATAAGGAATTATTTCGGATTGAAAAAGTCTTTCAAACCAGAAGCCAAATTTGACCGTATTAGTGCCAATTTGATTTCATGTTGATTTTAAACAAATGCATTCAACGCCAATAAATTAAACCTTTCCGTAAAGAAGTAAAATAAATAGAGAGGTTGCTGCAAATCATTGCACGCCTGCGTAGCCAATCAGATTGAGCTGTTGTTGCTGAATAATAAATGAATGCCTGTGAGTGACAGGCTGAATCACCTCAGGGTTTGACCATCTTCTTTGACATGCACTCTGTAAATGTATTTCCCAGGCATGAGAGAGAAGATGTCGCCCTCCTTTAGGCAATGCCACTGGTCCTTCTCCAGCGGCTGAGGCGCAGCCACAATGTTCGTCTGAATAAAACATGGGTTCAGGTGTGTCTAGAGGATAGCAATGAGAGGAATACTGGTCAAACACATGCAAATAATAAGCCTTTTTCCATATGTCTTTTACGTACAGGCATACTCAGAATTACAAGACAACGAGGAGAGGAAGGAATCAGGCAGGATTTGTCTCCTGTATGAGTGCAATGTCTGAATATTTCTAAAGCATGTGCGCAAATGCTAAGCCATGGCTTCGACAACAATTACTTTCAACAAAAAGTCCAAATTTAATTATTGTTTAAGTATTATTTATAATTATATGTTTTATTTATTTGTTTAGCTTAGGCTTTAGCCATTTTTGAGCATTTGGCATATTTGTTAGTTTTATACTTTTTGTACTTAGTACAACTTGAATTTCTTTTTAAAATATGCTTGTTATTTCAGATGCATTTAAAAGACAAACAATAACAACACTGATCTGAGCTTGTGGAGCTAGAAAAAAGTATGTGTAATGAATTATCTCAGTTAGGTATCAATAATCTGAATATTCATGAGACTTTTGAAATCAAGGGCTTGTTATATACTCAGAGGCGAAAGATCAATGGAGGCGAACATTACCCAAATGCAATCATCGTTGCTATGACAGCATGACTAACAGGCTATAACGACACATGTAATTAAGAGAGACAGCTGCTCAAGAGAGAAAGATGCTTTTGATGTCTTCTTAACATCAAAGGGCGAGTGCCACTTTTATTCGACAGAAGAGTGTAAAATGACAAAACCACAATCACGACTCTCAGCCCACATCAGATGACTAACAAAAACCTACAGGCTTCAGACGCAGCTGGCCATTCAGGTTCTCGAGGACGCCGTGGTTTCTGGACACTCTCTTATCATTCACCTGGTGGAGGGCAAAGACAAAGTGAAATGATGCTATAAAGGGTAAACCGTATCTTAAAAAGTATGAATGTTTCTGGTGAATGGTGCAAAACTTTTGAAAAAAGTTTGGGTTCTCTAAGATTTTTATAAAAAAATTTGTTTTACTTTTTTTCCAAGTATGCATTCAGCTGATCAAAAGTGACAGTGAAGAGATTAATAATGATACAAAACATTTCAACACTTGAAAACAATCTGTTCTTTTGAACTTTCTATTGATCAAAAAAATCCTGAAAAGGAAAATGTCATAATTTCCAAAAAAAAAAAAAAAAGAATCAGCACAACTGTTTTCAATACTGATACTAATAAGAAATGTTTCTTGAGCAGCAAATCAGCATATTAGAATGATTTCTGAAGGATCATGTTCATGTGACACTGTAGACTGGAGTAATTCAGCTTTGCATCCCAGGAATAAATTGCATTTTAATATATATTCAAATAGAAAACATTTCTTTTGAATTTTAATATTTCACAATATTATTATTATTTTGCCGTCACTAAATTTCTTCTTTTAAAAACATTTTGAAAAAATTATCCACTCCAAATCTCTGAACAGTAGTGTATGCATTGCTATATGAAAATAATTCAGTGTCACTTCCAATCATAAATGTTCAATGGCACCCACCACTATCATAAACATTGTTAGCTGCAGCTCAGTGTCATTCATGTGTGTAGCAGAACATTACAGTGACACCATGAGTCATGAGTCATGATATGAAATGACTCGAGCTTTCTGTTTTGTCTTCTTGACATATTTCCTTATGAAACAGGAAGCTGGCATAAGACAAAGACAAAGAGGGTTTTTTTGCAAGACAAAGATTTTAAATGTATAATTTATTTAAATGCCAAAGGCTGTCAACTTGTATGTGTACACTAGCATATAGATTACCTTAAAGCAAACTCCCATTTTGATTTTATTGGGTCTTTAAAAATTTGTCTATGCTATATAACCGATGTCAGGACTCCTGAGGTTTGTTAGTGCAATGCAAAAAACATTTTTGTCAATTCATGGACCACTCTATGGGATATTGCACCTCAGTATCACCTACATCTAACCCTCAGACGTAAGAGTTTGGGTGCCATCTTGAGGGCTTTGATTGTCATTGCTCAATGATAAATGGCTCATACATGAAATTGAAAGTAACACATTTGTTTTGTGTGTTCTACAGTAAACCAACATGAAGAAAACATTCAATATGCCAAAACATATATCTATATAAACTCACTGCACATGCTGCAAAAACATGCAGCTTTAGTGCACTGCAGACTTGGCTCAAGTTCAGCCATTTCAATTATTATCAGGTAATCATGAGCATTAGCATGCTATTTAATACATATTTAAGACATATTAGTGAAAATACAGTACATAGTACTAACAGTCCACTTACTCCTAGAAATGGTCCTCTCCCCAGGACAGTTTCTCCAAAGGGCAGCTCTATAGGACTGCCACCGTCCACCTGCTCCAGCTCAAAGCCTGGCATCTGTGCATAAGAAGACACACAGACCTGTCTGTACTTATAGTTCACTGTAATTAACTATAAAGTGTATGCAAATGCTGTAAGGGCTCGCACGCGCTGCAATTTTATAACTTTCTCAGTACAAACTCTCCCATTAAGAACGAAATTACTTACTATTTCATAAGGTCGCGAAGACGAATTCGTTACAGTCAACTTTTCGCTGCTTTGTGCACAAGAAAAAGGCTGAAGAAGCTTGCTACGCTGACGGAACGAGATGTGTAACAAGAAATGAATATTGAATAATAATTTTCGGACTTCCGGTGAACTCCGAGACGAGCATGCGCTGTATAAACACGCACGTGGGACCCTTTCTAAACGTTTACCCACAGCGTTGCACAAATTTAGGACATGAATAATTAAGACTGTTATCTATGACTTAAATTCTGCACTACAGTAATGCAGAATCAAAACAACTTTAAATTTCCGCTGGAGAGACGCGCATGCGCAGTGGGACGGGGGCGAGGTTTGTCTTGTGGGGCTTCCGGTGTAAACAAACGCTGACATTTAAATCCTCAGCTGTCAGAGAGACGCCTCCGTCGGTAGGAATCTTTACAAATAACATGTTTATTTTTTTATAAATATAATTAATTTGTCGTACAGAATAGAGTTATATAGATGTGACCGTTTTTAAAATCTGTTTTAGACTCTGTTATCTAGATTTACTTGGTGGCTTTTTCCACGAACGTTCAGTTACACGCACACTATAACCTTTGTGTTGCTTAAATAACGCATTATTTGTAAGTCATATGTGACCCTGTACCACAAAACCAGTCATAATGGTCATAAAGTCATAACTAAGCATTCCATTGATGTATGGTTTGTTAGGATGGCACGATTTTTGGCTGAGATACAACTATGTGAAAATCTGGAATCTGAGGGTGCAAAATAAAAAAATAAATTAAAAAAAAAGGGAGAGAATCGCCTTTACAGTTGTCCAAATGAAGTCTTTACCTATTCACGGTAGGAAAATTACAAAATATCTTAATGGAACATGATCTTTACTTAATATCCTAATGAATCGATCATTGTGACCCATACAATGTATTGCTGGCTACTGCTACAAATATACCTGTGCTACTTATGACTAGTTGTGTGGTCCAGGGTCACATATGTTCTGTCATACAAATACCTGGTGTTGGACTCAATGAAAATAAAACTGAAACTGTTCTAGGATGCTGCGAGATGCAGAATGTCTGTAAAAGGAGCAACAGCGCAATCTTCAGCGGAGATAGAGCATCCAACTTGATCTCTGGTGACCAGGATCCACTCCAGCAGAACTTTACAGAGACCCTTCCTACAGAGATGAGTGTTAGGATCTTCAGTGAGCTGGACGTCAGGAGTTTGTGCCGGGCCTCGCTCACCTGCAGACACTGGAATGATATAATCGATGGCAGCGATCAGCTGTGGAGGAGCCACTGTCTTACAGTGCTGGCTGTTTGCCGGAGGGAGGTGGACGGGGACAGGCGTGCTGGGTGTTCATGGAAGGTTTGTGTTAGTGCTGTTAAAATTCTGCTGCATTTTGTTTTTTATCTCTGCTGGTTGTTTCTTATTTAACTTTCTTTTTTTGTTCCAGGTTACTCTTGTGCGTAACTACAGGAAAGGCTGTGTAAAGCGGAGGTGGCTGAAGGGCCGATACAGTAACATCCGCTCTGCTGACAATATCCCGCCCAACAGCATGTGTCCACTGGACGTGGAGACCTGGGGAGAGATACTAGAGGCGGAACTGGATAGATAGAGCAGAGAGAGACTTTTGAGACCATGCCAATGTACTGAAATATATCAGCTGTCTACAATGGAAGCACTAAGACTGAAACATTTGCTGGGCAAATAATTTTATAATCGGTATTGCAAAAAAGCACAAAGACTGTGGTGGCCAGAATACATGATAATGTGGCTTTTGTTACCAAACATTTTAGTTGTATTACCTTAATTTGCTTGAGACTGCAATGGAAAATACGGTTTTATAGGTTTCATTTGATGGAATCATTTTATAGATGGATCTTTTCTTCGCTCTTTTCACATAGATCAACAAAATTGTGCACATTTGGATTTAAGTATTGATTTTTGTTAATTTATCTGATTTTTAGAGTCACTCCCAAAAAGTGTTTTGCTTTAAATCATGCAACTAATATTATATCAAAGCTAATATATTAATGAATATTATGTGTCCTAATGCTCTACTTCCCTCTTCAGTGCTGGCCTCTCTTTCATTTCTCTATCTATAATATGCAAATGTTTTAATAACCACATGATCATTTAAAACAATATAGAAATATTGTTACATTTAAAAGCACCATTTTTGCAGTGTAAAATGCCTTTTTTTCATAAATACAGCATTCATAGAGAAATCAGTATGTATGAACTAGCACTGTGGAAATGGAAAGCCTATTTCATTTTTTTATTTTAAAAAGAGATTTATATTATTATTACACAGACAGATATAAACACAGAACAATACAGTGAAGAGAACATTGTCTGCCTTTTTTTTCTTATCTTATCTCCACGTTTAACTCCGAATTACAGTCAAAACTGTAGGTGAAGAGAGAAAGGGGGAAAAAAGTGAATCCAGACCGAAACATGAGCTTAAACCAATATGTTGTTGAGGGTGGAGTTGGACATCCAATGTAGCAAAATGCAAAATGCAAAAAAAAATAATTCTCTCATTCTGATGGCATCCATTCACTGCAAATGTGCGCATGTGATGTAATGCTACATTTCTCCAAATCTGTCCTAATGAAGAAACAAACTCATCTGCATCATGGATGGCCTGAGAGTGAGTACTTTTTTTTTTTTTTGCGAGAATTATTCCTTATGAACTCTTAATGGAGGAATTTGTGAGATAAAACTATTATGAATGTTAAATGAGAATATAACTTGCCTACTTATCTGATTAATCAAATTATGTATATTCCTCTTCATTATATTATTTAAAATGGCATAAATGTAATTAAACTATTATTGGTCTGACTGTCCATTAACAAAAAAGCAAAGCTTTCTGGAAAGACAAAAATGCACGCAAAGGTATATACTTCTTCAAAAAAACATAATTAGCCTAATTAATTTAGTTAATTATATTAATGATATATTAACATTTCAAGACCACTAAACACGTAATAGCAGTGTTTATGCGTTTAGTACATTTAAAATGTACTTTTTCATGTATTATAAAAATGGTTCAGTACTGCACGCGGTAGCACTAGAGAAGCACCACATGTTTCTTCAGTTTCAGCACTTTGGACAGGGACTGTTTTTAATCGCGAGGATAACGGAGATGGACGCTAACACAGTGGGATTAGGACCTAAATATAATGCTTAATAAGCTATTTACAATATTTCTGAATCCTAAAATACAACACACTTGACTAAAATACATAAACAATCGAGAGTAGCAGTGCCTATTTTAGTGTGCGTTATCCAGCGCGTGACTAATGGCCATCGATGCATTACATGAGCCCAGTTTAGCAAAATGCAAAAGTATTGATGTATGCTGCATGGCTGAAATGGGTGTGATGGCTTGTGTAGACGTCACAGCATCTCTCAACAGCTTCCTGGGACCATCCGCCATCCCGTTAATGACGGGGAGCCCTGGAAATACATCGACCTCCGTTATCTCGCAACCATGGCCGACGTTCCAGCGATTATAAACATCGCGATTTCCTTGAAAATCCAACCCAATGACGGACCCGTGTTTTATAAAGTGGACGGGACGAGGTTCGGCCAGAGCAGGACAATCAAATTGCTAACAGGCTCGAAATACAAAATCGAGGTGATCGTGAAGCCGGGTAGCGCGGAGGCCACGTAAGTCGAATACGCGGTTAAACTGCTCCTGTTTATATGCTTCTGATATTATAGGTGGTTGCATATAAATAGCTCTTAGCACTCGATGTTTTTCGCAATCCTGAGTTCGAAAGGTGCACCTGCGCTCCTGTAAGAAATTAAATCGTATATGTGAGCTAACTAAACAGACCGCTGCATATCTGCATATGTGCGATTCTTTATTTGCGCAGTAGCCTGCGTTATTTAGAAACGCTGTAAAACTGAGCCATGGGTATGTGTTACGAGTGCACGAGCCTTTAATGTTTAATTCACAGAAGGGATTTCAGGTGCTAAGCAGACAGATAGTCTGACGCTTGTTTCAATGGGATTTCAGCACAATGGGAATCGGCGGAAAGAGCTTCCCTTTGGAGCAGCAGTCCAGAGATGAGGAGCAGATCGTCTACAATGGCACCTACGACACTGAGGGAGTGCCACACACCAAGAGCGGGGACAGACAACCTGTGCAGGTCTTCATAGAGGTAACACAGCCCAGCCGGGATTCGGAATAGAATAGAATAAAATAGAATTCATTATGAAGTCACGTGGAATTGCTAGATGCTACATTGTTCATACTGAGGATTAGGGACCTAAATGATGCTTCAAATTACTGAGAAGGTTGTGCTTCTGTTACTTTGGAAGACTCATGATTTGCACCTGCTGACAGATGATAAAACAGGCAATCAAATCCTAGTTTTAAGTCATATCTGTTGGTCAGAATGTCATACAGATTGGGGGATGGGCTCTTTGACCTGGACCAATGAGAAACCAACACCATAGCAACCTCATATAAACACCATGGCAACCACCAGGGCTCTAGAAATCATCTCAAAATATGTTTTTCCCCCATTACTTTAATTCATCAAAATAATTTAACCAATTTCAACTTCATTTTTACATAGTCAGATTGATTACACTTTAAAATTTAAGGCAGCAACTGAACTTAAGTGGAATTTTAAGTGGAGATTTTTTTTTCTTCAGAAAAATTAAAAAATATAGCTAATTGGTAGATCACTTTGTTGAATACTATTTTCTAAAAGTCTAGAATGTTAAGACTCAATAAAAGATCTTTTATTACACTTTCTACACATAACATCTTGTGCTTAAAGATGCCAACACACACACATATATATATTTGGGCTAAATTTTTGTTATTTAAAGTTTTTTTAATAGTACACTCCAAAACATATGACAACCTTTAAAATTATGTTTACAGTTTTATATTTTAATTTTATTATGTCAAGACTATATTAAATGGAAAGCAAGTTTGCACACTGATTTTTTTTTTTTTTTTTTGGTGAAACAGTTTGCACTCAGAAATTGCTAGTAAAATTATTTTACAAAAGATTACAAAGAAATGGCAAACAATTAAACATGAGTTAAACTTGAAATTTTTAAGTATGAAAAGTGAAATTGTATTTTCTTGTACTGCAGTAATGTTTTATTTACTTACTATCTTTTCGGAGTGCAGACAAGTGCAACCTGTGATACATAAAATAATTGCAAATCGGCAAAAAAAAATAAACTGCATAAACTACAAGCTAAATCTATGTCAGGTTGCAACTGTACATGTACACATATCCATGTTTAAATGGATAGTTAATGAGTAACAATGTGAGCATTGTGTTAATTTTGCATGGATACGCAAGCACCACCGCTCTGTAACTAAAGACAAATCAGTCAGCCAATTGATTGAGTACACAAAAAGAACTGAGCTGTAAAATGTTTCTAAACATCCATCTTCTTTTTGTTGCCAGTTCAAAGATGCCGGCATGTTTGAAACCGTATGGCAAGTGAAATACTACAATTACTACAAGAGAGAGCACTGCCAGTTCGGCAACAGCTTCAACTGCATCGAGTACGAGGCCAAGCCCAACGAGACCCGCAGCCTCATGTGGATAAACAAAGAGGTCTTCCTGTAAAACACGAGCGGAGCAGCAGCAGCAGCAGCAGCAAACCTGCGCAATATGTCCTGTAACCATCATGGGGCCGCTGTGTGCGAGATAGATGACTGCAAAATGCTCAAGTGAAATAAGATGTGACTATTAAAGGCTCCAAACAAGCGATCCATCAGGGTATCTGTTCACCAGTCAAGGACTGCATCCACTGGTCATGCACAATCTGAACGTTTCAGTCTGAACAGAGTTGGTGAAACTCTGAAAAAAATGGTGATATTTTGGGTGAAAGTCTCCATGTGAAAGGTTATTTGAATGAGACCGAATGTACGGCTCTCTCTTGGTCATTTGCACAGCACACATCAGCTCTATTATGGTTACAAATACACCGAGACCATCTTTCATCAAGACTCAGATGAGAAATCTGCAATGCAGGCCTGTATTTACCCCAGCGGTTTGCTGTTTTGGAGACAGGCTGTGCTCCACGATGCTTGCTCAGAAAGGTGCTGTTTGAATGTACACAGGCTATACATGATACTCTATTAGTATGTATAATGTAAAATTATAAAGACCACTCAATTAATATTGTGGTCTTTTGGGACCAGCGTAAAGGAATTATTTATTTGTGACAGGCGTGTCTGTTACTGTATGGTGTGAATGGATGTTTAATTATTTCCTATTTTGTGTTACTGTTGTTCACTGCTTAAACTATTATATATACGTTGCCTATTTCTCACAGAAGCATTAGTTCACTGGTGAGAGTTAGAAGCGAATCAGAAATGCAGTTGCTTAATTCTATGCCTATTTTTACTCATATTCTGATGATTTGTTTGCTCGTGTGTTGCGGAATATCAATCTTGATTTTTGTGTGACTTGGAGCCAAACTTCTGACCTTTTTGTAAGAATATAAACAATCTTGTTGTTTTTAAAAATACATTATGGTTTAGGACAATACCAGCCAATAAAAGACCAAAAGAAGAAAGAAAGTACAAAATATGAAAATAATATGTGGTGGTTATTTTTAGCTTAGAATATTGATATAATTTAGTAACTTTATAGTTAATATGCATTTTAGATAACTAGATTATTTATAACATCTATCATATAAAGGTGTATTTGTGAACTAAACATGGGTTATTTTTATTTTTTTTTATTTTTTTTAAAGTATGTTTATAGACACACAACTGGGACGCTTTAAGATGCAAATACCTGCATATTTAGTCACCAAAGGTTAAAAATGTAATACAAAAGCAGGCCTCACAATAAAACACTCCCAAGAGAGATGAAATATGCCACAGCAAGAACAAACAATAAAATCAGGAAAATAATAAACATGATTTAAAAAGTGAAAAATATTAGATATTAAGCTGCACATGTCAAACAAACAAAGCATTTATGTTTTAAATTAAGCCATAATCCCAATAATATTTATTACAATTAACAAAACTATTTTATACTTTTAATTAGGAATGGTCACAATAAGTCTTTTAAAAAGCAGGCCTTACAATAAAAGCCCTTTAGGACATAGATTAATCAAGAAAATGAAGAAAAAAAGATCATTAGATATTAAACTGCTCATGTTAAACATTGCTAAAAAAAAATGTATATACAGTATGTGTTGTATTTAGCCATAATTCCAATCATATTTATTACAAATCAACTATTTTATACTTTTAAATTTTATTTAGGAATGCTCACAAAATGTAATACAAAGGTAGGCCTGATGACAAAACCCCTTCAAGAAAATAAATAAAACAATTTTAAAAAGGGAAAAATCATTAGATATTAAGCTGTTCGTGTAAAACATTGCAAGAAAACGTATATATGTATTTAGACATAATTCCAATCATATTTCCTACAAATGACAGGAAGTATTTTATAACTTTATTATCATAATCAGGTATTGCAGCATGAAGGCCATATCAAATTAGCCCTATATAAGCAAACTGAAATAACTTTTGACGTAATAACGGCATGAAATTAATTACAGTCCATCCCCTCCTCTTCATTAAAGTCAGATACTAGGTTTCTCTTTCAGACCTGAGATGCAAAATCATTTGATCAGCGGTAATGATGCTCGGCAGAAGTACCCGGATGTGCTGTTCTAACGCACCTCCCCCCTCCGCTCCGCTGAGTCTCCCTCCCTCCTTCCCTCGCTTTCTCTCTCCACCGACTCAACCCACTGCCTCTTCCCCCTCCGCTGCGGACCTAACGTTACTGAAGCCACTGCACTGAACCCGTCATCCGTCGACTGAAAGCCCGAGGAGAAGAAAATCCCCGCGACTCCCTCGCTCTGAAAAATAACCGTCAGCGACCGTTCAGTTCCGCGAGACTCCGCACAAGGCGAAGACGAGCCCGGCGACAGAATGGTAAGGATCCCCTACAGCTCTTGCTAATGTACCCGAGGTAACTAACGTTAGCACATACCTCCGATACCGATTCGGGTCAATCGGGCGTTTAACGCGCGTTGCTGGCGCCGCGACGGGTTGAAAACGCGCTCGCGGTGTCGTGATCGAAGCCGTTGTTGATAAAACAGAGCCATGGCTGTCAGTGTGGCCCACTGCTTCTAGGTTCTGTACGCTGCGAACGGAGAAACACCGACGGAAAACACGGCGCTATCTTATAGATTCCGGTGTAAATACTGTATTTGAGCGAGCAGGGATCAAATGTAATGGCGCGGCGGGGAAAGAGAACACTGTAGGGCAGCTAACGTTCGTAGATCGATACGGCTGTCAAGCTGATCGAGAGCTGGTTTGCGTGGCAAATAGATCTGTTGACAACTTGAATCGACTGGTTGGTTCTCCAGAAAAGCCTGATTTGCTTGGCCATTAATTATAAGATGTGGTTTCCTAAAATTAAAGACCTTTTCTGTCCCCTGGAGTCATGTTTTCTCATGAAACATTTGCTTTGATATGAATTACTGTGAAGTTTTCAGTTTGCTAGAATGTTTCTGTTGTTGTTTTTCTGTCCACCCTGACCTTTCAACTTCTGCTGTATGATAAATTAATAAGAAGTGTAAAAATTGGCCTTGCACATTTTCATGAAAGCATTTAAAACATGTTCACATCATTTGATATGAATTCGAATCGCTGTGCCAAGCTCTGCTGTCATTACCACCATGCCAAGCATTGTAGATTACAACTGTGTTTCTTCAAAATGTAGTATTTGGTTATGATATGTGACGGTAATTTGCTAGTTTTTAGATTGAGAGTGGGTTTATTAGGTGTCACTGCCCAAACAAATAGTATTTAGGCGTTTAAATCTAAAAATATTGTTGATGAACCATGTTTATGTTGCCTTATTGTTATATTTCATCTTGTATGTGTTATGACGGTTCAGTGTTCAGTGACATGAGAAGTCGTCGTGTTTCAAAATTATGTTGATACAGTTCAGTCCATATATGAAATCATACAGTAAGCTGAAGAAATGAGCAATCCACAGTTAGCAAAACCTTAAGATCTTTAAGTCATATTAGTATTAGTCATATTACTGAATTTGTGCCAAAATAGAGTTTGAATGGATGCATGACATATATATGTTTTGCTATCCTAACGATGAATAATTATGTGGTTAAATTTGATGTTATTTCCACTGCTGTATGTGAGCTTATCAGAGCAGACCTGCAAGCCATTTTTGGGTCTCCATAAAAATTATTTCTTTTAAAATCCTGGTCAGACAACGGAAGTTAATTGCTCAGAAGGTGTGCACCTGTTGTTTGTCTGTTATAGGCATTCGATTTAACCTCAGTTTACACTGAATTGCTATCATCAGCAGTGTGGCTGATACAGTGCTGGATATTGGTATAATTAATGATAGCAAACTATAACATTTTGGAACTGACACAAGTTGGAATGAGCACTTTGTTTAATCAGCTCAGCCAATGAGAGAATCTCGGCCTGCGTATCTGTGTATCAATGCAAATTACCCTATAAGAACGCACTCAATGCACTCAATTCAAAGGATAGAAAAGTATGCATACTTGGGATGCATAGCGTAGCATTACATGCTCCAAGCGCTTCACAGACCTAGATTTAGCCTAGTCTACCAACACCATGTCTATATTGCATTTTAATTTCAATACTGTGTCTAAAGACTCAAACAACCCACTGTAGTGCCTTAGAATCAGACAAAATCAGATGTGTTTTTTCACATTTCCAGCACTGGTCTGGGTGGAAATTTAGCGGAATAGATTTTAGCATGTTTAAGTGAAGCTGAGAGTACCGTACTACCATAAAACTATATAAAAATATAACACTATAGTGTTTCTTTGACTTTTCAAAAGAGGAAAAAAGAGTGAAAGATGTCAAAATTGTAGTCACTTCCTCAACCACACAACACTCAAGCAGCAGCATTGACTAATTTTCTCTAATTTAATGCAAAGGTAATAAAACAAAGTATAGTGTTAGGAATGTACATTATATTTAAAAAAGAAAATGAAAATAGATTTACAATGTAAATAACTCTGGAAGCACATCATCAGAATCTGTTAAACCGGTCCATTGCAGAAGTTCTGTTTGCTGCCGTTTTGAACAGAAGATCCAGATATAAAAAAAATTATGAGCTCAAAACTCTTTTAACAAATAAAATGAATGTACGGATTAATCATTCACAGTTAAATCTATAGCATGCATTTAGTAAATAGATTTTCATTTCATGCTAACTTTTGTCATGCTCAATTAAAAAATAAAAATAAAAATCTGCTAAATTATGCAAGTGAACATCTGTTAACCAAATGTTTATAGATACAGGCCTGATATTTTCATCTATTTTCACCTGACCTTTCCCTTGCCTCAGATGATCCTGATGTCTCTTTTAATAGATGTTTCTACTGAAGGAGCTTCCTCATTGGACGTGATTGGGAGTGTTGTGTTGTCATAAAGAGTAGAAAGTAGCCCAATCGAACATTGCTACATTTGTATGACCATTTCCTCCACCTCTTGCTTTGCTTTGAGGCGTCTTTCCTTGCCTGTCGACTCGCTCATGCTTGAGACCGTATAACCAGATGAAGTAATCCTAAACCCTCAATCCACTTTAAGTTAATTTGCTGTCTCTCTACCACTAAAGTCAAAATAGCACAGGGCACTCAACCTTGGCTAACCTACTAGCTGTAGCAAAACACTGTCTGTCTGTAGTGCACTGAGCATTCAGACTAATTTTAGAGGGAGGGACATACTGAAACGGCTATGTTTAATGCAATAAATTAGAGAAATCCGAGTGATGACCTGTCTCGTAATCTACTTCCACACACACTTATGTACACACAGCATGGATATACACCTCATTTACTATCTCTACTACAAGGTTTATCACTGTGCTTGAATTTTTATCTTAGAAGAATGCTGGAAAACGTCTCCTTTTATTTCATCGTCATGAAATGGCCGCACAGGAACTCCACTTCGTAAGCTATGAAACGATGCAATAAACATCTAATAGAGAGCTCTAGATATTCTGGAAGTTGCTCTAGAAACTTCTAGGCACAGTGATGTTCCAGTTTATCTGTCCCGCTCTCTACAGGTTGTGGCAGGTTTGGTTTCTCGCTGCAAGTCATAACAGGCCTTCAGCACACAGCTCGATGGAGGCATCATCCCTCTTGCCGACTTGAAACAACTTGATTATTATCTGGGATGTCACACTTATCGATTTTTTTTTTTCTTCTGAACTCTTGACCCTCTGCTTATGTCTTATTCAGTTCATTTAAAATGAAAACTTAAGCTGTATTATTTTCTTTCCACCATGAAACCCCAAATAAGATGTTAATCACAATCTCCAAGATGCTCTTTTTGCATTAAATCTTTTATGTTTACCAAGGCTGTATTTATACAGTAAAAACAGTAATGTATAATATTACTATAATTTAAACATTACAGTGTCTCTCATTGTCTTTCCTTTCTCTATTTTCTTCTCTCTGTCCTGCTCTATCATGGCATATTCTCTTCTCTCTCTGTCTCCTGCTGTTTCTGCGTGTCCCAGTGTGCTGAAACTGGATGGTGATGGGGTGGCCTGATTTCTTTCCTGGCTTATTGCAGTGTGTATTTCCACTCTAATATATAACAAAGGAATGCCTGGGTGGTATGATTCTATTACGTGTCAGTTGCTAGAGATTTAGCAGTTCGGATTTTGCATTTTTTTTTTTTTCATTTCACATTATTCCTGTTTTTACTGTATTTTGGATCAAATAGATGGTGAGCAGAAGAGACTTTCAAAAACATTAAAACATTTTAACGACCTCAAACTTTGAGTCAGTAGAGTATATATCAACACTATTCAGCCAGTAATCACACTTGGCTCTAGATTTTGGTGAGTTAAGTCAGTCCAATCATCAATTAAGGATGTTGCCGTTTCCCTTTCAGTATGACTGCTGATATGATCACTGACCACAGTATGTAGTGTCTATGTGCTTTCACTTTTTCCATCTACAATATTACACACAATGAAATCCAGGTTCATTCGGCGTCTGTTCTCTGAGACTGATGGCCTCTTCCACAGCACTCCTCAAATCTGATTGGCTAATTAACTAAGACACATTAAGAGCCACAGTTGTGATGACCCTTTCGCCTTGTGACTCTGGTGACAGCTGTATGTCATGAAGAGAGAACATACAAAGATTTACTAAATCGACTTTTACATTAGTGCAAATAGTATGCTTGGTTGAGGTTTTTGATGAGGCCGAGTCATTGATTATGTAGTTAGAAGTGAAAATCACTCAATCACTGTCTGTCAGGCTTCACAGAACCTGTAGGTTTGATCAGTGACATTTTCTGTGCATTGTCATGCTGATTCAGACTCTTGTTCTCTCTCTACAGGGAAATGAGGCGAGTTATCCCTTGGAAATGTGCTCACACTGTAAGTATTTTGGGCTGTTGCTCAATCGTACCTCAAATTGTGTTTTTTACTTTCTTAATTACACCAGAGGCACTGAAGTATATGCGAGTCAAACTAAATCAACTTAAGTAATTAAAAAATGCAGCTCTAGTTGCAGAAATGTATGAATACATATAAAAGGCAATAAAAGACAGCTCTAATTTGAGTTTCAACAACTAAAATATGAAGAGAGGAAGAAACAAGAATAAATTGTATATAAATATACTTATATAGCATTATTATTATTATAGCATCGTTGTATGTATTAATATTATGAATTAGTTTTTGTTTTCATATTTGTTTATATTTGAATTATCTAGTAATATTTTCGTTTTTATATATCTTTTTTTTATAGATTTTTATTTCACGTTTAGTTGTAGTAATTTAAGTACTTGAACTAAATTAAAATTTCTGAATTAAGTAAAAAAAAAAAAAAGATTACTGTTAATGTTTATTTATTTTACATTTTAGTACATTTCATTTTTTGTGACCCTTAATTTTTTGTTTTTTATTTTGAATGCCTTTAGGTACTTTTGCATTTATTTGTGTAAATAGGATAAATCTAGTCACAGTTTATGCTGGATACGCCAAATTCTGAGCTAGATTATTTTTGGCTGAGCACTGGGTCTAAAACAGTGTCTTGTTCAACATCAGCAATATAGAAAATCGTGATCATGTAATTATTGATCTATGGATCATGTAGGCAAAGACACTGTTTGTACAGTGTATTCAAAGTGTGTACAGCTCGTGTGATGCATAATGTTTTTGTCATTCATTTTTATTTCAGTTTTAGCATTTTTTATTTTAAATATTTTAAAATTAAAATTTTAATTTTAGTAATTTAACTTTTTTTTTTTTTAATTGTGCACATTCACATCATACAAACAGAGATGACCTGTGGTTAGTCACTCACATGCAGCTCGTGCTGGGTGATCAGAGAAAGCAGTCAGTGTAGTCTAGTCCAGTCCTTTAAACACCTGTTCCTGCTGCGCTGGAGATCAAGACGTGAGGGAGAGGGCATCCCCTGGATCAGTGGGGCTCTCCGGGTCTGGAGCAGGGCCAGCGCTAGTGCAACCAGACTAGACAGGGTGGCGGTCTGTGGACATGAGGGCTATTAATGCCTCCAGCTGGTAAAGGTTAGTCTCGGGTTGCAGAAAGAGGCTGTTTATTTTTAGAGTTGGTGGGAGTGAGTAGAGGTGATGGTCCGTTTTTAATAGGTTTAATTTTTTATCTATTTTTCTGCTCTACTTTAGACATTGTAAGTACTGACAAACACATAAGAGGCACTTTTGGATCGTTGACACCCCTTTTTCAATAAAATAGTTCTGACCTGTGCTTGGCTGAAAAATAATTTATTTAAAGGCACAGTTCCAAACTAAAAGAAGATCTTTTTTTTTTTTTTTTTTTGCCAAACTATGAATGTTAACAGGGTCCAAAATATCTTCTTTTATATTCCAGAAATGGTGAAGTCAGTAAAGGTTAGGAATAACATGAGGGAGAATTGCCGTTGTTGTGTGAACTGTCCCTTTAAGAAATGCGTTCTGATGTAACTTACTACATATCCTTTTCACAAATAGACATTGCTTTTTGAATGAATAAAATGTTCTGATGTGCAGAATTTTTTTTTATACAAATTAATTCTTAATTTATTAAGATTTTTGCACCTAATACATGTAAAAAATGTAAATAAGAGTACGTTTTACGATAAAATACTTTAGTTTTTTACTTAAAAATTTCTTGTTAAATTAAATGTAAAATTTACAAGCAATTTGAGTGAAATCTGATTCCGAGTAAAAAATGTGAATGTTATAATCTTTCACATTGAGACACATAAGATTAGCTGTGTAGAACTACATTACCCAGAGTTCTCTGGGTACAAGCACTGGGTTCACTTAATGTTGCTATGGCAACTTCACTGGCACAGTTTTCCAACCCACAGAGCGAAGACCACTGGATTAAGACGAGTCTTATTCATAGTGCACAGCAAAGGAAAAGCTCTATTGTAGCTGTATTGTCCTGCGAATAAGAGGACAAACCTCTTTTAAAGATCTAACCTAACAAATCCAGTGATCGGTTCTTCCTCATTCAACCCAGTAAAGATGAAAGCAGTGGGAGGTTATAGGTCAAGTTGAAAGAATAATTGCATCATTCCCAAGAGGTCTTTCTGCAGAAGGAGGAGGCAACAGTAATTAAATTTGCAGGACTGTAACAGGGCGATAACAAGTGTGCTGCTGTGAAACTGAGCCACCTGTTGGTCAGATGGTGCTTAGCAACCACAAGGACATCATAAGGCCTCTCCAGTTAGACAGTGGTAACAGGACACTTATGACATCATCCCAAATCATTTTTGTAGATGAAATGCATCTGGCAAAGGCAAACACAGACGGCCGCCAGGTTTAGGTCGTCCTGTATATTTTTTAAAAAGACTTATTAATGATCCAGGCCTGTGTAGAGGAGCCAAGAAGCGAAGTGGGAGAGAGAGGGGGGCGAGATCAGGAACGATCCTTGAGCCGGGATTCTAACTCGGGACGCCCACTGCTCACATGCTGCCCACAAGGCTATTGGCGCCAATGTCATCCTTTATAATTAAAGCGGTATTCTGGGTAGCATTTGTAGTGTAATGTTGATTACCACAAAAATTATTTAGAAAAAAAATAAAGAATTTTATTTAAAAAATTATTATAGAATAAATATTCTGTTATAATTGAAATAACTTGTAATCTGTAACCAATTACATTTACCAAGTAACCATCCCGACACGGGTAAGGACTTTAATTAATTCTTTAGTTAAAACTATTATTTGAGCTGTAAAACTGTTTAAATCTTTTTTAAATCATAATTTTTTTTCATGTTTTTTTTAGGGTGTTAAGTATTTTTATTATGTAATGTTTTTCACACTAGAAGCATGCTAACACATTGTTTATTTTACTATTGTGGCTTTACTATTGATAGAATAGCGTTAAAAAGCTTATTTTTCAGGCTAGACTTGCCAATGTGTATGTGTGTCTTGAAACACTGACTGTTTCAATAGCAGCTGTGGTGATGCAATGACTTTATCATTTAGCAACTGGCTAGTATTGAGAAGGCGGGACTGTTCTGCCTTATTGCACATTGCACTTATATGAGTGCATTGTCTTTGAAAGTCTTTGGTGCTTATCAACATGCTGTCAGTTGAGCTTAACATGCACAGAATATTCCTTTAAGCTGGTTTTGAATTCACCGGATCCGAAACAGACACATTATTTAAAGGGCATTAACATAAGACATGCTCTTATGTTTAAAAACATCTAGAAAAAGCAGGATATACTGTCCTTAGACACATTTTAAAAGTGAAACGCTTATTACCACAAAACAGCGGTACAAATGATGTTGCAGAAGTTGACACATTTTTCTAAACCATCATGCGCTGATGTGCACGTATGCAGCTGCTCTTCCTCTGCTAAGTTGGCCATCCTTGTTGCTAGGGGGCTTTTCTGAGAGGCCCTTATCAGCCATTACAGCGGGTGAGTGTGAGAGACCATCGAGGATCCGCCTGACTGCTATAAATATTCCCCTCTGTCTCTCCCATCTCAACATTGTTTGAATACTGTGGCTCAGTGATGCAACTGCCCCTGCTGATGCCCAATGGGTGGTAGTGAATAGCATGAAAATTTTAGCTTCTTCTGTTGCCTTGAAGGCACTTTTAGGTAATGTTAACAACACTGTCAGTATGTGGACTGAGACACTGGCATGCTTTGTTCTGATGTATCGGTGAACGACAGGTGCGTGATGGTGTAATAAAGTCACTTGGTTTAATGACACACATTGGCACTAGCTGTATCTGTGGCATATTAATAGAGATGAAGAATAAGCGGTTACATCATCTGCTTTAGGGTAATCTGGGAAGTGTCCACGAACTCAAAATAGCACAGCGGAAATCAGCATATGTCTCTTTACCTCTCTTTTATCTCAGAGAATAATTGGATGTACAGCAGCAGTAAGGCAGAGCTAATTTTTCATCTGTTTGCTTTTCATTCAAACAACTTTTTTTTTTTTTTGCAACCAAGTCAACTTTATTATTATGTTATTGTACTTAAATATTTTAAAGATCTTAAATTGTCGCCCTGAGACCCATATATTCACTTTTTTTTTGAATTTCTGAGTATCCAATACCTCATTTATCTGTTGTATTTACATTTATTTAAATTATTTAACTTTAAATGGTTAATAATATATTTATTATTAATCTATTGTTACTATTATTATTATTTAAAATGGCTGAAAACTTCAAATGTTTTATTTTATCTGTTTGTTCATGTAAAGAAATATAAATTAAAATGAAATGAAAACTCACAATTGCACTCACTTAAAATCTAGCATGCCAGATGTTTCACATATTTAATATTTTCTAAGCTTTTTTTTTTTAAAGCATATAAATTTCAAATGAGAAATCTTTAATTATTCATTAATTAAATAAGTGAGAAATTCAAATTATTCTTTCATTATATCCAAGTTTTTCCATGAAACAATATAAATAACAATTAAAATGTATGAAAACAGACTTTGGTGGCCTTAATGGGTTAGTTCACCCAAAAATTTAAATTCTGTCACTCTGCATAGACGGCAATGGCAAGGACATTGTAAAAATAGTCATGCTTGATTTTATGAAGCTACAAGAATACTTTTTGTGCACAAACGAAACACCAATATAACAACTTTATTAAACAATTCTTCCCTTTCATATCAGTCTCTGCCTCACGTTCAAGATAGTGCACATGTGCCATGGTACTTTCTTGGCGCACAAAGTATTCTCATAGCTTCATAAATTTGAGGTTGAATCACTGATGTCACAAGGACTATTTTAACGATGTCCTTACTACGTTTCTGGGTCTTGTACGTGTCAGTTGTGTTGCTGTCTATGGAGGTTCAGAAAGCTCTCGGATTTCATCAGAAATATCTTAATTTGCATTCCAAAGATGAATGAAGGTCTTATGGCTTTGGAACGACATGAGAGTGAGTAATTAATGACAGAGTTTTCATATCAGCATTTCAATCGTTTTTTCCTCTGTAAGTTGAGCAGAGTGAGTTCTTTGTTACCTCTGACATTGAGGGACTGGAAAGTTACCAAAGTTGAGAATTGCTGCTCTCGGCCATATTATGATTTTTTTTAATTCGATTAACTGCACAGTGCTAACAGCAAACAGCCTGGCAGCCGATTACTGGAGGTGTGTACCATGTGGCTGTGTGAATGAGATTAGGCCATTTAGCAGTCCACACAGCACAACAGCGAGCTGTAGTTGAACGGCAGTCTTCTGAGAGATGACCATGACTGCCAGGCAGGAGAAACTGGGTAAGGTCTATTCTGGGATGGGTTCTGGCTTTCTGATGGCAGCCAAAGATGAATAGAAGTGAGTGAGAGAGCCCTAGATGTGGAATATTGCATCCCTGTGTGTATGTGAGTGCTTTAAGACTTGGGCAGTCTTTGAAGGCATATTAGATTGACGTTTTGAAGATCACAGGAAAATCAAAGAGAATAAGAAAGGGATGCATAGTTTTTGTTGAAATGACATGTTCTCACTGTTTTCTTCATCTCTCTTTCTCTCTATTTCAGTTGACGCTGATGAGATTAAAAGACTAGGGAAGCGGTTTAAGAAACTCGACCTGGATAACTCGGGTTCTCTCAGCGTCGAGGAGTTTATGTCTCTACCCGAGTTGCAGCAGAATCCGCTGGTGCAGCGAGTCATCGATATATTCGACACGGACGGAAATGGAGAAGTGGACTTTAAAGGTTTATTTCAGTTTATTCCAGTTGACGTGTAGTATGGGTTGCTCATGGGTTTATGCTAATCGTCATGATGTTGATTTCATTGCAAAGTGTACTGAATTCCAAGTGTTTGAGTTCCAAGTGTTTTCTCTGAGTGCTCTGTACTTGAAGTTCAGATGCATTAACATAACTTGGTCCAGTTAAAGGTAGAGAGGGTAGACAATTTTCTCACCCTCCCATTTACTGTCCTTTTTCTTGCAGAATTCATTGAAGGTGTCTCTCAGTTCAGTGTCAAGGGCGACAAGGAGCAGAAGCTCCGCTGTGAGTCTCTTTCCATCTTGAATTTTCCCACTAGTTAAGTTTAAGTTAAAAAACCCTCATAAATCTAGTCTGTAGTGCGCTGGAGCAAAGTGTTTTATCATGTTTTTTATTCTCTGTTTGTTTCTGCAGTTGCGTTCAGGATTTATGACATGGATAAGGATGGCTACATATCCAACGGTGAGCTGTTCCAGGTGCTGAAGATGATGGTAGGGAATAACTTGAAGGACACCCAGCTGCAGCAGATCGTCGACAAAACCATCATCAACGCAGACAAGGACGGGGACGGGAGGATATCTTTCGAGGAGTTCTGCGCTGTGAGTCATTTAATGTTGAGATACAGTGAAATTTGACACTCCAAACACTTTGATCTGCAATTTCCATGTTTAGCTTTTGCTGAAAATAAGGGTAAATAGGCTCAAAATAAAACTAGGGGACCATTTTCAATAGTGATGCACCCAAATGATTTTACTGAAAATGAACTTTTATTTAATAATCAATTGAAGAATCAAGTTAATATCAACTTTTTTATGATATAATTGTGTTGTTAAAATATAAACATTTAAACTGTGGCTGTTATAAAAACTTGTTTTCATGAGATGTATTATACGCATGTTAAATGACGAAGAAAACGGGCTTAGAAAAAGTATAAAGAATATATAATGGTGTGCATATTTAGCATAATCCTGCTTTCTAGAAGCTGTTTTGACATCTTTCCATAGTTTACCTGTTGTAGCTTATATACATTGTTTGCACATAATAGACGCAAACATGGTCAAAACATGCCATCAGAGAATCACAAATTAAACATCATATTGGTCAGTGATTTTGGCCAAAACTAGAAAGAATGAGTATTTCTGGAAGCCACATCACAGATTTTAACCCAAGTATTCATCATTACTGGTTTCACGATTGAGTGTTATACGATTATTTTATATTTGTATTTTGTTTTTATAAATTCTTGCATTTATGGAAAACTTGGCCATTTCTATTCATATTAAATGATTTTGCAAAAATATATATATATATATATTGTCCAGTACTCATGAATAACTGAATTTATTGATTTATTAGTGAAGTGAACCTTAAATATAATTATTAACATTTAATGTGAATATAATTAACAGTATTTATCTTAATGTCAATTTGGGTTTCATTTCTTGGCTCAGTTTGTCCTCTATAGGAATGTTGTCTCTAAAGTGTGTGTTGGTAGACTACTTGTCAAACAGCTGACTAGTTATTGAGATTTGTGGTATGTTTTAGCAGTGGTGCTTTAATTAGTGTGCTATAAGAGTGCACAGAAAAAAAAAAGTTGGTTTGAGTTCTAACACTTTTTTCCTCTATTTATGAAATGCACTGACATTATGTCCCTTCTCTTCCGCAGGTGGTTGGTGGCTTAGACATTCACAAAAAGATGGTGGTGGATGTGTGAAAACACAGAACAGGCCCTTCACTGAACACCCTCTTTTTTCACTTCTCCATTTCTGAGAATCAGCTCCAGATGTTCCGCTAACACGCTCTCTCTTTCTCTCTCTCTCTGTCTGTCTGTCGCTCGCTCTCTCTCTTTCAATGGAAGTATTTCTCTGAATGATGCCTCTGTTCCCCGTCTGTACTCCCTGAGCCTTGTGACGCCTGCCATCCTAAGTGTTATAGAGCATGAGATTCTTCTGTCCACGTTCTCGGGTATTTAAGGACAGACAGAGAGACGACTTCTCTGTTAATTACCGAGCGACTCAGTGTCATGGAGACTGAAGAGAGGAGTGTGTGTGTGCGTTCTTTATTTTTCTTTTTGAAGGGGGGGATTTTTTGTATTTATTTTGGTCCTGTCTTTTTTAAAGATGATCTAGGTCTACAGGGAATGTGTGTATGTGAGTGATTATATATGACTTGACACTTGATTTCAGTGCAACACGCTTCAAGCATGAAGTGCCAATCGAAAACATATACGTGGGATTTAACAATAGCTGAATATTGAAACCGCTATCTGATGTTCTTCATGTCACGGGGAGATTAAAAAATCTAGTTTTTTTGTTTCCACCTCTTTAGAGCAAATATCTGCTTTAAAATGCAAGTCCGATTTGAATTTTCTACAGAGAATGTGTGTGTGTGTGTGTGTGTGTGTAAAGTGTGCTGTGTTAATATTGTCAGGGAGTTCATCCACCGTCTTGCTTTCTGATATACAGTAGACTAGGATAAAAAGCAAATATATTTGAAGTTGTGCACATATGGTTTACTTCTGAGTAAAGTTTAGTTGAGTATGGTTTACTTTTAAGACCGGTGTGTTATCGCAGGGGTCGGGTGGGGAGGGATGATCAGATCACACATTTACTGTAGGATGGAAGTGCCATCAGTAAAATTTCTGAACGTTTTGTGTGTGTGTGTGTGTGTGTGTATTCTGGATTTATTACCATTTTAACACAGCAAACGAGTAATTTTGATTTACCTCGACGTTGTAGGATACAGTGCATACTGTGGCAAACTGAATCCACAACAACACCCGATTTGAATATTTGTTTGTGGAAATAAAAGGTTATTTTTTTTCCAACTTGACTGCAGGCAGCATTGTAAAGACCTTAGTAGCTCATATTTGTATATTAGGGACTGACAGACAGATTGTGTGTTGGGGTTTTTTCTAAGCTTTAATCGAGTTGGCTCGCAGCATGTTCACTTACCTGAGAGGGATCGTCGAAGTAGGCAAAACCAGATGTGACTGACTGATCAGTTTCTCTTCTCCTTCGTCATTTCAATGATTGATCCGTAGCAGGATTGTAGTGTTCCCAAAAGGAGAGACCAAACCTGACGCTTTCAGCGCGGATGAATAAACTCGAAGCGTTCGGCCACTCCGCTATGTTGCTTTAAATGTGATTCTCCCGCGCAAACCGGCGTTTTCGCGCCAGCTGCTGCACGGTGACGACGCTTAAATATGTCTTTCCCGAAGGCCGCTGAGGTCTTGTGATGTGCTTGCAAGATACGGGAGGGTTTGTCTCTCTGTTTTTATTTTCTGTTGTGCATGTAGATCTGATTTTTTGTGGGGGGAAAGATTCTCTTGTTTACATATGAATCGTACTATTGAGATATTATAATCTGAATGACAGTTACATATAAATATATGGACGTTGCCAAACTTTTGGTAAATGTTTAAATATGGAAATGATTTTAAAGCGAGTTTCTTCACTACATTTATCCATAAATATTAATATTATTATTATGAAAATTACAAATATAAATGTGTGAGTTATTCTGGATTGGTGTCCGTCACTCCCAGCGAAATATTATTATTATTATTATTATTTTCGTTTTATTTTTCTCGTTTTCCGTTCATGGTTTGGTTGAGTTGTTTTGTACAGAATGTGTGTTTGTTAATGCTCCTTGCTTTCGGTTCTGATTTGTATTTCTCGAGCTGGGGGTCGGACAGCCATCTGTTTAACTTTTGAGGGGGTTTTTAGACAAAGGAAACATACAAAGTGAATGAAAACGTTCCGCTTTTAGGTTTAACGTTTTGTTTCTTTCTTCATTTCTCTGCATGCTGCGTCATATGCTGTGGGAACCATTGAAATGTCATTCATGAAAATGAGAAATAAAATATTTGAGACTTGTACAAACTGTTCTCTGTGTCTTTCTATCGCGCCGTTCGCAATGGATCTATCTCATTTTTTTTCTTGTCTATAAAGTATTATATTTAATAGTGAAATTAAGTGCCTGATCTTGACCCGAGCTTATTTCTAAACGTTTTCTGTTCTCTAAATCTGTAATATTAGCTGGGTCCCACTAGGTGTCAGTAATACACAACTAATGAACGAAAGAACTATTGAGTCAAAGTGGAAACCCAGTGTTGTGGGAAGGTTAGTCTATGGTTATAAAAATAAATAAAGCTTAAATAGTCGTTCTGTATATATTAGGTTGGGAAAACTAAATTTATTGCAACGTTCTGAGAAATTTAGATACTGGTCACAGAAAGGAACCTACAGCTCTATCAATTACTGATGAACACATTCATTTTTATTTGAATTATCACTCTGTGGGTTATTTAAAGTGTCTTTGGATGCCTTTTGTCTTTCAAACACATGAAAATGCATGTTATTGGTTGAATATAGTTAAATGGTCACATGATATGCGAGAAACCAATTGTTTTTTGTTTTTTTAACTGCAGTAACCCCACTGCAGTTTCTTCATAACATAATTTATTTTCTTTCTCTTTGTATTTCTTAACAATAAGGTACACACTCATCCTATTAAAATCAATGTGATAAACAAGTTAGATCAAAAGCAATCTAAAAGTAATCCGTTTACATTACTTAAAATATGCAATATAATGGTTTGTTACAAATTACAATTTTTGTCTTGTTTTCAACTGCTTTTAATTCAGTATGGTGTCTAACCTGATTAAGGCCTATTCCATTTAGATTGTAACGGGCAGAAAGTTCACCTGTTTAGAAACAAGTTTCCAAAGAAACGTTTACTAAATGGAAATGGTATTAGTGTACCTTTCAGAAGAAGAGTTATCTCAGTAGTAAAACACATCCTCCTGGTAAAGAAATCAAATTAAATCAGCCTAAACTAGTTTGTTAGCCCCAGCCTGACTACGCTGGTCAGCAAGCGGAAAAATCCTTAAAAGTGGTTCCAAGGACCATCTTATACATAAATGATAAACAGTCATGCTTATATTCAGTGCAGAACACATTTATAATGGCTGGCTGAGAAAAATGCTCAAAAATATGACCCAAACCAGCCTAATAATCTCACCTATCATCTCAATCCCATTTAAACCAAAGGGAAAATTTACAACAGACATTTTCCAACACGTCATTTTTCCCCCCTTGCAGAAACCGAGTCCAGTACAGGATCTTTCTGCGGGAGAGATTCAAGAGCAGCCGTATCAGTCAGCATCAGGTGAAGCACAACAGACAAATGTCTATCAATTACAGCTACACACACACACACAGCTATTTCCCACACACATGCATAGACACCAGAGGACACTGATCCACTTCCAGAATCTGTGCCCCGGTAGGACAATAGTCTTGGCCTCGCAGGTTGGCTTTTCTCAGGCCCAGTGTCTGGGACAGCGAGCGATATTTTGTATCGGTGTCCGAACTGATTGGGAAGGAGAATAATTGATGAAAGTGAGAGAATCGGAGTAAAGCAGAGAGGAGAGCGGGTTCAGCTGGAGTTCAGGTGTATTCTCAGGTGACTTTATTTCTGCACGCAGGCTGCTGATAAGCATGTTTATCGAGCAGACAAAAGGACAGTGAGGATCCTGTTGCTTCAGTTTAAACCTGTTCTCCATCTCCATGTGCTGGCGACGGGACACCAGACGGGCTCGAAGTGAAGCAACAAAACGCAATATAGGGATAAATGGCACTTACTACTTAGTAAGTCTCTTACTAAAAAAAATGCACATTTCTGTTCATTTCCTGTGCTTGAAAGGTGTGTATGAGACCCTTCAGTCTATTAAATGTTTTAGGCTATAGACTTTAGTGAATGATTACCATTACTTTTACTCCAGGCTTGGAAATCAAAATTTTAAAGTTCCCTGACATTTCCAGGTTTCCCAGTTTTTAAGCACACAACTGATCAAACTTGATCGTTCAAACACAACCCGCCTCAAAAATTTGACAAGCTACTAAATTGTGGTAATGGGGATATTTTTCAGCTTTAACGGAAGCCACATCATCCTAATGTGTGTACATGCTAGTGGTTAATGAAGCATAGACGCAGACCTTTGACTTCAGGTATGTAATCCTCAGGTCAGCCGCATATCAAAACACACTAATTTCTGCGTGTACGACATCAAGCTCACCAGAACGCTCCATTCATGCTGTCCTCATCAGAGTTCAGACAACACACGGTCCAGGTAAGTGCCTGGACGCTCGGCTGGTCAGGTGAAACCGCATCCCCGGCCCGCGGGGGCTTTTCATAGTTCTGTGCGCTAGCTACAGTTACACACCGGCAGCCTGATAACAAGACTCGACTTTCAGAAGCAGTCATGTGTGCCGCAGGTGTCCGAGGACAGCGGCGTCAGACAGGTGTCAGAGAGCTAATGATGAGAAACAGACCCACGGAGGAGCCGTTTCCCTGAGAACTCACCCTCAGGCCATCCAAGATGTAGAGGAGTTTGTTTCTTCATGGGAACAGATTTGGTGAAATTCAGCATTACATCACTTGCTCAACAATGGATGCTCTGCAGTGAATGGGTGCCGTCAGAATGAGAGTCCAAACAGCTGATAAAAACATCATAATAACCCAAACCACTCCAGTTTAGTATTTGCTTAGAACTGTTTCTGCTTGTAAACGGTGCTTTATCTGTGCATATTTCTCTCCTGATTCAGATTTTTCAGGACTTTCAGGACTGAAGCGACAGTACAAAGTTAAAATTTCTTAATGGATTTGTTTCACTCAGCTTCGCAAGATGTTAACTGATGGTCATGTGGATTTTTGTGAAGTTTTTATCAGCTGTTTGTACTCTCATTCTGACGGCACCCATTCACTGAAGAGCATCCACTGGTGAGCAAATGATGTTATGCTGCATTTCTCCAAATCTGTTCTGATGAAGAAACAAACTCATCTACATCTTGAAAGACCTGAGGCTGAGTAAACTGTCAGCAAATTTTCTGTTTTGGGTGAACTATTCCTTTAAATATGTGCTTGACAGTCAATCTGAAAATGCAAACGTGAACCTGGAGCACAAAAGCAGTCGGAAGTAGCGTGAGTAACAATAGCCAACAATATATGTATGGGTCAAAATGATCAATTTTTCTTTTGAGCCAAAAATCATTAGGATATTAAGTAAAGATCATGTTCCATGAAGATATTTTGTAAATTTCCTACCATAAATATATCAAAACTTATAATATGCATTGCTAAGAACTTCATTTGGACAACTTTAAAGGTGATTTTCTCAATATTTAGATTTTTCAATCCCACAGATTTCAGATTTTTAAATAGTTGCACCTCGGCCAAATATTGTCCTATCCTAAAAAAAAAAAAAAAAAAAAAAAAAATCAATGGACAGCTTATTTATGTTTCGAAAAACTGGCCCTTATGACTGGTTTTGTGGTCCAGGGTCACATATAACAATGTAAGGACGTTTAAAAGAAGAACCAGCAAAAAGATCAATACAACTGTATGTTAATTGCAACCATAACTTTTCCACTTTTTATGACTTCTACAGCTAATTTTCTGAAATCACCTCAATAAATGTTCCATGACAAATAATTGAAAATAAATGCATTATAAGATTCAGTACGGTCATATCAGTCTGCAGCTCTTGATATAATGCTTGAAACAGATAAAATTCAGTTAGATATAAAAAAGATGAAAAATCCAGAGTATTTTTATTCAAGTTATTTATTAATGCCTTAATTACAATGACAATCCCATCTCAATAAATACTATACATGACTCACTTTAGGTCATTGTAATATTCTGGGCTGCTTCTTTTAGACTCATAAAAGGACAAAAACAATAAAAACAACCAACCAAAGTTTGTAAAATTTCTTCTACATCATCATAAATGAAAAAAATTAAATGAACAAGGGTGATTTACTTTAAGCAAAGTAAACATTACACTTTTTTAACAAATTGAAGGAAAATATTTATTATACAATTTACATAAAATCTGCATAAAAGTGACTGAGGTGAAAAAAGGCAGCTACTCCTGATATTTTGTAATGACAAATGAGAAGTGTTGATCTAGGATCTGCTCTCTGATGCCTAAACAGGCATAATACTAAGCATGTGACCTCAGATAAACATTTTTTTTTTGAGCAGTCAAATGTTGTACAGATACGAATGACCCTACATTGTTCCTAAAGAGTTTTGGTCCACAAACAAGCGGCATGATGCAGAAAACTAGATCACTCCCATTATAACCCATAAACCCACAAAGATAATGGGAATAGTTATTGTTGTGGTGTAGACACACTGTAACTCTTTATATACACGTATACCTGTTTTTGTTCTGCATCTCCATAGCAACAGTGAATCAGACAGGAGCTCTGAGGTCCTGATTGGCCAGCATCCGGAGTCTCCGCCTCTCCACAGCCTGCTGCTTCTTCCTCTCGATCTCAGCATCACTGCACCTCACGGCTCCAGAGTTACACACATCTACAGAAAAACACAGACAATGAATAACAATCGTTTTGGAAAACTTGATGCAAGTCAGATATTTAATGAATATAACACCAAGATCTAGGATTTTTAATTGAATAAATGTTAAATTATTTATTTTTAACTATTTAACAGATCTAGAAAAAACTATTGAATATTGTTATTTAGCACGGAGGAAATAAATTGGTCTAAAGTCGTAGTAAAGACATTTATAATGTTACAGAAAAAATTCTATTTATATTTTTGTGCATCAAATCAGAATGATTTCTAAAGGATCATGTGACACTGAAGACTGGAGTTATGATGCTGAAAATTCAGCTTTGATCACAGAAATAAATTACATTTAAAATATACTCAAATAGACAGTTATTATAAATTGTAATAATATTCCACAATATTACTGGTTTTGATCAAATATGCCTTGGTGAGCATAAGAGACGTCTTTACAAAACATAAAAAAAAATTTACAGACACCAAACTTTTCAATGGTAGTGTATATTATACATATGTTCACTATCATTATTTTTGCCTAAATGTTTAATTAAGTGACTATGCAAAAATATCATTAATTACTATTGATTATATGGTTGCATGTAAATGAAAATGATTAAATATTCTTAATTTCGCTAAATTAGTGGAAAACAATGTGGAAAACATCCTTGATTATTTTTAGATTTTTCACACTATTTTAAATATAATTATTAAAATAATAATATAAACTAATGTTATCAAATTAATAACTAATTTGATCAAAAATAAAGTTAAAATGCCCCGACATAACACTTGCACACCACAGTAATAAAGCATAGAGCATGTGACATTATCTGTACCTTTGGCAGTGGACCTGAACGAGTCACTGTACGTCTTTTTGAACTGATGACTGTCGGCTGTTCTCACATCTGATTGGAGGACGGCCAGCACGCCCCTCTCGTGCCCCTGCTGTGTGGGGGGAACAGCACAGGTCCCCCGTCCCACCACAGACGAGCTTCTCACCTGTTTGAATTTATACGGTCCATTACTTGAGGGGCCAGATGGTCTCGTTGCATCACATGACACATTAGAGCCGAGTCCTGCAGGCCCGGAGTTCACCGCATGAGCTTTCTGGCCGTACAGAGACACTGATGTGTTTGCACTGGACACGGAAACATTAGCAGCCGGCTTTTTGGGTGGATAAGGTTGAGCAAACACTGTTTGCTGACTGGCTGTTTCGGTGGTGTTTTGTTGGTTGTTTGTGACGTTGCCAGATAACTCCTCAAGATTATCACACGCCTCACAAAACAGATCATCGTCCTCCACTCCGTCATCCCAGATGTCATCAGACGCAAAAAAAGAGTCCAGGTCTTCGTCTAAAACATCACCAAAGCCATCTTTGGCTGTAACGGCATTCTCTCCTTGTTGTTTAATGCCTCCAGAGTTTGGATGCTGGTGCATGCTGGGAGGATTTGAATGAGGAGGTTTTATAGTACTGGGGCCGGTGGACGGCAGCGTCTCTTTGGTGTTTGGCTGGAAATGTTGCGTTGAGGAACCAGCGTTGAGCTCGGATGAATTTTGAATAACCTGAAGCTGTGCTACTTGTGTCTTGTGCTGATTCTGTTTGCCACTGAAGCAACTTAGAGGAACTGGCAACGCTTTACTCGTGGGAAAAACCTGATTTGTGCAATTACTTTCCAAACGATTTCGGATTCTTGGCTTGGCCTGTATTAGAGAGCCCTGCTGAAAACTTTGCTCACTTTTTGTCTGTTGCCCTTGAAATGTGCCACATTTAACATCAGTTTTAGCTTCTTGTTTTTGGTTTGCCATTGCACTGAAAGCATTTCGATTCTCATGAGTTTGTATTTGTGTCGAACTGTACTTCGGTGCAGCAAACAGATCTGGGTTTTGCGTCATCTCCAACAGCAACGAGTCATCGAGTAAACCGTCACTGTTCCAGTCATCATCAAAATCATCGGCCTTGTTAACTTGTGTACTGCCATGGTTTTCTGACGTCGTGGACGCAGAACCTTTATGTGAAGCGCTGGCTTTCTCAATGCCGAGATTTCTCTCAGGAACTTCCTGAGTACGACAATCTGACGCCTGACTGAGACGCCCGCTGAGCCGCTGAGTCGGCCCATCGAAAAGGAAATCAAGATCATCGTCCATCTCCTGATCAAGTCCCCTTTCATCGACAAGTTTCTCACTGGGTTTTAGAGCAGAGCCGCTGAATCGCTCGTCATGCGGCGGCTCTTGTTCCTCAGATTGTTTTGAACCTGATGCATCCGAGTTCTGTTCTTGAGCTTCATCTTGCCTCATGTTGAAGTCAAACTGCTTCGCCAGCCGCATTAGAGCTTCCACAGTGCTCTGTCTGCAATACACACACACATGATGATATACCTTTTCCTATCGTTTATATGATTTCATTCATTTACTAATTTGTGATTATATAGGTGCTTATAATTAAATAAGTCATGAAAAAAACAAATAGCATAAATATTTAAAGAATTAAAACAAATTTTTTATTTAAAAAAAAAAAAAAAAAAAAAAAAAAAAGTAGAATCGTGAGGTGTCTAAAGGTTCCTTTACTTCGAGGACATGGGCTTGACTTTGGGCTGCTGTACTTCTGGTGTGCAGGGAATGGCACTGTCCCCAATCCACTGCAGTAAAGATGAATCCGCTTCTTCTAGTCTTCCATTCTAGAAACAAACAAATACCTCACAATACAGCATTTGACATTAACACTTAAGTCGTTTTGAACTGAAAACATTCTGGTAGTTCGTGTTCCTCGAGCAAACCTTTGGTGCGATCCGATTGGCGATGTCCGATATATCCACCGCTCTGACATTTGCAGCTCTCCTCTGTCCACGACCTGGAAATAAATGCACTTCTGTCATACTTGGATACTGCACATTTAAAGAAGAATTCCAAGACGCACAAGTCTAATAGACATGCATACCATGTCGAACGGGTGACGGAGATGTCGTGTCCCATATAATATCTTGATGAAAATCCGGATCATTGCTGGGCGAGTCGTCCGGGATCAGTCTCCTGAACTGGCCTCTCGCTGGACGTGTAGGGGTTTTGAACTCTGCTATAAAACACACGCAGGTCAAAACACCTGCTTTAATACAGACACATGGTTGCATCTGACGGTTCTGCGATGCACATTAATTACTTAATGCAGTAACCGAAAACTTCATAGTACTTTGACATGTGGGACTTTCCTTTTTATGCTATCCTTGCCTTCTTAATGAAATTTGATAAAATGTCAAAAGATGGTTAAATCACAATAATGTAAATCATCAAATTGAGGTCAAGTCTGAGACCGGCCAGAGCATTTTTCTTAAAGTTTGCACTACTGTTTTATTAAATTGTTCTTAACTTTCTTTTACTATTATGCTATCGTTGCTTTTTTTATGATATTTGATAAAATGTCAAAAGATGGTTCAATCAAAATAATGAAAATTATCACATTGATGTCAAGCCTGAGACTGGCCAAAGCATTTTTCTTAAAGTTTGCACTGCCATTTGTGACCCTGGAGCACAAAAGCAGTCATAAGTTGCACGTGTAGATTTGTAGCAGTAGCCAAAAATACATTGTATGGGTCAAAATTATCGATTTTTCTTTTATGCCAAAAATCATTAGGATATTAAGTAAAGATCATGTTCCATTAAGATATCTTCTAAATTCCCTACCATAAATATATCAAAACCTAATCTTTGATGAGTAATATGCATTGCTAAGAACTTCATTTGGACAACTTTAAAGGCGATTTTCTCAATATTTTGATTTTTTTGCACCCTCAGTTTCCAGATTTTAAAATAGTTGCATCTCAGCCAAATATTGTCTGATCCTAACAAACCATACACCAATGGAAAACTTATTTATCAGTTTTCAGATAATGTATAAATCTCAATTTAAAAAAATTGTGGTCCAATGTCTCACCGATTTTAATAAAATGTTCATAACTTTCTTAAATGTAAACACACTGTATTTTATTAAACTAAATACGTTACATAAAAGCAATACAACGTTCAAACAATAAGTCGGAGATGTCAACTGGTCATGAGTGAGTCAGATTTCAGTGTGTTTTGGGGTGATGTGTTACCCGTGTCGCGCATCTGCTCGGGGTTCAGTGTCGCTGCTTTAGGGCTGCGTCTCAGTCTGTTTACTTTCGACTTCATCTGCGTCAGTCTGGCGATTTCATTTCGCTCGCGCTGTTCCTGACTGCCTCTGCCCTCCATGTTGTCTTTAGTTAATATATCACCGAGTTGGTATTATATTACTTGTGCTTTTCGCTGCCATCGTGAGCCTGGATTTGTATAAATTGTTCAAACATTCCGCCAAATACGCAGTTCCTCCCAGTTCCTCCCAGGATTCATTGCGGAAACGTGCTCGAGGACGTCGGGTGTGCGTAGCTGCTACGCAAGAGCGACGCATACAACCTACACAATATAGCTAGGATTAAATAGCTGACAAAAATAAGGCAGCTAATTACATATTGATAATTTAGCAAATGCAAAGCGGTTGTCTCAAGTGAATTTAATTTTAAAATGTATATATAAGTGATGATGATAATAATAATGATAATAATAATAATAATAGGTATAAATAAATCTGCCAAGTAGGCTATTGTAGCTGTATTGTTGACAATACTTGGACGATTTGTTCTGCAATATAAACTACACATACTATACTAAAAACACCGATTTTGAAGCAGTTATGTTTTATTTTTAAAAACATATGTTCGTAGTTGCATTACATAAGATGTAATTACATAATGACATCAAAGCGCCCAGGTACTGTCAAGTTATGTTTACTGCAGATGTTATATTAGTCATGAATTGAAAAACCCTGTTATTAAAACCCAAAGGAAAATCTCAAGACAACTCGTGGTGAATTAGTCTTATGGGTCTTAAATCTGCTGTAAGAAACCACTGTCATCAAAAATATGAGAAAAATAACCTGAAACCGTGAGGGAGATACTGATCCTTGATTAATTTATGATTTTGCACAGTAACAGAAACTGTAGGAACTATGGTATTTGGGCAAAACTATTGTTTTTCATACCAAACTTGCGTTTTTGAAATGGTCGTAAGCCAATGTTCTGTGAGAAAACTGAATCCAGTGTTTCTGATCTCTTGCTGCAGGTATTCATCATCACACTGACAGCAGTCTGGAGCTCTGTGTGTCCGTGTCAGCGCAGGTCAGTGTCTGCACTGCTCTGGAATCACAGCGCATTATGTGTGTGCACTTTTCTGAAATGAGCTGTGTCCAAATAATGCTTGATAGAGATCTCAGCTTGTCAGATCCTTTGTCCTATTGTACTTAAGGAGTGATTACATTGTATAAATGTCAGCATGTTTCCACTCAGTCATGTATTTATATGTTTATTTTTTGGTTTCTTGCATACTTTGCTTGTGGACTGCACCACTGCAAAGCTTCAGAGTTATTTCAGGGTAACGTAACACAGGAAATAGCTGCAGGAGCTGGACATAAATTTAAAGGCGCTTGTGATCGACCTTTTAGAGGTTAAGTAGTCATACCGAGCTATTTTGTTAACAGAAAGTTTGACGATTTGTTAATCATTAACCTTAACATTAAACAAATTACTGCGCAAACTGGTCGTCAGAATTTTTTGCCTTGCAGCATAAAGAAAGGGGTTTTCAGTAGATGCCACAGACCCCTAAATACTGTCAACCTTTTGCAAGGGACCCCCATCCTGAAAGGAAGATATATATTTGTTTTATGCATAAAAACCCAGTTTATACTAAATTAACTATATATACTATACCAATTTAATATACTATTCAGAAAATGTTTAGTTTCCATTAAGTTCTTTTTTCTGTTTATTATAAAACTATACTGTTAGATGTATTATTGATTTATTAAATTTTTTATTATTTATTTATAATTTGTATTTATTTGCCTATTTTAATCGAATTATTTATTTATTTAATTTTATTTATCTAATTTTTATTTATTCTTAATTTTTATTTATTTATGTTTACACTTTAAAAACAGTTTTATCTAAACTTGATTTGTAAAAAAAAAATTGTATAAAAATGTGCAGCTTTGTGTTTTTTGGTCTTTTTCATATTTAGTTTTTATTAAGTCTATTACGTTTTTTCACTACAATACTATACTGTTAAATTTATATATTTATTAATTTTTATATAATTCTATTGTTTATTTGTTTGTTCATTTAAATCTAATTTATTATTTTTATAATTTAATTATATCTATTTGTTTACTTATTTTAATCTATTTATTTATTGTAATCTTGTTTTTATTTATTTACCCTCATGTCATTCCAAACTCATTCTTTCCTTTTCATGTATATTTTCATTTTTGAACAGTACAAATCATTTGAATATAAAAACTAGACCACTTTGTAGTGCTGTTGTGGTGTTTTTGGTCCTTTTTAAACATTGACTGAAGTTTGATGAACTGTTTTTGTATGTAAAAGAGCTGTATGTATTCTCATACCAATTTTGGAATGACATGAGAGTAAAAGTCATGACAGAATTAACTTTTTTTATTTATTTATTATTATTCCTTCAAGATATGTTTCCAGAATCACTGTAGCCATTCACCCGTATGATAAATGAAGACCATCTCATTGAATTATCAAAGCATGATATATTGTGGTTTGGTTTAGTTTCCTGTGAGCTCTGCCCGTGTCAGAAGGGGCCTCACGGGTGAGTCTAATCAATAGCGCTAAGTCATCCTAAACAAGAGCAGACTGGGGATATATTATTTGATCTGACCCGTGGCTAATAAATCTCCCATGAACTGTTAAGCTGTCAGGCTGACATGTAGACGGAGGCCTGATTGACTGCCCTGTCACTGCTAAAGCTACCTCAACAGATTACTTGTGTTTATATCTGAGCCCGGGCTGGGTATGTGTACACACACATACACACACACACACACACAGTCTGCACTGCCAGGCCTTTCATTTGACAAATGGCTGTTCTCCGAACAGTCGGTTATTGGGAAACTCTGTGTTATACGGCCCATGTAGCTCCGCCAGAGCCGGTCCAGCTCCGGTTACCCGCGGCAACCTGATGATGTCATCAGAAAAGGTACCTAACGACCCCTGGTTGGCCTTTTTTGTGGTTAGGTCCTGATTAGAGGAGCTGATTGAATGTGTGTATATGTGTGTGTGAAATTGCGTAATCACTCACAGGCCTGTCTTTGGTGTGGTTCGGCCGAGGGTCACACAGGGGTCGGCTGCTAACTGTACATACACTGACCCATCAAGCGGTTCACATCTCAGCCTGAGTGATTTTGGGAGGCTCAGCTCTTGTATGTTTGTGATTTGACATTCTGATTTGCCGCTTAAGGTCCATTCACACCAAGCACAATAACTATAACGATAACTAGACAGAAATAGTTTTAGGATACTACTGTAAGTCTGTGTCTTTGTTAAATGAAGCCAGTTGCTTCTTCAGACGAGAGCAACTTCTTGTCCTGGTACAAGCTTTCACAAGACAACCCGACACCCATCTGTTTGTCTCTCTTTCTCTCCTCTCTTCGTTTCTCTCTTTGCCCTTGAACTGAAACAGATCCAGAGAGATATTCAATCCCTTCATTTCCTCGTTTCGATTGTGGACACCTCTTATTATATGCATGATTTAAATGGTTAAAACAGTATGTATGTGTTAATCATGCATTGCTGTAAATAATAAATAATAAATTATATTTTGATTAAATAGAGTGAAGCCTTTAGGAGAAAAATCTAAATTTTTATGACAGTTAAGCACATTTTCCCCACTGACTTATTATTACTGCAATGCAAAAAATAAAAATTATATATATATATATATATATATATATATATATAAATATAGGGCACATGTAACATTTTCATATCCTATAAAAATTATAAATATAAAAATAATTACACACATCTAGTATGTACTACACATCTAGTATGTACTATGTACTATACTGTATGTACTATATATATATATAATGCAGTGTTTAAAAGTAACATTTCTAGATGCATTGTGGTAATTACATTTTTTTAGAATGCAAAACTATTTTATGATCCTAAAATACTGTAGATTTCATTTAATGTACGGTACTCCTGTACAGCTAAAGGTCTGTAGGAATAACTGAAACATTTAGCCTACTCATAATGCAGACAGGAAGGCTGCTTCAGAGTAAAATATGTCAGCTTAAAAGAGTTTGTCAGAATTGTAAACATGGTTTTGGATTAGCTTCAAGATTCTCCAGTGTTGAGATGATGCCGGGTTTGTTTTGGCAGTGAGTTTAAACAGGAAAGTGGAAGAAGAGCGAGATCAAGCGTTAAAATCCAACCCAGACATTTCAATTTTACTGACCATCACTCACCTTCATACCACAGATGGTTCTGTTACAACCGAACCACAACCCATGTTCATAAGCCACTTTCTCTCATTCAATCCTCCTTCCTGTTTTAGAGGAAATACTTCATTTTAGGTGAGAATGTAGGCCTACATATGTATGTATGTCTGGACATGGACTAGACATTAATTTACCCCAGCTATTGATGAAATGTTCAGTTTAACCAGAACAAGTCATCTACAATACAAGCCACAGGAGAAAGCAGTACCTCTCGTGCCCTACAGAGGGCGCTACACACCCGCTCCAGTGTGCACTGTGCAGTCCACTTACCAACAACACATAGGCTACAACATACTAGCATACTTCTATTTCTCCAGTATGTATGTAAATTATGTACAGTATGCATAAAATACATACTATGTTTGCCAAAATAATGTAGTATTTAACTGAACCACACAATCGAATACTGTATCCCACAATGCAATGCGTCCAGTTTGGACTTCCATATGACAAGTAAACTGCACATAGTGCCTTCTTGTCTCATTATTTGGTAAGACGTTTTTAGAATTATTTGGTAAAATTCTGATGGAGTTTTAGACTTACTTTTTTTTTTTTAATAGTAAATTATACTATTATATATATTATACTTTAATTTACTATTTAATAGTAAATTAAAAAATATTCATATTGTTTTACATACACTATCATTCAAAAGTTTGGGGTCAGTCAGAGTTTTTCTTATGTTTTTAAAAGATCTGCTCACCAAAGATAGCTATATTTATTTGATCAAATATACAGTAAAAACAGTAATATTGTAAAAATATTATTGCAATTCAAAACAACTTTTTTCTATTTGAATATATATTAAAATGTAATTTATTCCTGTGATCAAGGCGGAATTTTCAGCATTATTACTGCAGTTTTCAGTGTCACGTGATCCTTCAGAAATCAGTCTAATATGCTGATTTGCTGCTCAAGAAACATTTCTGATTATTATCAATGCTGAAAACAGTTGTGCCGCTTAATAACTTTGTTGAAACCGTGATACTTTTTTTTTTAGGATTCTTCAGGATTTTTTTGCATTTATTTGAATTTTTTGTTTGTAACATTACAAATGTCTTTAATGTCACTATGAATCAGTTTAATGCGCCTTTGTTTTTTTTTTTTGTTTTTTTAAACCTTAATGACCCCAAATGTTTGAACAGTAGTGTACTATTTTTAAACTTAAAATATGTACTGTACAGTAATATACTGTATAGAAGGCAGTACTCTAGTACTCTATTCCACACACAGCCAACAAATCAAGGCAGACGTGCAACAAAAATAATATAACACACATGTTGAGGTATGAATTTTTATGTGAATAAACCCATACTCACTGAAAACCAAACACTAACACACACACACACACACACACACACACACACACACATAGTGTGAAAACACAGCTCAGCTCACGTCAGTCAAATCCAGAACAAGCATTAGTACCTTTCAAAAGCATTGACCGTCCAAATGCATCTGAACACATTTCTACTGCAGTAAATGATGTGTGAGAAACCTACAGTTGCATTCGTCGGGCAACACCAGCGTTCATGAACCTTTTCTGTATCACGTTTGACACATCCAGCAGCATTATATACATTTACGGGCTTTGTATTGAATTGCTCTGCACAGATAAGATCATGAACTCAAGTAATAGACGTGTGGTAGTGTGACGTCGGTGTCTGTCTCTGTGAAAATCCTCCCGGGCGTTTGTCTGCAGAATAATGACTCTTCATTTGCGGTGGCACTTGAGTTGAAAGACGAGACTCTGTTTGGACCTCCCAGGCCACTTGAAGATTCACCTGGTTTCAGGTGAAAGGTCACATGAAGGAATCTGCCGGCCCAGGTGTTGAGGCATTGCTTTATCCTGTATTGTTTTCTCTCTGTCCTGATACGCTTGATCTGCCCATCACAGGGAACGTGAGCCCCGGTGGCCATCTTGAATGCGTCTGTGCCGTCTGGTTTCGAGAATGAAGCTGTAGGGGTTTTTGTACCATTGAATAAAGGCCGTTCATGGTGGTGCAAGTCAAAATCCAATCTGGGTACTTGAGCAAAGGATCGATCCTGTCGCCAAAAAGCCTGACTCTGTAATGAAAAAGAGTTGAAATCATTTATGAGGAAACAGTACTGGCGACGGCGCCGTCACAAATCAACGCAGCTGACATTTCTATCAAAACAGCCGCTTTCATCTTTATCTTTTCCTGTGGGTTGAGACATTAACTGATTCCGATGTAATAAACTGTCTCCACTGAGTAATTGAGTGACTAATTAATCAGGCTGGGCCGTTTATACCAAGTGACAATGGAATTGTGGGATAGGGAATGCGAGTAGATTTAACAAATGTGACCATTTCCATTGATGTATGGTTTGTTAGGAAAGGACAATATTTAGTTGAGATGCAACCATTTGAAATCTGGAATCTGAGGATGCAAAAAAAAAAAAAAAAATCTAAATATAGAGAAAAACACCTTTAAAGTTGTCCAAATGAAGTCCTTATTTCTAATCCAAAATTAAGTTTTGATATATTCACGGTAGGAAATTTACAAAATATCTTCATGGAACATGATCTTTACTTAATATCCTAATGATTTTTGGCATAAAAGAAAAATGGATAATTTTGACCCATATAATACATTGTTGGCTATTGTTTCTAATATACTCGTGCTACTTATGACTTTTTTTGTGCTCCAGGGTCACATATAAACAAAGAAACAGAAACACATCGAATAAACATGGAATTCTCATGAAGTCGAAACACTGAGAAAGTATTTTCTCGTAAAACATGCTATAATACTAAAATTTTTTTTACAGTGTACAGTTCATACCACAGTATATTTGTGTGAGGATTGTTATAAATGAGAATTGCTCCTACAAATGATGAATGGTGCGAGGAATGGTGAAAAGGTGAGTGTTAGCGGGCGGGAACAGCCGTGAGAGCTGCTCTCACTGGAGGGGAATCCCTGGTGCAGTATGGTACCTCTGCTCTGTGTTCAGCAGGATGCCAGGGGTTTGTTTACATGTAGTGCCACTGACTCTCCAGCCCCATATTCACTCCCCCAAGACCACCCAGAGCCGCTGAGAGACAGACACAGACAGAGACAGAGACACTTTCATCAAACGCAGTTCTCCGAGCTTTCACAAAAACATCTACCCACAGCCTTGACAATGGATTTTTGGAGAATATTGTGTAAAATAGCAATTTTGCATCCATCTAATTTGTTAACATATAAATGTATATATTTATTTATTGTATGCTGTTCAAATATTTTGGGGTCACTAATAGTTTTTAATGTGTTCGAAAGAAGTCTCTTCTGCTCACCAAGGCATAAAAATAGATTAAAATATTATAAAATATTATTACAATTTAAAATAACTACTTTCTATTTGAATAGATTGTAACATGTAATTTATTCCTGTGATCAACGCTGTATTTTCAGCATCATTACTCCAGTCTTTACTGTCACATGATCCTTCAGAAATCAGTCTAATATGCTGATTTACTACTTAAGAAACATTTCTATTATTATCACTGTTGAAAACTTGTTATTAAAGATTCTTTTATAATTAGAATGTTAAAAAGTACAGCATTTATTTGCTTTTGTAACATTATAAATATCTGTACTGCCACCTTTGATCAATTTAATGCATCCTTGCTGAATAAAAGTATTATTTGCTTTTAAAAATATGTTTTGTGTGTGTTACATTAATCAGAACAGAGAGGGAAAATGGGCTTTAATGTCATATATACAACATCAAAGTCCACAACATTCATTTTCTATAATTTAATATATATTTATTTAGATGTTGGGCTGAATCATCCTTTTCATTTTTATAAACCAAGCGGTACTTTGCTGGCTTTATTTTATAAATGAAGCCGTGCTGGTTTCAGTTACAGGCTGGATGCACATTTTGTCCCTCAAACATCTGAACATTCAGACAGAGGCTTGATGTACCTGATGGTCTGATGCCCATGTGCGACTGTCCGTCCATTACAAAACCTCCCATTGGCTGACCGTCAGGAGTGTATGGGCCACCGTGACCTACTGCACACACGCATTACACACATATATTACACAAGAGGCGATGCTAACAACACTCTCTTTCAAAGCTCAACCAGACCATTTACTGAAACAAAAATGGGTCAGAAAAGTTTGAAAAGATCATTTTGTAAGCATCCGTTTCAGCAAATGTCTTTGAGGCCCATTGCAAACAGCAAGCCTTTATCCTCACCACACCAATACAACTCACACTTCTTCCTGAGGAGTGTTTGTGTGTGTGTGTGTGTGTGTGTGTGTGTGTGTGTGTGTGTGTGTGTGTGTGTGTGTGTGTGTGTGTGTGTGTGTGTGTGTGTGAGATGGATAAGGCTGAGTTCAACTAATTCATCCTGAAAAACATTTTAGGGGCAGTTAATACAGCACACGGTCTTGAGTTTAAAAATAGTATAACACAACTGAACAGAAAGCATGTTTGGAGATATACGATTGGTCCATTTTTTAATTTAAAACTTTAAAAAGTTATTTTGATTTATGTATATATAGTGTATACCCTAGTAAAAAAATTATATATTTAAATTACATTTATTTCATACTAAGTATTTTTCAAATCTATTACTGAGATATCGCTTACTGATATAAAAATTATATTTTAACTTTATTTGCCGTACTACTAGTGCACAATGCACATTTCTTAATATTAAGTCTAAAATGTGTTTTAATGTCACTTTTACTAAGGATTGTATGATCTGTCTTTTAATACAAGATATTTAAAGTGCACCTGAAGTGTACTTGGGATGGTTTCACTTTAGCACAATCAAATGTACTTCAGCATCTCTTTAGTTGGACTTCAGCACTACTTCCACAATTAAAGTGCATTAAGTACAAAATTAGTTGTTCTAATTTAGCAGACTTTAAATATTGCAGTTTAGTATACTTTACAATTGCATGGTATTTTTATTTAGTACATAAATATGTAAATGTATTTGTAGTATACTTAGCATGAAATAAATGTATTTCAAATATATTTTAGTATATTTACTTTTCAATAATGTGTGTGTGTATATATATATATATATATATATATGTGTGTGTGTGTGTGTGTGTGTGTGTGTGTGTGTAAACCATACACAAGCAGGTTTTTAAAATACTGTAATAACAGTAAAATTGTGTGAAATTCTTACAATTTTAAATAACTGACTTCTATTTGAATATATTTTAAACTGTAATTTATTGCTGTGAGGTAAAGCTGAATTTTCAGCATGTATGGAGATTGTTTTAAAACTGCTGCACATTAAAACCTTTTAATTTGAGCCATGGTCTTAAAAACTTGATGCTCATGGCGTAAAGCACTGAAAAATGCAATGCAACAGCCAAATCCATTTATTTCACAAATATTTGCATAGACCAATAATTAAAATATAGTGCCGATAGAATGTCCTGGAGGAACGGCTGAAACAAATAAGATCTGAGTCAGTTTACAAGGCACTTGCCTGTGCGGTTGGACTGGTCGATCATCGGTTGGACGATTCTTCTCCTGGCGTTGATAAACCTGATGAAGCAAAAGAAAGAACAGGGGTGAAAACATTAAAAAAAGGCAATAAAATCACATTTATGTTTTATTAACGCTGCTGGCTTCTGTCAAAGGCAAACATCATTACAATTATTTCTCATACTTATGATTATGGATTTGAACAAACCCAGAGTATTAAACTTTGGCGTGCAACTCATCCAGCACTGCTTGTGCTCCAGACATGAATGATTCCTCAAGCCATGCAGATTATTAAATCTGAAATATCAGATTTATGATTTTGCCCGGTTGTTAATAAAACGGATGAAAAATCCAATAGACAAGCCATATGTAGAGACCTGAATAACAGAGATAAAACCCAGTACGAAAGACCTAGCAACACCATAGCAACCACACACAACATGCTACCGGCGGGAAATTTTTAGAACTCTTGTTTATTTGAACACAGAAGTTCCACAGAACTTCAATGCTTTCCGCATTTATTCCCATGCTACGCTTGACCTCTGACCCGCTGACTCAGTGACCTCACACCCCGGGCAGCGGCGCAGCTCTGCTCTTTCTCAGCCTAAAATATTCCCCGTGACCTCTGACCGCCGGGTGCCAGGGCACAAGTCCACACATGATTAATGACTGTGCTGCGTCTCCCCAGGTGCTTCGCTCGCATTTTAACCTTCACAAAGGAGGGGAAGTTCTACTTTTAATTCGCAGGAAGTGAATTACACACTCTGTGAGAGGTGTCACCATCTGAAACCCAAGAGTTATGGGTGAGGAGAAGCCTGACTTTACATCAGGCCAACTTTGACAAGACATAAACATTCACAGTATTCCCTTACTGCAAAAGAAATAAAGTCTCATTTTCAGAGAATATATTGTAATTTTTATTACCACACTGGAAAACTTTTTAAAATTTAAATTTTTTTATAATAAATCTAACAATTCTTATAAACTCTTTGGGGAAAAAACACCTTTATGAAGTATTGCTTCTCAAGTAAATTTATCTCGTCTTAAGGATGTGATAGAAATTTATACTGGAAAACAAGAAAAACATAAAATTAGAGCTTTGCGTATATAAACGTCTGCCAATACATTTTTTCTGAAAGAAATGAACACTTTTATTCAGCAAGGATGCATTAAATTGATCAAAAGAGACAAGAAAGACATTTATAATGTTACGAAAGAAGAAAAATGTTTCTATTCATCAAAGAATCCTGAAAAAAGTACCACGGTTTCCACAAAAATATTAAGCAGCACAACTGTTTTAAAAATCAACAATAATCAGACAGTTTCTTGAGCATCAAATCAGCATGTGATTTCTGAAGGATCATGTGACACTGAAGTAAAGATGGAGTAATGATGTTAAAATTCAGCTTTGCATCACAGGAATAAATTACATTTTGCTATACATTCACACAGAAAACATTTATTTGAAATAATAATAATATTTCACAATATCACTAATTTTACTACATTTTTATTCAAATAAATGTCATGGTGAACATTAAAGCGTTAACAAATGCATCATCTATTTCCCAGAGCATCCTACTATTCACATTTCAATGTACTGTATGTTTTGCATTAGTCTTGCACACAAAAAACTATATTAAAAGTTTATAGAGATCACATGGAAAATTGAAAATGCATATGTTATAAGATTTTATAATAAATTGTACATATTATGTTGCACACCACAGCTTGAGAAGCACGTCTCTCAAGTAATGCTGCATTGAAAGCAGAGATAAACAGGAAGAGCATTCAGAGCAGGTACTATAAACACTTTGTGAGGTTGTAGAGGGCGAGCATCTCTCTCAGCTCCGCCCGTTAGGTGACCAATCAGAGATAGGAGTCTTATCCCCAGCGGGAACGGGCCTGTCCCACTCTTTAAGGGGGTTAAAAGCTGACCCCTCACTGAACCCCTCTTCTCACCACGAGACCAAGTTTACGAGCTTCATGCCTCTGCCTGTTCACTCCAGACACACACACACACACACACACACACACGTACATGGCCCAACACGCACGCCAAACACATAACAACACTACGCAGTAAGTCAAATATTTGGGGGCCCTTTCTGGTGCACAAGGGAGCAAAGAAACACATAGTACCTTTCCTTCACAATCCAACACAGAACAAACCTGCTGTGCCATATATACACTTATATATTATTACATATACCCCAAAATATGCAATAGTGTTAACATATTTGAAAAAAAGATATACAATTATAATGAATAAATTCTTAAATGTTATCAACAATAATATGAATTAATAATATATTAATAACATTAAATATAAATATAAAAGATAATATAATATAAAAATATGATAATTAGACATAAATATATCTATTTTTATTTATTTTATATATAAAATTATATATATAGATAAATACTCAAATTTGTAAAATATTTATATATTTACTTTAGAAGTTATATATTAATAAAATGCTACAGTATTTTTCTTAAATACAATTCAGAAATTATAGATAAAATGTATCTGTTTATATATATGTGTGTGTGTAATTATGAAATTTACTAGCAATTTCAGAGTTGAAATTGTTACAAATTATATATATATGTATATATATATATATACACACACACACACACACACACACACACACAGCTAGATATATCGAGTCTATGTGGGTTTTAAATGTTTATAATTGACTATATAAAATGGGGATGAAAAGTAACAACTCGTGAAAATATTATATTTTGCTTTTTAATATTAAATATTTATTTGCGAATTATATTATCTGTATAATTTAAGTGAAAAGTTGATTTAAAATCAACGTGAATTCCAGTTAATGCTTTATGTTCATGCTTACTGTCACAAATAAATATGTGTTAAATTTAAATTTATCTTGATGTTTTACATCAACGCTTATCTTTGTTTTAACATTTGTGAAAATCTCAAAGCTTTCTGATAATTTCCAGATTTGAATAAACAATAAATCATTGTAGCCTCAGACATGCAGACCCCACTGTACATTCCTAGGCCTCACAGTTTATATTAATTCACCATATGATATTTGTAGCCTATTAAAGCTAAAACTCAACAACAAATGTTCCTGTCTGGAAACCGTAGACATAAAGTGTTCTTTTAGTCCCACTGTATTGTGAGTTCATTCGGAGGACAGTGTGTGTGTGTCTCCACGTTTAAATAAACCAGTCCAGCTGTTTCCAGTGATAATTTCTGTTTAATTTGACAGCAGCTCGTTTTCACCCCTCTCGTTCCCTCACCTGTTTCCTCAGTGCGCTGGAGCTGCAGACATACACACAGCACTTTCTGCACTCTTGTTTGTGTTGGGCATTGAAGAGCACTTAATGCATTTTCACTCTGGTGATTAAAATGCTAATTAGTTGTCATTTTGATTATGAGGGCTCTTGAATCTGTGTATCATTCGTTCATTCGTTTTTTGATTTAATATTGAAATAATGTTGTTTTGAAGGCTTATTACTTAATTAACACAAAAATGTCCTGCTCGTACTTGCCAATTTTATGGCAGAGAATGGTGATTTGTTGTTTTTAAGTGGATGCATATCCGTCGTAAAATAATCTTATGCATCTCGTGGCGTATATTCCAAGCATTCTGAAGGTATACTGTGGGTTTGGTGAGAAACAAATCGAAATGGCACGTTATTATAATTTCTGAAAATCTATCTTGTTTTGGAGTGCTGTGTGCGAGACATGTCTTGCCTAACAAACATGGAGAAAACTATGCAAGCTCCAAAAATATGGTCGAAACTACATGAAGTAAGGGTTCAGTTGCTGCAAGCATAACCATTGTAAGTGTCGACCGCAATGTGTTTTTGTGTGGTGAATGAATGTCTGCCGAGAGCATGAAGCCATAGAAATTTGGAAACCAAACACTCAGACTATAAAAACAAGCCTGTTGAGTTTCTTTAAAGGATATATCTATCTGACTGTCTGTCTCTCTATCTATCTCTATTTGTATTGTAATGGCTTGTATGTACTTTAAAACGCCAGATTGTATCAGTTTTTTTTAAAAGAACGAGTGAATAAAAGTTCTCTGATGAACTTAAAAAGGTTCTACTATGACATCATGCTGTAAAATCCTTTCTGATTCTTACTAGAAATAACAAGACATCACATTTCAGATCACTTGCTCATCCTTGTGTTTAGTTTTGAGTTGATGTTGTGTTAGTTTGATCTGATGAGCACTTACCAGTTGTTGACCTGCAGGATGGTCAGTCCAGTGTCCTGGGACAGCTGCCTCTTCTGATCCTCAGAGGGGTACGGGTGCTGCGGGGCACAAACATTGACAATCACAAAACAAGCATATGTACAACATGTGCATTTTTAACATGTACAATCTAAGGTTGACATGAAATAGTGTTCTCAACCCATTTTACTTCTGTAATGTGACGTTTCTAAGTGAAACAGAAATGTTCCAATTGAAATATTGAGATAAAAAGTAGGATAAAACCAGGAATGTGCATTAAAGTCAAAATAAGGTCAGTTTTGATTTCATGTTGACTTTAAAGCATTTTATGTAAATTTATCAGCGAGTCAAAGGTGTGGCCACAAAAAATGTTCTTAAGATATAATCAATGTATGTTTGAAAATGTAAAAAAAAAAAAAATAATGTTTTATGCATTTGTATTATATATGTATTATGCATTTTTTAAGAATATTAAAATGTTATATTAAATTGTGAATTAATATATAATATGTATTTATAAATGTATAAATTATTTTAATATTTATTAATATTAAGTAATTAAGATTACATTTTAAAATGTATTTTAATAAAACTTATAATACATACACACACGCATATATATATATATATACACACACACACACAGATATTTCTTAAGATGAAATATATTTTAAAATTTAATAACATTTATTTAATAAAACTTGATCTCATATTAAATTAATATTTAAATTAATAATTTTATTAACTTATATTAAAATATACTGTTTACTATAAGATAAATTACATTTTAAAATATACTAAAAATAATAATTTTAAATTGTAACAATATTTCAAAATGAAAACAGATTTTACTTTATTTTTTTTCATCAAATTAATGCAGCCTTGGTTAGCATTAGAGACTTCTTTCAAGCACATTTAAAAATCATAATTATTCAAAAAACAGTGTACATGAAACAATAGATACAACACAAAAATAAACAGGACTTGAAGAATCAGGTTTCAGCTCCCATTGTTCCTCTATTGAACTGTGTTTGTGTCTGTACAGCCAAACAAATTCTTTGTGTATCTTGGCAAATAAAGCCCTAAACTCTAAAGGAAAGCCCATGCGCTAATCGGAGAGTTGCCAGCTGGGATTTAGACGCCAAGCCACAAAGTCATTACAAATTGCTATCCTGTAACCAAGGGTGACGGCTCTAGCAACCACCAAAGCCTTTCTCTAAACCCAGAGGATACGCACACAGTGACAGAGGAGGTCTCAACCTGTCATTAGACAGCAGCTGATCCCGGGTCAGCCATCTGAAGCTCAAGGAGATCTATAAATAAAGAGGCGTGCGTCTTAAACTGATCCTGGAGCAGGGGTTTTACAGCAGCGCCTATAAACACCTCACCCATGAATGACTCTCTCTTAACACCTGTTGCACGCCGAGAGCTCTGGTAGCAAATGGTGGGTAACTTTACGAGCGAGCGAGCCATGCTGGCTAGAGGTGTGTGTGTGTGTGTCCTGTGAAACTCAATGAAGAGTTAAAGGTGTGTGTGGGGTCATTATCCTGTTTACAGAGGCAGTAAAACTGTTAGGGCTCTAATGATCGTAATTCAGGGTGAACGGTACTTAAAAAGACTCTAAAACACACCCAGCCTCACCCGCTGCTGCAGCTGTGTGTGTGTGTGTGTGTGTGTGTGTGTGTGTGTGAGATGGTCTCTGTATTGTACTCAAACACTGCGTCCAGACTTTAGACTACACTCTACCTAAACTCTACTATACCAGCATTCAGCTGATGGGTCACAACCCCCAAAAATTCACAGACAACAGGGGACAAAACAATAGTAGATGCAAATAATAACATGCAAAAATCAGTCATAGTTAATATAATACTTTTGCATATTTTTGGGCATATATTAAATACATACATTACTCACATATATATAAATATATATATATATAATTTAATAAAATTATAATATAATATAAAATTTATGTATAATTGTTTTATTTTATCTTTATTTAATATTTTATACTTGTATTAATTAATTATTTTTTCTTTCCAAATGTGTTAATACTTTTGCACACTTTGGGGCATAAACCGTTAATGGTAATATTATATGATTAGTATATAAATATATCATATTATATATTAAGTATATACCAATACCAATATTTAAACAATGTGTGTGTACACACATGAAATATTACAATAAGGAAATGAAAAAATATAAAATATAAATATATTTTATTTAAATATAATTCTATTATTTTTACACTGTATTTGAATTTAATATTTTATTAATATATAATTTTAAATATGAAGTACTACAATAAAGAAATGAATCAGTTATTTTTAATAGTAAAATATTTCAACATTTTTCTTTTTTTGCTGTACTTTGGATCAAATAAATGCAGGCTTGGTCAGCAGAAGAGACTTCTTATAAAAGCTTGATAGTGTATATATATTGCTATATTCTAGATTATTAGCCTAATTTATTTAATTTATGTGGTATATAAATACAGCTTTATAGATATTAAATAGCTACTTTTACTTAACTTGCAGTGTAGCAAACAACTTTTTCAAATGGGTAGCTTTATAGTATCTTTACTCTAAATTACGAGTAGCTGGTTACTTGGCAAGCTAGTTTTAAAGTAGCTTCTCCGACACTGCATAAAACAGATTTTCATTTTTAAAAAGATGTTCCTGCAAAGACCCAGCAGGCCGACTGTGATTTTCATTAACTTTGCAGCACATCCCAAAGTGAGGCTCTCTGTTTCATCTCTGCGTCTCGTCTTCGCCTCCCTCCCCTCTGCGTTTACCAAAAGTCTGGCCGTGATGAATCACCTCTCCTTTCTTTCATTCTCCACAGCATTTTTCTTTTCCGCATCCCTTTCTTTTCACGGGCAAGGACGGAAATTCCCTGTAGGTCTAGCAGAGCCTGGTCCCCAGGAGGAGCTGTCAGAGCCGTAATGGATGGTGTTTTGATAACAGCGAGTTCGACCCTGGAGAGACCCCGGGTGGGGGGGGACCCCAGCAGATCCATCCTCACACAACATGCCCGTGCAGTTGGGCTAAATGAGATCCATTGCGCCCCTACACCGCCCCCACCGCAGCCCTCCGCTCCTCATTTTTTGGGACTGACGCTAATTGCGGCGCCCTCATTACAACCAAATGCTCCGGTGCTTCAAAGGAAGACTACGTCTGTGGAGAAACCAGCTTAAACAGTAGCATGAACAGCCTACAAAATATAAATAAAGCCCTAAACAAAAGCCACTGTTACAGGTGGGCGTTAAATAAGTGAAATCCCTGTATTTCAAACTGTCTTAGTGGCATTAACTGAGACGTAAACGAAAAATGTTCACCCACAGAATGAAAATTATGTCATTTCACAGCCCTCCCTCATATTTACTGAATGAAATCCAATACTTGTTTCTTACTCATTTTGGGCTGCTGATTCCAAAAATAGTGCCTCATTTTGCTCTTCGATGTCATACTTTCACACAAAATATGTGGAATTTGAAGCATTTTTGCTTTCGACAACCATTTGTAAGGTTGAAAAAGTCCTGTATTATCACTTCATCATCAAAAAAACTGCCATAAAGACATAATTTCTGGAAAAAATAAGATTTTGTGGGGAAAAAATGGTTTGTGACAAAAAAATGTGTTGATATTTTTATATGCATTTTATATACAAGATTTAAAAACACACACATTCAAAGGTTTGGGATCAGTTATATTTTTAATATTTTAAAAGAAGTTTCTTATGCTCATGTTGTATTCTTATGCTCAGGATGTATTTAGCTATTTGATCAAAAATACAGAATTTTTATTTTTTTTATTTTGTGAAATATTATTGCAATTTAAAATAACAGTTTTCTATTTGAATATATTGTAAAATTTAATGTATTCCTGTGATGCAAAGCTGAATTTTCAGCATCATTACTGCAGTCTTTAGTGTCACATGATCCTTCAGAAATCAATCTAATATGCTGATTTATAATCAATGTTGGAAACAGTTGTGCCGCTTAATATTTTTGGGGACCTGTGATACTGTGAAGTTCTTTGAAAAACAAAATGTTAAAAAGAACAGTTTATTCAAAATAGAAATTTTGTGTTACAATAAACACTACTATTCAAACGTTTGGGGTCAGTAAATTTTTCTTTATTTTTCAAAAGAAATTAATACTTTTATTCAGCAAGGATGTGTTCAATGGATAAAAATGTTTTTTTTACTACTGGGAACTACTTAGAACTACAAAGAAAATATTTCTATTTTAAAAAGAAAAGTTCTTAGCATTTGAATTTGAAGTTTTTAAAAACTTTTTATTCATCAAAGAATAAAAAAAAAGTATCACAGGTTCAAAAAATATATTAAGCAGCACAACAGTTTCAACAGTAATTTCTGAAGGGTCATGTGACACTGAAGACTGGAGAAATGATGCTGAAAATTCAGCTTTGCATCACAGGAATAGATTAGATTTTAAAGCAAGTTAAAATAGGAAACCAATATTAGAAACTGCAATAATATTTCACAAAAATACAGTTTTTTCTGTATTTTTAATCAAATAAATGCAGCCTTGATGAGCATACACCCTTAAAAATAAAAGGTGATTTTGCAGTGATGCCATAGAAGAACCATTTTTGGTTCCCCAAAGAACCTTTCAGTGAACAGTTCTTAAAAGAACCATTTTGAAGAACATTCTAAAAATCTAAAGAACCTTTTTCGACTATAAAGAAAGGTTCCATGAATGTTGTGTGTGTAAGAGTGTAAGAGGATTGTTTGAACCACAGTATATACATATACACAGCATCACCGAATTAGGTAATATTTGGCCAAATCAAATATTGTGGCAAATCAGCAGAATTTTTTTTCAAGATACAAATCCAAACCTGCATATTTTTGGGACACAAAACTTAATGCAACTCTTTCTCATGCAGCAATGAACTCTCCAAAACTAAAAAAAAAAAAAAATGCAGTAAAAGTAGACGAAATGACTCATATGGGTCTTGAGCAACAGTAAGAACACAGAAAATAATGACTGGGTGAACTATTCCTTTGGTCTGCGCTGCAGTAGAATTAAAGGGTAATCAGCGAGCGGAGGTCTGCGAAATCACATTTACCACTGACAAACACGAATATGGAGATTGAAAATGATCAGAGCCTGGGAAGAGGCAGGGTGGAAAACATATGAATTAGGTTTTGCATGCGCTTCTCGTGTTTCTGAACTTCAAACAGCAGGATGCAGTAACGTCTGCGATGGGCGCTGCATGGTGTTTGTGTGGCTGCTGGAGCTGAATGGATCAGGCAACTGTACGGGAATAAAGGTTGGGGGCGCGTTCTTTTACACCCACGACCTTTGACCCCCTAATGATCTCAGGGAATGTTGTAATGTCATCTATCTGAATGTTAACCACCTTATTTGGCGCCTGAAGGAAAACCCTCGCGTCTACAACCCACAGTCTGTTTGATTGTTCACCTTCAAATCACTGTGAAGTATGTTTAGGTGTTTGTGCGCTGCTACAAAATATCATGTGATTATTGTCGTGTTAATTCATAAGTTGATCATGTATTGGTTTAGGCCTGTACTTGGTTCTCATATAAACTGATTTCAGCAGGGTTTGGCACTGTTGCTAAATCACACAACAGACCAAATAATCATTTGATACAAAACATGCAAAGTAAAATGGTCTCATTATTTTAACACTCCATATTGAAATAATTATAGATATATCAACACTTCTTGAATTTTATTCACCATCTTGGATAGATTTTTTCCAGCTTGTGCATATGGGACTGACTCCTCTTTGAAGGATATTTATGATTCTGCCAATTTGGCAATAAAGTATCTAATTTTCTTTGCTGTTCAAAGGTTTGGGATTTAATTTTTTTTAAATGAAAGACGTCAGTAAAACAGGGGTGAAAAATACAGTAAATTGTGAAATATTATTATAATTTAAAAGAACTATTTTCTACAAGAATATTTGTTAAAATGTAATTTATTTCTGTGATGCAAAGCTGAATTTTCAGCATCATTACTCCAGTCTTCAGTGTCACATGATCCTTCAGAAATGTCTTTACTGTCACTTTTAAACAATTTATTGCATCTTTACCAAATGAAAGTATTTATTTAATTAATGAATATATATATATATATATATATATATATATATATATATATATATATATATATATATATATGGCTTTTGAATCCATATGGCAAAAACTATATATTACCAAATATATTTTTAAATATATTTCAAAATATCCAAAAAAGGCCAAAAATATATTTGCTTAAATATGTTTATGTAAATATATTTTCTACCAATATATATTTTGATCATTTTTGTATATTTTTTACAATCTATTTTAGAAATATAAATGTATATATATATATATATATATATATATATATATATATATATATATATATATATATATATATATATATATATTAAAAAACATTTGAAATTTATATTTTGATAAAAATGAATGCAGTGTGGTTAGCACATGTTTAGCTCATTCCTGTCCTCTCATGACTCCAAACGATAATAAAAACACAAAAGAATAAAAGCAATCTGAAAGCAAAAAAAAAAAAAAACTTCTACAATCCTTCCTTCCTTAATGTTGGTTGCTCAGGCAGCCTTGTGTTCTGCTGCTTCACATCTGCTGTCAAGAAGGCAACAAACTACCCACTAATTACCCAATCTAAATCACAGCCTTTATGTGGGACACATATGAGCTAGTGTTTATGAGGCAGTGTGAGCGCCTATTTGTTTGGAAGGAGATTCAACAAGTTTCCGAATAAGCTTGATGGTGGGGGAGGGGCTCCGACTCGTGCCCGCCCACTTTACCATGGAAACCGTTATCACACTTTACACATGACAACAGTAAGGAAACCCTGCCTGTGTTTCATCCCAATATATCGTTAAACCGGTCATTAATGCATCTGTGTGTGTGTGTGTGTGTGTGTTCACTACTAGCCTCTAGGCAATGTGGGAGCGTCACTGAGCTTGAAATAATGTAGCCGTGCAGGTACAGACACGCCGCATGAGCTTCTTATCTTGTTCTGTGCATCTGTAAGCTGTTTTATAGGTTTATATGTGGGTATCGATGACCTTCAGATTAAGTTTACAAATAAAGAAACTTTAGGTTACCTGATAACTAGTAACACACATTCACCCACACTTTCATTAATCTTAACATAACTGAACGTTAATATTTCTGAAAACCATAATTCTGTCATTTACATTTATATTGCATACAGTTTAATGACTTTTGGCTTAAGTTCAGCATATTCTGATTTGGTTTTTACCCTATGAGAAAGTAATACACAATGTAAATTAAGATTATATGAGCTTGATTTGCATGATCAGTGGGAAAGCAGAGAGGTGTTTTACCGAGAGGTGCTGGAACAGCCATGCCCTCATGATGTTGGTTGCCACTTTGGGAAAAATGCCTCTTTTCTTGTTGTTCTTCCTCTCTTTATCAGGGTCTTCCTCCTCTCCTGTGCTTGGAGACGCAACACTGTGATCCAGAAAGTCACCTGGGGAAAAGAAAGCAATTACACCGCCTTAACAGATGCGAGATAATATTCTTCATATTTGCATTGGCTGCATTCTTTTTCATTTCTTTGTAATGCTTTTAAAGTGCCCCTATTAACGATTTTTGAAAATTACCTTTCATGCAGTGTGTAACACAGCTCTAAGTGAATGAAAACATCCTGCAGAGTTTTAAATCTGAAAGTGCACCGTGTATAAAGTTATTGTCTCTCAAAAGAAAGAGTCGACTCTGAATCATTGAAACGAGTCATTTTTGAAACGAATCCCAAGCCATTTCATGTTGACATCAACATGAAACATTAGCATACTGCCCGCCCTCTTGTTGGTCTTTCCGCATTGGTCTGAATGAAAATGCAAATTTATCCTTTGCCACTAGGTGCAGCTTTTGGAGCGATAAAAATAGCGGTTTCCCTGGTAACGCTGTACACAAAGCAGCACTGCGCTCACAAACGCTGCTTTATCAGGCATTACAGGCATGATGAAATGAAACTGAGACCAATCGGACCAATCACCGCAGATTAGCATCACACAAAGGAGGCGTTTGGAAAAATTAATTGTTTAGCGAATCGTTTGGGAGTTGTTGAGCAAGTAAGGTAAAATTAAATGCAAATTATAAGACAATGAAAGTGTTTTTTGACCTTACATGCATGTCAACCTGTTATTGGGGACTCCCAAAACCGAAATATGAACCTTTCATTAGCCATAATATGAGCACTTTAGACCCCATTTAAAAGGGGTTTGAACATTTCAAAAACCTTCTAATACATGCAAAAGCATATTTAGTTTGATGTTTATATTTCACTAATAAAGTACATCACAAGTCCTTTATTCATTTTCATTCATCATAATTTGAGCATGATAATGCTGATTGTTTCTTTCATCACAACAGTATGATCACATTACTTTTTAATTACGCTCTAAATACATCATTACAACTCTAATTATCTGAACTTCTGTTTGATATGGTTTCAACATCACTGTTTTGTTAGCAGTTAGTTTTATTTAAGGGGTCATATCTTGAGGAGCCAAATTCTCCTTTTGTACTATAACAAACAGTAACTTTTTAGAGCTATAAATGTCCTCCCTTGTGAAAATAACCATTTATTAGGAATAATCAGAAAAACACCTTGTTTTGAAGTTGTTACAACTTTCTGATGTCAGACAGAAAAAAAAACTGCACTGTAAAAAGTGTTAACATGCAGCTGTTACCTTAAAGAGCCATTTCTACATGGTTAAAGGTAGTTTTGTTGGTATAAATTAATGTATGTAGGACGATTCGGTGATGTTTGATAATATTTTTGACAATTATCTCATTTTACATGCAAAGAAGGCATTTAGATAAAACCAAAAAAAAAAAAACACAGTGCTTTAATTTTATGCATTAGAAGGAGGGTACAAAATGTCATGAAAATAAAACTTAAAAAGACATATTACGGTGTTTACAGTAATAACAATCTTAACCATTAATAATATCTAAAAGCATATCATCAAAAAAAACTTTCATACTTACACATCAGAAAGAGGGAACAAAATGTCGTGAAAATGAAATTATAGGTCTTTTTGAAAACGTAAAAATTCATGGCATGGGCCCTTTAAATGGTCTTAAAATCATACTAGCTCTTTAGTTTTATGCATCAAAAAAGTCATGAAAATTAATTTTTTGTTGTTTTGGGAAACAAAATTGACATAAAAAAGTTAAAAGGTTTGACATGGATCCTTTAATTTTGACCTAAAAGCTTAAAAAAAGTAAAAAAAAAAAAAAGTCAAGGAAATGTTTGAAATATTAAAAGTCTTAAAAATTAGCAGTCTTAAAAGTATATTGAGGGAGAAAAAACAGCCCTTTATGTTTATGCATCAGAGAGAGGGTACAAAATGTCATTTTTGTGAAAACAAAACTGACACAGAAAGTAAAAAGGTGTGACACAGCTCCTTTAAATTTTTCAAAAACTTAAAAAAGACATCAAGCAAATGTTTACAGTATAAACAATGCTCTAGGACAGACTCTGTGCTTCATTGTGATCATTTAACTGGCTGTTGTTTCTCTTTCTCAGGTAGTGAGATATTCTGTCCGAGCCAGACTCACAGCTGCTGCGCTGAGGCACAGCGAACAAAAAACACACACACACACACAGATGCGGTGCTCGGGGAAGTATGTACTCTGGTTTTTATTGGCCATGGTTGGTGCTCAGAGCAGAGGAGCCCAGAGAAGAGTCTTTATATCCATCATGCACCATTTCCTGTCCAACACACATCCACACATCCACACACACACCGAGTGGCTGCAGTTATTTAGGAGCAGTCTACCAGTGTGTGTACTTGCGTGTTTGTGTGTGCATGTGCAGTCGGAGACCCCCGTGGCGGTGCTAAAGTGTAAATGTATGCTAGAGATGACAAACCTGCAGCAGATCTGTTTCACTTGGCACAGAGCGAGGCCTTCACAACCGCTCGCGTGTGTATCTGTAGCGTAGCGTGTGAGTGTGTTACCGTGCTCGCTGCTGTTGTCTCCATTGTGTGAGCCGGGCCGTCTGCCGCAGGCCGCAGGAGCTTCAGAAGAATGAACAGATGCAGCGTCGTCCTCCCTCCAGAACGCCTAGAGAGAGACAGACAGGTAGACAGAGTAATAAGCTGCGTTCGGCGTAATATACGATTAGTTAAGTATAGCATAGCAGTGCATACCAGAGGCGTGCTGTAAGGAGTAATACAGAACACATGCTGCAAGAGCAAACAGTTGAAGAGCGCTACAGACTGCTGTATATAAACACACGTGCACATGCACGCACAAACATCTGCGCAGAAATTATAAGACAAACAAACGCACTCACATACACGCACAGGATATTTTGAAAACCCATCTTGTCGGCTTTAACCGAGTGAATGAAGTGGATGGATACGCCCCCGGACGCTGATTGGTCAATTGAGCATTCGAATTGTGCTAAAATACATAATATAGTAACAGCTATGACGTGTAACACCTGTACATCTGGCCAGTGTGTGTATCACTGCACACTGCACGTACAGACCAGCTACGAACACTGCATGTCAGTGACAGCTAAATATTTTTATTATGTTGTAAAGATGCAATCTGATCAGTGTGTTGCATTTAACTGACACTAAACCTAGAGAGAAATGTCTTAACCAGGGGTCAGCAACCATTCACACACGAGCGATAAGAGCAAGACGGATTAATATTAGAAGAGACTGGGGCTAGGTGTCACAATTTTGACTCCGATTAGTATTTCTTATAGTGAAGTTATTAGTTAAAAGTAGTTTTCATTACATACATACATATATAATGTAAAAAAAAAAAAACTTTGCTGTTTTATTGTAATTTTCTTTTCTTTTTTTGAAAAAAAAAGTAAAAAAATTTTTTTTTCATTTTTAAAAGCACAAATATTCCAAGTAATCTCTCATAAAACCTTTATGCATATGCAAAAATGTAAAAATAAAAATAAAAATGTTATATATTTTAAAGGGTTAGTTCACCCCAAAATGAAAATTCTGTCATTAATTAATCACCCTCATGTCGTTCCAAACCCGTAAGACCTTCGTTCATCTTCAGAACACAATTTAAGATACTTTTGATGAAATCTGAGAGCTATCTGACCCTCCATAGACAGCAACACAACTGAAATGTTCCCAGGTCCAGAAACGTAGTAAATACATCGGTAAAACAGTCCATGTGACATCAGTGGCTCAACTTCAGTTTTGAGATGCTACGAGAATACTTTTTTTGCGCAAAGAAAACAAAAATACTCAACCATTCTTCTCCCCCAAGTTACATCTTCCACCATTTTAGAGAGCATTACAATGCATACGCACGCTTTCCCCTAAGCGCAAACAGCGCTTATTACGCAGATTACGTTCATGCACACGCTTTTCCTCCGTACGTAAACAACGCTAATTACGTCCAATACATTCTTGGGTACTCTCCAAAATGGCAGAAGACATAACACAGGAGAGAAGAATGGTTGAGCAAATTATGTTATTTTTGTTTTCTTTGCACAAAAAAGTATTCTTGTAGCATCGCAAAACTGAAGTTGAGCCACTGATGTCACATGGACTGTTTTACCGATGTATTTACTACGTTTCTGGACCTGGGAACATTTCAGTTGTGTTGCTGTCTATGGAGGGTCAGATGGCTCTCCGATTTCATCAAAAGTTACTTAAATTGTGTTCTGAAGATGAACGAAGGTCTTATGGGTTTTAATGACAGAATTTTCATTTTGGGGTGAACTAACCCTTTAAATTTATGAAAAATTGTCCCTGTCACCCAAATGCAATTACAGAAACATGATGACATTAGTATGATATTTTAGCTTGGATATTTTTGGATATTTTACAAAACTAAAACTAATTTAAGAGGGTTTTGAACTAGGTGCTTAAAACCAACATTCAAAAGCATTGGATTTTTTTGTGTGTAACTGGACTAAACTTCAATTAGTTTCCCATGTGATAACTTGCCCCTGTCTATTATATATATTTTATTTATTTATTTTAAAAATGTTAAAGTAACTTATATCTACATTCCAAATTACATGTTTTATTCAGTTATGAGTTGTTTTGGAAAGCAAATGCTTCAAAATTGAGTCAAACTAAAGTAAGTGGTTTACTTTTTGTTATCCAGTGCCAATTGTGCACAGAATAGCAACAATGTTTGGTCTTCTCATTTATACATTAATACTTTGTATAAATAAGGAGATGTTCAGCATCTCTGCACAATAAGCAGACGATCTTGTGGCATGCTTATAATAACTCACGATTTTCAACCAGACAAACATAATCGCTAATGTTTCAGATGTAATGATGGTGCCTCTTAAAACCACATCATTAAGAGAAATGCACTGTGAGTTATTATCACATGACACCAAACTCACAGAGAACAGCAAACATATGTGCAAACAATGCAGTAAAGAGAAAAACATGCTTCAGTGATTTGCATTATGTATTGAAGACATACACAGCACACTTGATAATGAACACTTCCCAAGTTTGCTGCATATATATATATATATATAGATAGATATATAGATAGATAGATAGATAGATATATAGATATAGATTTAGATATAGATAGATATAAATTTATATATATTCTGAAATAACAACATATATTTATTTATTTTTAGGCACACAAAATCCTTTGTCTTTAGTGACCAGTTCAAGTGCTGTTGCAGTTTGACACAAACAGTTAGGAAGACTTATCTAAAACACTTTGTTTACTTTTCTCCGGAACCAAATATAATTAAAATTTGTGAGTTTTGAGTAACCTACATAAGATTGAGAATGTCTTTTTACTCGCTAAAAGGTTTCCTCACACTTGTGATCATGTTACCGTGTCATTATATTCAATTGGGGAACGTATAATCTGAATTATCATATGATCTGCAATCATTTTGTGGGATTTAATTATGCATAACATGGACACTGTGTAATGGGAAGAGTTAAGTTTCATTTAACCTCAAAAGAGCAAAACTGATTCATTATAAAATGACAGAAGATTGATTATCTGCTGTTATTTAATATAGACAAGGAGGACGGATAGTCTGTGGCCGTATAGTATCACATGAAACAGGAGTTTCAGGCCTCCCCACAAAAACTGTCTGGATAGTGTTTCGAGTTTGTTTCGCTACTGTATTTAAGTAGCTGACAAATTTATTGAACAATGAAATTATAACCTCAAAATATATTAATGTATTATGAAAAGAGTATATATTTAGGTGCCTTTATGTTTGCTGATTTATTTATTTATTTATTATACAGGTAAAAAAAATATAATTTTTTAAATACACAAATATTCCAAATAATCTCTTATTAAAGATGCATGCAAATAAATATAGACAAATTTCAAAAACATTTAAAATAGGATTCATAACAACTGTCCATTTGCTAAAAAAAAAACTTTCTCACCAGAGACCCATAATTCTTGATCATTTATATATATTTATATTTTTATATTATATATATTTTATATTTTATATTTATGTTCTGTGATTGCATCTACTAAACTTTTAATATAACAAGTAATTCACTTTTTTTATGAAAATGCTGTAGTGGCTTCCTGGCTCTGTACAAAGCATGAATATACAGCATTCAAAAGCAAACAACAGCAGACAGATTTGAGCTGAAGACTTGCCGGGTCTGTCCCGCCTGGGGTGCGTGTAAATTCTTCGCCGTCAGATCTGGATCCCCCCTCTTTATCATCCACCATCAGATCAGTGGGCATCTTTCCCTTCAGACAGCTGATGTAGCGGTGACAGAAGTTGTCACACAGCTCGTGCACCTACGACAAGAACAGACATGTACCATCAGTGATCGGCCAATATGATATTAACATGATGTCGGCTACGTCGCTCATAATAATCATAATAATAATAATAGTAAGTGAAAGCCCAACCTTCTCTAACTCGAGGAGATGAAATCGTAACACTTGTATGGCTTGAATCATCTAAAACGAAAATGCTTTTTGATTATTGTTTCATTTTATCCAGCAATAAAAATGGATTTGAATTTTGTCAAGTAAAATTATTAGCATTTAAATAAAATAAAATAAAAATCTCAAACCACAGGGCGACCTACCAAATTATCCAAGTCTGGATTCGACGAGAAGAAAGGTTTTTCAGCCCTTATCTGAAATTAAAAATAGCGATCGTATCGTTAGTTCGTAATATCGAGGCACAGTTTTCACACATGATTAATTTGGGCTGTGTTGTTGGTTGCTGATATTAGTACAGCTTTTTGCTAATATAATAAAGCGCTGGTGAAAAGGTAAACGTGGGCCTGACCTGTTTTGAAAATACTGTAATATCTTCGTCGAAGGACTCGGACGAGCAGACGTCGCCGGTCACTCCGCTCTCTCTCGGCGTACAAGTCGCCAATTCACATTTTTCGAAAACTAGTGCAAGCAGAGGAAAGAGAGGATGCCTGCAAAACAAATCACATCCAGTGCGTTTACAGCCTATTTGTGGCGAAAATAACGCTTTGTTAGTTCTCAAGGACAGCACTTTCAGGCTCGAGGCCCTGTCTTTTTTTTCTTTCTTTTACAATAAAAATAAAATGTGAAATTAAATATTTTTTTTTTGTGAAAATTTAAGTTATTTTATTTTCAGGTTCATGCAAAATGTATGGTTGTTGTGACAACAGACAAACAAAGTTCATTCTGACATTGCAATATATGCGACCCTGAACCACAAAACCAGTCATAAGGGCCTTTTTTTAATTTAGATTTATACATCATCTGAAAGCTGAATAAGCTTTCCACTGATGTATGGTTTGTTAGGATCGGACAATATTTGATCGAGATACAACTATTTAAAAATCTGGAATCTGAGGGTGCAAAAAAAAAAAAAATACAAATACAAATATTGAGAAAATCACCTTTAAAGTTGTCCAAATTAAGTTCTTAGCAATGCATATCACTAATCAAAAATCACGTTTTGATATATTTACGGCAGGAAATTTACTAAATATTTTCAAGGAACATGATCTTAACTTAAATGATTTTTGGCATGAAAGAAAAATCGATCATTTTGTCCCGATCAACCCGTGACTGCTTTTGTGCTCCACATATCGTTAAAAGCTGATGTAAATGAGGGAAATACATTTAATTTGTGCTGAATGTCTGTTTTATTAAAATCCCACTGTCTAGGCTACATATAAACTTTTCCATTATTTCCAGTATTTCAGTATAAAGTAGTCTAACAGAACATCGTAAAATAATAGCACAATATAACAAGCGACTACACTGGAAAATATTTCGCTTAGAAATTCTACCCTACAGCCGAACTCATCCTCATAATAAAACTCATAGTCTGCTAATCCCACATACCCGTAAATGGCGTCTTTATCCCGTTTTAGTGCGTCGTTAACGGGCGACGGGACGCCGGGAGCCGCGAGGAACTGGTGAAGCGGCGGGCCGTGACCCACATGCACCGCCTGCATGGCTCTGGCCGCGTGAGGATCCCCGTACATCGGAGACGGGATCCCGACCGCATCCCTTCCGTAATGGACCAGATCCTCGTACTGAGCACATTCAGAACGTGGAAGTTACAATCAGACCGGGACTTTGTTGTACACACATCTTGCAAATGTTGACATAACAACAGCCAAGGGAGCATGAGAAGGGAACAAAGCTCTATTTGTTTAAAAGGTAATAAACTGAGCATCAAACACTAATTAACGAATTACACGTCAGTAGTTTCGAACTCAAAACAAATTAATTAATGGCGGAACAGTTGTAATTTTTAGGCTCTTTGTGACTTCTAAATGTGCCAGAACGTACACGGGAAATATGAATGCGTTGCCATTAAAACATTTTAAACACATTTAAAAAAAAAATAAAAAAAAATAAAAAAATATGTCAATCTCATGTCAAATTTAAATGAATGCTGTCTTAAAATTATTTTTATTATCTGGCTAAAACGAAATATTTTTATTAGGCTATTTGCTTTTTATTTCAACTCTGTTTTCTTGTAGCCAACTGCAATTTAAAAATGAATTTATAATGCAAAATATAGCTTAAAATAACAGTGAAATGTAGCAATGTTTTAGCAACGTATAAAAATAATTATTTAAATTCATATCGATGTTATGTATCGGTCTCGGATAAGTACTATCCAACTAGAGAAATATGAGTTATGAACAGGCTGTGAGCATCAAGTTACGCTTTTAGCTGTCAACTAGCCTATATATGGAATTAGTCGAGATAATTGCAAAATAAAAATAAAAAATGCAAATTTGAATTTGATTCCAATTAAAATGATTTTTAGACGGAAATGAAAAACTGCGTGCTACAACAAATGGAAAAATATGTGAGTTCATTTTCTGGTGGTTTCACTTGTTGCTGTGTGTATTCCAAAACAACTTGGGTGTATAAACACACATTATTCATTCAAGGAATTAAAGGACATCTGACTGTAATTATGTCCATTTTTATCAGCTTCCTAGTAGAATTAGTCTTGACGGCCGCGTTTGAGTGTTTTTGTTGCGTTGGTTTTTACGCACCCGTTGCGCCATGAGGACTCCGTGTCACCGACTCCCTGTTCTCAACGCGTCCGGATCTCAGTGCAGCGAGGCCGCATTCAAAACTCTCCCGAACACCCAGCTCAAGTGCCCCTGATGAACAATAACATCGTAATCCACCCAAATACTCCCGGTCAGCTTTCGCAACAAACGCAAAGCTGGCTATCAGTAAGTTAGAAATCCAGTTCTCGACGCTCCGAAATAACCAAAGTGCGCTTCGGATGTCTGCTCTGTTTTTCTATTTCCAATCGAAGATTTGTAGTCAAAGGGTGGAAAAGCAAACTCCATTCGGGTCTTTGATCGCTTGGCTGGTTTATTCTTAATGCAATAACACCTCTGTGAGATGTGAGGAGCGTGGAGAGGGAGGAGGAGGAGAGGGCATTTGGACTTCTTAAAGGAGACGTACAAGAAGACCAAAGCGAACCCGTGCGTAAAGAGCGCACAAATGTATTCAGAGCATGCAGGCCACTGGAAAAAATCATGTATAGCCCTTTAGAAACCAAATTTCATACCAGACAAGATTTTTTTCAGACTTTTTTCATACTTGGACCTAAGCCAACCAACAGTCTGAAAGTACAAGGTAACATATGACCATCTTAAATTTACCACTGGCCACATGAAATTAGATAAAAAAAAATAATAATAAATAAAAAAAATCCTAATAATGGCACGTGATGACACCTACTAAACGTTTAAACAATTAGAAGGAAACCGAAATATCTAGCATTTTTACTATATAAATTTCTAAAAGTGTGAGAAATACAAAATTACATAAAGGAAACACTATATAGGTTTGATTTACTAAATGCATCTTCTAATCTAAGTCAGAGAACGAAAGGACTAGCAGTGAGCTAATGTAAGATGCATTTATTAACCATCCTTATGGCGCCCTCTACTGGCATATTTGTGTTGAAAAGATTAAAAAAAAAACAGAAAAGTCAATAAAACAACCAGGACCTATTACCACGAGGTGGCGGCATCTGAACGGATTTGACTCGACGCGTAGAGCATGGAGGGAATTTGGGTTTGATCACAATTCACTTTAAAACGGCTTCACTACTCTTAACCATTTCTACTATTACAGATTTCGCGAAGTTTTTAGTTTGTATTAAAATAGTATTAAATCTTGAATACTCTGTGTTTTCCTCACGTCTACAAAACCTACTGTTTTTTGTTTCAGAAAACATTTCTTAAAATCTAGCAATGCCATTCTAATAACTTTGCTTCTGACTGCGCTGAGAGTCTGAAAAAATGGAAACTCCTGATTCAAGTTCAACAGCCACCACATTTGATATACTTATCTCTTTGTTTTTGAGACTAACTGGTCAAGATTTAGGCCCAATGTATATTACATGCACATTTTTATAAAGAAATGCCTAAAAAGATACAATTTATATTTGACTACAGAATCATAATTACATGCTACAAGCTGATCAACCTGCAACTGGGATCTAAAAACCAAACGGACAATTTTCCGAGGCTTCTGATTTCTTCTCAAGACGGCTACTGACAACAATCACATAAGCAGATGACAGAATAAAGAAAATAAAACCTTAAAAAATGATGTAATTTTTCTAGTGAAATATGGAATAGTTTTGCTCAGTTATGCAGATTTTTATCGGAATTTTGCACTCTTTGTTGTTTTCCAAGTAGCCTATATGTATAGTTAAAGTCATGTTTACATACACCTTGCAGAATCTGCAAAATACTAATAATTAAAAAAGAGGCACCATAAGGAACACAAATGCATTAATAACAAGGGTGTGTAAACATTTGCACAGGATAATTGGGAGTAAATTGTTCTTCTTTTGTCTTCTGGGAAATATGTACAGTAAGTATTTTATGTAACTTCTAAAGGGCATTACTAAAAAAAGATCTTTAAACAAAATAAAGACAATTTCCACCAATCATCATGTTCAAAAGTTTACACCCCCGGCTCTTAAAGGGATAGTTCACCCAAAAAATTAAAAATCTGTCATCATTTACTCACCCTCAATTTTCTCTAAATGTGTATGAGTTTCTTTCTTCTGTTGAGCACAAAAGATGTTTTGAAGAACATTGGTAACTAAAGAGTTGACAGCAACCATTGACTTCCATAAAGGAAAAAATACAATGGAAGTCAATGGCTAATGACAACATTTTGGATAGCCCAGTATTTTGTCTTGAGCATCAGTGAATGTTTGCAGTTTTGCTCATTCAGGTGACAACACTCAGTATTGAGAATTAAAAATCATGCGTATTATAAATTAGCTGTACTAAATAAACACAAAATGCATTTTTTTTTGTAATCTCCCATTTTAGATTATTAACATTTTGCAGTTATTTCAAGGCTGACTTCAATTATACATTAACATTTAGTCATTTAGCAAACGCTTTTATAAAAAAAGTGACTTAGAAATGACAATAGAAACAATCAAAACCAACAAAAGGGCAAAAATATGCAAGAGCTATAACAAGTATCGGTTGGCCTAACGCAGTACACTTAGCAATTTCTACCGAGTGGAACGCGATTTCAAACAAGGGGGACCCTGAGAGTATCTGCTGTCCAGGGGGCCCAGAAACCATAGCGGCACCCCTGCGAGTATATTATATATATGCAAGTATATTATATATATAGCCTATATATATAAATAAAAGAAAACAAGTAGATAGAATAGAAAAAGAACAGAGAAAGCTAGTGTTAGATGTTTTTTTTAAAAGAAAACAAGCGAAAACAAGTGCTAGAGGTCAAGTTTATTTAAAAAAGAAAAGAAAACAAATAGATAAAATAGAATTAGAATATTACATTAGAATGTTACATATATAACATTTATTTCAAATTACTTTTTTGTGCAATAAACAATGCCAAGTAGTCTGTTTTTCTTGCAAGAAATATTAGATAAAGTATTAAAATATCCTTTAAATGCATTTTATTTAAATCTAAAACAATTTAATTACGAATCAAAGTAAATCCTTTTCAAGTTGCCCTAAACAGCTTTTAAATTAAACCTAAAACCTATGAATTAAGAACCAAATCAAGTCTGACCAATCACTGCATAATAATACTGCCCCATGGTTTTCAAAATGTCACGCAGTCCTAGAACCAGGCCTGAATAGTTGATGGCTTGTTGCTAGTCCAATATGTCCTGCGTCTTAGACCAGCTAGAAACCAGCTTGCAGTACTTAAACTGGATTTCCAGCAGCGCCAGAACACAGAAATATGTGACCCTGGACCACAAATTGCATGGGTCAAACTTATCAATTTTTCTTTTATGCCAAAAATCATTAGGATATTAAGTAAAGATCATGTTCCATGAATACATTTAGTAAATTTCCTACCGTAAATAAATCAAAACTTAATTTTTGATTAGTAATATGCATTCCTAAGAACTTCATTTGGACAACTTTTTTTTTTTTTGCACCCTCAGATTTCAGTTTTTCAAATAGTTGTATCTAAGCCAAATGTTGTCCTATCCTAACAAACTATACATCAATGGAAAGCTTATCTATTATTTATTGAGATAAATCTCAATTTCAAAAAACTGACCATAATGACTGGTTTTGTGGTACAGGGTCACATATGTGTTCTCCTGAACTTTGTTCGCTGTACGTTTTAAAGCCCCGTCGCCTTATTGTGAAATAATAACCCAGACCTACAGATTAAGGTGAGAGGAGGCGCAAGGACTTTGGCACAGCCCGTCACACCGGAGATCCCGCGGTCCAAAACCGGCTGCAGACGTTCCAACGTGACGTCATTGCTTCCGCAACACCCCCCATCCCCCCCACACCCCCAGTGTCGGCGGCTCTCGCCTGCTGCTGACTACACAATCCAACATGGAGTAACGAGAGATGGGGCTCCTCTTCGAGACCAGCGCGCAGTCTTCAGACACGGCGGGCGACGCGAGGCGAGAAACCGTCGATTTAGCCATCGGGATGTTGCATAACGCGAGGATTAACCAGATGCATTGCAAACCGTGACGGGTAAAGTGCAGTGCGCGGAGAAAGAACGAAAATAAGGAACGCCGCGAGACGGATTTGGGGGAAACTCGTTGATGCACTGGACTTTAAAAAAAAGGCGAGGTGGAAAATCGAGACGACATGAAGCCCGAACGCTGCGTGCCCGTGGTGGGATATTATTTCTATTGTAGGTGAAACGTGGGGAAACATGACTGAGGAATCGCACCCAGACGAGTGAGTATTCACTTTTTGCGAAAACGACGCATGTGGACGCGAATGGAAATCTCATCCTGTGTCCAAGAATGCTTTGCCGAGCTAAACGAGGGGTCAGTCAGATGCAGGGAAACCGTGCATATGCGCTTCTGAGAGAGACGCAGGAGATGTTAATACTAAGAAACAATGCAGTGTCAAAGAGATTTGAGTGCTGGGCCCCTGCTGCAGGGCTCTGGTCTCAAACCAAAAAGGGGGGAGGAGGAGGGGCCCGAGCGGAAACATTTTGTGGAGGGATCCTTTACTGAATACTTTATATCACGTCGACTCTAAAGGCGAATTAGCGCTGCGAGGAAGCGAAGAGGCGACTGCAAAGTTTCTAAACACACAACGCCAGAGCAACGAGCTCGTATGCGCTCCCAGAGCGGCCCTTCTTGGCGTCTTTCTTTGTGGTGGTCTGACATGCTATATCCGCCATTTCTTTTTCGTGAATCGCTCTCATTTGCATACTGTCCTTCATTCATAAAAATACAGACGGGGGCGCGCGCAGCAGAGAGAGCGCCTCAGAGCCGTGCTGATGGTAAAGCAGGCCCTATATGAAATATACAGGATTATATATGCTTTTAAATGTTGCATTTAATCAGACAGCTTCCTCCTTTTGTGAATATAAACATGCAATGAGCTGCATGATCGTAGCGCACAGTACTGGCAACATATACTAGCCTACTTGTTTAGCAAGTTTGAGTTTTTTTTTCTGCCTAACATAAACGCTCATATCTCACGGTAGCTTGACTCAAGCCGATCAAAGTCTCTCTAATACTATTAGGGCCGAGTTAAACGGCTCGTTAACTTAGTGAGCTCTTTATGGGGCTTAAAATTAACTTCTGTAACATACACTCAACCTGTATTAACAAGGTGATGTTTATTTAGTCTGTCTTTTATGCCGGAATCCGTTTTGATAAAACGATTATGTGAGTTTTTATCGTTAATGGTAATGTAATGATAATTATTAGTTTTAATAATTATTCTGAAGGAGACTGGTGTTGTAACATTTTTTTTTTCAATGCAACTTGTATTTTTACAATGCAATACAACATAATACATTTTACAGTAAACTACTGTACAGTATTATAACCTGTGTAAATTAATGTAATAAAGTGTTGTGTAAATGTGTTGTTATTAACCCCGTTGATATGAAAACATATCTATTAATTCATTATGATAATTATGTTTACCTGTTCAGGAAACAACTAGGAAGACCGCTACAAAACATTTCCAACACGTGCGTGTTTGTTTAATCACGTCAAAAACATTACTTTCCTTTCCAACGTCATCTGTCTTTAAAACTTTTTTTTTTTGCGATATATTTATTATGTGTGAATCTATAATACCGTGACCTACATTATAGTCCAACACTTGTCTCTATGGGTTGTTTTCTGATCGAGAACTTGTTTAGCGCAGTCTGACTTGACTAATGAAGTAAAATGCACCGACGTTGTAGGAATGGCTTGTTGTGCAAAAGTTACATTCTTCATTTTAATTGCTTGAACTCAACTTATATGTTTCCTCTCCCTGAGATGTATCGCAGGAGCGTAACCCCGAAGCTGGTGGGGAATTTTTCTTATTTAAATTTATGGCACACTCACGCCCGTTTGAGTAAATACGTGTGTCACACTGGGATGTAAAGGCCCATATAACAGCCCGAGGTTGTGAAATGTTGACTTTTATCTGCGGAGGGGAGGGCTGTGGGCTGCTCCAAAATGGGAGGAGGTTTCTGAGAAGGCGCTCCCGGAATGATTGTGAAGGGAAACAATGGTGAGAGGATTAAACAAAGATCCGGCGGAAGTGAAAGAGGTGGGTGAAGCGCTGAAGCGTAACTTCGCTGTCACGCCCCTCGATTGTTGGATTCTCAATGACGTGCCAATAATGAATGGATTACTCTGCACAATTCATTTCATTCCAAGGAAATCTTTCTCTTTTACTTAATAGTCCTCTCTCTCTCTCTTTGTGTAGTCTAAACCGTTATGGCCCCAGGTATCACGGGTCTTAGTTTCATGTCTTGCATGTTGGAAACATATATCTGGATACTTCAACAACAGTTAAAAAGTCTTGTTATAGCACTTATATATCATTGCTCTTTTGTTGTTTTTGATTGCTTCCATTGTCCTCATTTGTAAGTCGCTTTGGATAAAAGCGTCTGCTAAATGACTAAATGTAAATGTAAATGTGGTCTGAACACCATTGCACGGGGTTGCAAAGCAGTTGCAAAACAAATGTTACACTTTTTAGCAGAGCTAACTTTACTGACCCCAAAACACTAAAGTGCCCAAATGCTTTTTATTTTCTTTGAATAACTTTTGAAAACACACTTAAAGAAATAGTTCACCCCAAAATCTAAATTCTGTCATTTACTCACCATCAAGTTGATTCCAAACCTGTTAGAGTTTCTTTCTTCAGTTCTTCACAAATAAAAAGAGATTTTGAATGATATTGGTAACCAAACTGTTGACGGTAGCTATTGACTTAGATAGTATGGAAAAAAATAATATAGAAGTCAATGGCTACCGTCACTCCAACACATTCTTCAGAATATATTCTTTCGTGCTCAACTGAAGAAAGAAACCCTTACAGGTTTGAAACAACTTGAGGATGATTAAATGACTTGTTTTTTTGGGGTGAACTATCCTTTTAAGATTGTGAAATGTGATGCTTGGTTGCATTAAATGTGTATTTTTTATGCAGATTGGTGTCTTGTTATCTAATGCAATGACATCCATGCAATTTAATTGTGACTTAAGGCTCTGTATACATTTTGGAGGCCATTGTAACAACATGCTAAACATATTAATCACAAGACCTGGAGTGGTCGGACAATTGTCAGACAGTTTGTTTTAATTTTTGTATTATATGAAAGTGTTGTTTAAAGACATGGGATTGGACATCACTTTTGCGCTTTATTTTTACATGAAACCATTGGCACCCACTTTATGTATTTTGAGTTCGCTTAAATGATACTTTCTTAATAGGCTAATAGATGTGCTTGGAATAAGTGTTGTTCTTGCTACTTCCTGTGCTTTATTGCAAATGTCCTCTGGGTCATTATGTCTTGTGTCATGATGCATATTTGCTCTCGCAGTCACATAAGTTCCATTATTCAAAATTAACTGGATAATTCAGGTTCACTGTGACTGAAAATTTAGAGAACAATGTCACTGTTTGGGAATGGCAGGTTTAAAGGATTATAAAATTAAAATCCTGTCATTATTTACTCACCCTTATTTCATTCTGTTGAATAAATGAGGGCAAGATTTTTGTTTTGGTTGAACTATTCCTTCGAAAGATTTCAGAGTTTTCTGGAAACTCTGGTATGCTGTTGTTTGTCTGGCTCTTTTTGGCTTGGAATGTGAGTTCCTCAAAAACGTGCTGAGCAAACCAGTGGCTCCCCATTGTTAATGACTGTAGCCTGAAGGTGTGTGTACATGCTCACGTGAACTGGCTGGCGCCCAGACCGCAGACCCGGATGCCCTCTCCAGCCTCTGGGCGCTTGGGGAGGGGAGGAATGCGATCTATATTGATCACACCAGCGTGACCTATATGCAGCCCCATTATGGGTCAATAATATCTGAAAGGGGACGAGAGTGACATTGAGGTAAAGTCAGTCCAGATGAACCCTCTGCTAGATCCTCCATAGTTCTGATGGATTTACAGTAAGGATAAGGATTGATTTCCCAGCCAGCCGCTCACTGGAAGTGTGAGGGGAGTGAAATGCAAAATGAAGAGACTGTAGCGCTGTGAAGGGAATTAAGTTTTAAAGAGTGGAAGAAGATTGGAATGAAGCGTTTTTCCTTTGTATGTTGTTCAGTGTGTGGGAGACAATGGTTGCTATGGCAGCTGCATATGTCATTGCATTGTGTACACTGTGAATTAGCCACTTTCACGTTTACATTGAATCATTTAGCAGATTTAATCCAAAATGACTTGCAAAAAAAAAAATTGTACATGATAATCGATATATATATTTTTCTTCCCCACTAAAAATCTATCAAACATAATACATATATAAGTAATCATATTGCAGTTCATATTTTTGGAAAGTCATGAGTAGTTTTATCTGTTTATGTAGACACAAAGAGATTGTATATGCATGATAAATCTGAAAGTAATTTTACAGACTCCGGCTAAAACTCAGGATGAGATAAAGAGGAAATGAACTCATGTTCTTGTTGTTTACGTTTATTTCTCAACATACATTCTTAAGCGATGTGCTAAAGTTTTTTTAACTTAAGTCCCTGTGTGAATGTTACTGCTTGTGCCTGAAAATCACTATGTTCAGTGCTGGATACAGTTCCTCTAAAGGAATAGTTCACCACAAAGAAAAATTAGCTGAGAATATGCTCACCCTCAGGCTATCCAAGATGTTGATGAGTTTGTTTCTTCATGGGAACAGATTTGGAGAAAATGTAGCATTACATCACTTGCTCACCAATGGATCCTCTGCAATGAATGGGTGCCGTCAGAATGAGTCCAAACAGTTGATAAAAGCATCACAATAATCCACAAGTAATCCACACCACTCCAGTCTATCAGTTAATGTCTTGTGAAGTTACAAGCTGTGTGTTTATAAGGAACAGATCCATCATTATACTGTTTTAATTTTAAACCATTGCTTCTGGCCAAAATATTGGCGTCCATAATCCATCACATTGTTTCTCCAGTGAAAATGTCCATCCCTTGTCCTCTCACATCAAAATTCACAGACATATTTGTTTAGAGCTATTTAGAACTGTTTTTGCTTGTAAACCGTGCTTGAGCTCTTCATAATTCTCTCCCGATTTAGATGAGACAACTTTTTACTAGAAAAAGCAATATTATGGATAGAGGGCTTTTATTTTAGCTAGAAACAAAGGGTTGAAGTTAAAACATCTGAACAATGGATTTGCTTCTTACAAACACACAACTTTTCACTTCACTAGATATTAATTGATGGAGTGGAGTGGTGTGGATTATTGTGATGTTTTTATCAGCTGTTCGGACTCTTATTTTGAGGGCACCCATTCACTGCAGAGGAACTATTGGTGAGCAAGCGATATAATTATAAATTTCTCCAAATCTGTTCTGATGAACAAACAAATTTATAGACATCTGGGATGGCCTGAAGGGGAGTGTATTTTTTAGTGAACTATTTTTTTAACCAACTGTATCACAAGATAATCCCAAAAATGCCACGTAGCAAATGTGGCAAAATTAAACAAGAGGCTTCATTATTGTAAGTTTTTGTATAACTGTTAGTGGACTTAAATCCTTGTGAAATGCTTTGAAGTCAAGCAATCTATATTTTCTTGATCAAAAATGGTTGACATTTCCATTCTTTACAGAGGTTTTTTTTTTTTTTTTTTTAACCAAGGGAGGCATCTGAGGGAAATATGAGGGTGATTTGGCATTTGTATTTAGACACTTCGGCTACACTTTAAAACATTTTTTTAGGCATGAGGTGTGAAGCAAGTATGTATGAAAGTTGAAGTAATAAATCAGCTGTTCTGATGTTGACTGGTGAATTCATTCCAGCATTAATATGAAGCAAAGATGAGCCTGTAGATGTGTGTTAAGTTCCCATGCTCTGCTGCAGTCAGTATGTAAATTATGTTCTGAGAAATCCTCATCCCAAGTTTTGCATTCGTTAAACTGTCTGTCATATTTTGCACATGGTTGCACATAAACTAGGTTCAGCATTTTGGACGGCATTATCATATCTCTGCATAAGGCTTATCACTGTCTTTAAACAACGACCGGAAATCTCATTAGCATAACGAACATCGTCCTCTTTAAGATTTCAGTAGAAACCTCATTTGCAATGCAGAGCTGTCATTTGTGAGCTCAGGCATCTTCCAGAATGGATTATGATGTCATGTACTAACACTCAAGTCAGCATATTTGTATTTAGAAATATTTATATATTTTTGCATGTGATATTTTTTAAAAATATTAATTTTTGGCTGTCTTGAATTTTTCTTTTTTAGTTTTACTTATTTTAATATATATATATATATATATATATATATATATATATATATATATATATATATATATATATATATATATATATTCTGTATATAATCTGAAAATATATCAGACATTTTGACCTTTTCATGACATGACAAGTTAGTTTCAAATGGTTTCAAATGCAAACCCGAATCCCACCCCCACCAACAAAAAAAAATTATTCAGATATGTACACTTTTAAGGTGTAAGGAAAATGTTTTTATTTCTTGCTTAATGGTTACACCACTTGACATTTATAATCAATAATTCTGTATTTATATTGAAAATGAAACTTTACCATTAGGTCCATTAGTTAACATTACTCAATGCATTAACTAACAATAAGAAGAAGATTTGTTACAATGTTTATGTTAATTAATTGTAATAGTGTTTAGTGTCAGTTGAAGTTAGCTCAGGTCCATTAAAAAATATTAACAGCAGTTAACTAATGTTAACAAATGGAACCTTACTGTAAAGCTTTACCATAAATGGTTTAAAAAAATGCATGAAACCAACATGAACACAAAGAGTAACTTTTTGAAAACTCGCCACATGTGTTTTAAACTAGACGTCTTCTTTTAATCATCTCTGACATTCTTATTTGTCATTGAACCACATCACAACATCCTTGTGTCTCTCCCTGCAGTGACAGTTACATAGTGCGAGTGAAAGCTGTGGTGATGACGAGGGATGAGTCTAGCGGGGGTTGGCTGGCTCAGGAGGGCGGTGGTCTCAGTCGAGTGGGTGTCTGTAAGGTGGTCCCAGCTGACCTGGAGCTCCTGGGACGGAACGGCTTTCTCATCTTTGGAGAGCGGCTCAAAGACAAGCAGGTTAGAGAGCTCTCTATGTGTGCGAGTCTTCAAAAATCTGATTCTTCAGTCCTAATAATTGTGTTTGTGTTGATCAGGTGATCCTGCAGTGCTTTCTGAAGAAGGATCTGGTCTACACTAAAGCCACGCCCACTTTCCATCACTGGCGAGTGGACAACAGGAAGTGTGGCCTGTCTTTCCAGAGCCCCGCTGATGCCCGAGCATTCGATCGCGGCGTGAGGAAGGCCATCGAGGACCTCACAGAGGGTGAGTTGGTCCGTGAGGAACATGAGAATGGTTTAATGTGAAACAAGTTGACTAAGATTATAACATGAATCCTTTTCCCTTCTCCAGGCTCCACTACTTCTTCCTCCACGCTGCAGAATGAAGCCGAACTGGGTGATGATGATGTTTTCACGGTGAGTCTCTAGAGACTAGAGCCGGTGTATTTATGTATTTGCCCTCAAATGGCTTAAAAGGATGATTTATTATTTATTTTAAATCAGAGGAACCATACTTTCAGTATTTTCTTTAATATACCCCACTTTGACAATCCTTAGTAATAAACATCAAGATTTACTTGCATAGATTGCTTTAATATGACAAATGCCATCTCTTTGTGCACATTTTTGAGTGATGAAACAAATTGTTGAAGTGATTCATTTAAACAGTTTGAACTGATTCATAGAAATGAATCAGCAATACATCTAGGCATTGCTTAACTTTGTATCACCATAAAATCATTGTGAATATGTGACCCTGGACCACAAAACCAATCTTAGATTTATACATCATCTGAAAGCTGAATAAATAAGCTTTCCATTGACATATGGTTTGTTAGGATATGGCAATATTTGGCCGAGATACAACTATTTTAAATCTGGAATCTGAGGGTGCAAAAAAATCTAAATATTGAGAAAATCACCTTTAAAGCTGTACAAATGAAGTTCTTAGCAATGCATATTACTCATCAAAAATTATGTTTTGATATATTTATGGTAGGAAATGTACAAAATATCTTCATGGAACATGATCTTTACTTAATATCCTAATGATTTTTGGCATTAAAAAAACAAAACAAAAATGTTGACCCATACAATGTATTTTTGGCTATTGCTACAAATATACCCAGCGACTTAAGACTCCAGGGTCACAAATATCATGAATATTCAACATATCAACAGCGTGTTATTATAATCTTTTTTTCTATTCATTTATCTCTGAGAATAAATGCTGTTAATGGGTCAGTTGCCAGTATTGTTCTGTTAAATGGTTTTGTCAAGTGTGTGTGTGTGCGTGGGCTGTGCTCAGGAAGTGACCTTTGCTCCCTTTCGTCTTCCTATAGCTCCTAACTCAACTCAACAAAGCCACGCCAAAGCCTTTAGATACAAGAGTCTGTTTATCACACGCATGCATTCAGAAACTAAATTATACAGAGTAAAGATACACGAGTGTGTGTTACGTTTGGTTGGACTTCAGGCTTTAGGTGTTCAGCGATCAGTGTTTGCCGTGGTCTCTCAGCAGTGGTGTTCCTCTAATCGCTAACTTTAGACGTTTATGACTCACAGCTATTCATACGAGCCCAGCCAGACACTGATTATTACTAATCAGGAGTAGTCAGTCGCTCCTAAGTTTAGAGAGGGAGAGATGGGATGTGTGCGGCAGGTTTAGAATGGGCAGCAGCTGTTGGATGTCTAATTCCCTCTGAGGTAAAGTCTAAAGTGATAATTAGCACAGCCACAAATACATTTCCATCCAGACATTACACACACACACAACTCTCCATGAACTTAGAATGCATGTAGTATGAATTTACACTTACATACACACTCGAGACACTTTCATCTATCTATCTATCTATCTATCTATCTATCTATCTATCTATCTATCTATCTATATCACTATAGTAAAAATGTTTCGTGTTGTAGTAATCTTGTTGAAAATTCTAATATTTGTATATTATAATTAACTGTATTATAATTAACAAATAAAAAAGTTATGTAATAAACGTAAGAAATAAATTATAACATATTTATAAATGAATGGTATAAATGATCTTATAATTTATATTTGAATACACCACATATATTTTCTTTTATTTATTTATTATTATTATTGTTTTTTTTAAATAATAATTAGGGTTTTTTGTAAATATAATGTATAAATCAACTTTTTTATGGTGAATAAAATGACTATTTACAGTAAAATATTGTACATACTGTGAAAGTAAAATGAACATTTTAAGTACAAAAAAAAAAAGTTTTACAAGGCAATAAATGTTCTTTAATGTTAAAATATTGGTAAAATAATTTTTGTTTGGTTGTTTTTGTAAAATCTTTTAATTTCTGGTTGAAAACATAAAATAATGTTCCTAAAAGTCCAAAAAGATCATCACATTTGCATATATTTTATTTTAAAGGTAATTTCTTCTCGTTTTCCTATGTTGTGCATATTGGGGTGTTTACGTCACTTTTTGTTGTGTATTATGTGTTATTGTTAACTGCATTATTTAGTGTGTGTGTTTCACATCTGTCACCCTGCCAGCCAGATTTGTGCTGTAAATTTAACAAACGTGTTTTACAGTGTAGGGTAGATTTCAGTCTTTGCAGAAGAAAGGAGCCAGATGACTTAAGAAAGGCGAGCTGTGTTTGTAATCATCTCAAGCACTCTCTCTCTCTCTCTCTCTCTCTCACACACACACACACACACACACACACACACACACACACACACTTGAGTTATTGATGGCTTTGTGGCTCTCTGTCAACTCTTAAAGCAGATGCTCACACACACACAAACATACACACACACGCACACACTGCTGGCTCTCGTTCAGGCTCCAGGCTTCAGGAAGAGCCACAGGAAGGAGACAGTGTGGATTTCAGGGGTTGAAGGTCAGAGATAATAGCGCTGAAAATAGTACTCAAGCACTTCATTTACACAAACCTTGCGCACCCATACACAGGGTCAAAGGTCAAGCAGAATGACCTGTGCTGTGTTGCTGTGGAACGTTTGAAATGCATTTATACAGATCCATTTCTGTTTTTATACAAACACTTTCTGCTTTTTTTCTGACATGGTGAATGTTAAATGTGAAGGGATGGTTTGATGGATTTCAATGTTCTATTTTTCTGCTGAATCCAAGTTATAATTAATCTTATATCATGGTAACGTTATAAATCTCAACAAGGCTATTTTTGCTGGAAATTCAGCGAAAAATAGGCCTACAACTCCGTGACCCTCGTTCAAGGGCGGGGATTTGTTTGGTTTGTGCCACCATGATCCTGCCAACATGCTCAAATTGGGAAACAATTTCTATTCTTGCTCTCTCTGTCTGTCCATCAGAATGCCACAGACAGCTCGTCTAACTCTTCTCAGAAGAGAGAGCCGTGCATGCAGACGCTCCACGCACCAATCAGCTTCTCTGAGCCCCACCACTGCATTCTGGGACATCTCTACGACCAACACAGACACTCTGACCGCTTCTACCTGGAACAGGTGAGTTAGTATGCATAATTTGTTTGTGCAAAATTTACTAAAGTTATTATGTCATCACAATGTACTGTTTTAGTGTACTTTGACTCCTTACCTGCAGTATATTATTTAGACTAAGGGACTAGCCACTAGGGACTAGTATATTGTTTCCATTTTTATATAATAATTTTTAAAGAATTTTAACTATTTTATAAATTTATTTGAATCTTCTGACTTTTTTAAATACATAAACAACTTTATTTAAATTAAGTTTTGTTTTAAGAAATTAAATATAACAATATTATTCATAAATAGATTATTTTAACGAAATACTGTTAGATATATAAGGTTAGAGATATAAGTATTACTTTTAAAACCTATATTTTATATATATATGCCTTATTTGTGTATTTCTGAATATATATATATATATATAATATATATATGTGTGTGTGTGTGTGTGTGTGTAATTTACTGAATTTTAAAATTCAATATGATAAATTGAATTTGTAAATTGAATTTTTATTATTATTTTTAGAATTATTATAAAGTGTTATGTTAAAATAACGTAATAATTAATCAAAATCAATGTTCATGCAAAGGGATTGTTCTTGCAAACTGGGTTTTTCTCATTTTTGGGTCAACAAGAGAAAAAGGGCTGAGTTTGATTCTTTTAAGGAATCAAGATTAAAGTATAGAACACTTAAGTATAGCAATAATAACTATATGATAATAACTTCTACATGTGAAAGAACATGGGTCTTAATTTAATCATAAAAGGCATCACAATGTTACACTTGTTTTAGTGTGATATTATGCTTTTTAGTCCTCTTTATGCTTTAAAAATAACCAGCGGCAATATGTTATGCTGATTGTTTATCATAACATATTCAGATATGTGTTCAAGATCATCTGCTATCTGCTACCATTTCAGATATTTCTATCTAGATGTCTATCTATCTTGTGTTTAACTCTTTCTTTCTGCTGTACAGACGGTGCCCATGTTCCCGTGTTCCCGTCACGTAAGGTTTCACGAGGAAGAGGAGGAGATCGTCCGGATTAACCCGCGCGAACGCTCTTGGTTAACGGGCTACGAGGACTATCGCCACGCCACCACAGCGACGCGGGCCAAACCTCTGCGGACGGACGGCACGGACGCTTATGTTCACCTCGCTAAGAGCGAACCTCCCAAACACGACTACACTTACTCGTACCCACTCAGTGGGGATGGACACACTCCCCGCGACGGCAAAACGGGCATCGGCGGCGGCGTGGTCACCGGTCAGCCACGGGCGCTCACCGCCAAATGGCTGCCGCGGCGCGTGGAGGACAGCAGAGAGCGCTTACGGTGTGTGTACTGTCAAAACATGTTCAGTCCGGCCGAAAACAGACGCGGCCGCTGCCAGGAAGCTCCGGACCCCGTGCAGACATGCATTCGCCGGGTGAGCTTCATGTGGTGCGCGGATAGCCTGCTCTACCATTGCATGTCGGACCCCGAGGGCGACTATTCGGACCCCTGCTCCTGCGACGCCAGCGAAGAGCGCTTCTGCCTGCGCTGGCTAGCTCTCCTGGGACTGTCGCTGCTAGCGCCCTGCATGTGCTGCTACGCGCCGCTGCGAGCGTGTTACCAATGCGGCGTCGCGTGCCACTGCTGCGGCGGCAAGCACAAGGCCTCGGGGTGAGCGGGAAAACACGAGCGCACCTACAGCTGGGAAAAACGACAAATGAAAAGTGGAAGAACGAACTTATGGCTGCATTTGTGGTTCACTTTGTTGTTGTTTTTCCTTCCCACTGAGTTTCGGAGGGTTGGTCCATTTTTGTTTCATTATTTCATTTTAATTGTACTGGACAGCTGTCCTGGTTTGTATTTTTCTTTGTTTTTAAAAGAGTAACCCTCAGCTTCCATTTAAAAGACTACACACTATAAATATTCATTTATATATGAAAAGTATATATAAATATATGTAGATATAAATATATAAATCCAGGTACTTTATATTTTTATGCTCATGTGCTTTGAAGGTTTGAATTGTAATCTTCCTTCTGTCTTGTCTGTGTTTAGATATGTGCGTTTGATTTGATTTTACTCTCCCGTCAGCCTTTCGTTATGTCTCTCCAGTCAGAGGCGTCTCTTTTACTGTGATCCACTCCGTCTAGATAAGACAAACACAGAGGAATCCAAAATAGCTGACCTGTAGGATGGTAGATCTTGTGTGTGTGTGTGTTTGTGTGTGTGTGTGTGTGTGTGAGGTCAGAACGGATGTGGGAAATTACATTTGCCAAATTGCCCATATTAATTTGCTGTGTGGAAGATGGGAAACACATTGCTGCCCAAATGTAAAGTATGTGTGTTAGTGAGTCTAATGTGCAGGTCATATTTTACCCCAAAATCAAAAGAAAACAGGCTTTATTTGGCCTATATTAGGAGCTTTTAGCATTGTGGCATTATTTTTATGACAGTTATTTCCCATCCAAAGTGTCAGTACTATGGAAGACCGTTTCCGGCACTCAATAAAAAAATAAAAAAGGTAATTGCGAATTTTTATCTCACAGTTCGCAATTTTGAGTTTATATCTCATAATTTTGACTTTATAACATTATTAAGTCAGAATTGTGAGATATAAACTCACAGTTCTGAGAAAATGTCAATATTTTTTGTTTATATCAAATATTTTTAAGTTAATATCCCACAATTGCAAGAAAAAGTCAGAATCGCAAGATACAAACTCGCAATTCTGAGAAAAAAGTAAAAATTGCGAGTTTATATTTCTCAATTTTGACTTTATAATTCACAATTGCAAGTTTATATATAAAGTCTCAATTACCTTTTTTCCATATATTACACTATAAAAAACTGCTTGTGAATTTCACAAATTGAATTGATAAAATTTTCTTGTTACATACTCCAATAATCATTTTTTTCTAACTTTGAAAATCATTTACAGTGCACCATAACAACATAACATAGTTACATGATTTTTATTACAAGAAAAAGAATACAGCAAATATTTCTATTATTTATAAATAGCATTTTTTCATATTCCAGTAGAGTATGTTGTTGTACTGCTGTAATAAATGAACGTGCTTGATTATCAAGAAAATAATATCACAATGCAGATACCTAAAAATGGGTTTTATTTTCAATAAGCAAAATTTTGCGGTTGCTTTTGGGGTGCGATATGAGCCAAGCATTTTCTTAAAGGGTTTTGTGAGATGTATGTGCCTGTTATCGATGTTTTGAAATGAAAACCAGCCTCAAAATCAATGTACCCCTCCTACAGGACGAAAAACAAGATGTCTTTTTTCTCTGCCTTTGTCTTAAGCACAACACAAACTAGTACAACCAACAAACAAGAAAAAACAACCAACTGAACACTGTGCAAGTTGTTGTCAAGTTCTCAAAATATATTTCCAATTGCTGGCCTATCAGCATCATCCTTCAAAACAACATCCAGCCAATCAGTGGACTGTGACAGCGTTGTCATGACGACTGTGATCCTATTTGTCAACTGATGTTTTACGTCCTATTTGTCTCTCTTTCTGGTGTCTATCCTCGATCTTCTCCCCCTCTTCCTGTGAAAAGCTTTTGCAGTAGTACTATCTGACGCGTGACTAAAGAGGAGCAGTTTTATTTTTTTATTGGTGTCCAGGAGAGTGAGTTCTCTGTCTGTCTGATGCTCCTGAACAATCTGAGATTAAAAGAAAGTGCCTGAATCAGCCAGTGCGTCTCACGCCTTCTGTCCATCTCTAAATTTAACATTCACGCTCCTGTGACGTCTTTTACTCACATTTGGGACAAGGATGTTTCTATTACAAAAGATAAAACGAGGTGTGACACGATAACACGTCAGTTCTTGTTGAATCTCTTCCATATTAGTCTGGTATTTTCCTCTTAACTGCAAAAAGCTATGCAAGTCAAGATCATTTGTTGTTGAGCGCAACAGTAGGGTTTCAGAAGTAAACATATCAATTTTCTCCATAGAGATATTCATATTTAGTAACAACATATGTTTTGCAAGCTCAGAAACTGTTAAATGTTGGTACAATGTCAAAAATTCCAAATGTATTTAAAAACTGTTCCCAACACTCAAACTATTTATATATTTGAATATTTTGTAACAAATATATCAATAAAATATATTGAATATAAAAAAAATTGTATATAAAATGACATTTTTCAAATTTTCAATTATATTTTCCATATCTCTATATGTGTATTTGCACACATATATGCACATCAGTGTTTTTTGAGCATCAAGAGGATACTATTTTAGTTTTTTTATTATTATTTTGAATCAGTTTTTATTTTTATATTTTCCATTTTCATTTTAGTTAAAGTTTTAGTACTTTTGTATTTTTATATATGTCTACAGTTTTTATCCATTTTTGTTTCATTTTTAGTTATTTTAGTACATTAGGTTACTCTAAATTAAAATGAGAAAAGTTGCCTAGCTGAAATAAGTTTTATTTTATTTTAAGTAACATTTTCATTATAAAATAATACATATAAAAATATTCAATTTTATTTATAATTTTTTTATGGTTTTAATTTTCGTTTCAGTTTTAGTTAACTAGAATGACCCTGATGCACATACACATATTTATATGTATTATAAATTTTACTTAAATTAAACATTTTATTGTTGGGAATGATTTATACAATTTACAATGCTCCATGGGAAGAGCAGTTTGTGTCTTCATAATGTTCAATACATGTCTTTTTTCCAACAATTCTGCATCATATCAAAATGTGTAATGTCTTGTTCGTTTGCTACTTTAAAACTCTATACGGAAGTCTTTTCTTTTAAATGCCTATGGAGAAAATTAATGTGAAAAATACTTCCGCAACCAAGGCATTTTTTAAAAAGTGATTGGCCACGTTTGCATGCTACTTTTGTCACATCATGCTCACCATTACCACATATACATTACCATATACTATATATTTTATATCAGCAACAAAACCATTCGGATTGGGTATTTTTTTATGTTGCACTTTCAATGAGGACAACTTGAGTCATGTCTGGTTTAGGTGGAAATAAAAGCCAAGAGACTGGAAAACAATGATAGACAAATGGTAGTAAGTCACGCAGATGTTTGACTGTTCAATATTATGGGAAAGCGTGTGTGTGGCCACTGTCCAATGAGAAACTATGCATGAATTACACGTGACAGTGTTTGTGTTTATGCAGAAAGCTGTGCATGTCCCAAAGCCCAGCACTATTACTCTCGACTGCATCTTCCTCTGTTTTATCCAACAGAATGTGCAACCACTGTAATGCCAAGTCAAAAACATCTTAATCGTGAGCTCCCGAATGAGTGAATAACAGCTTGAGTGGGACAGATGGGGAGAGGGAGGGGGTCCCAAAGGCCTTGTCCAGCTTTGGAACTGTAACTACAAATAGCATCAAATTCCAACATGTGCAGACATTTAGACCACGCTGGACTCAACAGGAGTCCTTCTTTGTCCTCTTCCCACTGTTAATGCTGAGGAATCAGGTAACAGCACACTAATGCATATACCACAGCAAGGATGACCAAAACGCCTCACAACATGACCAAACCAGTCATCCTGTTATAATCTGGTTTTGTCATTTCGTCTGCTCACAGATTTGTTGGTTATAATGGGAGCATGCTAGTTTTGTCATTCGGCTTTTGTCTCGTCATTCTGGAGCGGAGTATTATAGGAGCGTTTTGTCATTTCATCTGCTGATCGTTTTGGATATTAATGAGAGCGTATAAGTTTTGTTCTGTTTTTGTTGTTTTGTTTCATCCATCTTTGTTAATGGGCCATTCTGATCTGTATCTGTTTACTTTTTGTTAATTAAAACTCAAGCATTCTAGTTTTTCATTTTGTCAGCTTTGTTTATAATGTAAACATACTAATTATATTTTTCATTTCAACAGTTGTTTTGTCTACTGATCGTTTTTATATCACAGTTTGTGTTTTATTTTTAGTTTGTTTTAGGAATTTTATGTGCGTTTATCTTTTTATTAGATTTTTTTTTTTTAATATTTCTATTTAGCTTTAATTCATTTTTATTTCTGTTTAATTTTGGTAATTTTACTTTAACCTAAACTTATGTTATTTCAGTTGGCCAAGGCAACATTTTAGCTTAAGTTATATTTTTTCCAGTTTAGTTTGAATAATTTTAGTTAACCTAAACTAATTTTATTTCAGCTGGTTAAGGCAATATTTCTAATTTATATTTAGGTTTTTAAAGTTTTTTATTTAATTGTTATATTTTTTCAGCTTTATTACAATTAACACAATTTCTGATTTTAGTTAAAAACACTTGTTCTCAACTCAAACGTATTAATCTGTATATTAGCACAGTAGTTTGACGATAATAACAGTTCATTCTATTGTAATCATTTTGTCTGCTGAAAATTTTAATATTTAAAAAATTTTTATTCGTTTTCGTTAACACTGGTTCTAACTCAGGCGAACTAGCTTTGCTGCTTCATCTCCTGACATCTTTGTCGATTATTTACATTTACATTTAGTACTTTTATCCAAAGCGACATACAAATGATTATAATGTTCCATTCGAATGTAATCATTTTGTCTGCTGATAATAATCAATAATGATAATTTGTTGATAATAAGGATGTACTAGTTTTGTCATTTCCACTGACATTTTTGTTGGGTTTCTAGATTTGTCATTTCGTCTACTTTGTTGATTCTAATGGCAGTGTACTATTTCATTTTCAGTTTTGTTGTTTCGTCCACTGACATCTTTGTTGATTTTAACGGTAGTGAACTACTTTTGCTATTATAGTTTGGTAATTTCAATCACTGACAACTTCACTGATCACACACTGTAGATGTGTAATGTCGGGGTAAAGAATAGGGTGTTAATCGTTTGCCGCTCAGCAGGCATATTTTACCTTATAACACGCTCATTTGTATGCATTAGTGTCAACTTGGTCCATCTTCCTGACTGCGTGCAGCTGAACCCCGTCACCTCAACCTTACTCCCAGACTGCAGGAGGCGCCGTGATGACGCTCCCCCTTCTCATTCAGGACCCTGTCGTGCAATCGCACGGATTTGCGAATGAGTGTTTGTGCAATACGGCTTCCTCCCAGTTGGGGACACACAGATACACACACCAGGATGTTATTGTGCGTGACACACAACTAAGAGTTTGAAGCATGTGTGTGAGAAAGATGAAGGCCAACAAAGATTAAATGGACATCGAAATCAACACTGTAGCTTTACACAAAAGAACAAGGAAGAGGGAGGAAACAGAGATGTTCAGGGAGCGAGAGGGGAGTGAAGGAGCCGCCTGCGTCTCCAGAGGAGTCTTCCCACACTGAGCAGGGACCTCGGAAGGAGCTGTGCGTGCATGTGTGTGTTTGCAGGAAAAGAGAGGGCCGGGCCAGCATTGTCTCTTTCCCTGTGTACACCCTTGTTTGTTTATTTTCAGCAGTAGTTATCTGGCAACCTGTCTGCAGGGCCGGAGAGGTCACGGTAATGAATTGACTGCATTAGTCCGAGGTCAGCTGGAAGACTTTTGGACCGCGCACGTCTCTGTGGCGCTTCAAATCCCGTTAATGTGCATTTTAAGAGTCCAAGTCTGGAGTTTTTGGTAGCGTCTGGATCCTTGAGACTAAAGTATTGAGAAAGACACAGTAAAAATTGTCTCAATAGAGCCATGGGAGCAATTTCGTATGAGCAGACAGCTGGATGGGAAACAGACCTGGATCTGGAGCGGGAAGGAAACGGATGAACACATTGTATGTTACCTTTACACTCCTAAAACTCTGGTGTTGTTCAGTTATTTTTTCTGGGAAATGCATTTTGACTTTTTACAATTTGTATTTTTTTTCATTGGGGTAAGAGTTCACACCCTTGGACTCTGACTCAGAACTATCGCACTACCAATGCCTAAACATAGCACCTAAAGGCCTCTTCACACTGAACGTGAAAATTTGACTGTTTGGCACGAGGATGCTTTTGAATCAAAACAACAGATCCCTATGAGGCTATTCACACCAGACGCAATCATTCGTGTTGCAAAAAAACGAGGATTTTTTTTTCGTTCATTCAAGATCTGTCAATCATGGGATCTAAACATTTTTCAGTACATGAAAAATAAAAGCAAACAGACATATGCTTATGATGATATATTTCCTGCATGTGTTTTTTGAAGCTCGTGATATTTTTATAGCAATAAAGGATGTTTATGACAATTGAGAAGCATGTGTCGCATTCAATCCATTATAAAACATACAAAGAGTGCATGTCTACCTGTTATAGAATAAAAATCCACTTTAGATCTCAGTCGGAAGTCATTACAAGCACTCGATGATGGTTTAAAGCAAAACATAACACAAATCGCATACATTTCCAAATGTAGCTTGATATTATTGTACCTCTATTTATATGTTAATATGTATTCACTCACTGTAAAAACAATCTAAAAGTTGAGAAAATTTTAAAGTTTAAGGTAACCAGCTTCAGGAGATTTCTCAACTTGTTGTTTTCTGTTTATACAACAAAAATTTGAGAAAACTCAAAAATCTCCTGAAGCTGGTTGCCTTGAACTTTTACGTTTTCTGAACTCTTGATTTTTTACAGTTATACCATAAGTGTTGTAGATAGTTTGTGTTTCTGGTGTAGAACCAAACTTTAACTATCTTAATTTAATGCAGTATATTGAGCAGCGCACCATATACGAGATTCATATCAGAGGAAAAATTACGAGGTCTACGAGGATGTGAACGCTTTCTGAAGCTGGTATCTCGTAATCACGGTATTGACGATATGGCGCGAACACAACTACGCATAATTATCTCGGTAAAAACAACTGTACTAGGCTGTGACGCACGAGTGTCGTGTGTGTTACTTGTTGTCGTGTTTTCGGTTACTCACAGAGATGGAGATATAAGCTGTGTCATCTTCTGAAGCTCGCTGGAGTCCACCGGAGCTGCTCCCGCCAAATTTGTGGCGCGCGTGCGAATCAAATGCTCCGCCCTCCACTCACTGAAGCATAAAACCGCTGTCGATTTAATTAAAAAATCACGGATGAATTCGCGCCTCGAAAAGACTCGTGTCGCGTCAACTGTGAACGACTTTCCAGTGTTGTGAAAGTCACCATGTTGATATTTACTTTATAGTCACTCACTGTTACTATGGTTACAGGTGATATTTTGCGGGAACAACAACAAAGCATTTGACGTCAGTTACTCCTTCAGTAGCTTCTCGAATATAGTAGCTATGCGACATTAAAAATGCTTTGGTAAATCAATGATTCATAAAAAGTAATAATTATGACAAAGTCTAAATTATGACTAACTCATTATAAAATAAAAAGTCAAAATTAATACATAATAATCATATTTCTGTCAACATTCTTAGAAAAAAGTAGAACGTATGACAAAATTCATGATAACTTTTTGACAATTACAATTACTAGTTTTTATCTCAGAATTTTAACTTAATGTTAATGGATTAATGGATAAAATCAAGTCTCGCACTACACGCTTAATTTCACACAAAAACACGTCACATTGTGAAAGCAAAGAGAGTTTACAGATGCTTTCATGCTGATGTTGACAGCTTTCTTTATGTGTGTATGTAAGAGAGAAAGATTAACTTATTTTAATGCTGCATTATAGTCCTCCAAACTCAATCCCAGCATGCCCTTGTGCTGACTGCCCTAGCAAATAACTCAGAAAACTGCTAGAAAAGAGCATTTACACCAGATTTCTGCTCTCGCAGTCCGGTTGCATAATGATATTGATAGTAAACACGTCTGTGGTTCATTTCATACACCAATGAATCGGCTTGTTGTGCACTGGACATAGCATGAACAGAATAACTATTCTCTTCCCCAGAGGGCAGTTCAGTCATGTGTACAGTGCAGAGTGGAATTATGGGATACATATTATGTGAATAACACTGTTTTCTGCAGTCTGTATGTTACTTGTCATAAATCAATAAATCTTGTTCAATCCATCTTCAAATGTGACGGAGGGGGTGATTTTTAGCAAATAATTACTAATATTTTGATCTGTTCCTCACACAAAGATATTGTATGACTTGAGAAGACGTGGAATATAGTGCAGACGCCATATGGACTGCTTTCATGGTACTTTTTGGTGTTGTTTTGTCTTTCCACATGCGAATAAATGAGGACAAAATGTTCATATTTTGGGTGAACTTTTTCATAGCCACCAGAAATTGGGACAAAATCTGCATTTCTGTGTCATTTATGCAAATATATCACCGCTCTCAGTATGATAAACTAGTATGTGTAATGTAACATACAGAGAGAGTCGCTGTGTACAGAGCAGCCTGGCCTTAATTTAAACAGGCCCCACTGAGTCTGACAGCCCCCCTGTTTACATGAATAAAATCGGAAACAAATGTGAACACAATCACTCCCTCCTCCACACACACACACACACACACACACACACACACACACACACAGACATATCATCATCAGGCTACAGCTCTGTATCACTGTGCAGGAAGACTGTATCTCCAAGAACCTGATGGTCTTCTTTTGAAAAGATGGGAACATAAAGAGAAAAAACATTTTGTATTGCCCACAAACTAATGTTGCAAACACTAAAAATATTCCCTACTAAAGGTATATATTGTTTATTCATCTACCCCAGCCCAGACCCAAGAGACAGAAAGAGACTCACTGTTTTATGGCCAATTCTCCTTTTGTGAATCTCACAAAAATCCCAGCATCAAAATGAAAAGCGTCAAGAAATTATTTTAGGATTTATTAAATTATTAAATGTGTCATTACTTTCTTGACAATTACACACATTCATCTCCTAAACTCTCATTACCGTAACACACTTGGACATTTTGTCATTACTACTATTCTACAAGATGCTGATTCTTATTAGATTCTCATTACTGTCATTTATTTGTGTATTACAGTATGAAAACTGTAATTCATTTATTATTATTTTTTAAAATTTAAATCAGCATAAAACAGTAAAAAAAAAAAACTGCCATGTAGTATTTAATGCTACACAATAATAATTGTTATTAAGAATTATATAATAAAACAGCATTAAGTTAATGACAATAATTTTTTTTTACATTTATTAATTTTTTTTTTTTGCATTTCATAAATGAAAGGTTTCATTTTTTTTTTTTTTTTTTTTGCATAATAGTAATAAAAGAGGGATTTTTCTGCATTATGGTAATGACAAATTCATATTTTTTTATTTATGGTAATGAGGATTTAGGGGAAAAAAAGAGCTAAAATGTCATGAAAAGGAGAAGCACATATGCATGTTAATATTCATAGATAGTGTAATCATCATTATGGCAAAAAGTGATCAGAATTATTTTGATGTAACTGGTTGACCATATACTATCAAGCCTGTTACATGACTACTTATCAGACAAATAAATAAATAAAGGGAATTAATTATTTGAGGGTGTTTGCATAAATTAACCATTTTGTGACATAATTATATGTACTAATATATATATATATATATATATATACACATATACACACACACACATATACATACATACATATATACATATATATATATATATATATATATATATATATATATATATATATATATATATATATATATATATATATACATACACATATACGTGTGCATACACATACATGCATGCATACATAAACACACACAGACAGATAGACAGATAGATAATGCATGTTTGTTAACTTATGCAAATATGGATATTAGCATGAATAAATAATGAGTGTGTGTGTCTGAGGCTGGTACTGTAAATTACAGCTCTAAGAGATGAACAGAAAGAAAAGACACTGCTTGTGTACAGCACATCTCCATGGTAACAGAGATGGGCAGCAATTCCTTGTGTGCTTCCATAGTTACATGCCACATATGAAGACAAACGACTGTTTCTCTCTGTTACATGCATGCACACACACGAAACAGCACTGGCTTCAGTCCACTTAAAAGACTCACTTTAACCGTTGAGTTATAAATCAGTTTTCTTTATTTAAATCAGCGGTCTGGCAGTACGCTACAAACAAAACAAATACCAAAAGGCAGAAAACAAACAAACAAACAAACTGACCACAATACCCAAACTTGGCACTGGAAGAATGCGTAAGTGAAATCAATGGGATTGATGTATATATAGTTTGTTCCATGTGCGAGTGTGTGCAAGCACAGAAACGTCACTGATCCAGCTTCCAAAGGGCTGTCACGAGTACAAACACTAAAATGATTAGCATCATTAACGATACCATCATTATTATGTCATTCATATTACAAACAGGCAGTAAACCGTTACATCACGGGTGCCTACGGTCTGGGAATGAAGCGCCTGACCCAGAAACACCCGTCGGGCGTCAGCGAGGCCCTTCGTTCCCAGACTGTTAGATGCAACTCGACTAGGACATGAAACCAACAGCAAAGAAAAAACATGAATGCAAAACCATAGAAAAGTAGCAAAGTGAACAATGGTGAGACTCAAACGCCATTGCGACTCACTGGAACACTAAATAAATGAGCTGATGAAAAGGATGAAGGGTTATTGCAATGGAATGAGCGACGCTCTAAGTGAAGCCGCGTGGATGTGTGACATGCATGAGCAACGACTAAACACTGCTGTTGTTTTAAGGCCAATTCTCCGTGTATGAGTCTCACAAAAACTCACACCAAAATCAAAAAGAAAAGCTATCAGAATTACATTTGATCATCCTCTTATAGTATCATAAAGCTTTTTGCATTGTGACATCACTTTCATAACAAATTAAACAAACAATCATCGTCAATATTACCACAACACGACCCTGGACATTTTACTTCCTATTATCCTACAGGATGGTACAGCTATTATATTCTCGTACAAATACTCCATTTCAATTATTCATTTTTAAATTTAAATCGGTATAAAAGACAGTACAACAAAACCTAACATGTACTACACAATTTTAAAAAGCATTATGTTAATGACAACAATACATTATTTTTTTCGAATTTCAGTGATGGAAAGGTTTCTTTTTTGCATTATGGAAATAAAAATGAGGAATTTTCTGTGTTATGGTAATGCGAATTATTTTTCCGCATTACGGTAATGAGAATTTAGAAATAACAGTGCTAAAATGTCATGAAAATAATGTTACAATACAAAAAAAAAAAGAAAACTTCTTGTTACTTTCTTTTGATTTTGCAGTGAAATGTGAGGCTCTTGATTGTACGCTAAACATGCAGCAGAACGTTATCACTTCCCTTTCAAACGCAGGCTGATATTCATTCTATTTTTTTTTACGAAGGTCCCTTAAACTGATCCTGGAACTGCTGGCGGAATGACATGAACAGAGAGTACATACCTAAAGACTTCCAAATACCAATTTTCACGACTAAAACGAGACTCTGCTGATCACGAGAGCATTCAAAGCATCCTCAGCGACACTATTTGACAAAAACACGCTCTTCAGATCTTCTGTTAAATGCTATTTGGGGAAGTTGGTCCCGGTCGCTACTGCATTTTTTCTCTCTCTATTTTCAGGGCATCCAATAATGGAGTGCGCAGATGCTGAGATTAAAGCCAGAGAAAGACATCACGGGAAGTTAAAGAAAGAAAGTAGACGCTTCAGCAAAAGCAATCTGCCTTTACAAGTACGTCTTTGTGTTTGATACTATTGGCCACGATTATATTCTTCATCTTTTTATTAGAAAATTGGCTGCAGCGATTTTTATTCTTACTACAAAAACAATGTTATTCCCAAAGAAGCTTTTTTTCTTTTCTTAAAAATACATCTTTTTATTGTTTTGTCCCTCTACTTACACAACATCCTCCTGTTTCTTACTTTTTTTTTTTAGGGTCAATGTGAACAAACAGGTCTTGATATGGTGATACATGACGGATCATTTGAGGATTAATTTTGGCAGCATAAACGAGTCGTTTCGTGAGCAAATCAATATATTTCATTCAATTTCTGTCTCGTGCTGTGCAGTGCTGATATGAATCTTTACATTTGGAATGTCGTACAAACATTAAGCACTTTTTTTTGGATTGTAAAGAAGTTCAAGTATTTGAATACCATTGTTCTCAAGTATATCCTCATAAACTGAAGAAAACCTCTGTGTGTTTACGCTGCCAAAATGCCACCCTGTGATTGGGAGTGTGAGTGCAATGTTGTGTGTGCATGTGTATGTGTGTGTATATATATATGTATATATGTGTGTGTGTGATTTATCTAACGGTGACCCCCAGCTTCTCCAGAACACGTGTGCCCTTCTCCTGGTACTCCTCTCTGGTCATCCAGAAGTTGTCTTTGTCCTTCATGATGTCGGCTAGCACCGCTCCGCCCAAAAACACCATGTGTTTACGGCGTGGAGGATCCTCGATGCGGATCTTAAACTTCTACAAAAGCAGAAGCAAAGACGCATTCATTAAAACAGCAACGCTGTATAATGCATGAAATTATTACTAACAAAACTCAAACCTACAGCAGGATTAGTATCAACATACTATTTGAGTTATGTATATTTGTAATTAGTTTTATTTGAATATTTCCCATTTTCAGTTTAAATTTCAAGTTTTTTTTAAATATGCCTATATAGTTTATGAATGTTTATTAGTTATTTTAGTAAATGAAAATGAGAAATAAAATAACATTTGTTTACTTTTTTTTATTTGATTTCAGTTAGTTTACTTTATTTGAAGTAACAAAGCTTTTTTAATTTAGTTTAGCAATTATAATAACCCTGGAAATCCAACAAACTGCTCTAGATTTTTATAATTTGGAGGCAAAAATGCTCTAGTAGGGATTCATCCATTTTAATATAGCTAACATTTGATTACGTTTTATCATAGGCCTATCTAGTTATCCGTTTAGTGCATCTGCAAACATCACAGAGACCTTTTACATGGTTAGAAAAAATAAATGTCTCAATTTCAGGGGAAGTTCCCCTTCATAAAGGAAGTTCATTTCTGACAGGACAGTCCATAGATAATCTCAAATACTCAGTTAGAGGTGAATATCGCCACCTACATCCTAGAGATGGTCTAAGTCTGTATTACAGGTTAGGTATTCGTACCGAGAGCTTGTCGACGTCTCCCTTCAGGACTCTCTCCAGGTAGAGCTGCTTGAGCTCCCGCTCCAGACGTGATGGCAGACCAGGATACATCGTAGAACCGCCCGACAAAACAATGTGTTTGTAAAACTCAGACCTGACAGAGACAAACACGTGTGAATATCACATACAAATATATATGATATCATGAGAATATTATAGTTAGAATATATTATCAACATGTCTAGAATTGTAAAGATTTAAACAAGTTATTTTCCCCTATATATTTAAAAAAAAATATATATATATTACATGATGCTTTGTAAAACGCAGTCTGAGACGAACAATAGACAAAAATAAGATCTTATTTGGCACAATATCTAACAAAGAAATATGTAATGCATAATACTTAATACACACATATACATGCATACATAAATATATATATTTTTATATATACATAAATAAATATATATTTTATAATATAATATATTGTAAGAGGTGATATAAAAATAAATATAATAATGATAATATTATTATTAAAAACATTTTGGCATTATTAAAATATTATAACATTTATAATTATACAATTTAAATGCACAATTTTATATATATAAAACATTTAAAATGTTTTTTAAATAAATTTTTAAATGATATTACACAATTTGTATGCAAAAAGGAGACAAAAACTGATAAAATAGTATGCAGTTATTTGACGATACATAACAAAGGTATAATGTGTAAAGTATACATTTAATTTTTATTATATATATATATATATATATATGACCCTCTAAAATCTAATTATGAGATCAACCTTTAATCTTCTATGATTTCAATCTTTGACAATGTCTTACTCAGTCAATATTAAAGATATTACATTTTCACAGAATGTTCTTTACATTAACGACAGATGATTTTATGTAGAAAACAGTAAATCACCAAAAATTGACTTTAGTTGCATTTTCACAGCCAGGGTCACATATAAACATTATATATAGTAACAGATAAAGACATAATAATATGCGTTATATAATACAACATCCTCTTCTGTATTAATATTGAATGTGCAATAGGAACAGAATCTTTTTTATTAAGTTGCTTTGGATAAAAGTGTCTGCTAAATGAATAAATGTAAATGTAAATATTTCATCTGACCTGGTATCGATGTCGGCTGCCTGGATGGTGTTGAAGAGCAGTTCAGCCACACCCACTCCCTCCACGTTAATGAGGTGAGGCTGGAACAGAGCCTCCGGAGCCTCGAACCGCTCGCCGCCCACTTTAATCACCCTACCGTCCGGCAGCTACAAGCCCAGTGAGAAAGAGTGTGAACACTGCTGACCCGCTCAAGGAGTAAAAGTTACACAACACTCTGCTGCCCTCTGGTGGCAAGAACAAGTCTGCTGTCTGGAGGCTCACTGGGGGGTCCCAGTCTAGCTTTTAAAAGGTTTATGATAACTTTAAATGCTCACTAGGTTTGGGAACAGAGCTTATGGGTTAATAAATCTCCATCGGGCTGAACTCACCGTGTAGGACTCCACCAGCACGGTGGTCTCCAGTGCAAGCTTCTGCTCCTGCTCGATGTTATAGCCCACGTAACACAGCTTCTCCTTCATCATCCTCACCGTCTCGAAGTCCGCCGAGTGATTGAAGGCATAACCTCTCAACAACAACAGCTGGAGAGAGACGGAGAGGGTTAAGATCCAGTCTTTTTTTACTTGAAATAAAGCGGTAACAGAATTCAAATATTACATGAAAAACTTAGAAGTGTTGCATTGACAACTAACTGAAATAAGCTCATAAAACAAATGAGTATAAATTATACTAAAATAACAATGGTTGACTGCATAATTACTTTTCCGGATAGGAGAAAGTGTTACACGTAACACTTAAAAAAACAAAACAAAACAAAAAAAACGTACTTCACCTTAAAATTAGAGATGTGCAAAAAAAGTTTAATTTTATGTATGCTAGAAAGACAAGCTTGCTGACTGACATGTTGAGCCGTTTGCTTTCTCAGTCGGGACTCGCTGATATTATAATATTTACACTAGATGCATTAACATCGCATTAGAAATTCTCAGTTGGACTGAAGCGATTCAGATTGACAAAATATGTGCCTGTAAAGAGTCAGCAGCTGAGACAGAACATCTGCAGGACTGTACCTTGATGAGGTAGCGTGTAATGTCCCGTCCGGCGATGTCCAGACGACGCGTGAGATGAGGAAGAGAAAAACCTTCATACACTGGACAGATATGAGTGACGCCGTCACCAGAGTCCACCACCACACCGGTCAGCAGACCTGCACACAAACATCAACTCAAGTCTAGCACAGAGGGTTTTTTTATCATTATATATTATATTTATATGTTTATTATTGTTTAGGGCTGGGCGATGTATCGCATGCAATTGTCACGAGCATTTCGTCAGTAAAGCCGGTTCTCTGATTAGCGCTAAATCGCCATCACCTGCTTTCAAATGGAGCCGCATTTAATATACAGAGCCTTAGATCACTGAAAAGCTACGCAATATCGCGTTCATTATCACAGATGAATCGCCTTCGATAATCAACGCGATATTGCGTAGCTTTTCAGTGATCTACGGCTCTGTATATTAAATGCGGCTCCATTTGAAAGCAGGTGATGGCGATTTAGCGCTAATCAGGGAACCTACTTTACTTTACTGACGAAATGCGCGCCCTATTATTGTTCATTTTATTTTATCTTTTATTTATAATTTTTTAATTTAATATATTATATATATATATATATATATATATATATATATATATATATATAAAACAAAATTAAACTAAAAAATTATAAAATTAAATTAAAATAAAATAAAATAATAAATAATAAATATAAAAAAATTATTAAATTAAATATTAAATTAAATACATTATATATATATATATAATATATATATATATATATATATATATATATATATATATATATATATATAAAATATTTTTAAATGTATTTAATGTATTAATTTATAATTCATTTATTTTCCCATCATTAAAAGTTGCATTACCTTGAGCGTACAGAGTGAGCACGGCCTGGATGGCGATATAAACGCCTGAGAACTGATAGGTCTCAAACATCACCTACAGGGAGACAAGAGGGTCAAAAACCACAAACACAAGCCTCACTGAAGTTCCTCACAGATGTTATTCTACGAACGGGCGCTCAAACCTCGATGATCTTCTCTCGGTTCTTGGTGGGGTTCATGGGTGGCTCTGTGAGCAGGATCTTGCAGTTCTGGGAGTCGATGTTGAGCTTCTCGGGGCCGAAAGTGTAGTCCCACAGGTGCTTCATATCATCCCAGTTCCTCACGATCCCGTTCTCCATCGGGTAGTTCACCTCCAGCATGGAGCGCAGCTCGCTCGCCTCGTCGCCCACCATCAGGTCCTACAGGTCAAAGGTCAGGACGCTCAGTGTTAACATTCATTTCGAGATGAACTGAAGCGGTCCAGGTTGAGAGAAATTAAATGTGCTGAATGGAGCTGTAGACAGCTGGGAAAAAAAACTTCACTGCATCAGATTTTCAAAATAAAAGTCAATGTTTTTTATGAAATGCACTTTGCACACTGACGAGTTTACTAATGTATCTGACAGCAAAAACATTAAAAGCACCGCAATACAGTCATTAAAAGTGAGTAAACAGGTCACACCGTCTGTAACTAGAGAGAAAGTTCACAAGCGGGTTCCCATCAGTGTTTTGTAAATTGTAAATTGAAATAAAGCTGAAATAAAACAAAAAGAGAGATAATAAAATGAAAATCACAAATCTTGCATTAGCAACTGAAATTTTCAAACTAAAATTACTTCAATAAAATAAAAGATATTACAAAAGCAAACTAACAGAAATTACAAAAGCACATGAAGTTACTAAAACTTCATCTAAAATTAAAATAAAAACTGAAAGTATAAAAATAAAATCTAATTCAAAATATTACAAATACTATAATTATTTTTTTTTTTAAATAATACTTAACACTGGCTCCCATATTTTTTTAAAATCATAATTAAATATTATTATAGAAATTTTATTTTCAGGTGTTAAACAAAAAACAACAGATATTAATCTGATATTTCCTGGCTTTCTATGACCATGAACCCTTTTTTATCCTATTTGAACAGCACACTCTGTACAGACCAGTGCATGCTGGGTAATGTCAAACACTGACACATACGAGCAAGATCATTTCATCAGGGTTAGTGAGAGAACAAGATTTAGGATTAGTTTGAACATTAATACAAACTAATACATAATCATGTCAAACTGCTACCAGCTCTGCATCACCTGAGAGGGTTTGGAGAGAGAATCGCTACAGGTTAGACTCACAACACACACACACACACACACACATACACACATACTTACCATCCTCCTATAATCCTACAGCACCTCAATACAGTAACAGAGGACAGAAAGACAAATACAGAGGGAACAGAAGATGAGCAATGAGAGCAAAACTCCTGAAGAGAAGAGTAAGAACTGATGCATGATCAGCGCACTGATTCTTGAAGTAAAGGACCAAACCTGTCCTACAGACAAAAGTCCTATTTATGAACAAAAAAAAAATAAAATAGCATCAATTAAATTAGTTCAAATCAAAGATGAATATTTCAATCAGAGGAACCTGTAAAGCCTCTCATAGCAGCTCCACCCCCAGTGAAAACAACTCTGCAGGAAGTTCAAGTCAAACAGGAAGTTACTCAAGTTGCTGTTCATGCCCCGTTACCAAATATGACCATTCATAGTGTTTCTTTGAAATCCTTAGAATGACAATTTACAACCTCTGATACAAAATCTCCCGGACGACCTACATAGGTAGCATTTCAAAGCGTCATTATAATGTAGGTTCATCTCATTAAAAATGAACTGATTGGTTACTTGTGAGGGTTGCATTTCAACACAGATGCAGCTTTAGGAGACTGCTGTAGGGTGTATACAGCAAGGCAGCTCACTGGGTGATTGGGACAGAGCCAAAGTCATGGTGTCAATGTAGGGAAAGGTTTAGGGTGCAGTTTAGTGAGGAAACGTTACCTTGATCTCGATGTTTCCCACTTTGGCTGTGGAGCGGATGATCGGTCTCCCCACCAGAGCCGGGAAAATGTGCTCCGGGAAATTAGAGCCGGCATATCCACACTTCACAAACTAAACGATGGACAGACAGACAGAGACAGAGTTATGAAAAATTAAATAAAATGTTGCTTTGGCAGCTAACAGAAATAAACATGTGGAAGTACTAAAATGACTAAAACTGAAAAAAAAATAAAAAATAATAATAATTATAATAAAATAAAATGACAAAAGCACATAAACTTGGCAAAAATAAATAAATGGAAAATATAAAAGCTCAAAGTATTGGAAGTTGGAACACTAGTTATTAAAAACGTACTAAAAAAATTAAAGGAATAAAGACAGAAAGTCAGATCACTAGCTATTAAATGGAAAAAAAAATAAAAAGGATCAAGATGCTTTTGGAAATTTACCAGGAAGGGCCCAAGATTAGTGTGCACTTGATGACAAACAGCGCGTTTGACCTGCTGTCATGCATGCATTTATACACAATAAATGCACTGATTTATCTAAATATATCTACTCTAATGATCAGTTTAAAACAAACACATTATATTTTGTGTGTTTTGGAAGGTACTGGGGTAATTTTAATAATATAAATGAGCAGGTAGTTTTATGTGAAGTTAATGCGGAATGTCTCGTATGTCACTTCCTCTCTCGGCCAGACCTGAGACTCCAAACTCGGAAGTGAGTTTGAGATCATCTTAACCTTTCCTTTTACTGACAGAAAAACACATGCATCGTTGATATAAATATGCATAAACATCTAATTTCATAAATAATGCATGCTCTTTCTGCGGCTTTGTTAAAATATCAATGAAAATGTGTGTGAATGTCCGCTGTGTCAATGCATACACAAAGCTTCCACAAAACACCCCCATTGCAAACCCATTTATAATCAGTCCCGACTTATGATTTCCGTGCATCCGACCGGAGCTTTTTCCATTTCACGGGTCGTGTGTAAATCACAAATAATCAGTGTTTAATAAGGTGCTATCAGATCACTTCCTGTTCCGCTGCATCTTTCTCCAGCAAGCCGTCATTAAATCACACACAGCCGGGAAATAAAGCATCAGCCAGACCGGAGCGAGCCGTATGAGCTCCGCAGTCACACTCACCCCGGTCCCGTTGTCACACACCACCACTTTCCTGCCTTGACTGTCCATGTTTCTACAGACTCGGTGAATCCGCCCTGATCTCAGCGCCTGCTGTCTGCGGCCAGGCGGAAGTCAGCGCCCTGCACTTCACACCTCTTCAAAATAAAAGTCCGCGACGACGCCTCAAAACTAAAGCCAAATAAAAAGCTTTTTACACAATTTGTGACCTTGGACCACAAAACCCTCATAAGGGTCATTTTTTTTTTAAATTGAGATTTATGCATCACTTGAAAGCTGAATAAATAAGTTTTCCATTGATGTATGGTTTGTTATGATTGGACAATATTTGGCTGAGACACAACTATTTGAAAATCTGGAACCTGAGGGTGCAAAAAAATCAAAATACTGAGAAAATCACCTTTAAAGTTGTCCAAATGAAGTTCTTAGCAATGCATATTACTACTGAAAAATTAAGTTTTGATATATTTACAGCAGGAAATTTACAAAATATCTTCATGGAACATGTTAATTACTTAATATCCTAATGATTTTTGGCATAAAAGAAAAATCAATAATTTTAACCCATACAGTGTATTTTTGGCTACTGCTACAAATATACATGTGCTAATTATGACTGTTTTTATGCTCCAGGGTCACAAATATCTCTCTAATTTCATCATATTTGTTCTATTTTTGACACACTTTTGTTAAAAACAACAACTCAAAGCAAAAACAGGACAGTATAGCGTTCCTGCTCAATGGTACCAAGATGCACTCACATATATCAGGTCAAAAACTGTTGTTTTAAAAATACTTAGATATTTTAATGTCATATACTCAGTGAGAACAATTGGGGCATTATAACCAATTTACTTCTCTCTTACATTTACTTGATCATTTCCATCTTCCAAATTCTGAAAGAAAAAAAAAGTCCACAATATACAAAAATCCACATAATCTCTTGTCCACTGGTCCCATGACTAGGAAGGAGTCCAAAATGTAAAAGACAAAAGATACACAATGAAAAATCTACAATTATTCAAAACAAACGATTGTTCAAACAGTGACAGCAGTTCAGCTTCATCCGGTGCATCTTCAGAACGATGATCAAAAATACAAGTTGCACAAATATAAAATTAACAACTTAAGTAAGATTGAACAGTAACAGCTCATTTGGTTGACCTGAACAAACAAAAGCAAATCAGACATCGAATATTTAGACAGCTTCCAGCATCAGACTCAATGCCACACAGCTTCTGGAGCTCGAGGAGGTACTACAGCTGTGATTCCCCATAAAAATATACCGGTGTAAACCGGTGACAAACGAAGCACAATGATTTAAAACAAAAACACACACACACAGCTCAAGCACACAAGCTGAGAGATTTACAATTTACATAACTTAGAAAACTAGCCATAACATACAGCAACAAGGAGGTTTACTCGTTGTCATAACTACCCACAATCCCTCCAGCTCTGTTATAGAGCACACTCAGAAAAAAATAATAATAATTTGAGCACCTATGTACCTTCTTAGAGACAGTGACACAACAGCAGGATTGTGTGTTCAGTGTATAAGACAAAATGTTAGTGTGTATGAGTTATATACATGTTAAAGGAATACTTCAGCCAAAAATTACAATTTGCTGAAAACTGACTCACCCTCAGTTTACGCAAGTTATTCAGTTTATTTATGATTAGGTAATTCAAGATGTAGATGAGTTTGTTTCTTCATCAGAGCAGATTTGGAGAAATTCAGCATTATATCACTTGCCCACCAGTGAATGGGTGCCGTCAGAATGAGAGTCTAAACAGCTGATAAAAACATCACAGTAACCCACACAACTCCAGTCCAACAGTTAACATTCTGTGAAATGAAAAGCTACATGACAAGGCAAATTTTTCACTGGAAGAAGCAAAAAATGTTGCATTATGGGCTCATATTTTGTCCAGAAGCAACAGTCTAAAGTTAAAATCCCTTAGTAATGGATTTGTTTCTTACAAACACACAGCTTTTTGCTTCACAAGATTGATGGACTGGAGTTGTGTGGGTTACTGTGATGTTTTTATCAGCTGTTTGGAGTAATTCTGACGGCACCCATTCACTGCAAAGGATCCATTGGTGAGCAAGTGATGCTAAATTTCTCCTGTTCAAGAATCTGTTCAAATGAAGTTAAAGCTAAATTTAAATTTTTGGGTGCGCTACTCCTTTAATGTGGCTGAGTCAGCTGAAAAATTGCAATGATAGAAAATGCTTCTCATCCATTCATGAACAAATGTCACATTGATGGGGAAGTTTACCAAAGAAATGCAGGTGTCACCCCAAAATTATATTACGCATTAAGAAACTAACCTTATTTTTAGAATGATTACATTTTTACATGTCGAAATTCTCATTAATGAAATGCAAAAACATGCTCATACTGTAATGCAGTAATCAAAAGCAACACTTTTTAATTATAAATTAGATAAATTAAAAGCAGTGCAAAAACACATTACAATTCAAATAATATAGCTTTTTTACATTACAGTACGGAGAACAAAAGTTTTTGGCATTATGTTAATGATAAATTGGAGGACAATGCAACGTTTTCTTTATGCAAAACATAAGTTCTTAGTTTTGGGGTGCAACATGTCTCGGACAGGTTTTCTTGAGAATCTCAAAGCCAGGTTTGCTTTATATTCTGCAGTGCACAGATGTGAGGAACAGCAGTTGTATGAAGTTTGGGTGCAGCATCACTGGTGTGGGGTCTGTGTTACATGCGATACGCTCCTCACAGGAGCACAAACTCATCTGTGCTTCCTCTCTTACTGTTCCTGCTCATTCTGTTGCATGAGAAAATGTTTGCAGGACCGTCCGTGGACCCCCCGCTCTGCCCCTCCAGTCCATAGTTCTGTCCCCTGCCCTCTACAAATGTAAAGATGGGATACTTCTCTTTAGAGGACGACAAAGCCTGAAAAAGAACAAAAAATAATATCCATATTTGAAAAAAAACATATAACAGTATTTATTTCAGCTTCTTGATATTTACGCATTCACTCTGAAATACATTTTTTTATTTCAAGAAACATATATCTTATTGATTCAAACAAGACACTCACTTCACTGACCGCTGAGCACAAAGACTCAAAGTCGCTCTTAGTCTGCGCGTAGAACCCGATGGTGCAGCTGGGATCCATACGACTAAAGTTCATCTTCCGAGGCGAGTTACAGTGAAAAGACTACGAGAGAAAAGACCGATGCAGGTTCAGTTCCTCACACATGGTCAAAACTTCAAAATGAAAATGTCTTCTGATGCAAATGTAATGTTGCTTTCCATCTCACCTCCAGAGAGAAGTTGCCTTGGGTGACGTCCACCACTGGCTGACAGTAGTGTGGGTCTAGATACAATAGCTGCTCGTCTGAAAGACAGAGAGCTGCCCATCAGAGAGCAGACAGGAACGCAGTAACATATCCAAACACAGTTCTTAATCAGTGCTGTCAAACCATTAATTACATCCAAAATAAAAGTTTTTGTTTACATAATATATATATATATATGTACTGTGCATATTTATTATGTACATATAGATACAAACACATGCATGTATATATTTAAAAAAATATGTTATGTTTATACATTTAAAATATTTATATATAATATCAGTTATACTAATATAAATATATACATGGAAATATTTTCAAAATATATATTGTATGTGTGTGTATTTATATACACATAATAAATACACACAGTATACACACATATATTATGTAAACAAAACTTGTATTTTGGATGCGATTAATCGTTTGACAGCACTATTCTTAACAGACACGTACCTTGAAAGCCAATAAAAAACAGGGAATGCTTGGGCTTTCCTCCAATAATTCCTATACAGCATTTTAACTTGAGAATGTTCTAGGAAAAGAGAGGTTAGTATAAATAAAATATAAAAATAATATATTATATGTACTTATATATACTGTATATACTGATATATATATATATATATATATATATATATATGTATGTGTGTGTGTGTGTGTGTGTGTGTGTGTGTGTGTGTGTGTGTGTCTCATCATGAATTTTGCGATGACTGTCACGAAAATAATTGTGATTCATATTTTTTTAACATTTTGATCATGCCAATTAAAATGTAAAGCCTAATACATTACTTTAATATTTATTTTACTTGGAATCATATAGTAAAATAGGGCAATATGATTTACTTTAATGCTGTGAAAATGTTTTGTTTATAATTTAATATAATATAATATAATAGTTGTTTCATTTTTACATAAATGTATGTTATGCTGAATGATGATGAAACATTTTCACCCATATTTTGACATTTTATGTTCACAAAAGTTTTTGAACCATTAAAGTAGACACTTTACTTGTATATAATATGCTTTTTTTATGTGTATAAAATCAATTTGTAAATTTATTTTGATCCCGACACCAAAATGGGTGTCCAATATATAACAATGTTATTATTACAATATTAATAAAAATATAATATAATATTGCAAAGTGATTTATATATTTCAATTCCGTTTTCCCCCCACACAGGGGTTAGTGTATTTGTACCTTAACACACTCAATGTAGGAGGGGTTTAGCGATTCTCCTCCCAGCCGTACTGGCACTAGGATGATGACGGACTTCCAGCTCTCGGACAGCTCCTGTGTCAGCGGCGACTCACACAACCTCAAGACATCTTCTTTATACACTGCAGCACACACAGAAGCAGAAGCATGAGCTAAAGATGTACAGGCAACCGTTTCAGTTTCACGAACTGATTTTTTTGAAACCGATCGCATGATGCACAACCCTCAAGACTGAACATGAAGCCTCACCCGTGCAGTCCTGTGCCACGTACACAGCCAGGTTGTGAAACTCAGCGGTTCTAGCCACTGCTTTTCTGGTAGAAAAAAAGACATTAAATCACAAAAGGACAAAAGTTCAGTTATTAAAAAGAAGCTTTTAAATCTAAATATTATAAGATTCATTTCCTCTCCTCTAACCTCAGCATATGTGCCACTACGGACGGGCCATACCAGTCCCCCGCTCTCTTCCCAGACTCCTTCCCCAGCTCTACCAGCTGGTGGACACCAAAAGGAGCCGAGGGATGGTCACCAAACCAAGACACCACCTTTCGGTGCAAAGCCTCCAGCTGAGGCTCATGGCTAGCTTCAGGATATCGGGCCGGGGTCCGCCTGTGACCCTCACTGCTGCCAGAGCTCGGGTCTCTCTGGGAAATGGGGCTGGTCCAGGAAGAACTGAAGGACGGGAGAGACATGGCAGCCGGACGGGAGGGCGAGCGAGGCTTTAGCACCTCGAAATCAACGTCCGTCAGTGGATGACAATCCGCCCACCTCCAGTCTGAGATACAGAGAGCAGAAGACAGCATGAGTAGTGAATCACACCACTGTGTAAAACTTTTTTTAAAGATAAATAAATACTTCTATTCAGCAAGCATACATTAAATTGATTAAAAGTGACAGGAAAGGCATTTATAATGTTACAAAAGATTTCAATATCAAACAAATGCTGTTCTTTTGAACTTTCGAATCCTCAAAGAATCAAAACATTAACTGTTTTCAACACTGATAATAATAATACATGTTTCTTGAGCATAAAATCAGAATATTAGAGTGATTTCTGAAGGATCATGTGACACTGAAGACTGGAGTCATGACGCTGAAAACCCAGCTTTTCATCACTCGAATAAATTACATTATATAACACATTAAAACAGTTATTTCATATTATTATATTTAACAATATTACAGTTTTTACTGTATTTTTAAACAAATAAATGCAGCATAGGAGAGCATAATCTTACAAATCTTATACATACATACATACATACATACATACATACATACATATATATATATTAAAGTGCTAATGGATTATATTACTTAACTAAGGGTTTCTGCAAGTTTTATAAAGGTGGATTTAAAAGACTTTTTAAAGGCCTTTTTAAGACCAAGTAAAGACAATTTAAGGAATAAAGTGTTGAAAACACGTCAATATGTTCACTAAATGTTAAACAAAATAAAATGAAAGATAATGAGTTGTATTGGCAACACTTAAAAGTTTCCAAATGCAGCTTCCTCCCAATCTCCATTAAGTCATTTAAAAAATAAAAAAAAATCCCAAATCATTATTAAATCAAGATAAATTGACCTGAGATGATTTTATGATTAAACCAGAACAAATATCTTCCAATGGGCTCAGAAAAATCAACTCAGGTCGAAGCTTAATTCAAAACCTATTAACCTATATTTGTTATCTCTTGTAGTAAAATCAGTTAATTGTCTTAATTTCTCAGTAAACAAGACTTCATATCTTTATTTTGCTAATTCAATCAGTAAATGTATCTTGATTTTAGGATGTTTAGATATTTGTAATGCAAAATGAGACAAAAATACTGAAGAAGAAATTTTTGCAGTGCATGCAATATTTAATGCACACAACCTTTTTTTTTGCTCTGATTTAAGACATTTTTAAGGCCCTAATTTGTGGAAGAGTGAATTAAGACTTTTTAAGACCCACAGAAACCCTTTTAACTACCACTGTTTGTTGTGACTATTTATATTTAATAAAAGTAATTGGTTTTTCAGTAAGGATTTAGGCACAAATCAAGAAATGGGACAGTAGATCAGACCTGGAGGCATGAGGTGCTGCAGTAACCCCTGCGCCAGCAGCATCTGTCCGCTGCGCAACATGCAGCCCCAGCCGCAGTCTGTGGTCAGGCTGGATCCCTCCAGCTGAGGAAACTCCCTCCTGTAGGTGAGCCACACACACGACACGAACGCCTGCCGGAAACCGTCCACCTCATCTGGGAACGAGGCGCGAAAGAATACAACCTTCAACATTTGTATATGATTCATTCTCTAGTTTAAAATGCAGACACTAAAAGTTAGGCATTCAAAGGTTAAAGGGATAGTTCCCCCTAAAACTCAAAATTCTGAATTTTCACTTTTGGTGAACTATCCCTTTAAGTTGACTCAACCAATGGCGTCTCTCAGGCAGATCACATGACTCACCTTCACTATTGAACAGATAGGACTGACCCAGGAGGATCAGAGGGGAGGACTTGTTGAAGGTAGTTTTAGATTTAACGGTCCAGCCTGGGAAAATAAAGACAGGAACTTACTAAGATACAGTCAGTGATATTTGTTGTGGTCGTTTTTAAACATGTGCTTCTACATCTGACTTCAAAAATAGCCCGGGAAAAAAGGAACTAACTGTCTGTGTCATTATTTGTGTCAGTCATACAAACCAGTTCGCAAACCATAACAAATGCATGAAAACGAACCATATTTGACGTTGTTCCATGCGGACATGAACTTGGCTTTCAGGCGGTCCACTTCATCAGGCTCTCCAGAGCCTTCTCTGAGGCCGTCAGGCACGGAGCCGTGGCCGTTATGGCGTCTGGACTGCGCTGAGGGCTTGTCTTCATGAGCACCGCCGCCCACTATGTACTGAACAGCACTGGGAGACACAGAGTTCATGGTTCAGGCTGAATATAGCAGCATTACAGAAGAACTTCAGCCTGAGACAGAGAGAGAGAAAGAGAAGATATGGTATGAGAGCTTCCTTCATTTCGTGGTAAAACAGCTGTGATTCTCAGAACTCAGACCCTTCCTCAGTCCAAAAAAAGCATACAAAACTGAAAAAATGTCTGATTCTGAATATAAAATCAGATTTCTGACATCAGGAACACTGAAGCATTAACATGTGACTCCCACATTTACATAATAATGATGCCTGTTCAGCATCACGGTGAAGTTGAGAAAACAGGTTAGATACTAGAGGTGCTTAAAATGCTGCTCCCATATGTGACCCTGGAGCACAAAACCTGTCTTAAGTCGCTGGGGTATATTTGTAGCAATAGTTAAAAAAACACTGTATGGGACAAAATTATTGATTTTTCTTTTATGCCAAAAATCATAAGAATATTAAGTAAAGATCATGTTCCATGAAGATATTTTGTAATTTTCCTTCCATAAATATATCAAAACTTCATTTTTGATGAGTAATATGCATTGCTAAGAACTTCACTGGACAACTTTAAAGGCGATTTTCTAAATATTCAGATTTTTTTGCACCCTCAGATTCCAGATTTTCACAAAACAACAACAACAATAAAAATTTCATTAATATTAATTGTATTTATTTGGACATTTTAAAGTACTGAAGCCTAAATTAACTTGTAGCTTCATTTTTATTGATTAATTTTTTCTTGTATCATGACAATACAATAGTATTCTCTATGTACGTGCAAAGTACAGGATCCCCACACCTTTTGATCAACAATTTTTCGAGGACTACCCAGTAATTCCCAGTCATTCTGGATTACTGGTTATGGATTTTTATAATCACTGTAGAGACTGACTCAAACTAAGCAATTTATAAATTATTTAAGAGCTTATCACAATCGAATAGATCAAGGTTTGGGTTGGGTTTTGAAAAAAAAAAAATCTCTTTTTGCTCACAATTTCAAACAACTCTATTTGAATATTTAAAAAAAAATGGAATTTATTTCTGTAATGGCAAAGCTGAATTTGGCGCGCAAGAAACACGTCTAATTTCTATCAAAACTTAAATCAGTTTAATGTTTTTTAGAAACTGTGAAACATTTAATTATGATTCTTTGATGAAGAGAAGATTCATAAGAACAGCATATATTTTAAATTGAAATATTTTACAACATTGTAAATGTCTTTACTGTCACTTTAGATCAATTTAATGCGTTCTTGCTGAATAAAAGTATTTATTTCTTAAAAAAAAAATACCAATATGCATATTCAAATCAAGCTTAATACCATACTAGAGTTACAGTACTTTCTGTAGAAACATCAAAGAAGTCACATGACGTTAATTACTCACTGTAATGTAATGTGACATTACAATACACACCTTTCAATGTAGAAAACATTCCACCTGTGTGTTCCGCAAACAAACAAGCTGTGTGTGAGAAAGCAGCCTGTCACATGAGCCTTGACTGAGGACAGGTGTGGCGGCTGAAGGCCACAAGAGTTCAAGCACACGTTACAGCGGGAATATTCGGACTTCCCATTTCCTTATCGTCTCAAGGAAGTTTGAGCTTACAGTCTAACGAAGGGAAATGAGACCCGTTTACAGTGAAAGGGCGACATCATTTCCCAATAATGCAAAAGCTGAAAAATTTCCACTTCATTCTTGTACACCAGACTGCTCGGGGAAGGTGTATACATGTGAATTTTGGATCATGTGACCACTGAGAGCTCAGCAGAAAAAAAAAGTGAACACCCAGGTCATGATCACAATGGCTTCTTTCAGAACAGCGTACTATAACACTACCAGATTACTGGCATGATAATAGAGCGTGAATTTTCTGTTTGCACAAAACACTCATTTCATGTGTCAAAATGTGTTTCCCACAATGCAGTGCACTCCTTTCACGTCCCACTATAAACAACAATCGATTTTGACTGCAAAAATATAAGACATTTTACACAAAACCGAAGGTTGAAAAAACAGTAATTAAGCATCTTTTATTAACAAAATAAAAATTAAGACTGCACTCGCTCAATTCAACATGCAGCTTCTTGAGGTCACGTGAAATGCCATTGTAGAAAACACTATTAAGTAGGCTACATACTGCTAATAATGCAGTACGTAAGTACACTAGTGTGTCATTTCGAACACAGCCTAGGAGCAAAACCCATTTTTTGTGATTAAATTTGAAATAATGTCATTGTAAATAAGTCATTCATGTCTGAACGGAGCAATCGCTTACTTTTAGTCACGATACAGCTTTCAATGCCCTAAAAATCACCCTGAATCGTTATAAGGCAGCTTGATTCTGTGGGTCGTGTGGAATATTTTAGTATGTAGTATGAAGACAGATATCATGTTTCAGGACACTGACTCTAGTGCGCTTCAAAAGTCATTTAAATCAGCTAGAGGCGTTACCTTCATGTTAGACCCGGCATGTTTAATGTTCCGGATATTTTCCTGCTTCTTCTATAAATAAGGTTAGCGATGTCCAGTGTCGAGCTGCTCTGGGTATGTGGCGAGGACGAGCGCTGTGAGAAACCGAGCTCAGGCCTCCTCAGGCGCCGTCATCGTGCAGAGTATCGATTAACGCTGGAGTCATGAGTTTCTGCGACCTTACAGTCTTGCGCGGCTCTCAAACTGTCAGCTGAGACGAATAGCGTATAAAACAGCGAGAGAGATTAAACCAGTATGCAGCCACTTCCTGTTGTCATCGCGGATACACACTCTCGACCCGCCCACCGAGCGACGTGATTGGTCAGGTCTGACCGTTGCCGTTTGATGATTGGACGATCTACACGTACGATAAACTGAAGTTAATTAATTATAAATAATTTTATTTATTTATTTATTTTCAAATATGTACATACAAGACGAATACAAATTAAAACAATAGACTAGGGCATCAAAAGAAAAGAAAATATTTTTAAATTTATTTGGTTAGATTTTACATTGATGAGGGAAACAGTGTTGCAGTTTTTAAGTTGGTAGATTATTAGTATTAACCAGTAAAAAGTCATGGTAGCGTTATGCTTTGTTTGCAGTTGAGTAAATTCTGCTTGCAGAGCACTAAAAGTATCATTATTGTGATCATGATAACAGTATTTAGCTAGTTTTTGTATTTACAAAGATAAGCTCAAGTACTGTTAACTAATAATCCATAAATGTGATGAGAGGTCAAAAGCTCTGTGACCGAAAGTCTATAACAATGCTGACTTGGCCAAGAATCTAGCAGTACTTTAGCAAACAGACAAAAAAAATAAAAACCCTAGCAAACTAACAGACAAGGAGGTTCAACATTCAAAGTTTGTCAGGTTCGAGTTTAGTGGGTTATTAAGCAAATAAAAGAAGCATGTAATTTTATACAATATCTCTTTATTAATTGACTACACACACTGCACCTCAGTTAATGGATCGATTGACATTTGCTGCAAGTAAAAGTGATGTACAGAGCCAAATAAATAGAATAAATTAACAAATTCATGTCCAAAATGCCACATAACAGGTGGTACATTTCTCCTATGTAGGGCATTAACATTAGAATGGAATATCTTTATGTCTTTATTTTCCTCTATGTACAGTATTATGCAGAATCTTGGACAGTTTGATAAAACAACAAAAAACGTATAAAAAAATACATGAAATAAAGTGCATTCTCAAAAAAAAATCACGTTTTATAGGAAATTACATTAAAAAACAGAAGTATTTGCAAATTTGGCCACATAAACACAAACAAATAAGAATATATTCTGATACATACGAGTGGACAGCATACTTTTAATATGTGTGGATTCTTGTTTCTCAGTTCACACTGCAGTGTAAATCCAACAATTCAGAATCGAATAAGACACAGGGCTTTACAGTACAGATTAAGTGAACATTATAAAACATTAGTCTCGTATTCGATCAGCTATAACAGTCACATGATATAAAGTGGAAACATTCAGGCCAGTGAAGTGTTAGTTGCCTTTAACCACAACTGAGAGATCATGCACGGGAAAGGGCAAAAAATAAAAAATAAAAAATAAAATGCGGGTGTGTTACAAACATAACATCAGATACATTAACACATTCACCCAAAATCTTTACATTATTTTGTGCATATGTTGTTGTCACTTCTTCACGGATACATCCAAATAACGGTATACTACAATAAATGAATGTTTTTAATAGATATAAAGAAATCTCACTAACACTGGAACCGGATATGAAACAGCAAAAGAGATTTCAGATGCTGCTTGAGAGATAAACAGCGTCAGAATACATTTACGGAAGGATTAATAGATATCTAAATGTCTATCCAAAGGCATCATCATGCTACAGTAAATCATACGTCTGTATGGTACTATGAAATACAAATAAATAAAGCACTCTTGGTCTTGTCACTGATTGCAATTCCTACTATGATTACCATGTAAATATAGGGTGTAAAATAGTGACAGCGTTCCTGTTAGCCATCAGATGGCACCATAACTCCATCTATTCCTGCCACGCCTCAAATCAGTCATAAAAGTTCATTATTTTCCATAATGTAATGATAAAAATTAAACTTTCATATATTTTAGATTCATTGCACACCAACTGAAATATTTCAGGTCTTTTATTGTTTTAATACTGATGATTTTGGCATGGCATACAGCTCATGAAAACCCAAAATTCCTATCTCAAAAAATTAGCATATTTAATCTGACCAATAAAAGAAAAGAGTTTTTAATACAAAAAAGTAAACCTTCAAATAATTATGTTCAGTTATGCACTCAATACTTGGTCGGGAATCCTTTTGCAGAAATGACTGCTTCAATGCGGCGTGGCATGGAGGCAATCAGCCTGTGGCACTGCTGAGGTGTTATGGAGGCCCAGGATGCTTCGATAGCGGCCTTAAGCTCATCCAGAGTGTTGGGTCTTGCGTCTCTCAACTTTCTCTTCACAATATCCCACAGATTCTCTATGGGGTTCAGGTCAGGAGAGTTGGCAGGCCAATTGAGCACAGTAATACCATGGTCAGTAAACCATTTACCAGTGGTTTTGGCACTGTGAGCAGGTGCCAGGTCGTACTGAAAAACGAAATCTTCATCTCCATAAAGCTTTTTAGCAGATGGAAGCATGAAGTGCTCCAAAATCTCCTGATAGCTAGCTGCATTGACCCTGTCCTTGATAAAACACAGTGGACCAACACCAGCAGCTGACATGGCACCCCAGACCATCACTGACTGTGGGTACTTGACACTGGACTTCAGGCATTTTGGCATTTCCTTCTCCCCAGTCTTCCTCCAGACTCTGGCACCTTGATTTCCGAATGACATGCAAAATTTGCTTTCATCCGAAAAAAGTACTTTGGACCACTGAGCAACAGTCCAGTGCTGCTTCTCTGTAGCCCAGGTCAGGCGTTTCTGCCGCTGTTTCTGGTTCAAAAGTGGCTTGACCTGGGGAATGCGGCACCTGTAGCCCATTTCCTGCACACGCCTGTGCACGGTGGCTCTGGATGTTTCTACTCCAGACTCAGTCCACTGCTTCCGCAGGTCCCCCAAGGTCTGGAATAGATCCGTCTCCACAATCTTCCTCAGGGTCCGGTCACCTCTTCTCGTTGTGCAGCGTTTTCTGCCACACTTTTTCCTTCCAACAGACTTCCCACTGAGGTGCCTTGATACAGCACTCTGGGAACAGCCTATTCGTTCAGAAATTTCTTTCTGTGTCTTACCCTCTCGCTTGAGGGTGTCAATGATGGCCTTCTGGTCGGCAGTCAGGTCGGCAGTCTTACCCATGATTGTGTCGAGCTGCTCTGGGTGTGTGGCGAGGACGAGCGCTGTGAGAAACCGAGCTCAGGCCTCCTCAGGCGCCGTCATCGTGAAGAGTATCGATTAACGCTGGAGTCATGAGTTTCTGCGACCTTACAGTCTTGCGCGGCTCTCAAACTGTCAGCTGAGACGAATAGCGTATAAAACAGCGAGAGAGATTAAACCAGTATGTAGCCACTTCCTGTTGTCATCGCGGATACACACTCTCGACCCGCCCACCGAGCGACGTGATTGGTCAGGTCTGACCGTTGCCGTTTGATGATTGGACGATCTACACGTACGATAAACTGAAGTTAATTAATTATAAATAATTTTATTTATTTATTTGTTTATTTATTTTCAAATATGTACATACAAGACGAATACAAATTAAAACAATAGACTAGGGTATCAAAAGAAAAGAAAATATTTTTAAATTTATTTGGTTAGTCAGATTTTACATTGATGAGGGAAACAATGTCAACACGTTGCAGTTTTTAAGTTGGTAGATTATTAGTATTAACCAGTAAAAAGTCATGGTAGCGTTATGCTTTGTTTGCAGTTGAGTAAATTCTGCTTGCAGAGCACTAAAATTATCATCATTATTGTGATCATGATAACAGTATTTAGCTAGTTTTTGTATTTACAAAGATAAGCTCAAGTACTGTTAACTAATAATCCATAAATGTGATGAGAGGTCAAAAGCTCTGTGACCGAAAGTCTATAACAATGCTGACTTGGCCAAGAATCTAGCAGTACTTTAGCAAACAGACAAAAAAATAAAAACCCTAGCAAACTAACAGACAAGGAGGTTCAACATTCAAAGTTTGTCAGGTTCGAGTTTAGTGGGTTATTAAGCAAATAAAAGAAGCATGTAATTTTATACAATATCTCTTTATTAATTGACTACACACACTGCACCTCAGTTAATGGATCGATTGACATTTGCTGCAAGTAAAAGTGATGTACAGAGCCAAATAAATAGAATAAATTAACAAATTCATGTCCAAAATGCCACATAACAGGCGGTACATTTCTCCTATGTAGGGCATTCACATTAGAATGGAATATCTTTATGTCTTTATTTTCCTCTATGTACAGTATTATGCAGAATCTTGGACAGTTTGATAAAACAACAAAAAACGTATAAAAAAATACATGAAATAAAGTGCATTCTCAAAAAAAAAAAAAAATCACGTTTTATAGGAAATTACATTAAAAAACAGAAGTATTTGCAAATTTGGCCACATAAACACAAACACATAAGAATATATTCTGATACATACGAGTGGACAGCATACTTTTAATATGTGTGGATTCTTGTTTCTCAGTTCACACTGCAGTGTAAATCAAACAGTTCAGAATCGAATAAGACACAGGGCTTTACAGTACAGATTAAGTGAACATTATAAAACATTAGTCTCGTATTCGATCAGCTATAACAGTCACATGATATAAAGTGGAAACATTCAGGCCAGTGAAGTGTTAGTTGCCTTTAACCACAACTGAGAGATCATGCACGGGAAAGCGCAAAAAATAAAAAAATAAAAAATAAAATGCGGGTGTGTTACAAACATAACATCAGATACATTAACACATTCACCCAAAATCTTTACATTATTTTGTGCATATGTTGTTGTCACTTCTTCACGGATACATCCAAATAACTCTCTGATATACTCTGTGTTGAGTTTCTGTATACTACAATAAATAAATGTTTTTAATAGATATAAAGAAATCTCACTAACACTGGAACCGGATATGAAACAGCAAAAGAGATTTCAGATGCTGCTTGAGAGATAAACAGCGTCAGAATACATTTACGGAAGGATTAATAGATATCTAACTGTCTATCCAAAGGCATCATCATGCTACAGTAAATCATACGTCTGTATGGTACTATGAAATACAAATAAATAAAGCACTCTTGGTCTTGTCACTGATTGCAATTCCTACTATGATTACCATGTAAATATAGGGTGTAAAATAGTGACAGCGTTCCTGTTAGCCATCAGATGGCACCATAACGCCTCAAATCAGTCATGATATACAGTATATTTGTTTTACATTTAGCAATATGCTCATATGCATATTTATTTATTATGCTTATACACAGCATTAATAAATAAATGAATTTAAATGAAACTAAATAAATGAATTTAAATGAAACAAAAAAAATGTCGAATTCTGAGAAAATGACTGAAATTGTCTATATGTGTAGTTTTGTGAGTCTTTTGAAAGCACAAACATTTGCAGTCTGTTTTTTTTAATTTGCTTACATAATTATGAAATTGATCATACTGAGATAAATACAATTGATACTATCTTGTTTATTACTGTTTTATACCATTTCTTTTCTATGCTTGACTACTTATACCATAGATAAACTATGGTTACTGTAGTAAACCACTTTTCATCTTCACAACCGTTTCCTAGTGATGTGTCATTGGAAATGGCAAAAGAACAATCGTTGCAAAAAAGCATCAGTCACATCCCTACAAACATTTGTTTTGCATATGCTTAAGTGAAAACAGAGTTACTTTAGAACAAATGTTAGTGATATCTTCATGGCATGTTAGTGAACAACATTCAAATCACAATATATGGCAGGCTACACCAGCTCCAAGTTGCCATGACAACAGTGACATTTACTGATGCTTGAGTAACTATAGAATATATTTACCATACAATCCTCCTTCCAACAATCATCATAAATGTGCTGATCCAACAGTCTCTGTAATCGAGACCTGTGTTACGACGATGCTCATGAAGGATGCCATCTAAAATTGTTGATATGCATTTAGCACTTAAATCCATAAGGTTTTTAGTTTATGATGTCACATTTTAATAGTCACTTCTCCATTGCAAAGATGTTCACAACCTTAACCACTTCTCTCATGTTACTGATTTTCAAAATGCATTAGTATTCATTTCAATACACGGCTACTTTTAAATATTTGTCAATGCTCTCTTTGCAGCCAGATGGTGTAGTTATGACATCTACCAGCAGGGGCTAACCGGGGCATGCTAACCAGTCAAATCTTGAGCCCTTGCTATTGCAAACCCCCATGGTTGAAGAACTATTATTCAGGTAGTGAATATGAGACTTGCGTGCTAGAGTCACAGTGAGGTCAACGATCACTTTTAAAGAGAATTCAGTAGCACAGAAGAGAGTAAAAATTCACCAGTCCGTGTCAAGAGCTGTGGTTAACACTGACCTACTTGTGAGTATGAATCAGATCTGCCTGTAAACGTATTTACAGAGACACTGTAAGGCTAAAACCTACTCTTGGCAAGTATGCAAACATAGAGGCGCCTGCTTGCCAATGCATACTAAGGAACTGTTTTCTTCTATAGATCAATTGTTGTCTTAGAGGAACAACATTGTCTTTTTAGTTTAGTTAGTTTGATTTGAGAATTAATAGCAAAATTGATTGTATTGATTGACTAAGTTTTAGACTTTCCTCGTTTGAAAGGGGACACCGAATGCACCAGCTTGCCATAAAGGGCCTATGATATTTACCTCAGAAGGCAGCGAACAACAAAATCAACAAAATGTCAACAGTTTCGACAGTCTTAATTCAGTATGATGAGAGATTTGGTTAAGAGGGAATTTTAATGAATCAATGGTTAAGCCAGCATCATCCCTCATGGCTTTTTTCTTGGCATATTTATGCCTTTTATTTTGATAGGACAGTAAGTGGGAGAAGGGTGGGGGGATCGGGAAAGGTCCGCGAGCTGGGATTCAAACTCAGGACGCCCGAAGCACAATGGCTATACATGTCGGTGTGCTGCTCACAAGGCTATTTGTGCCGACATTTTCCTCATGGCTAAGGCAGTATGTACTAACTATTAATGGATATGCTAAACCTGATTAGAAACTCCTGAATCATGTAGCAAGCCAAAAAAATACAGCAATGGAAGCAATGTGTCCTTGGTTATGTTCAGTCTATGCCAAAAACTTGATAAGCTGTTACTTGAGAAAATTCTTTTCAGTTTTTGTGTTTAAGGAAATTCTGTGGTTGGTCACCTTAGAAAATGTAGGAACAATGTTTTGGTGTTCACAGTATTCAGCATTGTTTGATCTGTTAAAGCACTTTGCACTTGTCAATTTTTCACCTTGTTGCACAAGCACCACGAAACATGCACCCATTCACCTCCTCGCACACACAAACACCCAATACACATTCTAATATAATACATCTATACTCTTTTTTTCTGATGCAGCTCTGCGTGTACAATAAATAATAGCCTTTAAAAAAACCTTGGAGTTGTTGTCCTTTGTTCAGCGTAATATGATTAGGCCTTTTTTTTCACTGGCTGGAATGTCCCTAATTTTTTAAGTGCTCGAAAACATTGAATTCCACTAAACCCTCAATAAAGGCAATTATTTTTCCACTAGCACATGATCAAGAACCATTCTTAGGAGTAATGACAGTCTTCACCTGCGGGGAGGTGCTAGTAGGACTCTGATCGACTGCTTTTGAAGTTGGTCTACTCCCAGAAGCAGGGTCAGGTCTTCCTGGAGCACATGCCTGGGTAACTTCCGATGATTTTGTGGTTTCTTTGGCCTTGGGCCCCTCTTGAGTTCCACCTTTAACAGGCCCTATAGATTTCCCTGTGCTTGTTAACTGTGTAGCCGAACCAGATTTCTCATCCGGAGACTGAAGTTGAGTTTTGGGCAGATCAGGAGGCACTCCAGTTGGAGAAGGAGTCGGGGATGGAGAGTGTTCCTCAACAACCTCCAAGAGACATTTGTCCTCCCAATCCAATGTTCCCCGGTAGCAGCTGACCGGAGCTAACCCCTTGTCCTGCCTAAGTTTTCCCAAAGCAGAGCACTGCGCCTGGGGTGGGTGAGATGGGATAAACCCTTTGGATGGAGCAGTCCTCGCTCTGACATCTAAAGTTCTGGTATGGGAATCTAAGATGCTCTTTTTGAGACCCTCTCCGTCACCTGGTCCCTTACTCGCTTTGGTTACCTCTGTGCTTGTTGTCTTCCCAGGAGCACTGCATGGCATACTTGGTTTGATTGAAGCTGGAGTCTTCCCAAAATCTGGTTTTACCTCTTTCTTCCCAGTATCCTTTCCCCCTTCCTTCTCCGACAAGTCTTTGCTGATAACACCTGATACAGTTGCAGAACATGAAGGCTTAGTGGTTCCTATTGCCTGGCTTTGGGCAACTTTTGTAAGACTTTCTTGGTCATCCTTTCCCACTTCCTTGATGAAACTTGGATCTGTTGTTTTGGCAGATGGGGAAGACATTGTGGTCGGGAGCATCGGAATAGAGGCAACTACACTAGGTTTGGACTCTGATGCTACCGGAGAAGACTTGGTCAATGGAGGCTGCCAAGTCTGAGGCTTGGCTAGGCAACTTTCCTGTAGAGTGGAAGGAGGCCGCTGAGATGCTTCAACACTTGGAGATTTCATACTTCCAGGTGGAATAATACCACCAGGAGGGAGCATTTCTTTGACCGCCCCTGGTTTAGGCTCACTAGGATGACTTGGCTCACCCATCCTTTCCTTGTCTCGATCCCTTTCTCTTCCGGCAAGCAAAGCATCTCTACTCAAAGGTGACTCCTGCCTGCCTAGCTTCCTTACTGGCTTCAGAACGCCTGTTTCAGGTGGTGATGGGGTCGGTTGAGTGGGTGAAGGAGAAGTTGTTGGGGCAGATGCCAGATTCTCACCCTCAATTTCCACCAAGCTCTGGAGGCCAAGCTCACAGTGAAAACCATCCTTACGATAATCTGAATGTCCGATCTCCAAACTGTGCTTCCTCATCACCCCGATCCCACCTTTCTTCTCGGATGAAGATGAAAGCGGTGACCCGAGTTTCTCTGCTGACTGCACTCTTTTGAGTAGTGGTGATCTGGGTGGCTCAGCACTCTTGGGTCTAGGCCTTATGATTGGTGGGGACGAGTGTAGTTTTGCAGGAAAGGTTTGGGTGGTGTTGGAGCTCCCGACTGTGTGGCCAGGCAAAGGAGGTGGTGAGGACTGAGTTGGGGATGGTGTATGAGCCAATGGAGACAAAGGAATGTTTCCCGCTGATTTGCAGCGGGCTGAACGGTATTGGCGGTGTAGTTTGGGGGAAAGTCCGTGCAGAGAGCTGGGTCTCATATGCTGGGTTGTTGCGGGGGAATTTGGGGTACTGGAGGCAGGAGAACTGCTCTGGGAGGAGGCACCTGGGTCAAGAATATAAATGAATGTGTCCGTTAAACTTTTTAGTTGTTGGTTTTACATTTTATATCACAAAATATGCTTTGATCTACTCACCAACGTGGGATGACTCAGGAGTTGAGCGATAGCTCTGGGTAGGGGAGTGACCGGACAGGCTGTGTGTTGGAGAGCCAGGAAGACTATCGCTGGATGATAGGGACCGGTTCAGTGATGACAGGCTACGGCTTGTGTGCAGCAGGTTAGATTGCTTAGTTATTTTGCGGAACAAAGACCCATGCCTCTTACTGTGAATGATCATGGAAGAAAAAGAGAGAAACAGTTGGGGTAAGAAAAAATATATTCTTTATACGGACAGTCTTCACAACTGGAGGCACATTGTACCTTTCCTGTCCCTCTTTGACTGTCCTCTTACTGCATCTAGCCATCTTAGACTTGTAACTGGACTTGCGTGCTGGTCCCACTTTGATGGACGTGTTCTCAAAAGGCGTTGTGGTCACAGTCACTTTGTTTCCACTCTGAACAAAGAAAAAGCAAAGAAATACATAGGGCTGTTTGAACATTTATTATCTCAGATCATATGGATTCCTGAGGAGAGGTGTGTCATTTCTTCTCTATGCGGGAAATCTTACAGTACAATTTTTGCCTTGCTGATGAGAAGATCTTACGTCTCACCTTAAGTATAAGCTCTACCACCTCGGTATGGACCAATCCATGCACAGGTTCACCATTGACGTGAGTGATGAGGTCACCAGCACATAGTCCCGCCTCCTGAGCAGGGCCTCCATCCTCCACATGCTGTGATTGGTTAAGGACAGAAATACTAATTTACTCAACACAGCTTCAGTAAAACTATTGCTGCATAACTGTTCCATACTTAATCAACTTTTTCTCATGCTGTGTTGCTGTCTCACCCAGACTATGTGGTGCACACTGTACACGTCTGTGTCTCCCATGTAGACCCGAATGGCACGGAGAGTGAACCCATACTTTTTGCCAGAGCGGTGGATGGTAATTGGTGAACGAAGAACTGATACTGCAGGGCAGTAATCACGGCTGGGAGAGGAGTCTCGTGATGAGGGGTTGGACGAGAGAGAGCGTGGGGACATAGGACTGGCCAGTGGAGAGCTACCATGCTGCTCGACTAGATATTGATAAGTCAATAATCAATATATTATCTTTTTTTCTGCACTTGGCATTATTTGTATAACAATTAAGCAATTGAGCAAATTAAAGGATTAGTTCACTTCCATAATAATTGTTTTTTTTGAAAATTTACTCATCCAAGATGTTCGTGTCTTTCTTTCAGTCGAAAGGAAATTAAGGTTTTTGAGGAAAACATTAAAGGATTTCTCTCCATAAAGTGGACAATGAATGGGAGCATTTGTGGCTGAAAAGTATATCATTTTTTTAGAAAATAAAGGATAGTTTGGCTAGATAAGACCATAATTCCTCGGCTGGGATTGTGTAGAACCCTATGAAGCTGCACTGAAACTGCAATTTGAACCTTCAAACCATTGGCCACAATTTAAGGCCACTATATGGAGAAAAATTCTGGAATGTTTTCCTCAAAAACCTTAATTACTTTTTGACTGAAGAAAGAAGACTTGAACCTCTTGGATGACATGGGTGTGAGTAAATCATCAGGAAATTTTTATTCTAGAAGTGAACTAATCCTTTAATGAGTTTTTTTTTTTTTTGCATTTCAGTAATGGGAATTGGAGGGAAAATGTTCCTTTTCATGAAGGCTGAACTGTACCTCCAGGTATGATGACAGACAACGCGGTGGCCGATGCAGATTTGATGACCTTGTTGCTGGGACGTGAGCTGCGTTTCTCCCCATCGCTTGACAGCTGCTGATGACGTGCTTGCCGAAGCACCAGATCCTTGGTCGCTCGCTGTCCGACAGTGTCACCCATAATCACGTCCCTACCGACCACTGCTATGGCTCCTGTAGATGGTATGGCCTGTGGTGCTGATATCTCACCTTGTCTCAGTGGCTTGTCTGCCAAATTTACATACACAGAAAAAATCTCTTATTAGAAACTCAGTCTAATTAGTCTATACATATACAGTCTATACGTTTTTTTCAATTTTGTTTTCAACACACCTGGGCCTTTACTAGCTGACATCACTTCCTTCGCACCATTCCTCTGTTCATTAGCACTGGGCGATGGTGGAGCAATGGCTCCCTCTAATGATGATCCCGGGGCTTTAAATCCACCCTGTTTTTCAGAGAGCTCTCCATCGCCCTCTTGAGGAGCGGCAAACCGGTGCGTGTCCATCAGGGCTGAAAAACGTCGCCGGGCGCCCATCGGAGGACTGCAGTCTCCCTCCATATACAGAGACTCAGAGTATGATAGACGCTTCCTGTGTAAATAAAAAAGAAAATGAGAGGGAATGTTAAAAACGTAATTTTGTACGAATATATTCAAACCTACATCTCAGGTGAGCCCGTTCTCCAGCTCTTGTCCCTCATAGGGAAGCTTCCCAGACTCTCCCGCTTGGCCATCTTGTCATCGCGGCGACCTTTGTGCTCTCGACGTGTGACTACAGGGGTCTTCTGCTCCAGCTGGGACAAGTGCTCCATGCTGCTATACACCTGAAAGACAAGGAGCAACACCAAAGGATGCTTCGTTTACACCTTGCATGTGGTGTAAAGGTTTATAGGTCTGATTATTCTGAACAATAATCTTTAAAATAAGCATTTTGAAGCCATACAATAGCCTTGTCTTTGAATTTTGCACACTAGTCACAAGAACTACCTACACCATGGTTCAAGTTGACAGTGGCCGTAAAGTCATTCATAATGTTACAAAAGATGCCTATTTAAAATAAATGCTGTTCTTTTTAATTTTGTATTAATTCAAAAAATCTGGAAAAATTGTATCAGGGTTTCCACTAAAATATTAAGCAGCACAAATTTTGAACATTTGAAATTCTATATTTAAATAAAAAAAACAACAACACAAAAACACATTTATTTTTACTGGTAATAATATTTCATAAAATCACTGTTTTTACTGTATCTGTCAAAAACATTTAAAAAAATTGACGCAAATGTTTGAACGATAATGTATATGATGCTTTACGGTGTTTCTTTTGTTATTTTAGTGCTTGAAATCAGTTAAAAGGTTGTTTTTCATCCAGTCATTTTACTGTTTGCATAATTGCGTTTGTTTTCTTGTTAATATAATCCAAGGTCTTTGTTCAGCAAGTGGTCCTGAAGAGGGTCGCATGTCTTGAGAAGAACCCTCAGCACATTCACACCAAAGACGATCAAAGAATGTTTATTATGTAAGTGTGCAATTGTGTGCTTATCTGAAGGCCACTGATTCACACAAGTGTTTTTTTAATGACTCACCTACGTTCAAAACAAACACAATAAGATTCCTGCCATTTCCAGGAATAGAATGTTTATACGGAGTATATGAACTGGAATAAGAGATAAGAAAGTGTTTGTTTAACCGGTACAGTCCTTTCAATGTTTATGTGTAGGACAGACTGGGGCTAGTTGTCACATATGTGTCAGCAAATATGCACTTATACATTACTAATCAAAATTTTTTGATATATTTATGGTAGGAAATTTACAAAATATCTTCATGGAACATGATCATTACTTAATATCCTAATGATTTTTGGCATACAAAAAAAAATTGATAATTTTGACCCATACAATGTATTGTTAGCTATTGCTACAAATATACCTGGTTTTGTGCTCCAGGGTCAGAAATGCACTAATGCTTTTGTCTTTAAAAAAAACATTTTTAAAAATAAACACAATCACTGGAGAAAAAACTGAAACCTAGGCCTGGTCTCCTCTAAAAGGAATGAGATGATGCAATGTGACCTTGATGGACCATGAAAAATTAAATAAAAGAAAGACAAAGGATGAGTCTTAATGTGTCTGATTACACATTTGAGAGTGTTTCTGAGAAAGAAAGCATGAAATATGGATGCAGCCATGTGTCAGACTGACCTTGCTGAAGCGCGGCGAGCAGGAGGAGAACTGTCTTATCTCTACTGGCTCATCGTCGTTGGTGTCGTCCTCGTCATAGGAGTTGATGTGCCGATAACGCTCTGACCGCGCTGAAACAGAGGGAGTGCGAGATGATGGTGAGAGATAGAAAGATGGCGATCAAGGGCAGACTAAGAAGCAAGTGTGAGTGTCCTCACTGTCAAAATAGCTGGTGTCCTCCTCAGACTCTAGATGAGGGATAAACTCGGCCTTCTGTCGGAGTAAACCATTCCAGTCCAATCCCGAGAAAAACGAGTGCTGCTTCACTTCAAACGCTCCACCTGTTTACAAGAGTAAACAGAAGTATATTTATAGAGAAACAGATGATGAACACGCAATCCTGGCAAGACAAGGTGTTGTGGCCATGCATTGTGGTGCAAAAACTGGTTTACCCTCCTGTCTGCTTTCTTTTTTTCCAGAACTATCCTAATATGACAGAATGTTCACGCAACGGTTTTTCATAAAGTTAAAAAATAAACACAGGGACTGGGGCTGTAAATAGTTAATAGTTGTCCAAGTGACTTTAGTCGTCTTATGTCATACAAAGTTTTGCATGGATTTAAATATGGAGTAATGGCAAGTCTGAATATATACAAACTAGTGCTGTCAAACGATTAATCGCATCCAAAATAAAAGTTTTTGTTTGCATAATATATGTGCGTGTTCTGTGTATATTTATTATGCACATACAGTATTTATTTTGAAAATATTTACATGCCTGTATTTATATTCATATAATTTATATTATACATAAATATATATAATATATAAACATAACACATTTTTCTGAAATATATACATGCATGTGTGTGTATTTATATATACATAATAAATATACACGATTAATCATTTGACAGCACTAATACAAACACAAATTAGACTTAAGAACTATTGTGAAGGGAAACATTTTCAGCAGTTACATTACATTTAAAAAATAAATAAAATATGGTTGTTTTTGGAGCTTGACAACTTCCATTTCCATTTATTTTAATTGTATAGAAAACAGCAAATTATGTGACAGAAACCCTCATATGGAACAACATGAGCTTGAGTAAATGATGACAGAAATTGTATTTTTGACTAAAGAACAATATACACTACTAAGTATTTTAAAGAAAATGTAAAAAATATAATACTTTTATTTAGGTGCATAAAACTGATCAAAAGTGACACTAAAACATTTACAATGTTACAAAACATTTCTGTTTCAAATAAATGCGGTTCTTTGTATTCATTAAAGTATTCCGAATAAATGTCACAGTTTCCACAAAAATATTAAGAAGCAACCGTAGTAGTAAGAATTATTTCTTGAGCAGCAAATCAGCATATTAGAATGATTTCTGAAGGATCATGTGACACTGAAGACTGGAGTAATGATGCTGAAAATTCAGTTTTGCATCATGAAAATACATACAAACAGTTTGTAATCATATTTCATAATCTTACTGTTCTTACTGGATTTTTGATCAAATAAATGCAGCCTTTACATTAAAAAATCTTACTGACCCAACTCTTTTGAACAGTAATGCTAAAAACAAGAAAGAAACACATAAAATTCTATAAAAAAAGAAAAGATATTCATGTCAAAACATCCAATCTGAATTTATGTCGTCTTGACTTATTGTGTAAGTGTGTTAAACTGTTGGCTGTGTACCTGTGCCCAGTCGCACTAGTGGGTTGGTTTGCAGCAGGGCAGAAATCAGGCTCTGAGCTTCACTAGGCAGCGCCTCGTCTCCCACAGGCCAATCAATATCATCTACACAAACACACACAGCACTGAAACTCTTCATCACATTTCAGTGTATGGAATTAGAAAAACAGAGCACTTTGGAAAAGGTTTCTGGTGCAGAAGAAAGTGTTTGTCAACGCTGCTGCTGCTAATATTAGCTCCGAAGTGCTGGAACATGAAGTGCGATCAGGATTCAGACTCACCTGTGATCACCTGACCAAAGAGCTCTTCAGGCGTGTCTCCGAAGAATGGCACGCAGCCCACAAGGAATTCATAGAGGATGATGCCCATGGCCCACCAGTCCACTGGTTTCCCATAGCCCTGCCTGAGAATGACCTCCGGGGCGATATACTCCGGTGTGCCACACACCTGAGACAGAGAGACAATCCCGTCCTGTTTACACCTGCTACTGTTTGTGAACCGATCACAAAATGACTGGCCTGTTTCCTCACCTGTTTGTCCAGGAACTCCCTGGCGTCCTTCTCGATGTGCCCCTCGTACAGGTTAGTGGTGAGATTCATGAGGCCCATCTTTGACAAGCCAAAATCCGTCAGCTTAATGTGGCCCATCGACGTGATCAACAGACTGTGAAGAAGAACCACGAGTCGTGAGCGTTTGCTTCGAAAATAGATGACAAGATGAGATCATCTGTTTTACACCTAGTAACAGAGAGCAACAGTCGGTTTCCCGAAGTAAAAATCCCATTATTTATTTTTAACAATAACTTATAAACCATTAAAGACAGACCTATTGTGAATTATTATTATTGTTAGTTGATAGATGAAAAATGCTTTTGTTGAAGCCATTAGCCTGTATTATTTCAACCTATTTTTAAAATAGTCATATTCTCTATTGAAAAGAAAATATACTAAAATGCATTTGAAATATGTTTATTTAATTTTAAGTTTGCTACAAACCATTTACATATATATGTGCTTAATAAAAACACCCTGCAACTGTACTTTTAGTATTCTAAACTAGAGCACACCGGAACAACTAATTTTGTACTTAATGGCCTTTAATTATGAGGAAGGAGTGCTGAAGTCTAACTAAAGAGATGCTGAAGTACATTTGATTGTGCTAAAGTAACTATTGCAAGTACACTTCAGCTACACTTCATCTGGCATTTAAAGCCTGATATTATTCAAAGATCATACAATCCTCATCAATAGTGGCATTAAAATGCATTTTAGGATTAATATTAAGAAATGTGATTTGTGCACAAGTAGTACTCCAAATAAAGTTTAATTATAATTTTTTACATCAGTAAGTCTTGAGCGATATCTCGGTAAATATGTTAATAGAGTTGAACTATAATAAATATGAAATTAATGTATTTTAAATATATCACTTTTTTTACTAGGGTTACCCATGATTCTGCAGAGAAATCTCCACCGGTTAGAGAATTGCAACAAGCAAATTGTGGCAAAAGAACTCTTTAGCACTGCCATTCTCCATATAAACTGCTAAGGACAGACCTACCATAAGCTAGAAATTCGTTAATCAATGGTACATGCTATAGTTGAACCCATTATTCCACATCATTTCAACTTTTTTCTTTAAAATGATCATGTTTAACAATGGAATTTCTAGTGAAGAACTACATTACCCATGATTCTGCAGAGAAATCTCCACCAATCAGAAGACTGAGACAAACAAATCACATCCAATCCCATGAGGCATTATAAATGACCTGAGTCAGCTTTCTTATGCTCTCAAACTAATGAAATATATATATATATATATATATATATATATATATATATATATATATATATATATATATATATATATATATATACACACATATATGTATGCATATTTTACTTAAAGTATTTTGTTTTTACACACACAATCAATATCTCAAAATCAGAAGTTTTATAATGATCTGTTGTTAATTCAATTATGTCATTCAAAATGCAGTGGTTCTTTCACTTATTAAGGCCACAAGTACTCAGGTCTTACATTTTTGTCCGATTTTCAAATAAGTTTTTGTCTGAAATCAAAGTTTGTAATGTTGTGATTCACCTTGATGCTTGTTTAGTTTGGTTCCAACACTCTTAAACAAAGAACATCTTTATACTTTTTGAAATGTGTAAAAGTTGCTATTGCAGTATAGTTTTTGTTCTATATTGAACTGACTCTTCTTTCACTATTCTACTAGACAGATGACCTCCAGTCCAGCAGGGGGCGCTCACTTACTTGTCTGGTTTCAGGTCTCGGTGTACGATGCCATAATTATGAATGTACTCCAGCGCTAAAACGGTTTCAGCAAAGTACATCCGGGCCATTTCCACAGGAAGGGCTCCGATATTTTTAAGCAGGGTTGCACAGTCACCACCTAAACCAAAAATAACGTGGTTAAATTATAAAAACAATTGGCTGTAAAATGACTAAAATCTGGGTTGCGTGTACAAATTATGTGTCTCATGCCTTACCCTCCACATACTCCATGACCATACACAGGTGACGGCGCGTCTCAAAAGAGCAGAACATGCTGACCACGAAGGGGTTCTCAGCGAAGGTCAGGATGTCCCGCTCCACGAACGCCTGCTGGATCTGGTTCCTCAGGAGCAGGTTTTGTTTGTTGATCTTCTTCATAGCAAAGCGCTGCCGCGTCTCTCTGTGTCTGACTAAATACACAGCTCTGCGATCCAAACGAGAGGGAGAGATCTGGTTTATCCATGTTTACACATTGGTTTTGAGTTATTTCATAGTAATTTGAGAGTGAATAGCAATATTCTCACCCATACGCTCCGTTGCTGATGAGTTTGATAGTTTGGAAGTCTGATTCACAGGGAGGTTTGATGGCTTTGAGCTTCCCCTGAGAGAAACCCAGATAAAAGATTCAGTGCCAGGGAAATATATCAACTGGAGTATAATTTCACTCCCTATGCCGTTTCAAGTCTTCCGCTGTTATCCCAAAGTTAGTTTGGTCCTTCATTAAAAATAAGTTTTCATGTTAAAGAGTGAGAAAATTGCAGGCTTATATAACACATCTTGTTCTGTTTTTTCACCCGTTTTCTCCTCTTAAATAACTAGTAGGTAAAAGTTGCATTTTTTGGGGGGGTTATTACAAAACAATTTACACTTGATTATACTAATACACTCACTTCAGCAGAGTCGTCCGTCTCCGGCGTGTGGGGTCCCTCGCTGTCATAACTCTCCAAATTCACCATTTCTGCATGCAAGGATCATGTGTGGTTAATACATTTTACTATGCAATAAACATGCACTGCCGTTGAAGGAAAAATTACATAAATGTTCGACAAGTTTCTAGCCCAATTAATAGCTAATGAAGTTTTCATTACAAAATAAATTATCTATGTGCATGTAATGCATATATTAATAATAATAAAATATCCCAGTGTTCAAAAGTTTGTGGTCAGAAAGATTAAAAATTTTTATCAGAAAAGTCTCTTATTCTCAAGGCTGCATTTATTTGATTAAAAATACAATAAAAACAGTAAAATTCTGAAATATTATTACAATTTAAAATAACTGTTTTCTATTTGAATATGTTTTACAATGTAATTTATTTCTGTGATGCAAAGCTACATTTTTAGCATCATGCCTTCAGTCTTCAGTGTCACACGGTCCTTCAGAAATCACTCTTGTATGCTCAAGAAACATTTCTGATTATTATCAATGTATTAAAAAAATTATGTAAACCGTGTTATATCTTATGAGGATTCTTTTATGAATAGAAAGTTCAGAAGAACAGCATTTATTTGAAACAGAAATCTTTTGTAACATTGTAAACGTCTTTACTTTACTTTCACTTTTGATCAATGCATCCTTGCTGACTAAATGTATTCATTTCTTTCAAGAAAAGAATCTTATCTAACATTCATAAATAATTAGCCATCTGCCTGTCTATGAGCAATTCAGCAGCATATTGCCTTATCGAGTCTAAAAACAACACCTCCAGTCGCCACAGCAACCATCCATTCTAGAGAGAAAAATGTAGCATCACTGATCTAAATAAAGACTGTGATAGAAATAAACAACACTGAAATAAACACAAACAAGCTCTAAAGCAGCAATTAAAACAGCACTTTCTTTGTTAGACTCTAGCTGAGTTCAATAAACCGCCATATAGAAAATAACAACTTTAAAACAGTAAAATGATCAAATATTATTACAATTTAAAATAACTGTTTTCTATTTGAATATTTTTTACATTTTAATTTATTTCTGTGATGCAAAGCTGCATTTTTAGCATCATGCCTCCAGTCTTTAGTGTTACACGATCCTTCAGAAATCATTCTAATATGCTGATTTAATGCACTAAAGTGAATTGGAAAAATAATTGTTTTTCAAATGCTACCCCAGTCTGCCATTGGTCAGTCAATGGCCTAAACTCAACGCTATTGGTTGAGCCAATGCTACTAATTAGAGCTGGTGAGATGCTGAAACAAACAGAGCATTGAGTCACATTGTTTATATATGGTGGAAATTATCATAAAAACCTCTTACATATATCTGTAAATTAAGCAGGGATAGAAAAGAAAACACACTCTTCAGCTTTAACTAAATAGACCAAGCAGCATTCAAAGATATTCAGAGTGCATTTTCTGCCTGAAAAGTGTTTTGTTGTGTTTACTTGTGCAGTGAGAGAGAGTAAGTGTATGTTTTTATAAAAAGCCCCATTACTCAGAGTGGGGTGCTTACACATTTCCCTGCTTTCTTGGCAGGAATACAAACTTCCCTCCGCCTGTGCGCCCCACCTTAACCTGCTCCATAATCTCAATAATGTCTCTCCGCATGACCTACATTTCCCTGCCTCTCTCTGGCTTCTTCTACGCTCTTTCCCTTCAGAGACAAATGCACTCGCTGTGAGAGGATGTTCTCTCTCACCTTCCAGAGGGTCTCTGGTCAGGCCGAGCTGGCTGATGATGTATCTCGGGATGTCTGCTTTCATTAGCTGGCCCTCTTTAGCATGGTCTTCTGCTGCCTCCAGTAGGTGGTAGAACTCTTCAGGGTTAAACTCCTGAAAAATCACGCAAATAATGTTGTTTGTTGGTCAGTTGCTGCATTCTGCAGTCAAATACATGTCTGTTTAAAAGACTGGGGTTTGTAGAATTCTTAATATTTTTAGAAGGAAGTCTCTTATACTCACCAAGGCTGCATTTATTTGATCAAAAATACAGTAATATTGTGAAATATTATTAGAATTTAAAGTAACGTTCTTTTATTTAAATATGTTTTTAAATGTAATTTATTCCTGTGATGCAAAGTTTAATTTTAAGAAATGTTTCTGATTATTATAAATGTTGAAAACAGCTACAGGTATTCAGATAAAATAATGGTAACACTTTACACTTTACAATAAGGTTCCATTTGTTAACATTAGTTTACACAAACTAACAATGAAACATACTTAAATGATAACTGATGAATCTTAGATTTCACCATTTACTAATACATTATTCAAATCAAAATTATATCTCAATATTTAATGGACCTGAGTTAAAATGAACTGAAATGAACCATTAATATACCATTAATAATACACTATTGTTCATTGTTAGTTAATGCTAGTTAATGCATTAAATAATGTTCACTAAGGATGGTAAGATTCACCGATTCACATCAATGCTTCAACATAAAAGTTAACGATACGATGCATTGATTTAAAAGAAGTGTGCATTGGATACAAGTTGGCATTTGTATCACGATGCACCGTTTCTAACATATTTGCATCGGTAAGAACCGATTTATTTATATATAATTATTAGTAGATGCACTATACTTTTAACATTTAGAAAGTGTCGAATAAGCTTTTATCACCACTGCTGCTACATGAATATGACGTATCAGAACACTACGAAGACTGAGGTGTTGTAAGTCAGTTTATTTATGATTTGCTGTCTGTCTGAACCAAAGAAATTAAAAGCAAACCATCTGTACCATAATGAATTGCATAGCATAATTTTTTCCATTGCATCGAATTGCATTGAATCGCATTGTGTTGAATCGAAATCGGATTGCATTGCATCATAATAGGGATGGATCTTATCGTATTACATCGGTAGCTGCTTCATATGAATCTTTACTGTATCGTATCGTTGGCTCTGCATCAAGGTGCGTATCGCATCAGCCTCAGTTATAGACATGCTCACTGATGGGACCAAAATAATTTTATAAAACTGATAGTTCCAGTCATTGATTCTAATTGGCCGAGCCACGTTCGAAGCTGTTGTAAATTATTTTACACACATACACCTTTGTTTACATTTGCGTCTTGTTTGGCAACCACTTTGTTGCAACCACAACTGTTTCTGAGGAACTACACTGTTTGGTGGAAGAATACTGTTTTTATTAATACCATTACACTTTATTTGCTCTGTTTTATTTTGTGAAACGTTACTACATATATGGAATAACTGTTTTTCTAAAAGCAATAAGCCCCGTGAAGCCGTGGTTTACAGTGAATTTATAACAGCTAAGGAGGTTTCAGGCAACGTGCCTTAGCTGTTATAAACCACAGCTTCTTGGGGTTTATTGCTTTACTCGACTCAACTCAGTATTGCATGTCCACATATGTTTTTACCTGGTGATCCATATTATTTATTTATCCACTGATCCGTATTTCCAGTGATTGCACTGCTGGACACATTTTCAGGGGTCCTTTGTGTTTGATAATACCAGTCGAGGGGTTTGTTAGACTCAAGCCTTTCAGCACATTGTACTTTCTTCTTCTGACCCCTGGTGACCCCATCAGCCAGTTGCCATGGCGACCAAGCCCAGCGACCGGCACATCAAGTCAAGCCTGTGTGTGTGTGTGTGTGTGTGTGTGTGTGTGTGTGGAGACTCTCACCAGACACTCAAGCAGTCGGGCAGGGCGGGAGATGATGATGAAGAGTTTCTTCACCAGCTCTGTGATGAAGGTCAGCTCCGAGCTCTCTGACCGCTCATAGGCCTGACAGATAACACAAGATCATTAAATAAAAACAAAAAAACAAAGGATTGATATTTGGGTAATTCTTCATTCTTTTAGAGCCACTTCTGACCACTGAAATCTCTAAAAGAACGTATTGGGGAAAATTAAAACGGCCAGTCAAGAGTTTGAATTTATATTTCTATGCTTGGAATGACTTCTGTAGACAAACATAAATCTGTTTACATAATCTGAAGCTCAAAGAAAAGATGTGATAATGGCCGTAGACTAAAGAGGGCCAAATAACTTTAAAAATATTTAAATCAATCATTAAACACATAATTAAATACTTAGTAATAACTTAAAATCTTTATTCAAAAACTAAACAAATTAATAAATGTCTATTGTATTTAGCATTAATAAGCAATTTTTTTTCTTTCATCACCTTTGGATGGATTTTTTTATGTAAGTACAAGCATGTGATATTTATTTTTTTTATTTGCAGGGTTACAGCTGTCAACTCATCGATATTGTTTATTAATTTTTTTTTGTTTTAATATTAAATGTTTATTTATCAAAATAAGTATTAAAATATTTAATCATTTACATAAATAAATACAAAAATTGGCCCTCCATAGTATTGAAACTTCAAGTAAATTTTGCTAAGTCTGATGATTTGGAATTAAATAAATAAATAAATATATATATATATACAGTACAGACCAAAAGTTTGGAAACATTACTATTTTTAATGTTTTTGAAAGAAGTTTCTTCTGCTCATCAAGCCTGCATTTATTTGATCAAAAATACAGAAAAAACAGTAATATTGTGAAATATTATTACAACTTAAAATAATAGTTTTCTATTTGAATATACTTTAAAAAAAATAATTTATTCCTGTGATGCAAAGCTGAATTTTCAGCATCATTACTCCAGCCTTCAGTGTCACATGTAACATCCAGTCTATCACATGATCATTTAGAAATCATTCTAATATTCTGATTTATTATGAGTGTTGGAAACAGTTCTGCTGTCTAATATATTTGATGAATAAAAGGTTAAAAAGAACTGCATTTATTCAAAAAAAAAAATTCTAATAATATATATTCTAATAATATATTTTCTTTACTATCACTTTTTATCAATTAAACACATCCTTGCTGAATAAAAGTATTGATTTAATTTTAAAAAAAGAAAGAAAAAAAATTACTGACCCCAAATTACTGACCAGTAGTGTATATTGTTATTACAAAATATTTATATTTTAAAAACATAGCTTCTTTTTTTTATTTGTATTTTTTTTTACTTTTTATTCATCAAAGTATCCTAAAAAAGTATCACATGTTCTGAAAAAATATTAAGCAGCAGAACTGTTTCCAACTTTGATAATGAATCATCATATTAGAATGATTTCTAAAGGATCATGTGATAATGATCCTAAAAATTCAGCTTTGCATCACAGAAATAAATGATAATTTAAAGTATAATAAATTTAAAAACAATTATTTTAAATTGTAATAATATATCACAATATTACATTTTTTTTCTGTATTTTTGATCAAATAAATGCAGGCTTGATGAGCAGAAGAAACTTCTTTCAAAAACATTAAAAATAGTAATGTTTCCAAACTTTTGGTCTGTACTGTATATATATATATATATTAAATATACTTTTAAAAAAAAAATTGAGGAAAAACTGAAAAGAATTTTAACTGAAAAATATTTTAACATTTACCAATATAGAGAAATTCTGGAAATTTCTGGTATTTTAACAAACACACACACACACACACACACACACACACACACACACACACACACACACACACACACACACACACACACAAAAGTAATCAGAGATGCAATAAAAAATCTATTATAAATTATATTTTAACTGAATGTTAATGAGGTAATTTCTTTAAACAAACACACATTGAGCCAATTAAATATTATGTAACTAATAAAACAATTTAATATCCAGTCAATTAAAGTGCGCCAGGAATTCATATTAGCTGAAACACACATACTCATATCCAGCCCACACATATGCTCACTTCATGCAGCAGCTTCTCCAGGTTTTCCTGCAGCTCGTAAAAGTAGACGGTGGTGATGACGCCTTCACGAGATTTGGTCAGGCAGTTTCGGGACAGCTCTGCGATCTGGTGGTGGATGAAGCTGAGGACCCCGTCAGCCAGCGGCAGCGCGTTCTCAGGTGAGTACGACTCGATGAACTCAGCCAAGCGCTCCTCCATCTGAGCCGTGGCCTGCAGGTAATGGATAGACAGCGCTAAAATAGCATCTTCAACAACAGGGAATATATATAAGTGACCCTGGAGCACAACAGCAGTCTTAGGTCGCTGGGGTATATTTGTAGCAATAGCCAAAAATACATTTATGGGTCAAAATTATTGATTTTTCTTTCATGCCAAAAATCATTAGGATATTAAGTAAAGATCATGTTCCATGAAGATACTTTGTAAAATTCCTATCGTAAATATATCAAAACTTAATTTTTGATTAGTAATATGCATTGCCAAAAATTCATTTGGACAACTTCAAAGGGGATTTTCTCAATATTTTGACTTTTTTGCACCCTCAGATTCTAGATTTTCCAATAGTTGTATCTCAGCCAAATATTGCCATATCCTAACAAACCATACATCAATGGAAAGCTTATTTATTCGGCTTTCAGATGATGTATAAATCTCAATTTCGAAAAATTGACACTTAAGACTGGGTTTTGTGGTCCAGGGTCACACACACACACAAACAACCACACACACACATATATATATATATGAGCTTAGTTACAGAGACAAACTAGAGTTCAAAATTAACACTTTCCAGAAAATAATGCAACAATGCAATCACAATGATATTATATCGGACGCAATCTAATTTTAGTCTGAAGTGTTTGTTTGTGTTTCGCTAACCTTAGGGAACCGCTCCTTATAAACATGGTTCATCATAACAATCTCATTATCGTAACAGGAAGGTGATCGCCCCGGACTGCAGAGATAAACAGAGAGGGGACAATAAAAGTGACATAAATTGCATAAATTGGTTGAGATGTGCTTTGTGTGTGTGTGCTTGTGCACCTCAGACTCCGCGAGCGCGGCCGCACATGCGGTGATCTCCGGCCGTCGTCATCAGTGATGCTCTCAGTGCTGCCGAAGTGTTTGGACAGGAAGTGCAGCTCGTCCAGTGTGGGCTGGAACGGCAACTGATGCAGCCGCTCCTGAGACGAGCTGGAAGACTAAAGAGACGACACAACCGAGTCAGAAATCACATTATACAGGATACACGTCTATACTTTACATGGGACCAAAAATGTCTCACAATGTTACCATTCCATTTGAAAAGAACAATATTTGAGCAAATAAATCAGGGAATGCCATTGACAGATTGATTTACTGTTTATTTGACACCAAAAACCTGCCTATCTTGGTACATTGTACTCATTCAAATTTCTAACTTAAACAGAAATATAAAGAACTATTGCTACCATGTGTACTAAAATATATAATTTTATTAAGGATTCACAGATGTGTTTTTATATTTATGAAAAAATGTAGAAAATCAGATGATAACAAATCAGGCTTTATCCTGAAGGATGTCAATCAATCAATCTGACAGAGTTGATTAGTGCTATTTTAGTATAATTAGTAAAAACTATTCTAGTTTTTGTTAATATTTTGAATGAGATGTTATTTTCATTTTAGTTTCAGATTTAGTAATTTTTTTGTATTTTTTCTTTAGGTTTTTATAAATATGTCTATATAGTTATAGAATTTTCTTCATTTAGTTTTCTCCTTGTAGTACTTCGAAACGTTGCCTTGGTGAATAGCTGAAATAAAATAAGTGTAATTGTTTATATTTATGATTTGTATATTTCTTATATACAAGTAATACAATTAATTATATATATATACATATATTTAGAATTATACAAAATTTATTATCAAGCATTTTAATGCATAATTTAATGTTTTGCTTTTTATTTACATTTTTGTATTTTATTTCACATACGTTTTTATTTTCAAGTGTTTTTAGTTTTAGCTAATGATAATAATCCTGGTGTTGACATAAAATGATGAGGAAAAAACACATTTTGTAAGAAAATGCTAATATATTTGATGTTTTTATAGAGTTATGTTAAATTTTCGACTTTTTGCATTCTGTATAGCCTATTTTGTCACATGTCTTCAGAATCATAGCTTTCGTCATTTCACTGAATATACAGCATGCTTGAAAATACAGAGCCAAAGCCATTTTATGAGGTTTATAATGCGCTTGAGCTGTCTAACTTCTTTTATTTGTGCATGCTCCACATGTCTTGTGCAGTAAATCCAGGATAGACTTATAAAGATAAGATTACCGACCCAAATGAGTTGAGTGAATCGTAAATGAAACACACAGGCCAGCGGTAATGATTTTCACTCCTGCTTGATGTTACCCCGTGTTAATGAGTGAATGAGTTTGGCTTTAATCGCAAATATATGTCACTCTAGAGTCAATAAAAGGCCAAAAGCAACTTGAGTTTATGAGAACAAACAGATGAACCCAAGAACCACCACTTAAACCATTATTTCAGCCATGAAAAGCATTTGATCACCAAACACTCAGATCCACAGACTGACAGCCATTGACATTATTACAACCAACAACTGAGCAGCCCAAACAGTCGTCAAATGGTTGGATGAGCACAAACTTGTTTTCTACATTGGCACAAATGGAATAGAACAAGAAATATATATATATATATATATATATATATATATATATATATATATGGTCCAAAGTCAGAGTTGGAAACATCTTGAAAAAGATGTGTCTTTTTCCAGAAAATTTTTATGTATGCAAATTGTATAATATCCAATGTACACATTTCTAGTAATTGTGCAGTTAATTCTCATACTGTATTTTCAGAAAGTTTTGGAATATTTGTCATCTCCACAAATGTGTCACTACCGAAACACAGTAATAATAATTTAATTAGAAAGGTTATATTGACCTATTAAGATTTTGCTTGCATCTAGATTGTAAATTATTTTTTTGCTATTTTATAAATTTCTCAGAGGTAAATCAATTACAATTAAATTTAAAGTGTAAATTAAAGCGTAATTTATGAGATTTGTTGTATTTTGAGTGCAATTTTTCTTTTTAAAAGGCAAAAAGTTGATCATACTGATTTCAAAGTTAAGGATTCATTAGTCTGAATATACATTGAACCAAAATGTTTCGGTAGTGACAGCACATTTTCAGCAGTGACAGTAATGCTTTGGTAGGAACCACATCACATCACATAATTTTTGTAACACCCACACCCCCAAAAAAACAACAACAAAAAAAACACAAAGATGTCATTACCGAAACTCCACCAAATATTTCGGTAGTGACAATTTTAGATACTTTTGAACCTGGTATTCATATTAAAACTAAATGTTATGGAATAACTCCCAAAAAAGTGTGCTTAATTGCAGGAAAAAGGTGTTCGGTAGTGACGTTCCTTAAAGTTACACACAGATTTTTCTTACTTTTGAACACATTTACCTCAAAATAATGAGACCTACTTACACCTTGTAGCTATGAGAGAGAAGGACACTGGAATATTTCCTGATCACAAATTTACTCAGTTTCGATAGTGACATGAAAAATGCAGGACACATTTTTTTTAACAGATATTTTCATAATTTTCAAAGAAAATGTAATATAAATATATATTTTTTGAACTTCACTTTTTAAAAGATTTAAAAATAAACTTTTAAAAACAACAATGGAAAAAAATAATAATTTCAATATCATTTTCATAAGTTGAAATATAGGGGTTAGGGTTTGGGAGATCCACCTCACAATTGAAAGTACCCAATAAATGATGATTTTTATATATATTAAGCTTACTAATATTTTAATTATTATTGTGGGTTTCAATAGATAATAGAAAGATCTTAATAAACATCTAAGATTTTATTACTTAAATGCTTTTTAAATGTGTTTTTTGGTTGTGGGACAGCAGTTTGCACCAATTCTGAAGAATGGCCCATGTATATATATATGCAAAATATAAATATATATATTATATATAATGCAGAACACAAGCATTTTTTTTACCAGTAGCTTCACACTTCTGAGCACACACTATATATATATATATATATATATATATATATATATATATATATATATATATATATATGTATATATATATATATATATATGTATATATATATATATATATGTATATATATATATATATGTATATATATATATATATATACACACACACACACACACACACATATATATATGCTAATGTAACTTCATTCAAATATCCATATTCATAAGTGAAATGTGCAGTTGAGCTCATTATTTTCAGGAGTTTGGGGAAATATAAAAATGTAAGAAAATAAAACCCGAATTTTTATGCAACACACATTTGATCTCAAAGAAGTCAAGTTGCTTTAATGAAACCCATATTCCAAATATAACTAATATTATATAATAATCAGACATTACTTTAAATTACAGAATATAACTATGAAAAATGTTACCTTTTTATAAATGATAACAATTCAGAATTCTTGCACTGCATCTAGAAAATGCACTATTATTATTATTTTTTAAATAATGACGAATAAAAGGGCAGAATGGACAATTTCTCCATTATGATTCTTTGTAAATTCATCATTCTCACCCGTTTTGATTCATTCCTATTTAATATATCCATGTGTGTTTTCTGGTGGAGGAGCATATCAGTGTCTGCAATAAATGGCTAACAGCAGCTTGAAGTGGCTGTTTAGTCAGAAGTATAAATGCAGCAGCACTCTATGGGTGAGTTTGTCCTGTACCGTTGAGCTGGGTGTGTTGGTCCCATATCCAGAGGAGGGAAGAGAGGCCAGAGACCAGCGTCTGCCATCAGCCCTACGGAGGGAGACCAAAAGTTTCATAATCCATAAATGTACCAGATTTTGCACAGCATTACCATAGTTTATCTGAATTAATCTTAAGTGAAAAATAAAATTGAAATAATTATTGTTCATTTCAACAAAATGTTTAAAAGCTAAAGTTTAGCTAAATGTTTCATATAAAGCAAAATTAAAATGTAGGCATGTTCAGTATTAGTCTGTTGATGAAACAAATTAATACTAAATATTTTAATGCAAAGATGCATTAAATTGATTTAAATGAAAGTAAAGACATTTGTAATGGTAGGAAAGATTTCTATTTTAATTGAATTCAGTTTTTTTTTACTTTCTATTCATCAAAAATCTTGAAAAAGTCACATTTTACACAAATATATTAAGGAGCTCAACTGTTTTCAACATTGATATTTTTAATTAAATAAATGCAGCTTAGATGAGCATAACAGACTTCAAAAATATATATATTTTTAAAATATTTATTTGTTTATAAGTTAAAGGTAAAGTGTGTCATTTCAGTGCCACTAGCAGCAACAAACAGAAACATCAGCTCAACCAATGGTGTGCATTGGGGGCGGGGCTTCCCGTCTGGCTGTTTGAAACTCATATGTGTGATGTTTCTTGTGTAAAACATTAACCGTGAGCGAGTAAAGTGCAGTTTTCACAGTTCTTCGTGAGCAGAGTTTATAAGTCCGTTTCATGTGGCGTCATTCTTGTGTGGTTACTAGGCAACCGTTGCATTTCGGCACTGTTTAGAATGTATTTCTGTGCGGGCAGCATTCCCAGTGGGGTCATTAAAACCGTCATCCCACCACATAAGAAGAAAGCAGAACCAGTGCGTTCAGAACCAAAGATTCCTCATAATGAAAAGAGCATCTCAGCAGGGACAACCCCAATGAGCCTGGGCCATTTGTTGATGGTGTGCATGCACAAACATTTGTTGTGATGTATTGCTGCTCCGTGCTGGATTGTGTCTTCTTTGTCAAGCACTATATTTCATGCTCCTGTGTTTGCTGCGAGCAGCTGCTCTGTGCTTTGTACAGGATTGATGACACATGCTGTGCAACCATTTCGCTGCACCAGATTTATACTGGCCAAATCCAATATTAGCCCTCGCAGGACAGGGCCGCGTCAGACGGGAAAGAGCGCACGGATCAATCGTCTGTCTCTCGTCCCTCAATCTCGTCTTTCAGACAAACGGCTGTGTGACGTGCTGTTGTGCGCTGGGGAAAGATGATGCTGAGATGTGTGTGTGTGTGTGTGTGTGTGTGTGTCAGCCGTCTGGAGAATCTCCTTCCTGCTGCTGCTGCTGCTGCTCGCAAACAGACACATTTGACTTCCCCAAACCTCTGAACCAGAGTAATGCAGACTTGATCTTAACAATGAAGAACCTCTCGGACCTAAATTAACAGCTTTATTAAAGAAATTATTATAATAAAATATTATGCCAATGATTTTTATGATAAGAATGAATGGATAAACAAAAAAATTATCTTTATTTTAAAAATGTAAATATATTTTAAGATTTTTCTATATATATTTTTAAGATTTTCAGACTTTTACCATTGAAAAGATTTCTTCTTTTTTAAATGATACTTTTATTCATCAAGAACAAATCAAATTAATCAAAATTGACAGTAAAGACTTTTATAATAATAATAATATTATTATTGCAATTATTTTTATTATAAGAATGAATGAATAAATAAATACAAATAAAAATGTATCCTTATTTAGAAAATCTAAATAAAATCTAAATATATTTTAAGAGTTTTCAAAATGTACACTACCACTCAAACATCAGTATTTATTTTTTTAGAATTGCTTCTTTTATTCAGTAAGGACAATCAAATGAATAAAAATTGACAGTAAGGACTTTTATAATAATACAAAAGATTTAGAATTTTAAATAACTGCTGTTTATGTGAACTTTCTTCTCATCAATGAAAAATGTGATGGTTTCTACAAAAAATATTATAAGCCGCACAATTGTTTTCAACATCGATAATGTTAAGTTGTTTCTTGAGCAGCAAATCAGCATATTATAGTAATGATGCTGAAAAATCACCTTTGTATCACAGAAATCAATTACATTTTTAAATATATTCAAAAAGAAAACTGTTATTTTTAAATTGTAATAATATTTCACAATTGTTTGCATTTTTGTTCAAATAAATGCAGCCTTAGAGTGAACATAAGAGACAAGAGCAAGGAGTTTTGCATCGCTTGGTCAAAAACGCAAAGAAAAAATAGCAACTTTTAGCTTAAAGCACCTGCGAGGAAGAAAGTCTATTGATTTTTAGCTCTGCTCTGGATGTTAAACATGTTTGAGTCTTGAGGTCGCTTTTATTGTTGAACAGAATCGCTCTGTTTCAGTGAAATCGAGCTCGACTGGGGAAAACGTGCAGTTTCAGTCAGACTTTGTTTAACACAAACTCAATTTGTTCTTCAAATCTGATCTTTAGGACTGGCGGTCCGCGAGTGATAAAATCGGATCCGTTTGTTAAGACTGTGTCGTCAGTGTGAGCTATTGGCAAAAGCATGTCAGCAAGAGACAGTGGCAGCCAGTGTGGAAACAGAGGACGGAAAACTGGGATGTCCATCATGACATTTCACCTGAGTCTGTACCACTATTACTAGATGGGAGACAGGCATGCCAAAAACATCATATTTTTGAACCAGGCCTAATGGAACAAATGGAGAACAGCTGCTTGGTTGTTTAGTTGTTTGTTTATTTACCTTCTGGATGATGCAAAAGAGAAATGGGCCGGTGCGCTGGGGGAGAAGGTCCTAGGACTGTCCAGCGGACTGCTTCCTGTGGGACAGACAGAGAGAACTACACTGAATGTGTCCTCAGAGGTGCAGGTCATGTGATCAGTGAGGAGTGCTGTGCTCACCGATGTGTCCCGGCAGAGGAGAGTGAGGCCGGGGAAGAGTGGGAGACGTACTGGTCAAGATCAGGCTCTTGCGGTTACTGGTGCGACAACTGAAAGTCAAACAAACAATCACACGTTCAAGATGAGATCGTCAAGATTGCTTGATCTAACTACCAAAAATATTAAGACTTTGTAAGCTCAGAGTACCGCTGGAATAAAGTTATTCAGTGAGTGAAAACAGCGAGTGAGGCCGGACACAAGGGACGAAGAAGAAAGTGAAATGGCATGCTGCCACGGCAACAATGCCGACAGCCTCCGCAGGACAAATCGGCACAGGGATTGGCTGGTTAAGACTTCATCACGTCCAATAAAACTCCCTGAGACACAGCTGTGGGTGACAGCTCGCTTAATGACATGATGCAATAATCGGAAAGTTTATTTGCATAGAGTGAACAATTTGCTCATCACACCTGATCTAAGCGTGTACGTGTGTGTGTGTGTGTGTGTGTGTGTGTGTGTTCATACTGACTAAAATCTCGAGTGATCTTCACATTTTTCCCCATTGCTCTCCTCCCGTCTGATCATGTTTTCTGTCTCTTGTTCTCTTGCTTAGCTTTCATCTGTTTCTTGTAGTTCCTCAGGCTGCATGTTGCCCTATAGATTCCTATCTACAAGTGTGTGTGTGTGTGTGTGTGTGTGTGTGTGTGTGTGTGTGTGTGTGTGTGTGTGTGTGTGTGTGTGTGTGTGTGTGTGTGTGTGTGTGAAAAACACTAAAAATATGCACAAACACATGGTGAATCCGGGTCACTTTCAGCCCTGGAATCAAAGGAAATAAATAAGAAATATTATTTTTCTTAAATAATTTTTTTTTTTTTTTTCTGTTTGAGTGTTTTTTCTCACTCTGGCAGTATTTTTCATGACAAACAAGCCAATACTTTCAATGACAAAATTACAAATTACTGGTTACTAATTACATGATGGAAATTGTAGTTTGTAACATAATCTATTAGATTACGCATATTTGATCAACGCATATTTGGTCAATTATTCTGACTACTTTTAGATTACTTTAAAAAAAAAAAAAAAAAAAAAATCCACCCCATTCTTTATTAACATCATAAAGTGTATTAAAAATAACATTACTCCAGAGTTTCCCAAACTATGGGTTGTGAATAAACTGCAGGGGGTTTGTGAGTTGATAAAATCATTAAAAAATGTTAAATTTAAGAAATGAACTTGGAATAATTTGGGTGAATAAATATATTATGAATAATTTACAGCCATTGTGTGAATATGTAATGTCATAAAAAACTAAGTAACTGTTGTCTGAAGTCTTTTTAAATATCATTAAGGTAACTGTTGTACAGCCATTCATTTAAAAAAATTCACATCACCATGATGCATAAAAATCTTTATTTTCTTATTAATGAAATTTAGACAGACAGACAGACAGACAGACATACAGATAGATAGATAGATAGATAGATAGATAGATAGATAGATAGATAGATAGATAGATAGATAGATGATAGATCAGTGTTTGAAGCTTACATAACTTCTTGCATTTACATTTCTCTCAGTAAGGAAGTCTGTGTATATGGAAGTGCTCTAGATTTTGGTGTTTTCCTCTCATAATTCAGTATAATACTGTTTCTGCAACGTTAAACTATGCACAGCTTCAGCATTCAAGTGAAAATTGATGTTCTTGAGTCCAATTCTCACAAAATCCCACAATTAAATGCTCAGTATCCACTTCAAAAGGAGAATATCTTAAGAAAATAGGACAAAACATGAGGGGAAGAGGTGGAACTAAAAATACACATCTGAAAATCGCAGCAGTTGTCAGATCGAATGCGATTCTCTCCTCGGCTTCTTTCTTATCGTGAAGAGCCTAACGCGCGGTGACAAGAAATCACACTGTAGCAGGACAGATAGAGCGTGTGCACTGTGAAATATTTAACAGAAGTGCATTAGCATCAGACTGCAGGAAGCAGTGAGTAATGTGTGAAAGAGACAGGAGCCCAGCGGAGATAAAACAGCTAATTGTCCTCCGCCTTTCTTCTTGTCGTCTCTCTAAAAAACATGACAGTGTGAGAAGATTCATAAAAATCTTTTCATGATCTTCCGCCTGCGGCCACAAGTTTTATTTATAAACCTCTCACCTCTCTCTATCTCTCTCTTTCAAATGCAGAGTTAGACTATGTGATGCTTTCACATTTATTATCTTACTGATTTTTATTCTGTTTTCTTAAATTGAATTTTAATGGTTACTGTTTCATCCCAAATGAATAAATGCATTAAAAAAATTCAAAAACAGATCTCCATCTCTTTGTAATTAAAATTAGTTATTTAAAAAAAAAAAATATTTGAGACTGCTTTCAACGTAATTATTTTATAGTTTTCTTTTTTGTTTTATTACTGTCTTGCCCCAATTGTGATTAAATGAAAGCATGTAAAAAATGAAAAAACAAAATACTTCCATCTCTTTGCTTCTTTGTAATTAGAATTAATTAAATAAAAAAAAATTGTTATTGCTTTCAGTTATTATTTTATTGAGTTTTCGTCTTTATTACTGTTTTGTTATTCTTTCCATAATTAGAATTAGTTCTTCATTTTTAAATGTTTTTAATGAATAGTTAAATAGTTAATTTTTTAGACTATATTTTTTCTTTCCTAAATTACATTTTTATTATTTGATATTATAAGATGTTAATTTTCTTATTGTTAATTAAGTCATGTTATAGAGTGATTTCCCCCCCAAATGTACATAATTAGAGAGTGCATAAAATTCTCAAATTCTCTCTTGTTCTCAATTTCTGTCTCTTCTTTGCCTGTCTTCACTGTTTTTGTCCATATCTCTACTCCTATTGTCTCTCTCTTTCTGTGATTCTTAATGAGGTTGTTAATTATGTCTGGTTGAGAAATGGCTTTTCTAATCACTTGCGCCCTTCACAAGAGAAATGAACCTCCAGCACTATTCGGTTCAATGTCTTTTGTCAAATACTGTGTCATGTGCAGTGAATTTCACTTCATATCATTTACTGAAATATGAGAAAGGCCTTCCTGCTGTTCTCTGCACATAAATGCCAATGAAAACATTCTGGAAATATCTGTTTATATACTGAGATCATCTAGAATACTCAACAAAGAAAATCAGTTATATCTTTATTAATATTGTAATGATTTATATGATTTTGTTTTAATTTATGTTTTTTGTTATATGCTTATGTTGTTGTTTTTTATATTTCTCTTTAGCTTTCATTTATTTTGATTTCAGTAATTTTAGTACTTTAAGAAACGTTTGTCTATATTCTGACCAGTAGGAGTGAGAGAAAATTCAACAAGCAAATTAGTTATGTTTTTAATGCCATTTTAATCATTTTTGTTTTGTTTTAGATTTTATTTTACATTTCTGTTATTTTGTTGTTCTTATGTAATCTGTATTAAAAGTTTTGCTTTTAAATATTTATGTTATGTTTATTGCACTTTTAGTAGTTTTCGTACCTCAAGAAACATTTGTCTACAATTTATTATTATTATTATTATTATTATTATTATTATTATAAATAATACTTTTCACATAAATATTTCAATCTTTGTTTTATTTTAATTTTTTGTAATTTTGTAGTTTTCTTATTTTTAAATAATATTTCTGTTTGGCTTTTTTTCTTCAGTTTTAGCAATTTTAGTACTTCAAATATGTCAACATGCAAGTTAGTAATATTTATTAATATTTGTTGTAGCATTTTTAAGTTTTCAATTGAATTGAGTTTCAAATTCTAGGAATCTGGTAATGTTTTTTTGTAATTTTTGTTTTTCCATTTAGCTTTCTTTTTTATTTTTTAACTGCATTTTTATTTTAGTTTTAGTAATTTTAGTTCTTAACTTATTTGCCTTTTAACTTGACATTTTCATCTACTATTTATATAATTTCTTTAATTGATATCAGTTATATTTCAAATACTCAAAACAGTTTTAATAGTTTTAAGTTATGAGATAATAACAGCACTGATCTGAACTGGATGAATAACACAAAGTAAACATTCGACTGTAAAGAAGAGAGGACTGGATGTCTGAGTGGATATGAAGCAGTATCTCTTTCATATAGCTGGAGACAGGAAGTGTCTTATAGACAGGATGTATTCATATCTCTGAAACACAAAGCATGACTGACAGGCGGATCTTATATCCTCAGTTTCTGAGCTTTTTTGCGTGTAACAAAATCGTCTGGAGAGGAAATGTGTGCGTCTGGGTGCATATGCTTGATCTGTGCTGGATCTTACTTCCAACCGAAGAGGGCAATAAATCACAAACACCTCTGACAGCAGGCAACACACACACACACACACACATACGGCCACCCGTGGAGAAAACACCGGCGCCTGATGCTCTTCTGATGCTGCAAATCACGACTGCATTATACAGCGCCAAAAATAAAACACACACATACACAAATGCCTCAATAACACTGACATTCAGCCGCACTGAACCATTTAGCAAACTCTCTTTCATTAACTCCCCTCAGTGCTTCTCTGTAAACAAACAGGTTTTTCAGTGTTTGCGAAGCGCTTCGTCAGCAGAGGAACGTCTGATTTATCCTTTACGACCTCTGCCAGGCCGTCAGGAGTCGATGTTGGGTTTTAATGCTCAATTCATCAGGAAAAGTTCATCCAAATGCTCAATTTCAGTTTCAAATGCGTTTCGAAGTCAAGACAAAAGAAAAATATTTTCATGCTGTTTGAGTGGATGAAAGCACGCAGTTTATGGTTTCAAGGGGAACTACAGTCGCATAATGCTGCATATCAAAGAATATGACTATAGTACGCTCTGAAAATTAAAAAATAATCAATCTGGAAAAGTAAGTCTGCAATTGTATTCAGATTGATTACAAAAGAGATCAACAAGCTGCAAATGTGTAAATGAAAACATGACAGTAGCATTAAAAGTCAAATGAGCTATTTTAGATTTTATTTAATTTGATTTATTAATAATTATTTGATTATTGAAAAACATCATTAAAAACATTTAAAAATGAAGAACTAATTCTAATTATGGAATGAATAACAAAACAGTAATAAAGAAAAATCTCAATAAAATAATAACTGAAAGCAATAACAAACCTTTTTTTAATAACTAATTCTAATAACGAAGAGGCAAAGAGATGGAAGTATTATGTTTTTTAATTTTCACATGCTTTCATTTAATCACAATTGGGGCAAGACAGTAATACAACAAAAAAGAAAACTCAATAAAATAATTACAGTGAAAGCAATCTCAAATATTTTTTTTTAAGTTGTATTAGAACCAAAAATGACTAATCATAATAGGCATATATATATATAACCCCATGAATGACTATTTTAGATATAGGATTTTTGTTAAAATATGCCATGAGCAGGGTCATTATAATTAAAATATACGTTGAACTGTTGTATAACCGCAATATGACACTTGTAGACGTGAGATATGGGTGTGTATCATCACGGCCCTGGCGATAGATATACATACATATATAAATTTAGATTATTTTTATACATGTATAAAAAATATATGAATTTCCTTTGGTTTTGATGTAAATGTAAATGCTGGTGATTCCTTTGTGTCGGATTTAAAGGATTGTGAGTGCACTGAAGTGAAGATCTGACCAAGACCCCGTGACGTCTGTTCCTCTGCTTATATATTCGGGGATTAAGAGAGAAAAACGTCACCCGAAAAAATCATCTACTAAAAGAAAAAGAATAGAGGATGGAAGAATGAACACAAAAATATGTGCGATTTGAGACACCTTTAAAAGGCACAAACAAACAAAAGAAAGTGCTAATTTTCCCGTCCGGAAATCTGTCATCACAAGGTCAGAGGTTACATCAATGGTTGCCATGGAGATTGACCCAGACAGGCTACCATTTAACAGCTGCTCAGACTCTCAAAGGACACACTCATAGAAAGACTAATAATCTAACATTAGATTACAACACAACTAATACACTAAACCTGTTTCACGACACACAGCAGGAAGATTGACTTATTGAACGCAACACACACAACACCTGCTTGCTCTATAGAAGAGCAGTCAATTTACTAAAGCTGAGAGAGCTGCTCCGCGGCGGGACGCTTCATCATCCTTACTGCACACCTGTTACATTTCTCATCTTCATATGCCTCTAGAGCGCCGTCTCTGATGCTTCTTCATCTGTTGCTCCTGCTGTAGAGAGCAACACGACTGGTCACCAGCATATGTTGTGTTTGGATACAGATGTGCGGCATCCCACTGAGCCCTGTGTCACCAAACAGTGAGTCACTAAAATAAAAAAATGGCTCACGTGCAAGGTATGTAATGAGAAAAGCAGGTCTGCATGAGAAAATAAAATAAAATAAAATAAAATAAAATAAAATAAAATAAAATAAAATAAAATAAAATAAATGTTAGGCTCACCAAAAAATAAATAAATAACTAAAGTAAGATGAAATGAAATGAAATGAAATTAAATGAAATGAAAGGAAAGGAAATAAAATAAAATAAAATGATTTCACTTGTTACACTCACCAACTTTAAATTAAATATCCCAAATAAAATAAAATAAAATAAAATAAAATAAAATAAAATAAAATAAAATAAAATAAAATAAAATAAAATAAAATGTCTGGTTTCAACTGTTAGGCTTGCCAAAAAAATAAAAAAATAACTAAAGTAAGATGAAATGAAATGAAATGAAATGAAAGGAAAGGAAATAAAATAAAATGATTTCACTTGTTACACTCACCAACTTTAAATTAAATATCCCCTATAAAATAAAATAAAATAAAATAAAATAAAATAAAATAAAATAAAATAAAATAAAATAAAATAAAATAAAATAAAATAAAATAAAATAAAATAAAATAAAATAAAATGCCAGGTTTCAACTGTTAGGCTTGCCAAAAAAATACAAAAATAACTAAAGTAAGATGAAATGAAATGAAATGAAATAAAATAAAATAAAATGGTTTCACCTGTTACACTAACCAACTTTAAATTAAATATCCCCTACAAAACAAAACAAAACAAAACAAAACAAAACAAAACAAAACAAAACAAAACAAAACAATAAAAGGCATGGTTTCAGCTGTTAGGCTCACCAACTTTAAATTAAATATCCCCAACAAAATAATAAATAAAATAAAATAATATAAAATATATGGCCTGACTCACTGACTTTAAAATAAATATCCCTAATAATAAAATAAAATACAAAACATATATACCTATATACACACACACACATATTCATCCCAACATTTGGAGTAGAAATTCAATTCATAATGCACAGGGTGTGGTGATGTAAGGTCACCTGACTTCTGGTTGCTAAGCAATAGGATGTGGGTACTACAGCAGATACTGGTTTGCACACAGTTTGAAGAAAGAGAAGAAAAGGCAGAAGGTGAAGAGAACAGACGAGTGTGCAGGTGAATGGGTTAAAGAGAGGCTCAGAGGAGGTGAATGGGATAAATATAGACTCTGCCGGCAGTGTGAGAGAGCAAAGCTCACAGAAGACCTTCACTTCTGTCTCTGCTCATGATAGGTGGAGGGAAAGACCTTGCTTTCACAAGGTGTGTGTCTCAGTGTCCCGACACATTTCACTAAAATATAAATATGGCCCAGTTTCAGCTGTTAGACGATATCTGGTGTCCTTGCAATACAGAAAAGATGTCCCTGCATTCATTTTCTAAGAAGTCCTGTAAAATTAGTCTATAAAAAGAAATTTAAAAAAATAAAATATAAAATAAAATAAAAGTAAAATAGAACAGAATAAATGCATTAAGATTTTAAAATAGAATAGAATAAAATACATACAAATAAAATATATAAATAGAATATAAATAGAAAAAAATGCTATATTTTTAATAAAATAAAACAAACATCATAAGAAAATAAAATGAAATAAAGTAAATCTGAATAGAATAAAACACATATGAAGAAAATAAAAAGAAAATAAAAAATATATAAATACAATATATAAACATCTAAAATCTAGAATTTGAATAGAAAAGAAATTGCAATATTTAAAAAAATATTAAAATAAAATAAAGTATTAAAATATAAAATGTTAAATAGAATAGAATAAAATACATGAAAAGGAAACACATACGAATAAAATATATAAATAGAATATAAATAGAAAAGGAAATGCAATATGTTTAATAAAATACAATAAAACAAAGAATTATAAAAATACAATAAAATAAATAAAATTGAACAGAATAAACTACATTAGAAAAAAGTAAAACAAAAATAAATATATAAATACAATATCTAAAATCTAGAATACATAAAAAATAAATTGAAATATTTTAAAAATAATAAAATAATAAAACATAAAATAAATAACTGCTAACATAAAATAAATAACCACTGGTTGTAATTCTAAAGATTAGTGGAAGGGTCAAAGTTTAAATTCTGAGCACCATCTCACAACTGTACCTGATGCTTTGGCCAGTGTTGCAGTCAGTCATATGAAATGGTTTGAAGACCTGCCTGTAATGTGCAAGTGAAGCCGAACTTTGATTAGCTGGTCAAGTGTGTTTGATCAGTGATCTATATTTTGCAGGAAATCTCCAGGAGAGGCTTTCCTTTAATCTAAAATGCTGTGATCTTCTACAGGCTAAAGCAGGCAATCTTTAAACCTCAGCCAACTGAGCATTAACGCCGGCTTCACATCAGACTTTCATTCTAAAACAGCACTGGCATATTGAGCAGCACTGAAGTCTGTTTCACTGGGATTCGGGTGATATATCTACAGTTAATTCAGCATGCAAGCCACATTTATTATCTAACATCTATCGGCTACATTAAGTTTACGGACGGACTTTAAAAGTCCACTCAATTCAAGATATTTCTCTGTTTGAACAGAAAAATATAGTCGCTCTTAATGATACCACCACAAAAACACTACCAACGGCAGAGCTGATGATCTGAAATCATCTGAAATAAAAACTAATGCTGATAAACTCTAGATTGTGATCATTTGATTGTATACATTTTGAATTCTTGAAATAAAATAAAATAAAATAAAATACAATAAAAATAAAATAAAATAAAATAAAATAAAATTAAATAAAATAAAATTAAATAAAATTAAATAAAATTAAATAATAAAAAATTTAAAAAATAAAATAAAAAATAGCCACACTGTCCTGGCTAAAGTATTTGGTATCGTTTTTTGGTTCTCAATATCAACAAAGAAGAAAAGACAACCGTTTATTCAAAACAGCGACCTAAACAGCGTCCTGTATAAATGGTCAGAATGAATGAATGAATAAATAAGTAAATAAAGAAATAAATAAACATTAAAATCCATAAAAGTATAAAATAAAACAAAAAACAGAATCCACCAAAGAGCGTTAAATAGGCATTACCACAAATATCTTTTCATATAAAATCTTTTCAACAAATTTCCTGCAAAAAAAAAAAAAAAAAAAAAACTATATAGTGAAATTTATAAAAATGACCCATACCACAAAGCAAGATTGTATTCATATAGGCCTAGCTTACAGCAGATCTGGGATCTAGTTTTGTGTTTTTGATTAGTGTGGACGGGACAAACCAGATCAGCCGCGGTCATGCTGGCAAACCCTTTATGAATGAATGCAGTGGTTATGAATGAAAGTCATCTCATTGATTCCTGAACTCTCCTTCTTCCAGCATCACACCATCAGCATCCAGATTATCTGAGAGTCACAGACAAACAAGATTACACCGCAAGCAACCCGTATTCCTCCGTTCATCCGCTCGTACTGTACGTCACACTTTCATTTTACTGTGTCATTTCAGGCCACGAGGAATCATGAGCAGAATGATCCATCAGTGTTATGTGATCTCAACACAACTGTCAATCATCTCTTTGTCAGTGCTTTTGCTACACGAGAGTTTTAATATAGTTTATCATTTTTATTTTTACTGTTACAAAGCTTTATATTTTTATATTCCTAATTAGAGCAAATATATCTCTTATATTTATATATATTTTTATAAATGTGTATGGAAATATCAAGATCTGTGACAGTCGAGTCTTTAAAATGAAAATTTTTGAAATTAAATGAAATTTAATTGAGAAATCTACCAAATGAAATAAAAAGTCTACAAAATGGCAATAAATAAAATTATTTAGTTAATAATTATTCAAATTATATATTACTGCCAAGTATTTCAATGACATACTATATAGTAAATATATATTATTTATTAATATTCCAACATGCAAAAAAATGAATATAATCGGTAGACAGATACATAGATAGACAGATAGATAGTTTACTTCATTTTGCTATGCTCACTTACATAAACGAACTCGTGTCCTGCACCCACTAGTAAAAAAAAACATCAAAAATGATATCTGGTGTCTGAATAATTTTTGGTTTGACTGGATTAATTCTTATTAAAACTACAAAGCAGTTCAGTCAAGAGCAGTGAGTGATTTGAGATGGCCGGGCCAATTACATTAAATGTATGGTTAGATCTATTTCAGTTAATAAATGAACAAGTTTGTATCTTAGCATTTTTACAGTCTTTTACCATTTTTGCAATCATTTTTACAGTGTACATATACATAACATTAATAATTAAACTCATATACTGCTTCCAAGTGAATTCAAAAAGCGTAAATAAGTGACACAACTTTGCAATGGCATCACAAACACAGCTTTGAAAACAAAGATAATATGAGGACAGCGTTTCACACCAGAACACGTTTCAGTCCTTGAAGAGTCTCTTTTTCTTGTTCTCCTTTGATAAGCGTCGGCTGAGATTTCATGATCAGATGAAACACACAGTAATGAGTCGGTTGGAAAGTGAAGTGCAGGATGAAGAGAGAGGAACTCAAGAGCAGGTGTTTTAGAGAGAGGAACTCAGTTAACCCGCTCACTGTTCTCAAATATAGGCCAAGACATCTCCTCAGGCTCACACTTTCTGTTCTCTCCCTCTCATTCATATTCCCTCTCTGACTGTTTTCTTCCATAAAAGCATTGGAGGCTCAGAGCAGCCCATCCCAAACCACCGAGGAGCACAAAGCACTGAACTCACAGAGACAACAACAAAATATCAAAACACACTTTCCCGAAACATCATTCGAACACAGATGGGAACACAAATGCTTCTAGCTTCACAATTTAATTCTGTGCACAATCCCAAGCCCTTTACTAGCGACTGTTCAGAGCTGTGATGTCAAACGCATGCAAAAAAGTCAATTTCATGGTTTAAAAAAGGAGAAATGAAAAAAAAAAAAATACAAAAAAAGTAATTAAATAAAATATTAAATAAAAAACTGCTAAAACATCTACTAAAATATGATGAAACATTTCTCTCTGTAAACTAAATACCTCTAAAACTAAAATAGAATAGAAATAAAAAAACAAATCAAATTAAACAAAAGAAAATAGAAATAAAATAGCTGAATATGAGAAAATATTTGGAATTTATATACCTCTATAAATAAAATAAAATAAAAAAAATCTACTAAAATATGATAAAATATAGATATTTCTATAAACTAAATACCTTGAAAACTAAAAAAACTAATCAAATAAAACAAATAAAATAAAATGAAATAAAATAAAATAGCTAAAGCATCTACTAAAATATGATGAGATATTTGAGATTTATTTACCTCTATAAATTAAATAAAAAATAAAAATAAAAAAAACATAATAAAACTGGATGAAATGTGGGGGATTTATATTCCTCTATAAATTAAACACTCATATAAAAATGTGTAAATGCTATAAATTCATTTCCTCAAAACACACGGTGACTTTTGAAGGATCATTAATTAGAGAAATATGCTTTTTGCTCACAGAATAATCCAGTTAACCAGCTAAACCTTGCACTCCTTGGTCGGGTCAGCGAATGTCATAGTGGAGCAACAGTTTAAAAGAAAATCAAAACATGAATAATAATGCATCCGGTTCAGTGGGTCATCAGGTGCATTCAAATTCCACTGACAACAGAGCACCAAAAAGCAGAATAAAAAACTACTCCTTCAATGAGAAGTAAACTCATCTTTTTGCAGTGCTGAATAATATAACTGAACTTTAACTATTTATAAGCCCTCGCTCACACACACACACACACACACACACACACACGCACACACACACACACACACAGCAGAATATGACTAATGTGAGCTCGACAGCGTCAGTGCAGACAGAATGGAGCACCGTGGGGGACAGACTGAGATGAAGAGAGAGAGAGAGAGAGAGAGAGAGAGAGAGAGAGAGAGAGAGAGAGAGAGAGAGAGACGGTGAACACACACACACACACACAAACTCATGTTCAAAGCCACTTTAATCTCTTCTGTCACACAACATCACATATATAAACACACAAACAGAAGCACATGCAGCATATGCACAAAACATAAACACATGTAGTCGCTACTGCCCTGTTACTATATCTTCTCATGCCAAGCCAAACAAATGTGTGTGTACTGTATATGCTGCTACATACATTCAATCAATCCCAGTTCTACACAAGTGGTCAACCGATATGAGTTTTCCAATACCAAAAATGCAGATATCAAGGTGATCAATGGCCAGTATAATTAGTGTTACTGTAGGCCGAAATATTGTGTGTTATACAGTAAGCGAGGTCTATATGTCACAATTATGCACAATTTTGAGATTATCGTCTCTGGCCAATATCTGTGTCTATTAATTAGATAAATAACAGAAATGTTAGTTTTTATATATTTTATATACTAATATACTTTATTATAGGATTTGGGGTCAATATGATTTTTTTATGATGCAAGTCTCTCACCAAAGCTGCATTTGTTTGATGAAAAATAACAGCAAAATTGTGAAATATTATTGCCATTTAAAGATTTCTATTTGAATAGATATAAAAAAATTAATTTATTCCTGAGATGCAAAGCTGAATTATCAGCGTTTTGCTGCTTAATATGTTTGCGGAAACCACATTTTTTCAGGATTCTTTAATGAATAGAATCCCAATCTTTATAAATGTCTTTACTGACACTTTTTATCTATCAAATGCAGTTAAATTATTTCTTTGAAAAACCACTGTAGATTAAAGACGGTATTTTCATACATTTTAAATTTTTCATTTTTGTGTCTAAGAAACAGTACATGATGCTGTTATGCTGCTCATATTCAATAAAAAAAAGGTTAATAATAAACCAACTCTATCATGTGACAGAAAACATTATTAATAAAATAAATTAATATTTAATTTGAAATATATTTTAAGCATCATTATTAAATAAATAATGCAAAAAAAAAATTATGTGATGTAAATGTTTATCCACCATTGACAGGTGTGGCAAAAAGTCCACTTAGGACTTGGTTATTGGCCAACACCGATAATCTCAAAATAATAATATAAGGAATATAAGGAATGACCAGTTAATCAGGCTGACCGATATATCGGTCTATCACTCCTTCAACAGAAAGACAAGACCTCATGAGTTCACACATGCAAACACACTTGCAAAACACAAGCTGTCATCCCTCCATGAACCAGGCCAAGAGACGATGACATCAGCGTAAACAATCACAGCGCATCATCATCATCATCATCATCACCAAAAACAACAAAATCACCAATTCATCAGAACAATCAAATCCAAGCAGCACATTCTGATGAGTCACAATTGCAAGCAAGAGCCAAATAATTCTCTCTCTCTGGTTTACCTCTTGGTTCGGCGGAACATGTTGCTATCCAGGACGGCCGGTTGGCAGACACACACGCGGCGATGAGAGTGACAGCGGCAGCTGAGTGTGTCAACACACACTTAAACAACATTCACAGAGAGCAGCCGACTACACAATGACACATCACGTCCTCCCTCACACATGCTCCGGGTTCGTTCCTCCAGTGTGTGAGGCTGACTGATGGAGACAGAGACAGAGAGAGAGACAGAGAGAGAGAGAGAGAGAGAGAGAGAGAGAGAGAGAGAGAGAGAGAGAAGGTGGCTCTCAAGGGTAATGTGCCAAGCCAGGAAGTAAAGACAGCAAGAGAGGGAGAGAGCGAGGGAGGGAGGGAGGACTGAGGACTCATAGGAGGGCTGTAAGCATGTGTGTGTGGCCATTAAAAGCCTATCAGAGCTCAGGGCTCAGGACTGCGTCGCTGGTAATGGAAATCTAAATGACATATGGGAGGGATAAAAAGAAAGAGAGGAAAGAATTATGTTGATCTTGTTCATAAAATATAGCACGGGTTATTTGTCCTTTTTAGGGTTGCACAAAATATTTTTAGCCTTTTACTGATATTAAATATATTTTAATATGTATGTATCTGAATCGGAATGTCTTAAATAAAAAATACATAGATAATAATGATGTTATTACAATTAAAATAAGTGTTTTCTGTTTGAATATATTTTTATTATGTCATTTATTCCTGTGATGCATACAGTAGCTGAATTTTCAGCAGCATTACTCCAGTCTTCAGTGTTCTAATTTGCTGATTTGCTGCTCTGGTGTTATTATTATCTTATGTCTTAAACAATTTTTTTTCCCCAGAAAACCATCATTTTGACCAAATACAGTAAAATCAAGTGAATATAGTAAAAATCAGATTAAACATAAGGACGATTTGTTTTACACAACATTTAGAGCAGAGAGAATATATATATATATATATATATATATATATATATATATATATATATATATATATATATATACACATATATACATATTAAAAATCTTAAATAAATAACATTTAAAATGTCATTAAAAATAAGTATAGTAAAAAAAAATAATGTATAAAGGAAATCTTTATTTAGATTTTTCTTTAATCATTTTGATACAAGAAAAAATGCACAAAAAGATAAAGATTTGTGAAAATATTTGAAAAACAATGCAAAAAGAATCACTAAAAGGAGTTTTAATTAAACTCGCCGAGACAGTCTAAATTGTCTTAATTGTCTAATAATTGTCTAATAAAAAAGTAATATTACTAATTAATAACAAATGTTTCACATATGCGTTGATTCAGTTCATGTGATTTAAATACAATAAGTTATCTGCATAATAGTGTGTTGATTCCTTATTTTATTTTAATAATAAAAATGTGAATATATGTAAACATATTAATTTTTAAATAATATAAGACATTATTTAAAAATTAGTATTATAGTATATAATATTTGTGGACATTTTTGAAACAACATGTAAAATTAATCAGTGTGGTTCATGCAGATGAAATGAACTTTCCAGTTCTAATGTAATCTTAACTACCTAAGTTTAAATCAGATGGGTCTAAAGAAGAGAGAAGCATATTATATTATTGGCTTCATATGCAGAGATCGCACCACAGGATTTTGGGACGCTTATACTTAAATGCTTGCATCTGATTGGTCGATTTCATTGTGATGTGGCTACAGAGCCCCACCCATCTCTCTCTGTATGCCAGGCTATATAAGAACTGACATCATCTCTGTGCCCTAGATAGCTCACCACAATAAACCTTGTCTGAACCTTTGAATCGCGTCATGTCACAGTCGGGAGGGTCTGTTGGGACTGGGAGGGCCGCCGTCTCCCAAAGCACACAGACTCAGCTGCACACAGACCCAGACACACATTAAAAGCTGCTCATTTCAATAATAAATGATCTGGATGGTAGAAAGAGAGATGAAATATAGATGAGAAAGAGATGTAGAGGAGCTTTTAGGAGTTACCGGGTCAAATTCATAGAAGGGAAAATATGACCTGGAATAATAGATGGAGGGAGGACGTTTGTGACCTGTCCAGTCTCACAGTGGAAACGTCACACTAGGGCTGGACAATATACATTAGCTTAAAAAAAATATAAATAATTTTTTCCTGCCTCATATGAGATATATAAAGATGAAATGCAATAACTCATATTAAAATAATATTTAGATAGATAGACCTTATCCCAATTATAGCTGGCATGGTTCAGCAGTCCTGTAAATGTCCTATTGATCATCTGCTGATTAATCTACTGTATCAGCCCAATCAAACAGCGTGACCCATACTGAGCACAAAAGACCCGTCTGTTATTAGCTGCCATAAGCTGCCTACAAAAACCCTTCCACTTTTCCTTGTCTCTTCACAAACCTCCCAAGAGAGCTCTATTTATACACACACATTTGAGCACCTGTATTGTGTGTGTCAGTCGGTGAAAAGGCTCTTTATAGCAGGTATGTGAATGCTAATGGTGGTGGCACTGTCCACAATAGAGCCCATTACAAACAACAGCCATTTGGATCTGATCAGCATACAAAAAGCCAAAACTCTCTCTGGAGCTAACAAAACCCACACACACACTCTTTGACACTAAATGTGTGAAATGGAAGTGTTGTGGTGCTATATATAGGCAATAAACAGGCAGAAGATCACACAGACAAGTGTTCAGTATGGACAGGCATAGAGATGCAGAGGAAATACATCCAGGGAGTCTCTCACGCCTGAGTAGGTTTCAGCACCAAGGCCAGCGCTTCATTCATTAGCTGTACAGCTCAAACTCTACAGAACTGGCTCTCAACTGATTTTGCTTCAGATCAGGATTTCAGATTGGTCAGCAACACAGTGCCAAAATGGCATATTGTTCAAAAGTTATCAATAATGTCCTTTAGATAAACTATTAAAGTGATTCATTATTAAATTTCAATGTTTTTTGAAGCCAATAATTTACTGAAAAACACACACTGTGGATGCCAAAAACCATGGATACTCATGTGCAAGTATCTAATTTAGTCATATTTTCTTGCACAGATTTTGCTTTTGTTGATGTTGGGAACTTTGATATTATGCCAAAATACCGTAGGTTGATTGAATGCACAGCCTTTGAAGTCACCATAATAAAAAAGGATATGTGAAGTTTTTTCTCCTCTCTTTTAAAAGTTAATAAAGACTATTCCTGCTGCTACCCTTACTTTGCACATTTGTATGGATGGTTGCATTTATTTGCATGTAGCATTTTACCCCTGCTGTCCATAATACAATAATAATTATCAGGAGAGATCCATTTTGAGCTTATGACCACCAGTTGAGAACCACTGATCTCTAGTGGACCACTGCATCACTGCATCACTGCATTAGTGTATCGCTGCGCCCCTGCATCACTGCATTAGTGTATCGCTGCGTCCCTGCATCACTGCATTAGTGTGTCGCTGCGTCCCTGCATCACTGCATTAGTGTGTCGCTGCGTCCCTGCATCACTGCATTAGTGTATCGCTGCGTCCCTGCATCACTGCATTAGTGTGTCGCTGCGTCCCTGCATCACTTGTGTATCTCAGTATTGTGTATTGCTGTATCTCTGCATCACTGCACTAGTGTATTGTTGTATCCCTGCATTGCTGCACTACTGTATTGCTAGATTCCTGCACTGATGTATCACTGCATTTCTGCACTGCTGCACTAAAGTAATACTGCATTCTTGCATTACTGCACTAGTGTATTGTTACTTTCCTGCACTAAAGTATTACTGTGTGCCTGCATTGCTGCACTAAAGTATTACTGTGACCTTGCATTACTGCACTAGTGTACAGCTGCATTCCTGCACTTACAGTAAGTATTACTGCAATCTTGCATTACTGCAGCAATGTATCACTGCATTCCTGCATTGTTGCACTGATGTATCATTGTGTTCCTGCATTGCTGAACTGAAGTATTCCTGCATTACTGCACCACATACTGTTGCACTGTAGCATCACTGCACTGAAGTATTACTGCATTCCTGCATTACAGTATAACTTCCTTTATATCTACAATATTGCCCTACTTCACCATAGCAGCAACGTATTATCTATTGTGATGCTGCCAAAAAACAACAACAATTGTTTTTTCTCCATTTACATAATATCACCTTCAGTGAAACAAGACCAGTCTCAGATTTCCAACTTTAGCCCGTCGCTTTCATTTATCACATCAAGTAATTTCAATGTTGACAGGCATAGTGAAAATTGTCACAAAGTCTGAGCTTGTTTGTTTCAGACTGGGTTTGGGAAAAGTGCTTTTATTCAGTACCACATTAAACTAGGTCCCAGCAAAAACAAACAAACAAAAAAAAAGTCCACAGACAACATTTGGACAAACAAATGCAGAATTAAATCAGGTAAAGTGGATTTGCTACACTTACCCACTGCTCTTCCTGGGCAAGGGAAGATCCTTCTGGAAAAGAGAGATAAAAATGATAGACTGAGTGATTATATTACAGAGTGTAAAATAATACCATCAATAACTGCTCAATACCAGTTTGTTTCAGGACATAAATATCTTGATGAAACCAAACTGGAATAATCTTATGCCAGCTGACATTCATTATGACCCATAATGCTCTTCAGATCTCTGAGAGGGAGGACAGCACTTAGGGGAGAACAATCCCTAAAACATTAAACTGGCCAATTACACAAACAAGGTCACTGGAGAGAGTGAGCAAGAGCGAGCATGCATGTTAGATAGCAGGAAAGAGGCCATGCTGGTGCATGTGATGGTACACTAAGGGCTTCAGTCGGGGGGAAATGACTTCACCAACTGTGACTCACTTTGATGACATCGTGTGTGACAAGGACTTCCCTGCCAGCATGACTGGCGCCAATGAGCAACTAATGGAGGATTAAGTGGACAAATAGTCTGTGGCCGCTGTGAGTGTGTGTGTGCTGTGTTCCACACTTCATAGACACTTTAATTTTTGAATTTATAAACATAATGGTAAAAAAAGAACAATAGGATATGAGCCATAGAGTCCTATAAGACTCTAATAATACTTATACTGTAAGTATTATAGCTAGCTGCCAATGTAAACATATAAAAGCAGTAACAAACAAGCATGACATAAAAAAACAATAGCTGACAGAATGTATTTAGTATAGATTTATACCAGTGTTGTTATTGTTAACTAAAACTAAAACTGTCCTCATTAAGTGAAATAAGGTTAAAATTAAATTTAAATATAAACATTAGATGAAAATCTAGATAGATAGACACAGACAGACAGATTTCATTTCTGCAATTTGTATTATTTTATATAGGAAAAAGTTGATAATTTAGAGGTTGTCTATTACCATGAAAGGCATTTAGAGGTATTGTCTAGCACCATGAAAACCCTTCAAAATACTACAGCTGAGGATCACCAGTGAGGAATGGCAGAGGGTTAATAATCAGGGTTAGAGTTTCTCTGAAACCCCTGACCGTGCGCATGACCTAAAAATAATGAAAACCACCCCAAAATGGGCTCTGATTTCCATTTCAAGACTGTGTGCGGCTTTATCTCTTAGACAAAATCTTAAAGTTGCGCCATTCTCTTCACATCTTTCTGCTCCTCTCTGCAGGGAGTGAGAGAACAGGAAAAAGAAGCTGTTATTTTCTCTGCAGCCGCACTTCATTTACATTTGCATGTAGTTCCGTTCTCCTCTTTGAACTCTACTCTAGGAACAGTGGGAGAAAAAAGCTAAGAGATTCTCTGCTGTGCTGATCCTGCAATATCTTAATTATTCATTCATTAGAATACAGTTTTCTGCACCCTGTTTTGATGTTTAGGTCAAAGGTCAGGGTTGAAAAGGGATCTTCGCTAAGGCCGTCTTCTCCCACTGTTTCAGTATCTTTATCAAAGGCTGAAGTGACATTTGATATTTTAACTCACTCTCGGTATCTACCCACATTTAAACTACACCAATCCCTAGTGGCTTTCAACCAGTAATCTTCCAGTTATCCGCTGCAGTACTGAATAGCTATTGATCAGTGATTTGAAATGACCTAGCATAACAGCAACAGATGCTAACACTAACGTAAAATTGCAAATTGGATGCAACCACCTTCCCAAGGCTGTGTTTCTCTCATGCCCAATGGAGTGGCTATACAAACTGAATCAATACAAGACGCAGAAAGTAACATATCCATTGCATGCACTTGACATAATGGCAAAAGATGATATTGACAAACACAGGGCTCATTAAGTCTCTGAACTTCCAGACCGGTGATGAATAACATCCAGCCTACAGCTGAGACTAATGAAACAGACTGGGCTTCACGCCCAGAGAAGAGAAAGCCCTATCGTTCCAACTGGAGATAAAACGAGGGACGGAAAAAGAGGAATGAGGGTAATAACAGAGTCGCCACACTGCCAGACTAGGCTGTCAATCAAAAGCAGCTATAGAGAGATTTACCTGAAATTAATCCATAAATATACACCAGTGAGTATTTACTAAATCACTTTTTCAAACTTTTAGCAGCCAGAATATAATACAAAAAGATACATCACATACCTACATATAAAGATGAGACACTTTCTGATAATTCTTTTATGCTTTTTAAAAAAATAAGATCCAAATAGCTGAATAAATGGCATCCCTTAAGTCCACTTAATTGTGGTGTTTAGTAATGGAAGAATATAAATGCAACAATACATAATTACATGATTCATCTGAGTGAATCAGTTCACACTGTCAATTAATTGATACAAAACTCTAACCAAACAATTCATTTGAATCATGATTAAAAAAAAGTTCTGCTGCTTGTGAGACTTTTGTGTTTTAGTAAAAATACACTACTGGTCATAATCTACTGTTTATTACCATTCCTTACAATCATTGTTTCTTTACACAAAAATATGAAGCAGCACAACTGTTTTCAACATTGATAATAATAACAAATGTTTCTTGAGCAGCAAATCAGCGTATTAGAATGATTTCTGAAGGATCATGTGACACTGAAGACTGGAGAAATAATGATGAAATTTTTTTAAAACAGAAAATTGTCATTTTAAATTGTAATAATATTTCTCATATTACTATTTTTACTATATTTATGATCAAAAAATGCATTTGAGAGCATAAGACTTTTGAAGAGTAGTGTAAATGTAGGTATCACTGTTTTTTTAACATCAGTGCATATAAAAGAAATTAATACAATAAAAATTCAAACGATTAATCGCATCCAAAATAATAGTTTTTGTTTACATTATAGATGTAGGTGTACTGTGTATATTGATTATGTATATGTAAATACACACACATACAGTATATTTTGAAAATATTTACGTTTATACTTATATATATTTATATTCTTATATTTTATATTATATATATATATATAAATATATTTAATATATAAACATAACATATTTTTCTTACACACATATATATATATACATGCATGTGTTTATATTTATATATACATAATAAATATACTCAGTACACGTACATATATAATGTTAACAAAAATGTTAAATACATTATATATATATAAATATAAATACATAATAAATATTCACAGTACCCACAAATATATTATGTAAATAAAACTTTTATTTTGGATCCGATTAATTGCGATTAATCGTTTGACAGCACTAAAAAATATATACTTTTCATTTAGTGGCAAAACAATGTGGAAAACATGCATTTATTACTTTTTAACTAGATTTTACTATATTATATTTAAAGAGATCATTTGCAAAAAACAGATAACTCCGTTTTTAACCATTTTCAAAAATCATGTTTTTTCATTGTCCATTCCAATTAATCTCAATCAAACTGCAGTTGGGTTATTTTGATTAGGTTAAAGAATGACTTAAAAATAGAGCTAACACAATAAAACACAATAAAAACATAATAACATAATAAAAAAAGAGTTATCTGTTTTTGCAAATAAACTCTTAATTTCTTGCATTTTTATAAACATCACATTATATTGAGAGACATATTGAAAATCATCAAAAGGCTGAAAAATATCATGATAGTTTTTTATTGCCCAGCCCTACTTTATATACACATACGTACACTCTATGCTCATTCATGCTCACTCTATGCTCTATACTCTATTCATTCCCAAAGGCTGTAAGCTGTAAGGCTCCCATTAACTTCCTAATGGGATTTGTAGAGCAAACTGTGTTTGTCCCAGGAAAATCAGACCTTCCCTAAAGCCCATCTCAATATCCGGCACAGGAGGCTCTGATAGCTTGATGGTCTGGACTTGAATGTGTGTGGAAGAGATGTGTGTATTGGTTTCTGTAAGCATTTCCTGTAAGCCTATGCCTCAGTAAGCATTAATTAGAATCAAAGTGGTTGCTAGTGAAATCTATGCATCCTGTATATACACACACACAAACACACACACACACGTGCACGCACTGATCCGGGCATTTACTACCTGACTGTAGGTTTTATAGCTTTGATGCACCTTTACACAATAGAGCTGCATGCAATCGTTAACCTGCCTTCCCAGAATTCCCGAGGGGTCAATTCCCAAGTGGGCAGGTTTCTCTGAAGTGCTCCCTAAAACCAAGCCTTAAGTTGCTGAAAACTCCCTGGCATCCCTGAAAGCAACCACTAATTTGTGGTCTACATTTAATCTCCTCTAATGCTTCGCAGGCTGAAAGCCATTGCAGCTTCGCATCTCATAGATCCAGATGGCTGTTTGGCAAAAAGCAGAGCTACAAACCTGGATAAGCGCCTCGTGGCGTATAGATCCTCAATATGAGAGGGAAATTTTGTTAATGTTTTAAACTTTTTAAATGTTCGTATTTTTATCATATAATATTTTACCCTGAGGTCCAATAATAATTTTAGTGTTTCTTTGCAGAAAAAAGCCATTGCTGAACAGTTATTTCATTTCCCAATTTCCATTCCATTCAATTTCCAACCTACTTTTAAAATTAAACATTGCTGTGCATTTAAGACTTCTATGTAAATGTCCTCTTTTGCTGCATTTAAACATGAGCTGCAGGTTTTCTGTCGAGTTTAATGTAGTTTTTCAATAACAGCATCTTTGTGAAGCCTGAAATAAACTCTGACATTCATTAAAAAAAAATGCAATAATCATTAATGAAATAATCGAAAATAATTAGAAACCTTGTTTAAAAAAAAAGAAATAAAAATCCAGCCACTCATATTTAAAGATCTGCAGAGTGTCAGGTGCTACACAAAGCTAATAACACTGTGACTGAACAGGCCAGGTTTCTGAACACCAAATACGTGTTCATTGTGTTAAAATGTCAAAAGTTGCAGGAGAATATAATGAAACAGCTTAGTTTCAATAATGCTCTTTTTTCTCAGAGAAGGAAGTTTTGGGTTTTGAAAGGTACTGTATGTTTTAACAATACAATGAACTCTATTATCACAAAAGTGATCAAGTAATGCTTTATTCCTCTTTGAAATGACTCATTTCATTTTACAATTAATAACAATACTGAGCCATTTTCGCTGAAATGCATTATAATGCTTGGCCTATAATGAAATACATAATGATACTCTCTGAATTTTAGTTAAAGTTTATAAAAAGTTACTGTCGATATGAGCAGCTTATACAGCTGACCAGCACTTCACGCTAAAGTACAAACACTAAATTCTCTAATTTTCCAGTAAAGGAGCTGAAAGGTGCTGACCTTTTTACAAAATGTCTAGCTGTCTGGGTTGGAGTGCAGCGGCGCTCTGAAACCCAGATCAGCTGGAGCTTGAAAATGGCTTGTTTATTTTCAGCAATGAAAGAGGGGAAGTGAAAGTAATACGCACACATTTTTTTTTGACTTCATATAACAGCAGATGGTTTCCGCACTGTACCAACAATAATACGACAACTCAAAACCTCTTTTATGTTTTTTTTTTTTTTTTATGTTTATGCTGCTCTGGGCAAGAACTGGAGATGAAAACAATAACTCCCAAACCACAAAGCAAATATGAACTCCTGTGTGTTTGCTGGGACTAGTGAGTAACTGACAATGAAAACAAATCTAATCGAACTATTATGGTTTATATAACACTTCACATTTACATTCTGTTGGGCAAAGAACTAGTGTTAAGAAAAGTTCATAAATGAAACTATACCAGCTAGATTAATTATTTATTTTTAATCAAAGTTTTCATGCAGGAGTTTTACTTACAAAGACTTTAAGTGCACTAAAAAGTGAACTAAGTAAAAAAAGAACCTAGTTCAATTTGCATTCACACTGTGCCTAGCCTTGAAAGTAGATTCAGGTCTTTTGGTGCACTTTACATCCACACTGCCATTTTACTATTTTTCTTTTTAAGCTTAAAAAGCTCCATTGCCTATTAACTGGAAAGGCACTGATTTAAATAAATTTTAATCCGTTTTGCTAACTTCTGCCAACTTAAATAACACGCCCTCTCCAGAACCCCGCCCTCCGAAGACGCGCCAACCAATCCGATGTCAGCAAACCCGACCACGCCAAATGATTGACAGGTCGATGGCGTTTCTGATTGGTTCCTCGATTAGACAGCTGTGATTTCTCAGAATATCGCTTTAAGTCAGCATCAGGTATGATGGGAGACATTTTATACGGGATGTTAAAATGCAATCGCATGCAAATCTGTAACGTAATCAAGTTTGTAAACTAAAATGATACAAAACGTCATCTCACCTGCATCCTCCGCCGCCGGATGATACCGGAGTCATCCATAGCATCGCTCATCTCGTCTTGTCAGTCTAAAAAAAAACCTTCACCGATCAGATCCGAGTCCACGTGGTGACAGACGCCTACAGCTGACGGTCGAAAGTTTCTCCCCTTTGCACTTCCCTCCTCAGGTAACGTTAGAGAAGATCATGGGCGTTGCAAAGCGATGCGCGAGACACAAACAAACACCCGGCTGATGGAAAGTGCACCAGATAACTGTTTAAAATAAACCGGAATATCGTTTTATAATTATTAAAACGCTCCGATTTCAGCGAGCAGGGTCAAAGTGCCCGATCAGAAACGAGTAAAAGATTCATCATGGAGTGATCTTGGTCACGAGCTTTCGGAGAGCGGTCCTTTTGGACATCTGGAGCACTAACGAGACTAATGGACCACAGTGTGTCCCCCAGAGGACATCGACATCATATCATATTCGCCGGCAGCTGGAGCAGTAATGGCATCATTTATGTGAAATGCATCTTGCTCTGATTGGCGCCGTAAGCTTCTTTCTGAATGAAGTACAGTAACCATCCCTTCCTGTGCTCCACTGATGAGTGCGCGTCAAATCTCCACTAGCTAGCCTACTACCGCCTCTGCTGCTGAGGGATCCACACACACACTGTGTACTAGCCTGGAGAATACATACGCGGTGTGTGTGTGTGTAATGTATCTTCTCACTCTGAGGGAGAAGCACGTTAACCCTTTGAGCTCTAAGCTGGAGTAAACATGTAGGTGGCGCCTACATAGTGCATCTCACTAACCAGTGCAGAGCCAGAGGTGGGGATTCTGGAACACGTCTAGAGAGTCTTGAAAAAAAAAAATCCATTTTATTATTATGCATAAAATATGTTTCATGTGTAAGTAGCCTATACATTTTTATTATAGTTAAAAAATATATATTTTTTTTTATATAGATTTTTTTAGTAATGTATTTATTTAAAATACATTCATTGTGCCTTGGTTACATTTAATAAATATTTTCATGTAGATAATCATATTTGTTATATATTGTAATATGGTTAATAAAAATTGTTTTCGCTTTATTGTAATGCTTTTTGGGCAGTGCATTTAAAATATCTTCAAATAGTGTATTTAATTATATTTATTGCAATATATATATATATATATATATATATATATATATATATATATATATATGTATATGTATGTACACACACACACACAAATTTTTATTATAAAGCTTTTAAATTATCTTAATATTGTGTCATTGAATAAATAAAATATATTATAATTATTTATATAATTGTAATATATAACACTTACAAATCTAATATAATTTTAAATTTCTTTAAATATATAATTTTTATATATATGTATATATATATATATATATATATATATATATATATATATATATATATATTATGTTTATATTATTGAAATATAATTTATTTATTGTTATTACAATGCTTTTTGTGTTATGTGTTTACTTAAAATATTATCATATATTGTGTCTAGGTCATATTTAATAAACAAAATAAAAAAAGTCTCCTTTTCATTTCGTTATGTACTACAATAACTAAAACTGAAAGTGAGTGATGGATACATTCAGAGCATTTGTTAAGAGCATAAGCAATAATCCCATCTGAATGACAGACTGTGTGTGTCCATGTGGGTGTGTGTGAGTGGAAATATTAGACTTCCCCCAAGGCGTGGGTTCCTTGTTTAGTATAGATGAAATCTGTTACCTATTTCCCTGAGAGACAATGTGTTCCTTTGAACAGTGTTTAGAGGGTTTGTCCACCTGACAGTCACAACAGAGTCAAACTGAATGGTAGAACGGGTCGTATCCTAGAAACATCTCAGACACAGAAATGAGCAAAAACAGATGCTATTCTCTCTGAGTAAAGTCCATTATGACATCATAGTGCAACATTTAAACAACCACACTGTCTGATATATTCTATATTATACTTAAAAAAAACAATGCCTAATTTAAATATATAAATATTTATATTTGATGCGTATATTAAATACATATCACATAAATATATTTAAAATAGTTATACATTTTCTTATTAATTATATACACGTTGATATATATTAAGTCAAATTAAATGAGTTTCATTGTGATGTTTTAATTTTTATATTAATTGATATTAATAATTAAGCCCCCCTCCCAAACACACAAAATTTTTACTTGTTTAATGCATATGGTATAGAGATATTGTATTTTTTTCTAGTTTCATTTTTTCACTAGAAACTATTTTTGTAGTGCAAATTAGAAAAAACACATAAAATATAAAAATAAAATACATCAAATCTAAACTGCCCAGTGACATCACAGAAATGAGAATATGAGGAAATTAATGTTACTTTGTCAAGAAAACAATTACAGTGCAAATAAACACATCTTAGTGGTGATTATGGTGACTTTATTCTGTGTATGTGTGTGTAGTTATATATGAATGCTTGAGTGAGTGTGCTTAAGTGACAATTAGAATTTATAACGAGTACACTTTTGCAAATAGACAAAATAAGAAATGAATGCTGCAATAACGATACATAGTCACACACACACACACACTCTCTCTCTCTCTCTTGCATATGCGGTACTCTATACAGTAGATGTAATGGGTTTTATGCTGTACAAACCATTCCCTTACACTAGAGTCTAAACCTACCCCGGCCCTCACAGAAAACTACTGACAATCTTTGAATTTCAAAAAACACCATTTAGTCGTTTTAAGCCTTTTGTTTTTACGAGCGCACATGCACACACACACAGTCAGTTCTTATCTGACTAGTCAATCCATTGTGTGAATTTGCTAGTGTTTCTGTTAACATTAAATGGCACACTGGCTCTCACACATTCTTTCACTTTACGCACACACACACTCAAAAGCTGTATAGGCAAGCAGAATGCAATCATCTATACAAGAAAAGATGCACCCACGAGGAATCTCTAATCAAAAGCTTTGCTGCCGTAGAAACCATTACATGAGAGAAAGACAAACACCACAGCACACTACATCAAATCATCCACATACACTGAGAACACCACTAATCAATTTAAAATGCCGTTTACCAGATTTTATATCAGCACCACTGCTTTATAGAAAATAAGCTGGAAAGTGAAGTATGCTACAGGTGAAGACTGAACTCTCACGGTTTTCAACTGGTAGGTTGCAACCCAAAAATGAATAATAAATGTAAAAAATGTTTTAATAAAATAAAATTAAAAATCTATTTTATAACTAACTTTATAATAAATAAAATGCATACTGTCATGCAAGGAAAGATAACAATTTTTAACATTTTCAAAACAGAAAAGAAAAAACAACAACAGTATTTTGGTGCAAATTTATCTGTCAAATTAAAAAGCAATGGACAAGTTGTGTCACATGCTTTTAGTAAAGTCCTTAAAGACAAACAGAATTCTTATGAGGAAGAACATGCGTGCTGCAAAACACAAAGCTTTAGACAATGTGTGTGTGGTGTGTGCAGTTACAGCAAAATTATCAGTAATGAAGTTAAGTTCAGTAACATCTAGCAGAAAAAAAAAACTAGAGAGACTGCACGTACACACGAATTAACAAGCATGCAAGTCTGGCTTACCATCACTAAAAGAATTAACATTGACATCTGTTGGTAGACATTAGAAATGACACGTCTCAGGAAAGGTGTTTTCACACACAATTGTTGATAAACTAAAAACCAGCAAAACAAAACGTAAAAAAAAAACAATTAAAAAGAAAGTATGTAAAACTTAGCTAGTAAACAAAAGACTAAAAAGCAAGAAGTCAAAACTAAACAGCAAGTAAAAGACAAGCAAAAAAAATAATTTATTAATTAATGAAACCAAACAGAAAGAAACTAAACAAAACTAAATGGCAAGTAAAAAACTAGACAAAACTAAACTTAAAAAAAAAAACACTAAATGCCATTAAATAGTGATGTAAAAAAAACTAGGCGAAACTAACAAAAGCAAACAAAGCTGATAAAAGCAAATGAAACTAGATGAAAGTAGACAAACCTAGATGAAAGCAAAAAAGCTAATTGAAACTAAACAAGTAAAAAACTTGACAAAACTAAAAAAAGCAAACAAAGCTGAACAAAAGCAAACAAATGGAAATGAGACAGAGCTAAAAAAAAACTAAACAAAAGCAATTAAAGCTAGACAAAACTAAAACTAGGCAAACAAATCTAGATGAGCCTAAACAAAACTAAACAAAAGCAAACAAAAAAATGAAACTAGACAGAGCCAAACAAAACTAAACACTAAATGACACTTGACAAATAAAAAAACTAAACACATTTCAGGTGGAGACTGAGGCCCTCTCCACACGAACATGGATTTTCAAAACCGCAGCTTTTTCTGTGCAGTAGAGGCATGTGCTCTTCTTCTGGTGCTCTTCTAAACCTGTGACAAAAGGCAAAGCAAAGCAACAAAACAAACTCTGACAATTAAATCAAATAATGAGCAGTATGTACACAGTAACTATTCCAAACAAAGCCAAATGCACTTTGAGAGTCATTTTTGACTTGTTGGAGTAAAAAAAATAATAATAATAATAAATTGAACTATACTTGTTGTTTCTGAATAGCCATACTTTTTATCAAATTGGAAAGTCATACTAATGACCCCAAAGAAGTCTCTTCCTGACATTGTTGTGTCACATGGTTAATTGTTCTAGAAGTGAGCTGGCGGTGCAGTAATGCCTAAACCGACAATGCCAAGGACAGAGCGCTCTCATCTCAAAACAGTCGCCCGTTTAGCACTGATTGTGAGAAGTGGGTCTCAGTGAATCACACACACGCACACACCAAACAGGATTAAGGGTTTAATGGTGACTCTAGTGTTTCCTGGGTCACATGATTATTTACAGCAGCGTGGCCTCGACTGACATCACCTGTTAGCTACTGTCCTCAATCAGACATTACCAGTTTAAAGAGTCTGCAGATGAGTCAGACTCTTTATATAGGCTACATTCAACTTCCTCAATCCTACCACTCAGGCGTTTCAAAGCTCAGTTTAATGCATTCAAATAGTTTTGTAAAAAATATATAATATATAATATAATATTTTTTTCTATGTATAAATGTTTTGTATTAATTTGAACTAAATTTGTATAAAGTATTTATTAATTTTGCTAATTTTTAAAGACTTCTTCAAAATCGTATCTACCTATCTATCTATCTATCTATCTTGTAATTAATTTAAAATACCATTATATATTATTTTAGAAATATCATTATTATTAAATAACTAAATTATTATTTTTAATATTGTAAAAAAAATTGTATATTCATAGTATATTAATATTTTTTACTGTTTTATTTATATCACCATGTAATTTGTAATAAAAAAATTATCTTTTAATTACTTTTTTATTTTTTTTTAAATGGATTAGTTGGATCATAGACAAAGAAAGCATGTCATTTTTTTTTTAATGACTTTTATAATACACTTTATAAAATTATTTGGAAAATGATGGTGTGAAAAGCTATTCTAAAGAAACTATAAAGCAGTTTTGACTTGTTTCACATAATGTTGGTGAGTGGCCCTGTCATGTTCTTTAGACTAATAGTGTTAGTGTGAGACTTCCCATCGCTCAAATCCCTTCTCTGCATTACAGAGCCTCTGCTGGACTCCTCTGGAAGAATTAAACTCAGACGCGTCTGACTGTGTGATCCCGCTTTAGCTGACCTCTGTGCCACATCCCATTGACGCACACAGATGCTGGGCTAATTTAGGGATTTGATGCGTGTGATGAGGGTGGGATGGGGCGAGGATTATAAAGGAAGGAACGGACAGAAGGGACACAGTGTTCATGAATGGACGTGCATCTCAGCAGAGCCTGAAGCATCTTCATCTTCAGCCTGTGAAGCTACTTCTGTATCTCCAGCTCTCCTGAAGAAGGTCCAGGTGAACCGGATTTTCTCCTGACGGAAATCATGGAATCTGTGTCTCACACGTTACCTCGCCCAGATGGATCCATACCACGGAGAGCCCTGAAGGTCCCGGCTCGTGGGGCCTCCTCACATTTTGTGGGATCCACCATCGTCATCCTCTCCTCTTATGCTGTAGCGACGCTGGCTATGAACTGTGGGAAAAAAATCCAGGATCAGAGAATGGGCACTTTGAAAAACTGAAGCACAAACTGTTGTTCAGGAGCACTTTAGCTCTAATGGCTCATAATGGAATTGCCATTGAACTCTATTAACTCAGTTTATGTGTATGAGCTGATGTTAACAGCGTCTGCTGGCTCTGTCAGTGCTGCTGAAGATAAATGACAACTAATAGAGCTGATATGATTATGATCTGTACAGTAATGGTGTAGGTTAAAGCCACAGGACAGTATGAATGGATTCAGGTCAGCATCCGAGGACCATTGTTCCTGTGGAGCAGCAACAAACATGTGTCACTAAATAATGTCAAAGTTTATTTATTTATTTATTTATTTACTTATTTTTGTTCTGGATGTAACATCTGGAGAGATCCATTAGCAAGTTATTTGAATATCTCATTAGTAAGTTAGATAATAAAAGCATTTAATAATGTAATTACTTTTATCTGTCTTTATTGATACATTTTACAGATTATATATATGACTGTTTTTTTTTCATATTATTTATAATATAGTAATTATTCTTTTATTAAATTGTAATATTCTGAATTTTCAGCTTTCATTTTAATTTTAGTTTAATGTTTGTTTGTTTTTTTAATTAATGTTTCTTTTTAGCTTTATTTGTTCAGTTTTTGTAATGTAAACTTATTTAATTTCAGTTTTCATTTAGGTTTTTAATCTAATGTTTATATATTTTTTCTTCTTTTTGAGTTTCATTTGTTTTAAAAAAAAATAGTTTAATTAAACAAAAAACAGCACTGATAAATAAAGATTTAAAAAAATATATTGATTGTGTATTCAAAATGTGTAAAATATCTTATTCATCATTGAGGTGTTATAATTGAATGTCTTAAATTGTGCCAACTAAAATTAGATAAAGCAGACAATCTGTTTTAAGAGACCTACCTGTTTCATATTATTTAACAGAGGTTTTATAATAAATAAATATAAATAAATAAAAAAAATCAGCATGGGGGCCATGAAGGCACAAAAGTATACAATAATTTGAACATTAACTAGATGTTAGCCATCTAATGTAAGGTCCGTGGGTTAACTGGCCTAACCAAGAGAACACGCTGTTAATATTGGATTAAATACAAACCTGTAATGACTAAAGTAGCCTACACTTGATTAGAATAGACAAGAACTGAGAAGATTAAAATAGTATATAAAAATATAGACAAAAGCCTGTTCATTTCAATGTGGAGAATTAAGAGAAATCAATATATATATATATATATATATATATATATATATATATATATATATATATATATAAAGAAAAATGTGATATAGCACAAAAGAAATGAATAGAAAGATAAATAAATAAATGTACAGAGCTATTTTATATTTTTTTTCAAACAAAGACTGATAGTAAGACAATCAATTCAGTGAGAAATGTCATTGTTATGTTTGTTTATTTTGTTGTTTTAATTATCAGGCTATGTGTTTATTGTATTTATAGCCTATATTTTGTAGCTTCTAATATGCAGGCTACCTATGTGCTACATTAAGACAAAACAAAAAAGGGCCATCTTATTTTTTTTCTTTTTTTTAATGACTTTGCAATGGTAATGCGCTGTTACGTCATACTAGTATTATTATACCAGGTATTTTTGATATCTACATATACATTAATTGATTTGCATTGGTATCGTCATGGCACGGTTTCCGCATGATCCACGGTGTTGCCAAGTCCGCAGTTTTCACGCGGAATTGGGCTGTTCCCGTGGGTTGTTTTTCATGCCCGCGGGTTTAAGCAACCCTAATTAGGTAAAATGTATCCGAATTTAACCCATGGAACCGTGTATTTTACCACCCAGAACGCGATTTTTAACTGGGACCCCTCTCGAAACACGATTGGGCTAATTTTGAGTAACAATTGGGCGGGTTTTGTTGCGAAAACCTGGCAACCCTAATAATGCCTGATAATGCTGCTGATGGTTCCAGGCCTGCAGGCGGCAGTGTCGCGTCTGCTGTGTGTTCTGTATCCCGCGCTGCTGCCAGCAAAGAGCAGACGCTGTGCATCTCTCCGGGAAACAACACGAACTGAACAACAGCGTCCCGGACAAATTCATTTTCTTACATGATGACTGTTGAGTGAACACTAGACGAGCACCATCAGCTCCTCTCACGGACACACTGCGCTGTTTTCCGCGGACACAGTCACATCCTCCGGAGCCTCTCAGAGTTGTGTCAGTCACCTGTGAGAAGTGACTGACTGTGTGTGTGTGTGTGTGTGTGTGTGTGTGTGTGTGTGTGTGTGTGTGTGTGTGTGTGTGTGTGTGTGTGTGTGTGTGTGTGTGTGGTCCTCAGGGATGTGTCATGGCATCGGTTCGGGTGGCAGTGAGGGTCCGGCCCATGAACAGACGGTGAGTGGGTCTTAAATACACAAATAAACCAATAATAAACTAATACTTGACATGTCCTCGTGAATAATGTCGCAACAGCTGCGTAGTGAAATGCATAAACATGAAATACACGTAAAATATAAGCCTTAGGCATGCATTAATATTCTGTTTATTTGGAAAGTTGTCATGACGCAGGTCAGATACGAACCCGGCTGTCCCTGAGCTGACAGTTACCCGCTGCGCCATGGCTCTGACCTCATCTTTGGGCGTCATAGGCACGTTCGGAGTCAGCAGTTATTATTATTATATTACTAGGCATTATAATTTGTTATATTTATATTATTAGTAGTAATAATAACAGTAAGAATACATTTAAAATGACTGTTATGTGAATAAAATAACAATATACAAATACTATAATTATTTTTTGCCTATAATTTGCAGCATATAATGGTTTTAATGAATGTTTAACAGTGATGTGAATGCCATCATGAAATCATCCATGAGTGTAATAAGAATTATAAGCATGCTTTAAAGTAAGGTTGAGAATCTGTGGGACTATATGCACACAAACACGTGTGTCTATATATTTAGCTTATAGCTCGTGTAGCTTCTGTATGACTGTCAAAACGTGATCCCACATGTCTCTGGGGATATATATGCAGCTCGTTCTTTCCGATACATCTCCTGATCCCAGGGATTTTCACCTGTATGGTGCTGCCATTATTACTTTATTTAGAAAATTAATTCTTCACTTGAAATATTTTTGCTGTAATTGTTACACTGATTATTACTTGAATTGTAATGAAAAAACTAAAAACACTTGTGGTCTTAATCTGCTTTCCATCTTAAACAGCTCATAAAAGCAAATAGACGCCTAGTTTGATCTGTTGATTGGTCTAAATTAAATCGTCTCCCTTGAGAGTAAATGCTCATGGACTATGTATTATTGATTTTTGGCACAGGGAGAAAGACCTGTCTGCCAAATGCATCATCGAGATGGAAGGCAACAAAACCACCATCACCAACTTAAAAGTATGCTGCATTGAATGTCTCTAAATGAAAGAGTTCCACGGATGAGATGACGATTTTTGATCTAATGCTTGTGCTATTTTTATATCAGATACCGGATGGAGTGACTGGAGACTCTGTAAGAGAGAGAGCAAAGACTTTCACGTATGATTTCTCTTACGACTCTTCGGACTGTAAAAACGCCAGCTTTGTCTCACAAGAGAAGGTCAGTGGAAATATGAACAGCGCAGACTTTCTAATGAAGATTGCATAAGTTTTGTCATTAGCAGTCAGAAATTTGTTAAGTAGTTGTAAGATGTGTAAAAGAATAATAACTGTTAATATAATAAAAATTAGAAAATGCTACACAGAGACTTTTTAATAATGCAAGCAAAAAGTTGTGAATTTACTAAAGCAGACAGTAAGAACTGTTTCAAGCTATTCTAACAACTTTTTAGCTATTAAAGTTTAAACCAGAGACTGTTGAATGCAATGCAAGTCGCTTTGAATAAACAAATGCATAAATATAAAAGAAATCTTATCTTAATGTTCACTTGCTTGTTAGTTTAACTACATGACTTAATTGCTATATAAATATCTTCATGCTTTTCACAATGGAATATCGTTCAAATATAGTGTGGACATTCGATAATAATTAGAGCATGTTTGTAGAGGAATTATTTTATTTAAAAACTCCAGCATCATTTGTGTATTATGAAGTAATCAGATCTCATTAGGAGCTAATCCTCTTAGTGTTTGTGTTCAGAAGGGTTTGTTACTCAATGCTCAGACGTAACAACAATTTTGGGTGTTGTGTTAGATAGTAAAAACGCAAACATTACACAGCTTTTATTAACAGTACAATTGAACTCATGTATTGACTTTATGATTAACTTTGATCTTTTTCGGTTTAGCTGTGCTCTGGTGCATATATAACATACTCTAATGTCACAGGCATGATGTGTGTGTGTTTCAGGTGTTTAAGGATCTGGGCACTGATGTGTTAAAGGCAGCATTTGAAGGATATAATGCCTGCATCTTTGCTTACGGCCAGACTGGATCAGGGAAGTCGCACACCATGATGGGCATCCCTGTAAGCCTTTTTATTAATACAGGTGTTTTCTTTTTCTAAAACCACAGTTGAGGCTTGTTCTGTAATTTCAAACATACTTTGGTAAATCTCTGATGTGGTTGATTTATCACCCTCGACTGCTCTGAATCATGATTTGCTGTGCCGCAGGGTGACGTCGGGCTGATCCCACGGATCTGTGAAGGATTATTCAGCCGAATTTCAGGAATGACTCGGAGAGATGAAGCCTCTTTCCGTACAGAGGTCAGGTGAGTGAAAAACCTGCAGTATTCGATAGCAATGATAGTCAAATGGTGAAGTGCATCATCTTTCTGCAACAAATAGGTGTGGCAAACAGAATTGCATAGAAGTCTTCAATCAGTTCTCCATCACAAACATACACATTTATTGGTTGAGCTTGATTCCAGTTCCATTCGATGCTGCTAGTAGCATAGAAGTAATTTTTCTTCACATGTACATCTTCAAAGTAAAGGTCAGTTGCAGTATGCATACTCAGAAAAAACCATCATATTTTGCACAGCTATTTGGAGATTTACAACGAACGGGTGCGGGACTTGTTAAGGAGAAAGATGGCAAAGACGTATAACCTCAGAGTCAGAGAGCATCCTAAAGAGGGACCCTATGTAGAAGGTAAGAGCCTGACTTCAAACATCTCTGCAAATCAATACATAAGATAAACACTGTCACCATAAACAATTTCAGTAGTTCTCATACAAACGTCACCTCAAAAACAAAGATGTTATGAATCACAACCCTCCAATTAAAAAAATAAACATTAGTATAAATATTAACTAAATACTGAAAACTGACACGTAGTCTTCTGGGATTTTTTAATTAAGTGTTGCTTTATTTCAAGTAATAATTTAAGTAAATATTAAGTATATATTGCAATATTAAGTACATAGTGAGTAAATATACTAATATTAAGTAAATATTGAATAAATATTGCAGTATTAAGTACCGGTAAATTTTGCAATATTATGTAAATATTGAATAAATAATGCAATATTAAGTAAATAACATTTACTTAATATTGCAATATTTACCCATTATTTACTTAATCTTGCAGTAATGACTCATTTAGTAAATATTGCAATATTATGTAAACATTATGTAAATATTGTAATATTATGTACCGGTGAATATTACAGTATTACGTAAATATTGAGTAAATATTGCAATATTTATTCAATTTATTTTTACTTAATCTTGCAAAATTATGTAAACATTATGTAAATATTGCAATATTAAGTACCAGTGAATATTACAGTATTATGTAAATATTGAGTACATTTTACAATATTGAGTAAATACTGCAAGATTAATTAAATTAATTAAAAAGTATTTACTCATTATTTACTTAATCTTGCAATATTTACTCATTCAGTAAATATTGCAATATTATCTAAACATTATGCAAATATTGCTATATTGAGTAAGTATAGCAGTATTATGTAAACATTATATACATATTTTATATAAATATTGCCGTATTATTTAAACATGAAATAAATATTATGTAAACATAAAATAAATATTGTGTACAAAACACTTTGATGTTCCATTTAAAGGTGTCTGCATGTGTAGTTGCTGTAAGTTCTTATAAACAGTTCCTCTTTGATCTCAGACCTGTCGAAGCACCTCGTGCAGAACTATAGTGATGTGGAGGAGCTGATGGAGGCGGGAAACATCAACCGCACGACTGCCAGCACCGGCATGAACGACGCAAGCAGCCGCTCACACGCCATCTTCACCATCAACTTCACACAGGTGATTATAAAGCATTACAGATGTATCTACACCTGTGTTATTGCCATTGAATGTGGATTGGCAAGAGCTGAACCATGTTAAAAGGATAATATCATACAATTTGTTATTATTCCCTTCTTCTCAGGCTAAGTTTGACGCTGAGATGCCGAGTGAGACAGTCAGTAAGATTCACCTGGTGGACCTGGCAGGAAGTGAGAGGGCCGATGCCACAGGGGCCACTGGTGTCCGGCTCAAAGAGGGCGGCAATATCAACAAATCACTGGTCACTCTGGGAAATGTCATCTCCGCTTTAGGTGAGAGGCGCTGTTGTGCTCTGTCACACTTCTTATTGTCTTGTTCCATTTCCTTAAAATTTTTAGAGCTTTTGTGTGGATAGTAGAAGTTTGTCTCTTTTAATCAGTATTCTGACGGCTCCTTCTGTCTCTGTAGCTGATCTGTCACAGGAAGGAGGGAACAGTCATTTGAAGAAGAAGCAGGTTTTTGTTCCTTACAGAGACTCCGTGCTCACGTGGCTCCTGAAGGACAGTCTGGGAGGAAACTCAAAGACCATCATGATCGCTAGTGAGTGAGGAAACATTTTTGGCCGGATCTATGACGTTACATAACACTTACGTAACTCGTACAGACAATGGCTTGAAGGAAGGAAAATAATGAACTTTTACTTGATGGTTAAACCACTTTTTTATTCGTTTTTACTTGGAATAATACTTTTTATTATTATTTATTTATTTGTTCTGCACGGATATCACATGGATACAGTACAAGGAGGGGAACGAAACCCAATTGGGTTTATACAGACTTTGAGTCATTAAATCATTTTTTATTGATTGTAATATATTGAGTGCAATATAACGTGAATACAGAGATTACATTTCTAGAAACTAGAAAGTGATTTGATGTTGATTTTTGAAATATTTAAAAATAAACTATTTTGTCATTTACCCAGGTACCTTCTTTAGAAGTAATATTTCAGTAATTTTTTTTGTTAAAAAGATGTTTTGTGCAGTGCGTATTTTGAAGGAATATCTTGCATGTGAGATCTCAAATATTTTTGTCCAGCTATATCGCCTGCAGACGTCAACTACGGCGAGACATTGAGCACGCTGCGCTATGCTAACCGCGCCAAAAACATCATCAACAAACCCACGATTAATGAAGATTCCAACGTTAGACTCATACGAGAACTGCGGGCAGAGATCGCTCGGCTGAAAGCACTGCTCGCGCAGGGAAATCAGGTCTGAACGTGAATTTGACAAATGTTGTTTATCCTAAAATATTATATTTTGACTTGCTTTTAGAGTTGTGGAGCTGTTTACAGCTGATATTAATTTTGCAGCATTGACACAGTTATTGAACTGAATTGTTCACCTCAGTTTCATTGAACTGAAGTGATTTAAGCTGAGTAAGGACACTTACTGTTGTCTTCTGTTGAGCTGCTTCTAGCTGCATTTCTAGCTGAAATTTACATAGTTATTGAATTAAACTGAATCAACACTATTATTTTTTTGACCTGCTTTACAGCAAAATCTGAATTAGTCTCATATTTGAAGAAGTTTGCATCATTGATTCTGTTGTTTTTCTGTTTATTACTTTTGAAGCAATCTATATTGAATAAAGCACTATATAAATAAAGGTGACTTGACTTATATTTTGTGTGATTTTTAGATAGCGCTGCTCGATTCCCCCACAGCGTTAAGTATGGAGGAGGAACTGCACCATAATGAAGCCAGGGTAACATACACCCTTTCATTATCACATAACAGCAGGGATTTGTTTGCTAATAAATGCTGTGTGAAATTCCAGAGATGAATTTAAATGTTGGTTATGGCACACAGCCGTATGCATGTTTTTCTGTCGCAGGTGTTGGAGCTGACCAAGGAATGGACGAACAAATGGAACGAAACGCAGAACATCCTGAAGGTTTGTCACCGTCTATCAGACCAGCGTCTTATTTTTATTTTTATCACCTCGTTCACAGAGCCAGGCTTTGAGTGTGTGTTTTGGCATGTGTGTTGAACAGGAGGAAACTCTGGCTCTGAGGAAGGAGGGAATCGGAGTGATCCTGGACTCAGAGCTGCCTCATCTCATCGGGATTGATGATGATCTGCTCAGCACTGGCATCATTCTCTATCATTTAAAGGTACTGAACGTACACCAGTGTTCGTCATAGTACAGGTGGTGAAGAGGGAGATGCCTCTACAGCTGAATGAATTCATTTAACTTTGTTTTTTGTTTCGTGTGATTGTATTATATTAGTTTACTGTAGCGCATGATTGGTTTGTGTGTGTTTGCAGGAGGGAAGGACATATGTTGGCCGTGATGATGCCACTAATGAACAGGACATCAGTGAGTTTATTGACAGAACTGTCTCTCTCCATCTGTTCAGTTATTGTTTGATTCAGTCCCAATACATAAACTCAGTAATAAGAATAAGTATTTATAATGCCAAAATTTATTCACCATATATTTTCTAGAATTATCTTATTAATTAAAGGTCTACAGGTGCATCTCAAAAAATGTGAATATCGTGAAAAAAAAATTTTTGTAACTTATTTCAACTTATTTCTAGATTCATTTCATGTAAAGTATTTTTGCTTTAATTTTTATGATTAGAGCTTCCAGGTCATGAAAGTCAAAAATCCAGTATCTTAAAATATTAGAATATTTCCTAATATCAAAAAAAAAAACAAAAAAAAAAAACAGAAAAGTTCAAGTTCTTGAAAGTATATTAATTTATGCACTCAATACTTGGTCGGGGCTCCTTTAGCACAAACTCCAGCATCAGTGAGGTGTGGCATGGATCAGCTTGTGGCACTGCTGAGGCACTACTGAGCCTTCAGCTCGTCTGTATTGTTGGATCCACTGTTTCTGTTTTGGAAGTGGTTTTGGCACTATGGGTAGGTGCTAAGTCCTGCTGGAAAAGGAAACCAGCATCTCCATAAAGCTTGTCAGCAGATGGAAGCATAAAGTTCTCCAAAATCTCCTGGTAGATGGCTGCATTGACTTTAGACTTGATAAAACACAATAGACCAACACCAGAAGACGTCACAGCACCCCAAATCATCTCTGACTCCAGAAACTTCACACTGGACTTCAAGCAGCTTGGATTCTGTGCCTCTTCAGTCTTCCTCCAGACCTTGATTTCCAAATGAAATGCAAAATTTACTTTTATCTGAAAAGAGGACTTTGGACCATTGAGCAACAGTCCAGTTCTTTTTCTCCTTAGCCCAGGTGAGATGCTTCTGCCGTTGTTTCTGTTTCAGAAGTGGCTTGGTAGCTCTTTTTCTGAAGGCGTCTGAGCATGGTGACTCTTGATGCACTGACTCCAGCTTCAGTCCACTCCTTGTGAAGCTCTCCCAAGTGTTTGAATTGGCTTTGCTTGACAGTATTCTCAAGTATTCCCAATTTCTTCCTTTCAGTCAACTTTGCATTTAATATGCTTTGATACAGCACTCTGTGAACAGCCAACCCTTTCAGTAATGACCTTCTGTAACTTACCCTCTTTGTGGAGGGTGTCAATGATTGTCTTCTGGACCATTGCCAAGTCAGGAGTCTTCCCCATTATTGTGGTTTCAAAGAACAAGAGATACCCGGAATTTAAATGAATATTTAATGAATCTCAAATGTAAATATTCTAATATTTTAGGATACTGGATTTTTGCCTTTCATGAGCTGTAAGCTCTAATCATCAAAATTAACACAAAAAAACTTTTGAAATGTTTTGGTTTGGATGTACTGAATCTAGACTATATGAAAGTTTTACTTTTTGAAATAAGTTACACACACACAAAAAAAAGACCTTTTTCATGATGCACCTGTATAATATATGATTTTGTTATTATTGTAAATATTTTTTGGACATTTTAGTTGTGCTGTTTGACAAAATTAATTATATTAATGTTTGTGTTAATTATTTTTATAATGTTACTAATAGTTTAGTCGAGGACAATTATATAAATAATCAGGATTAATCATGTAATTATGTTTTCTCACAAAACATGTCTCTTTGAATTGCATTTTTAAGGTAAATTCTTCTTCCTGTCAGTACAATTTAAATTCCATGCAACCTCATGTGCATGATGATGCATTTATGGGTAATTGATGCTAAACATGAAATCAAAATCAGTGCTCAGTTATATGCATTTCTTTGAATTCTTTTCTTAAAGTGATAGTTTACCAATAATATTACATTTCAATCATTTATTCACCCTCATGTTGTTCCAAAACTACACTATATGGCTTTCTGCTGCAGAAAAAAACTGAATTAATTTCTCATAATATCTTCTTTTATGTTACACAGAAGAAAATCAGTAATACAATCATACAGAACGACTTGAGTAAAGGATGAATACATTTTGTCTGATCTATGTCTTTAAATTAATATTCAAATTACAATGCTTCATCCAGTTTGTTTCTTAATTCAAATTCAGGAATCGAAATGAATTTGGATGGCCATTTTAAGTTCAGTTTCAACTTAGATTTCAAAATTAATTCCAACGCAAGAACTGAATTTGAACTGAAATCTTTGGCTGACCCTAACCCAGATTTTGCTAGTACTATCAGTCATAAAGATATTTTCTCTCTTTCTCGTCGCAGTTCTTCATGGTCTGGGTCTGGAGAGTGAGCACTGTCTGATAGAGAACCGGAATGGAACAGTTACTCTAATTCCTCTGAATGACGCTCAGTGTTCAGTCAATGGAGTTCAGATCACTGAGCCCTGTCCGCTCAACCAAGGTCACATATATACCTTTCTACAAAAATGTTATCTTTTTTACTAAATAAGCAATATGAATGCAGTTTTATGGAACGCTGATGTTTCCCATTTATTAAACTGTAGATTTATTTGTACATTTGTGTTTCTCAGGTGCTGTCATTCTCCTCGGCAGAACCAATATGTTCAGATTCAATCATCCCAAAGAGGCGGCTAAACTTCGAGAAAAGAGAAAGGTGAGAGGAAATTCATAAGTGAAGCTTCAAACACAGGACATGTTTGTTAATATTTCTGCTCTTCCTGTTCTCTAGAGCGGCCTCCTCACCAGTCTGAGCTTATCCATGTCTGATCTGTCCAAATCCTGTGAAAACCTCTCTACAGTCATGCTGTATAACCCTGGGTAAGCCTCGGTGTGTGTGTGTGGCTGTACGTGTGTGACAGACCGAGTGGTTTCTTCCTCCCCACACCGCCTCCTCCCTCTCTTCCTTCCCAGGAGCCATCCTCCTCTCTCTTCATGCCTGGTACTGCTGATGCCCAGTGCATTTAAACAGCTGACAGATCCTTCCCAAAAACAGCCAATAGGGATGCACGATATATCAATGACCATACTGGTATTGACCAGTGTAGGATAAAGCAGTAGTAGTTTTCTAAATTTATGAATTGGACAAATATACAATAATGACCACACTAATAATTTCAGGTGTGAAAAGCAGATCATAGTTAAATTTGGTGTATACACCACCATTAAAAGTTTCAGTTTGGTTAAGTGTTTTTTTTAGTCAGCGAGAATGCATTAAATTGATCAAACGTGACAGTAAATACATTTAGAATGTTACAAAAAAGTTCTATTTAATTAAAATAAATGTTTCTTGAGGAGCAAATCAGCATATTACAGTGATTTCTGAAGGATCATGTGACACTGAAGACTGGAGTAATGATGCTGAAAATTCAGCTTGCATTTTAAAATATGCAAATTTTCCAGTTATTAAATTGTAATAATATTTTGCAATGTTAATGTATTTTTGATCAAATAAAAGCAGCATTGGTGACTTATTTTAAAACATTAAAAAATCCTACTGGCCCTTTTGGTCTCAAGAGTGCTGAACAGATTTTTTTTGTCATTTTTGCTGTACATTGTAACATCAATGCCTTAATCTGAGCATGTATACTTGTAGGTTTTAGTTTTACATAAATAAATAAAAAAGTCTGAACCAAATAGATTTATAGTATCAGCTATAACATTTATTATATCGATGCATCCCTTATAAACAACCAAATGCATGTTGGCTTTTTCCATTGTCGCATTAATAGAAGAATGCACAGTAAAAATTAGTTTTCTGAAGGTTTTGTTAGTGAGGTTTGGGTCTGTGATCACGCATGTGGAAACCGATTCGCCTGGAAAAGCCTTGACAGTTGTGTTGTCATGACTGATCATGATCCTGGGCAATGACCTGCAACACCAACTACATGTCACGAATCAACACCAAACACTCAACCTAGTGGATTTTTTTTATTATTTTATTTTAAATGAGTTGAAGTTGTTCACACAAGAATTGTCATTATTTATTCTTTTAAATTATCCTTAAAAATGATTCAGACTAATAGTCTGGATTTGTGCAGCAGTATTTGGTAACATTTCCTTTTTCTGAACTTCTTCACGGCAGTCTCTTCACTGAAAAGGGTCCCATCTTTCTCAGGTAGAACCCAAGCACAGCTAGGGTTCTCATGCTGTGTTTTTATATACATATTAATGTCAGTGTTTGTAAGTTCAGTCTCTCCATTTCTCGTTCATCATGCTTGTGAGAAGCACTTCATCTTCATCATAACACTTTAGTTGAACGCGTATCTCCATCTCTTTTATTTGAAGTTGTGTATTCTGCAGCACTTGCTTGTAGTTGCAGCGCATGCTCAGTGCTCATAATAATACAGACCCACATCCCAAGCACTGGTGTGAGTTTGCTGTGGTTTGCGTGTGTGTGTGTGTGTGTGTGTTTTAAAGGTGGAAAGTAATTGTCTTGTATGTTCCAGACTGGAGTTTGAAAGGCAGCAAAGAGAAGAACTGGAAAAACTGGAAATTAAAAGGTGTGTCATATGACTTATCAAACATTACTAGATGCAAAATACTTGTGAAACATGTAATTGAGATAAAGCAGTCCTATCCACTGATTTATATTTAGGATTTTATCTAAATCAGCTTATGCAAATACACAAAATTATCCAAAAAAGCTGTGTAAATTATTACAGTTTTTGGGAACTTAACTACAATAATAAATCTAAAATGTGACTCTGGACCACAAAGGGTCCTGGACCAGTCATAAGGGTCAGTTTTTTTTTTTTTAAATTGAGATTTATAAATCATCTGACAGCTGAATACATAAGCTTTCCATTGATGTATGGTTTGTTATGATAGGACAATATTTGGCCAAGATACAACTATTTGAAAATCTGAGGGTGCAAAAAAAAATCTAACTACTGAGAAAATCGCCTTTAAAGTTTTCCAGTGAAGTTTTTAACAATGCATATTACTAATCAAAAATTAAGTTTTGATATATTTACGGTAGGAAATTTACAAAATATCTTCATGGAACATGATCTTTTCTTAATATCCTAATGATTTTTGGCATAAAATAAAAATGGATAATTTTGACCCATACAATGTATTTTTGGCTATTGCTACAAATATACCCCAGCGACTTAAGACTGGTTTTGTGCTCCAGGGTCACAAATAATAATAATTAATAAATCAATTTAAAATGAATAAATTTTGGACCTAATGACCATTCTTTCCTTTGTTTTGTTGCTGGTCCAGACGGCTGATAAAAGAGATGGAGGAGAAGCAGAAGTGTGAGAAGGCGGAGCTTGAGCGCATGCAGCAGGAGGTGGAGTCTCAGAGGAAGGAGTCTGAGCAGGTGCAGCTGCGCATCCGAAGACAGGAGGAGAGCCTGCACAGACGCAGTCAGGACATCGAGAGCCGCCTCCGAGACTTGATCGCTGAGAAAGAGAAATTTCAGGTCAGACTGCTGATCAGCAAGTACTCGCTTTTAATGGTTGTCAGTCAGAATTAAAATCAAGACAATGATATTTTATTGTCTTAATGGTGTAATTGTTCTGGTTTTCTTTTTTTTTTGTGCTGATAAAATCATAACATTTATTTCTCCACATGGCGCTTCATAACATATATTTCTGCACAGTAGTTTATACTAGGGTTTGGTTTTGACTCATTTTCAGCCACTTCCACACCAAGAGCCAAAATCAAAACCTTATTTGGACTTTTTATATGCTACTGTCTGTTGTGTTCAGGAGGAGAGACACCGAGAGCAGAAGGAACAGGAACAGCAGAAGCAGAAGAGACTGCAGCCGAAGCAGAAGCTGGAGGAGGATCTGGAGGAGGAGGAGGATGAAAAGGCTCAGGCCCAGCGAGAGCGAGCAGAACAAAATGAGCTCTTTCGTGAGCTGGAGCGGCTCAAACGAGAACGTGAGGAGCAGGCCGTCAAACTCCAGCTGGAACGCAGGTGAAAATGTCAATGTCATTTATCTGTTCTTAACACTTGACATAGAAAATATGATGATTCTCAGTAATACGTATTCGTGTGAAATCAATCCGAGTTCTGGACTAACTTGCAAAATAGTTTTTTTTTTTTTTATGTTTAAATTTAAAAATTGTTTACTTTTTTTTTTTTTTTTTTTTTTTTTTTTTTTTTACTTTATAATAATAAAACAAATAATTATATTATTAGTAAAAATGATTTAATAATAAAAAAAAAAAAAAAAATACTTTTTTTTAAATTCAATTTAAATAATTAAAATAAATATTCTATTACTTAATATTAATTATTATATCAAAAAATATACTAAATTATTATATAGTAGTTAAAATAATACTAATTTAAATTAACAATAAAATAATTTTATGTAGTTATATTTATTAAAACAAATACATATACAGTTTACATACGTACATATATATATATATATATATATATATTATTAGTTATAAATAAGCAATACATTTATATTATAATTATTTGATATGTAATTAGATAATTTATATATTAATATCTGTATGGAGCTATAGCTGTATGCATGTGTTTGAAATGATGTCAAAATGAATGTTTTGAACATCAAGGCGTCTGGAGGAGCGAGAGAAGGAGCAGCTGAGTCTGGTTGGGCGTATGGAGGAGCAGCTGAGGGAGCGCAGCGAGGAGGCGGCCGCCCTGCTCACACCAGATGAAGCACGGCGACTGGACGAGGAGAGACGGACGCTCACCGAGCTCAGGGAGGAGCTGCTCAGAGCCAAGGAGGCGCGGATCGATGGAGAGGAGGAGGGCGGGGAGGAGGCCCGGAGGAGCGCGCAGGCACGGTATGAACATTTCAAGCAGATGCAGGTGGAGGAGCTGAGTTTGCTGGAGGAGACACTGATCCAGCAGAAGGACCGACTGGAACGAGAGGTGGCCCATGAGCGCGCGTCACTCGGCCTGCTGATGCACACGCACAAGGACAAACAGAGACAGGTACAGGGCTCCTTGTGTCCGAAGCACACTCAAAACAGGAAAACTGAGGTTGTTTGTATATCCACTGCACTTAAATTTAATATTGTGTTGTTCATTTTTAAATTCATATTTTCATTCAAAATGTACTATGTTAGAAGAAACAATTGTTTGAGATGATTCTTTTCAGTGAATCAAAGCATGATGCAGTGCATCCTGTGTAGGCCAATTCATGAACAATCGATTCTTTCGAGATGATTCTTTTTAGTGAATCTGTAACATACAGCGTATTCTGATTAACAAACAAATGACTCTTCTGAGATTATTCTTTTTATTGAATCAAAAGCATATAGAATGACGGGTGTAGTCTGATTCAGAAAAACATGATTCTTTTGATATGATTCTTTTTAGTGAATCAAAACATGATGCAGAGCGACCTGTGTAGGCCAATTCACGAACAAAAGACTCTGGTTCTTTATAGTGAATCTGAAACATACAACAGTTCTGGAGTATTTCTGATTCACAAACAAATGACTTTTTTGAGATGATTCTTTTTAGTTAATCTAAAAATTATGCAGCACAACCTATGTAGTCCAATTCATGAACAATTGACTCTTTTGATACTATTTAGGTAATTGAACCATAATACAGCAAGCCCTGTGTAGGTTTTAAATGGTCCTTTTTAGTGAATCTGTAACATCCATCAGGACCATTATAGTCCGATTAACAAATGACTCTTATGAGTCGGACAGTTCAGTAAGTTATGAATAGTTCAGTAAGACAAATTGCCAATTTAAATTAGTGAATAAGAAAAACTAAATAATTTAAAGCATTAGCAGAGAAAGAATTTCTTTCAATTGTGAGAAAAATGGACATTATATATCTAAAAGTAACCAAATGAATCATAATGGAATCAATATGAGAATGAAAATCAAATCAAATTGACTCAAGACCCTGGTGATTCACTTGCAGGTCTGTGATATGATGGAGCGTGGTGTCCAGGACGTGTCCTCTCTGGGTCAGGAGGAGGTTCTGATCCAGCAGGCCGAGCACAGTCTGCAGTTTAAAGAGAGGCAGCTCCAATCTCTCTGTGAGAAACACCTCCCTGCTGTCTCAGAGGAGCGACAGAGAGCCATCGAGCTCCTGGAGAGAGTTAGAGGAGGGACAGGGTCTCCTGCTTTGGACGGAAGTCCAGAAGATAGGGACAAAGAGCTGGACGAGACTCTATATCAGGTAAAACTCTGTTCAGTCAGATGGTCTCTTCCTACTAAGTGGACAGCACTTGGATTAGTAGTAGCATCTTACAAATACTTATGTATTTCACTTTTATCCAGGGTTTCTACACAGAAAGCGGAGTATGAAAAATTGTTTGCATTTCCAGACTTTTCCCACGATTTAGTTTTCTATAATAGAAATAATATTAAATATATAAATATAATAAATGTATCATACAAGAAGTGTGTTTTCTTGGCAGCTGTTTAATGATACTTTAGTGACTGGCAAACATGACTGAATGAATTCAAGGTGCATTTTTTCATTATGCAAAAATGCAGGTTATAGGGGTTTTGGGTTTCTTTTGACAATGCACACAGCCGTATTATGCCATCAGACCATTTCGTGTCATGGTTTCTCCACCGTGTGTTAAAGTGGACAGTAGGCCTTAATATTAGAGGAACCACCATAAGGAAAGCCAGATTCTGAACAAATAGATCTCTGTTAATTCATGTGCATCCATGCTCTCCTAGTAAGAGAGCTTACTTCTCCATAGTAAGATGGCAGTGACACTCAAAGAAATAGGTGATAGTATATGTAAAACTAGAAATTTTAAAATGTAAAAAATTCCCATGTGCATGTGATTAGTTTCTCAAGGGCGCAAAAAGACGTTCTTTTTTTAAGGGGCTCTGTATGTTGTCACTTCGAGAAAATCAATGAATAAACCGCTGAGAAAATAAAAATATTTACAGATGACCATACTATATACCAAATATAAACCCGAAAATAATGCTCCTTTTATGTTAAACATGGTTTGAAGATGTACTGAAAGGTTTGGAAATTTAAGTCTGGAAAAGCATGGAATTTTGAAATGGAAAATGTGTAGGAACCCTGTTTATCCAACTTTATCTGTCTGTATTTCTCTGCAGGTAGAGAAGGAGTTGGAGGAGAAGGAGGAGCGTTTGTCTCAGTACAGTGCGAGCACCGAGCAGCTGCAGCAGCTCCAGCAGTCGTACGAGTTCACGGCAAACGTGGCCCGTCAGGAGGAGAAGGTCCGCAGGAAGGAGAAGGAGATCCTGGAGTGGAAGGAGAAACAGCAGCGGGAGGCTCTGGAGCAGGCGGTCGCACGCTTGGAGAGGAAACACTCCGCTTACCGCAGGAGCCTCAGTCTGGAGCCGGACGCTGAAGGGCCCAGAAAGAGGTCACAGTCTGCTTTAGGACAGAGCACTTCCAGGTTTACAGGAACACAAGACCTGGACCAGGACAGGTGTGTAGTTGTTTTTTAGGAGGACACTAGCACAGGGGCTCCGCTTGTGAGGGACTCTTTTGATAAATATAAAGGCAGCTGGATATTTTTATGAAAAAAATGCATATTATTAATACTGTTTGAGACAATGATTAAGGTATGGTAATATGGTTATATGGCAGGGCTGTAACCACCATAGACATTGAGGGGGACAAGCCCCCCCCCCACCAATAATTAAAAGTGGCCAAACTGTCCCTCCACAATATTTAAAATTCTTGCATTGATCTGCTGCACTCCATTACGCAGCGCTCTTGTTAGGATGACAAACACCTTTATATCTAAGTTATATCTTCAGCCTGCTCTGCCTCTGCAGTCTAACAGCGCTCATCAGTGTCACAATAACTGAGCTGGCCAATCAAATCAAAGTAGGCAGGTTTTACCATTCACAGAAGCAGAGCGCGATTTCCAGCGTGAAGCGTGAGTTTAACCTTGAAACAAGACATCGAGGTAAGATGTGGAAGTTGCAAATCATTTAATATTAGTCCACTGTTTTTTACGTAAAAATATGGACATTTTCAGAGAGAGAGAGAGAGATAAAGTTGCGTTTGTGAATTACCTGCATCTGTGCATCTCTTTCCACAAAAATGAAGCTGTGAGTTTAGTTAAAAACAGTGATTTTACCTCCTCGCTGTTGAGTAATTTAATGTAGCGATCCCATAGACTGTAAAAAAGAGTGATCCAGTTTCAAAGCTATTTTATTAATAAAAGTCACCGGGCGGCGGGCCATACACAAGTTTCTCTGCTCTGATTTGTGTGCGAGTGGTTTGTGTGTGTGTGTGTGCATGTGACAAGTGCCGCGTTAATATAGCTTTTTATGTACTGTCATTCAAAATCAGTCTCTTATGCTCATCAAGGCTGTATTTATTTGATCAAAAATACAGAAAAAAAAAACATTAATACTGTGAAACAATAAATATTGGTTTCCTATTCTAATATAGTTTAAAATGTAATTTATTTCTGTGACGCAGCACTGAATTTTCAGCATCAATAGACTACTCCAGTCTTTGGTCTCACATGGTCCTTCAGAAATCATTCTAATATGCTGATTTATGAACAGTTGAAACTGTTGTGCTGCTTAATTTTTTTTTTTTTTAAATTTTTTTTGGAACCTGTGATACTTTTTTGGATTATTTGATGAATAAAAGGATAAAAAGAATAGCATTTATTCAAAATAATAATCTTTTCTAACAATATATGTCTTTGCTATCACTTTTTATCCATTAAACACATCCTTGGAGGATAAAAGTATTAATTTCTTAAAAGAAGAAAAAGAAGAAGAAAGAAACAATTTACTGACCCCAACCTTTTGAATAGTAGTGTATATTGTAACACAAAATTTCTATTTTGAATAAATACTGTTCCTTTTAACTTTTTTATTTACCAATGAATCCTGAAAAAAAGTATCACAGGTCCCAAACAATATGAAGCAGCAAAAATGTTTCCAACATTGATTATAAATCAGCATATTAGATTGAATTCTGAAGGAAGTAATAATGCTGAAAATTCAGCTTTGTTTCACAGGAATAAATTATATTTTAAAGTATATTAAAATATAAAACTGTTATTTGAAATTGCAATAATATTTCACAAAATTATGTTTTTTTTCTGTATTGTTGTTTAAATAAATGCAACCTTGATGAAAGAAACGTATTGAAAAAAACCATTAAAAAACGTACTGATTCCAAACTTTTGAATTGGCTGTGTGTGTGTGGGAGAGTTGAACTTTTTTATATATATTTATATATGTATATGTATAAAGTTTGTCCCCTTCAATCGTAGACTTGTGCCGGTATTCGGTAATGCGATATATCGCGGTAATGAATATGAACGATATTGTTATTGTGGGCACTTCTAAATACCGTGAATAATTATATATTACAAATTATTCAGAATTTAGAATGCATTTTAAGAATATTTTTCCTATTAACTGCTCAAAATGCATGACACTGCTGTATGCTGCTTGAAAGAAGCATGCGCTCTGATGTAAACAAGCACGTAAGAGAAGCACATGGGGGAACACGTGAGAGCCGCGCTGAATGAAAGCACATTCACTCTCTGACAGCAGATGGCGCTAAACTGCAGCCCTTACCCTGTAAACCCCATAAATAAAGCAGCTGCTACTTTCTAAACCATTTTAAAATAATTTTAAATAGCCATTCAGATTTGTGGATGTGCTATGGTGTTCATCACAGAGCTAAATACTTTAATATTTAGACTTAATAGGCTATTTATTTTCAAACTTTTTTTTTTTAATCTGGACTACAACATGCCCTAGATATTGTTTGAAATAGTTTTGATTCTTTATTGTTCATTCACACTTTACATTAGGGATTCTTTAGTTAACAAACTGCCAATGAAAAATTCTTCTGAACATTCATTAATCTTAGGTATTCCAATATTAAATACCACATTGTTAAAATTGAAAATTGCAACTGTGCTATTTAATGAGCTAACATGAACTAAGACTTGTTTTTTTTAACAAAGATTAATAACTTCTGTAGCAAATGTAGCTATTGCTCATTGTTTAGCTGTGCATTTATTGAATTAGCACTATGCGATGTCCAAACTGATTACACTATATTTTATGTACTGCACTATATTTTATGTAAAATCATTTTCTGTTTTTAAACTGTCTTAAATTCTTTTTAAGTCAATTTTTAAATCATTTTCAAAGTTCTTAAATCGCTTGTTTTATTTTTGAGGTTATTTTTCTTCATGATTTTTTTTTACTTTCTTTTATGTAAAGCACTTTGAATTACCATTGTGTACAAAATGTGCTATATAAATAAACTTGACTTGTGTTAATGCATAATGTTAATGCATTAACTAAGGTTAACTAATGAGGTCTTATTGTAAAGTGATACCTATTGGTCTTTATAGTTCTTTTGCACTTTAATGTGTAAAACTTTTAACTTTATATATTTTTTCTGTATTGCTTTATTGTATTTACATGTTCAGTTATTTTTGTTATAAGAAAAAAAGTTATTTAACCTGTTATACTGTATAATGACCACTTTTTGAAAACTAAATTTCAATACCGTGATAATACCGTATACCGTGACAAAAGCATTATCAATTAATCGCAACAGGAAAATTTGACACCGGCATATCCCTACTTCAATGTTGAAGACATGGTTATGGCCTTGTTATATGGTCATTAATATCCTAAGTGCCCACTCTAACAGCCCTAAAATAAATGTAGTTAAATAAAGAAATAAAGAATCTCGCAAATGTTTTACGGACCCCAGAACCCCCTTATTGATTTGAATGTGATAAATCTAGAGCCGCTTTGCTGAGGCTTTTCTTTGCTCTGGATGTTTCTCAGGATGGAGCGAGAGATTGCGCAGCTGAAGCAGAGGATCAGTGAGAGTGAAGGAAGTGTGCGGAGTCTCAGTGTGAGCGGGGAAGAAAAAAACAATGTGAACCAGTCGCCCGTCAGCCCCATACAGAGCCTCCCGACTGTCCTGTCCATAGGAGACGAGAGGTACACACCACAGCTGCCTTCACTGCTGCAGCTTGAAATAAAGATTTTACTGCTTGGGTGTGATTTTGTCAGTATGTAATTTCATTTTTGGCTGAACTGGTCATTTGACTCTCAGGATTAATGCGTTTATTGAAGAAGAGGTGCAGCGGAGGCTGAAGAACCTGAACCTTCTGAACAAAGAGAACAACAACACACTCTCACTGTCTTCAGACTCACTGCAGGTACAACACTACACCCCCAGACAACATCAAATCAAGCCCGTTTTCTTACATATGTCCAGAAATATTCTTTGCATTTGAAATAAATAGTGTGTGTTGTAAATAGTTTTGCTTTTTAAAACATAGGTACATATCAGTGTTGTCATTGTTAATGAAAATGATAAAGTGGCATTAAATGACCCTCCCTTTAATTGAATTCTTAATTAAAATAATAAAATCTTTAATTGAATTAAAGCTAAAATAAAATAAGATATAAATATTAAATGTATCAAATATGTCTGTATGAAATTAATATAAATTAAAGCTAAAAAGAAAATATAACAAAAGCACATAATGGTATATGATATTATAATGATATTAGTCAAAATAAAAACTGGAAATGTAAAAAAATAAAAGCTAATTTAAATTATGAACAAATACTATACTATATAAATAATACTAAAATAACGGTTACATGTCATCTTGGAATATTGTTTACTTTTACTTGGCTATTTACCACTATTTTCTTCAGAAAATCTAGTCATTTCTGCCAGAGTAACTGAGATGACAGAGAAAAATAATATTATTAACCAATAATAAACTATTAGAACCTGTAAAATATTAATAAATATTCTGAATATTGTCTCACTCAAGAATACTTTACCATACAGAAGTGAAATATGTTGTTTCATGTTGTCTTTAAACTGTAGACCATAACATCATGTTCTTACTATCATTATACTACTATAAACACAAAAATTCATTTTCTCTTTGGATTGAATGCAAACTATTGGTTAAAATTTGTGAAACTTAAAAAGCAAGCCCAAACTGAATCTGCTCATTTATTTATTTATTTATTTAATTGTACTTTCTGTGCTGATTTTAGCTGAAAGCGCAATTGAATTAGCCCAGCTGTTTTCTGAGAGATTCTGTGTGGGCTTGCTGAAGAGGAGAAAACGGTTTAATGTTACCCAAGTCATGCACAAGAGACACATTAAAACCCACAGAATTGTTTTTGGCATCAACAAAGTTGTTTAACTCTGCAGGAGGAGGAGCAGGATAGTGAGGGTAGCTCTGTGAGATTGACGGATGAGGTAAGCACAGGCCTCAGCCAATCAGCACCAGCTGAGCGCACGGTGATTTGCATGATCCAGCCTTAATTTGCACACCTCTCACAATCTCTGATATCAGTAGATTGGGTCTTTCCTCTGCGGTTTTTCTTCTTTGGAAGCATGCATCCCGCCCACCGATGTCTTGCATAGATGCATTTCTGCTTTTGCTGTAATCAAACTGTTTTTTTGCTAACTCACCAATGAGAAATGACAAATAAGTGCTTGCTTGATCCCCTAAAATCAGCTGCTACTAATTGAGACTGTTAAAGTTGTGTTAATTGTTATACGACCCTAATAAAATGTTTTAATCTCTCAGGACAGTGATAAAAAACGCATCGAACAACGCAAACTGAAATACGAGGTACTGTTTTGTAAGCTTACGCAATGTTTTTTCATTAGCACTTCAATTGAGGGCATTTTCTGACCATAATTTCCCATCTTTCCACAGCGGCTGGTGTCGATTCCTCTGGATCCCAGTCCAGAGAGTCTTCAAGATCCGGTGAAGATCAGTATTCCCCGTTACGTCCTGTGCGGTCAGGGAAAAGATGAACACTTCGAGTTCGAAGTCAAGGTTTGTCTGCATTTTAAACAATCACTGCATTATCTGTGAGATTATTTATCTGACCGTGTGGTGACTGCCAGTGTGTCTGAACGGTCATCTTTGATGTTTTGAGATTTGGGCTTTTGTCCTGTGTTCAGATCACTGTTTTGGATGAAACGTGGACGGTGTTTAGAAGATACAGTCGTTTTCGGGAGATGCACAAATCTCTGAAGCTGAAATATCCAGAGGTATGACTTACATAGAAACAACTGTGACACAACTATTTGAACATGACGCTAGCTACACGAAGGTTATGGGTTCGATTCCCATAGAATGCACAAACTAATTAAATATATCAGAATGCTTTGTAAGATGCATTGGATAAATGTATAAATGTAAACATTTCAAATCAAATTTATTCATATAATTTTTTAAATATTTTTTATCATATTTTATTTATTTTTTAAATATATATTTCACCCCAAAATATTTTTTTTGCTTTATTTACATGTAATTAAAATTCATGCATGCATAAGTTGCTCATGCATAAATGTAATTCATGCATGAGCAACTTAATTCATCAAACTCATTCATGTAACCTATCAATTTTTCAGTATTTTTTTTTAAATATTTCATCCCAAAAAATGTTTTTAACACCATCAAATAAGTTTTGCATTAATTTCATGCAAATTGTCATGATTTTTAATTTTTTTTTGTCCCACTTAATTTTGTGGTGAAGTATGACTTGGATGTTTTTGTGAGATTCCTCCAACTATGACATATAAGATGTTTAAAATTTTGAATCTCATTTTAGCTTGCGGCTTTGGACTTCCCTCCCAAAAAGATTTTTGGAAACCGAGACGAGAGAATGGTTGCGAAGCGCCGGAATCTGCTGGAGGTAATCAGATGTGTTTCCAATCCATCACTTTTGAACCAGAAACTTCTGAGGATGCTGATGATGTCATTGTGTTTTCCCAGCAATACCTGCGGAACTTCTTCCGCGTGATGATGTCACCCTCCTCCTCTTCTCCTCTGAGAACAGACGAGTTTGGACTTCACCTCTCAAAACACGCCGTGTGCAGCATCTCTCCTTTCTTTAAGAAGGGAGTGTTTGACTACAGCAGTCACGGGACGGGCTGATATACACACACACTCCAGTACAAAAAACACTAATTTGCATAAACACAAACTGAGGCAAAGACATTTCACCTTAAAATCAAAAGGAAAAATGATATTATGCATAAAGAAAATCGAGCCTGATTTTGTAACCATAAAGATTTTTGCATTGCGACATTATTTTCATGGCAATTAAGCACATTTTTCCAAATCAAATTCTCGTAATATTATACATTTTGAGTTTTTATTTCTGAGGTTTTGCGTAAGCATGGTTCTCATAGTAATACAGAGTTTAAAAAAATCTTTTATTATTATATGAAAAGTAGCATACATTTAAAAAAAAAACAGTAGAACAACAATACTGCCATGATGGATAAATTATTTTAAATTTAAATAAAATATCATTATTGCCATGAAAATAATATCATAATGGAAAAAAATACTATGAATACAAAAATAGGCTTTTTTTTTCTTTAAGTGTGGAGGTGAAATATGTCCTGGATTCATTCAGACACTATGTACTCACTCAGGAAAGTTTGAAATCAAGAGCAAGAACGGTAGAGTGACTTGAAATAGAGAAAAAATAGGAAGAGAAGGATCCAAAGTAGATGTAAATAATTTTGTTGTGCCTTGTTGGCATTAATTGAGCTTTAAACGCTTCAAAGAATAGGAAATCTGGACTAAATCTTACAACAGATGGTCACTGTAACCTTAACGTTTTGTGTTTACATTGAAGACCACGAAACCTGTTTCTGTGGACAGACAGGACGTCCTGTAGCTGCTACTTGGGTTTGTGATTCACTTTAAATCATGTTTATGTTTAAGTTGCTGCATATAATAATGAATCTCTACTACTTTAGTCTGGATTCAGATGATGTAATGTGAACAGCAGCCTGTCATTGGCTCCAGATTAAATGAATTACAGTAAATCTGCACTAATATCCATGAAACTCAGGCTAACATTGCGAAGGTTTTTTTTTTTATTTTTATAACCACTAAGAGGCCAAAACTCACAAAGTAGCACATGACGTGTGAGCTAATGTCTTCCAGAAAAAAAGAGAATGCTTTTGATTCAAAATTACTGTCGTAGTCAACGCCCTGGTTGCAGTTTGAGTAGAATATGCTGTAATAACATGTCCATTGACAACTATTTAACTTGATTAATGATTAATTTTCAGCACTATGAAGCCATATGTATATGTAAATGTATTGTACACTTGATCTGTACAGTGGAGCTTGTTCTCATGATGACTGGAGGAAAGGGATATACTGCTATATTAGCCGTTGAACACTAGAACGCTTGTTTTCTCTAAAAGAGTACTTTTAAAACACTATTTTCATTTGCTTTTTGATTTCTGAGAACTGAATGTAATAATTTGTGGGTAACATGATTTGGTAACTCAGTTTTAGAGAGTAACATGAATTGTTTAGCACCATATTGAAATCATTGTTTATTTATGTTGGAGTACTTTGTCAAAGAAGCTTTTGCAAAAAGTAGAGTCTGCTGATGCAATATTCGTGTGTAATCATGTTCGTGGAAGTAAAGCAGATCCCGAGTTGATTTGAGGATTCTTCCTGTCCTAGGACTTCTGGGGGTCGGTCGGAAGTTTGCTTATTTTTGACAGATCGGCAAACGAGACATTCGCCGAACCCCTTTTTGCTGGTTTCGCCTGTAAATTTATCACAAGATGGCAAAGTCAGAATCTCGCTACAATTCCACTTTTGGAGGAATGCGATTGGCTGTGGTTTCCATGCTTGACCAATGAAAATGCAACAGACCTGAGACTCATGAGGCTTCCAGCCAATCATGTAGAGGATCTGAAATGTAGCTGGAACTGAACCGTCTTCATTGCCATACATCTCTAGAAGAAATCAAATTAATAGAATAACACAACTTCTAGGATCATCAGGTAAACAAAACACATTTTAATGTCTCTACATCAGTCCTTCACAACTTTTTTGACTCCAAAGCTGCAAAGACAATACTTGTAAGCCCCTCCAAAATATTTCTGATACATCTGCAATAATGACAAAGCTGCTTATTTTCAAAATATCAAGGAGTGGCACTACAATAAATACATTTCATAACTCCAATAACTGCATGTTCTTCATGGTTTACACTTTTTATTACCAATGAATAACAAGAATTTTCTAGTTTATGATTACATGTTTGTTTTTTTTACTCAGAAATAGACATTTCTATGCAATAAAATGTTTTAGAGATTGACAAAATTATATAAATATAGATACGGTGTATCCAGGTTATGCAAAGATCACGAAAACCCTGATTCTTGAATTAAAATGTCAGTTGTTAAAGGAACGGATTATGAAATACGATTTCATCTTACATCTTGATTTTTAATTGTATTAGTTTATATTAAACATTTTGTCACATTTTAAATAATTTTAAGCCATCTTGCAACCCCCCCTGCTTGAGAATCACTGTTCTACATAAAAGTATTCTTGTAGAAATACAAAAAATAATAAAAATCAATACTACTGAAATTTAAATCGTCATAACGTTGGTTTTAAACAAACAAGTATTTAATTAAAATATTATATCAGAGGTCCTGGACTACACTGAAGTACATCATTTAAACACATAAGTTACATTTTAGCATAACCACTGTTCCACATATAATTGTTGTAGAAAGTATAAAATATATAATAAAATAAATGCAATGGAAATTTAAATTAAAGTGTTCGATGCAGTTCCCAGTTTGCGGTCTCACCTTTATAAATGGCAGCTGCCGCCAGTATAGTGTCTCTGTGTAGAAGTGACTTCCTGTTCCACGCACAGTTGCTTTCACCCATACCTGAAGCACAGGAATAAACTGTGAACACATTCTCCTTTTCATAACATAACACAAGACACCAAATTTAAAGAGCTTACCTTGTAAGTCCCTCATGACCTCCAGCATACTGGGATAATGGACCTGGACTTCATCAATGTCCTGAATGACGACACGAAAACGCCTCAGAGTAGTCACACATAATTCAACTCAAAACTTGAATCAGTGTAATCAAACGTTGATATAGTCATACCACAGTGAGCATGTTGAAGCCGGCCCGTCCCAGCAGGTTGCCCAGATCTGTGACGGCCGTGTAGGGTGAGATATGAGGAGCAAAGCCGCCCTCCCTCTCCAGCTCGGCTAACTGCAGAGAGCATCGCAGCTCATAGAGCGTCTCTCCGCCGACCATTGCTCCAATGAACACACCATCCGGCTTCAACACCTGGTGGATCTGAACCACAACAACAGGGTATTTTGTATTATTTATAATGTGCTACAGGACCGCACACTTGGTTTGATCCTCATACCTGTCTTAAAGCTCCAGGAAGATCGTTGATCCAGTGCAGACTGAGGAGACAAATACTGCTTTATAAATGACAGTTCATTCTTTAAATTTCCCATCATGCACTGCGGCAGTAATGTACCTCAGGCTGCTGAGCGCTAGGTCAAATGTGTTTTCTTTAAAAGGCAAAAACTCCTCATCTGCCAAAACACACTGAGTAGGCATCTCACATTTCTTCCTATTTCTCTAAAGAACAAGAAAGAGAATAAAGTTTCACTAAGGCTGCGTTTGTCTGATCAGAAATGCAGCAAAAAACATAATTCTGTGAACTTTATTTCAAAATTTAAAATAACTTTTCTATTTGCATATATTTTAAAGTGTAATTTATTCCTGTGATGGTAAAACGTCTTCAGCGTCACATGATCCTTCAGAAATCACTCTAATATGCTGTTTTGCTGCACAAGAGATATTTCTTGTTCTTAGTCATGTAAAAAAAGATTGTTGTTTTATGGTTGTATCAATATTGAAAACAGTTGTGCGGCTCAATATTATTGTGGAAACCGTTTTGCAAGTTCAAAAGAACAGCATTTATTTGAAATAGAAATCTTTTGTAACATTAGAAATGTCTTCAGTGCCACGTTTTTTCAATTTAATGCATTCTTGCACAATAAACGTATTCATTTCTTTAAAAAAAAAAAAAAAGTCTTACTGACCCCAAAAGTTTGAATGGGCATAACTAAAGCCATTTATAAAATGTAAAGTTTATGTTGCAGCTGTGCTTTAGTAAAATAAAGACATGTTAAGTCTCTTACCAGGGAAGAGTCTGAAATGTCTGTTAAAAAGAGACGTTCAACGATGTCCTGAGAAGAGAGAGAATCAGAGTAACTTAAAGGAATAATTTACTTTCTTCTGCAGAACACAAAAGCAGATGTTGTAAAGAATGTTCACACTGCTCTTTTTCAGTCAGTGTACATGCTCTCAAGCTTTGAATATGAAAAAAAAAAAGAAAATTAGCCTTAGTCTCCTTTCGCTTAATGTGAACATCAAAAAAAATACCTCAAGTCATTATGCATCACAACATCATGAATGTACAGTAAGTACCTAAAGGCAAATTTTCTTTTAAGAGTACTATTCACACTATTGTTACGAACGGCTGTACCTTACTCAAATGCTCCGCGATGTGACTCTTCCCACATCCTACATCCAGAGCCAGAGGGAAAGTCCTGCAATGACATTCAGGGATCAGAAAGTACAATTTTGTTATTATTTACTCACCCTCATGTTATTCAAAACCCACATGACTGTATTTATTCTTGTGAAAGCAAACAGGATATATTATTCAGGATGTCAAATTTGCTGTTACAGTGAAAGCGGATGGGGACTGGAGTTGTTGAGCGCTCAAAACTTTAGTACTCTCTATTCTAATTCTATTCTTTAAAAAAAAAAAACTTGCCCCTTTTAGACTTGCACTCTATTCATTTTTGTAACTGCTAGTTTTCTTAAAAAAAAAAAAAAAACGAACTAGCTTCTCTGTTCTTTTTGTATTCTATCTGTTTGTTTTCTTTTTATTTATTATACAATTAACAAAAAGCAAAAACAAAAGGGGGGGGGGGGCATCTAACACTAGCTTGCTCTATTCTTTTTCTATCTGTTTTGAAATATATCACACAAGCAGTATGGACTACTTTCATGATGCTTTTTCGGAGCCCCAGTCCCCATTCACTTCTATTGTGTGGTAAACAGTAGTGCTGTCAAAAGATTAATTGTGATTAATCGCATTCGTATCCAAAATAAAAGTTTTGGTTTACATAATATATGTATGTGAACTGTGTATATTATATATATATATATATATATATATATATATATATATATATATATATATATATATATATATATAAATAAATATACACACATACAGTATATATTTTGAAAATATTTGCATATATATACACACATTTATACATTTATATTATTATATTTTATTAGATATTTAATATATAAATACTATTTTTCTTAAATATATACATGCATATGTTTGCATTTATATATACATAATAAATATACACAGTACACACACATAGGCTGTATTATGTAAACAAAAACATTTATCTCGGATGCGATTAATCGCGATTAATCGTTTGACAAACTGACAGCACTAGTAAATAACAGACTGGACATTCAGCTTTTCTGCTCCACAAAACAAAATAAAGTCATACAGGGTTGAAACGACAAGACAGTGAGTAAAACTTTTTTTTTTTTTTTTTTTTTGTCTGAACTGTATCTTTAAGATGTCAGGATGTTTAAAAGGGATTTTAATAAGCGAGCAGTGACCTTGAGACATCATAAACTCTGTCGGCTAATCTGCTCCCCACCTGCAAACACAACGAAAGCAGAAGTTTATTCACACAGCTTCAGTTCTCCGAGAAACAGTAATAAACCACCTCACCTCGTCTCGGAGGTAATCGTATTTGTCGCTGTCTAGTAAAGATGAAGCCCATTGCTTCTGCCTGCGCTTCATGCTCCTGTCAAACACGTTCATAACGCCTCCCTGAGAGGAGAGACCCCTCCATCCCCTCCACAGACATCGCAGAGACCGGAGGCTTTTCACACTGAGACTCATGCTTCTGTGCTGATTCTCATTTTAACACATGATGTCTGCCGCAACTCTTTCAAACACAGTCTTCTGTGTGCCTCAATGGAGCTCAGCCCTGCGCCGCACAACAGAGACTGTGTCTGCGGTAAGACCTGGACTGGAGCAGTCCGGACTCAGGAACATGGACCGGAGTCAGTTTGAAGTTCAGCCAAACTTTCAAACCCAGGGCCGTCGCCGAAGAAAATTCTCACTGGGGGGGCATTTCGTTTTCATAAGGGGACACACTTTGATCTTGATCTCACAAACAGACATTATCAAAACAATAACCTGTATTATAACTTAAATTGGTCAAGTTCTGTATTAAAACAGATTTTAAAAGATAGTTCAACCAACAACAATTCAGCAAAAAAAAAGAAAAAAAAAAACATAAAATACATTATTATGACTTTTATGTATTTATGTTAGAATCCAGTCACCGCTCAAATCGCCGAGTTTTGTTCTGCGCGCTCGCGAATCCTCTCTTTATAACAAAGCGTAGAGACTTTTTTTCTATTCTATTCTATTCTGTTCTATTCTATTCTATTCTATTCTGCAAAACAACATTAATTGAGTCGGAAAGGGGGGAATTCGAAATAAATAGAGAACAACTGACATGTACAACAAAGTGTGGCTTTAGTTTGAATTTCATTTTTCATCGTTAAAGGTATGTAATAGTAAAAACAATAATAAATGAAATAATAAATTATAAGAAGTAAAATTGCTAGTAAATTAGTGATTATTAAAACAGGAGTTGCAGTCACATTTTGTGATATAAACTGGTGAATAATGAAACTAAAGCGTTTCTTATCTGTAAGTTTATATTATATTATATTATATTATATTATATTATATTATATTATATTATTATAAATTTTATTAGTATTTTGAATTCCTTTTTATTTTATATTTCCTTTTGAAAACTTTTAGTATTTTTGTTGTTTTGACATTTTTTTTAATAAGTCATTATTCTAATGTCTAATTAGTTTTTTTTTTTTGTTATTTATATACATACATATATATATATATATATATATATATATATATATATATATATATATACACACACACACACACACACACACACACACACACACACACACAGAATGTCAAAGTGAAAGGAAAGACTCGTCTGGTGTGTTTTGAGCTCTTCGTCTTGCCGTATGAAAAAAGGGGCGTGGCTAAGGCTTCCAAGATGTAACGGAAGTAGTAAAGCATCACGGGAAAACACGTGTGGAGCTGTGCTGTAAAATCGCACGAGAATCCAGTAACGTTAGGTCAGTATTGGTCTTATATATGTTTTTATTTACTGCGCAGTCGGTTTTGTTCAGAATTCTTGGGGTTTTCATAAATTGCAATGATGTTTTTTCAATTAACGACCTGCACAGTGTTTTAGTTATTTGTCATTACAGTCTGTACAGTGTACAAATGTGTGCTGTGCGAATTAAACACAGACCCTGTAAACATATAAATACAGCCAAATGACAAGTAAACATTATAAACTGTAATTGGACAACATGCCTTCGTTTTTTAATTAACTTAAATCTTGCCTTGGTAATACTGCAATATAAAGTTTGAAAACAAGCACCACCTTTCTCGTACTTTGTCAGTGTCTTTTTGTGATTTAAGGTCGCTTGTTGAAATCTGATTGAATGAAATGAAAACTGATTTAGCTGGACTTGAGTGTTTTCTTTACAGATGAAAACATGAAGCACATTATTTTGGGTTATCTGTGTAAGAGATGTCTCATGACATTTCTTTTAATGAATATACTCTTGAAATGCACCACTTCTGTGTGTTTCACAGGTTGATGCTGTCATCAGGCTCTTCCAAATAATCCCCATGGCCTCCAAAAACACTGTAAGCGGCGACGACCGCTTCTCGAAGGTCCACAAGGACCCTCGCTTCTGGGAGATGCCCAGCAGAGAGCACAAAGTCAAAATCGACAAGCGCTTCAAGTCCATGTTCCACGACGAACGCTTTAAACTCAAGTATACGGTCGATAAACGCGGCCGACCCGTCAACCAGACGTCCACCGAGGACCTCAAGCGCTTCTACAATCTCTCTGACTCCGAGCAGTCGGACGAAGAAGAGGAGAGCGAGGAGACGGAAAAGCCCAAGAAGGAAAAGAAAGTGAAAAAGGCTGATGAGCAACCTCAGGATGAGGATGAAGACGAGAGCGATGAATCTGAAGAGGAGGCAGACGCCGAGAAGATCCCGAAGACAAAAGAAGCTAAGAAAACCAAAGAGCCGCTGGTAAAGGGAGTGAGAGTGTTTGAAGAAGGTACTGCATTAACTTTATTTTAGAAATGTGACCCTGGAGCACAAAAGCACACATAAGTAGCACAGGTATATTTGTAGCAATAGCCAAAAATACATTGCATGGTTTAAAATGATCGATTGTTCTTTTATGCCAAAAATCATTGGGATATTAAGTAAAGATCATGTTCCATGAAGATATTTTGTAAATTTCCTACTGTAAATATATGAAAACTTAATTTTTGATTAGTAATATGCATTGCTAAGAACTTCATTTGGACAACTTTAAAGGCAATTTTCTCAATGTTTTGATTTATGTTTTTTTTTTTTTTTTTTTGCACCCTCAGATTTTCTCGGCCAAATATTGTCCTATCCTAACAAACCATACATCAATGAGAACTTGTGTATTCAGCTTTCAGATGATGTACAAATCTCAATTTCAAAAAATGGACCCTTAAGTCCTGTTTTGTGGTCCGGGGTCACATATTGCATTAATATGCATTATTAATCTGAGTAATGCATCTGATTGTTTTGTTTTAAAATGGATCTTTTGAAGACAGTACGAATGTTACTTATGGCTTGATACGGTTTGTATTGTTTTTAACAGATGAGGACGAGGATGAGGAAGGTGATGGTGTGGAAGAGAGTGAGGATGAGGAGGAGGCTGATGAAGATGACGAGAGCGAGTCAGGTGATGACAGCGACAGTGGACCCGATCTGGCTCGAGGGAAGGGTAACATTGAGACCAGCTCTGATGAAGATGACGATGATGATGAGGATGAGCTGGAGGACTATCTGCGGCGTGAGGAAGAGGAGATCGAGCATGACTGGGGAGAGATGTGGAAAGATGCTCCACGCAGTGACAACGTGAGATTTATTAATCAGAAACTGCTGCACTGAATACGCATTAACTCATTAACTATGACTTCTGCCTTAATAAACTCCTAATTTGCTGTTTATTAATAGTTAGTAGGGTGGTAGTTAAGTTTAGGAATAGTGTAGGATTAAGGATGTAGAATATGTGCTTTATAAGTACTAATAAACAGCCAATATGTAAAAAATAGGCATGGTAATAAGCAACTAGTTCATAGTGAGAACTGGTCCTCGTACTGAAGTGTTACTGGTTGTTGCTAGTGTGTTATTTCCTGTGTTTGTGTGTTTAGACGTCCCGACGGTTGGCGGTTTGTAACATGAACTGGGACAGACTGAAAGCTAAAGATCTTCTGGCTCTCTTCAGTTCGTTTAAACCCGAAGGAGGCGTGGTGCTGTCTGTGACGGTAACTATCACATCAGTTTCCTGCACCATCTCAGTGCTGCAGCTGTGAGTCTGACTGGTGACGTGTGTGTGTGTGTGTGTGTCAGATCTATCCGTCTGAGTTGGGGAAGGAGAGGATGAGCGCTGAACAGACTCAGGGTCCGCTGGAGCTCACCAGCCTCCCGGAGAACCCTGACGCCGACACAGAGGAGCAAAGGTACCGGCCACAGTCACTGTCTGGAGCTGTTCAGATTCTTACTGGGGTTTGGCTGACCAAGATGTGCAGTGAGGGGCATCCCAGAATGCATTGCAAACAAGCTTAGTGAAGGAAATCTGTTCTGTTTATTTAAAACATTCTGATTATTCATTCAATACTGAAAAATACCAGTAAAAAATTCAGTCTAATTAAAATCGGACTGTTTTACAATGTGTATTTTTGTGATTATGCTGTGTTGCATGCTACATTATATAATTAATTTGAATTTTGAATTTAATTTAATTATTTTTTTAAAGAAATGAATGGAAGAATGCAGTTAATTGTTCAAAAGTGACAGTGATTTCTGTCTCAAATAATTGCTGCTCTTTCTATTCACCAAAGAATCATTTAAACAGTTCCACATTTCTCACAAAAATATGAAGCAGGACAACTGTTTTCAACACTGATGATAATCAGAAGTGTTTCTTGAGCAGCAGATCTGCATATTAGACTGATTTCTGAAGGATCGTGTGACACTGAAGACTGGAGTCATGATGCTGAAAATACAGCTTTGCATCACTCGAATAAATTACATTTCAAAATATATTCAAATAGAAAATAGTTATTTTAAATAGTAATAATATTTCACAATGTTGCTGTTTTTTCTGTGTTTTGGAACAAATACTGTAAATGCAGCCGCCTTGGTGAAACATAAAAAAAAATCGTACCTACCTGTATCTCTGTATTCTTCAGCCTTTTGACAATATTTAACATCTTCTAGCTTTATATTCACTCTGAATGGTTTTCAAGGATCATTTGATCTATTTAGTTTCGCTCAGAGGAAGCGTGGTTTTAACCAGTGTGTTTTCAGGATCTACCGAGAGAAAGTGCGAGACTATCAGTTCAAGCGTCTGAGGTATTACTACGCCGTGGTGGAGTGCGACTCGGTCGAAACCGCAGCAAAGATTTATGAGGAGTGTGACGGCTATGAGTACGAGAGCAGCTGCTCAATGATCGACCTGCGGTGAGAGCCTCACATTCACAGAGATGCTAGAACTGAAACCATCAGGAACACAAAGCTGCTTTCTAAGAACTTGGCTCATGTTTGTGGCTCTGGGGGTTTTTGCAGGTTCATCCCTGATGATGTGACGTTTGACGACGAGCCGAAAGATAGAGCCACTGATGTGGATTATAGTTCCTACAAGCCTAAACTCTTCACATCGACGGCCACCACCACAGCCAAGGTCTGTCACACTGAGTCCTACGTCAGATCTGAGCTGTTGACTCCATGTACTATAATGTGTGTTGTCATTAGGTGGAGCTGACGTGGGATGAAACGGATCACGACCGGGTCACGGCTCTCTGCAGGAAGTTCAATAAGGATGACCTGTTGGACATGGACTTCAAGGCTTACCTGGCCTCCTCCAGTGAGGAAGAGGAGGATGAGGAACAGACAGAAGGTAAGTGTTGACTGAATCATCTAGCAACTGGTACTTTTTTCATTCATCAGGAATGTTGTTGTGTTGAATTGAATGTTCTCTCAGCTGAGAAGCCCACTGAGCCTCTTCCTGAGGAGAAAAGGTGCAGTAAAGAGAAGAAGAGCACAGAGCAGATCGCTAAATACAGAGAACTACTGAAGAGCATTCAGGACAAAGACAAGGAGAAGGATGACAGCATGGATATGGAGGTCACATGGGTACCAGGTATCAGATTTTTTTTATTTATTTATATTGCATAGATTGTTAATTCTAAACATTTTAATTTTAATATTAATATTATTAATTAATATAAATTTTGTTTGTTTTATTTTTTAATTGTTTAATGTTTTATTTTATAATTAAAAGTAACATTGCATGTTACTGTTAAGAATATAATTATAATAATGCATTTTTATTCTGTAAATATATTAAACATATAATAAAAATAAATATAAAATAATGTATTCAATATGTATACATATGTAAAAAAAAATTTTTTTATTTATTCATAAAATGTCAAAAAATTTATTTATATTATATATTTATTGTTTTATATAATATTCATTCATTAAATATAATAAAAAATTTATGACTATATATATATTTATCAAAAATGTTTTGACTGCAAACATAAACATATTACTTTTTGATATAAACAGTATATATAAATACATATTTTAATTTTAATACTATAAATATATTTGTAAAATGATTATATTTTTTAAATATATATTTTTATTTTATTTATTAGTAATATTTTGTATTTATATTTAAATATAAATATAATAGTAATTATAAACTATATAACGTTAAATTAAATTGGTACATGTTATGTAATATTGACATATTTATGTTTTATTAATGTTTACTCATTTCATTGCTTTTTAGGACTGAAGGAAACAACTGAGAAGCTTGTGAAGAAGAAAATGGAGGGCAAAGATCAGCTGACTCCGTGGGAGCAGTACCTGCAGAAGAGGAAGGAGAAAAAGAAAGAGAAAAGGAAAGGAAAGAAGGTAAATGTTTCGCTGAGGAAAGAAACATGTAGTTTGTCCTTCATTTCTGTCCTTCTGACTCACATATGCTCTTTTGTCTTGTGCAGGAAGCAGAGGAGGCGGAGCCTGTGATCAGTGATGATGAACTTCCTGCTGATGTTGACCTCAGTGACCCCTTCTTCAAAGAGGAGCTCAGCTCGACAGGTTAGTGTCATGCTTTCTTATATTCAGCATCAGTTTCTCATATTCCTTTAGGAAGTATTACACCTCTAGTGCTCTAATCTATATCCTCTCTGCAGCATCCCTGAAAAACAAAAAGAACAGGAAGAAGAATGAAGAGAAGACACCAGAAGAACAGGAAGAGCTGGAGAGACGGAGGGTATGTTTCTATGATGTTCATGAATGTGTGTTTGTGGGTAATGCATCGTGGGTAACGGCTGTGATGTGGCGTCTAGGCTGAGATGGAGCTGCTGATGGACGACGAAGACGACGACAAGCACAAACATTTCAACTACGACAAGATCGTAGAGCAGCAGAACCTGAGCAAGAAGAAGAGGAAGAAGCTCCTGAAGAGCAACACGGCACTGGAGGAGGACGACTTCCAGGTGGACGTTCACGACTCGCGCTTCCAAGCCGTGTTCACGTCCCATCTCTACAACCTGGACCCGTCCGACCCGGCCTACAAGAAGACCAAAGCAACGCAGAGCCTCCTAGAGGAGAAACAGAGACGCAGAGAGGAGCGACAGCACAGCCAGGAGGAGGCGCTGAAGAGCAGAGCCCTGCAGGACAAGCATGGAGCAGAGGCGCCCTCATCCTCCACTAAAGTCATGGACCCCGGTTTATCACTGCTCGTCAAATCCATCAAGAACAAAACTGAACAGTTTCAAGCGCGCAAGAAACAAAAGACAAAATGATTCCAATTACAAGAGACTCGAGTCTGAAGTGGATTCTTTAATGGTTTTCTGGAGTCTTTGTGTGTTACTTTAGTGACTAATTTGTGCTTGGAGACAAAAGCTTTTGATAATAAACATCATACTTTCTCCTAGTTCAGACTCGATTAATTATGTTTGCGTCAGACTTTTGTAATTGACCGGCCATTTTTGGATGAAAACGTCAAGGGTTTGTTTAGTGTTGTCCTGTAAAAAATTATTAAATACTATTTCTGTATTTTACAGCAAAGTAGGGATGTAAGGAATAACCGAGAGCTGGTTGAAAAACTATTAAAATCTGTGCCGATTCAAATCGGTTGAGATGCTAAGCAAATCGTGATTAATTTAGGTGTAGGAGTTTAAATGAATGTATGTCTGAGGGGAACTTACTGTCTTTAGACAAGTTTAAATGGTATTTTTTCTTTTCATCTTGCCTCTGTATAATGCATATTAAAGTTCATAAGTGCAGCGCTGCTTTGTTAACAGCACAAACCAAGGAAACACTTTAATCGCCACCTGCTGGCAGAGAGTGAATCTGCGTCTCTTTCAGCTCGTCCGCTGTTTCATGCAGATATTTTTATGTGAAGTTTCACAAAACTGAAGTTAAACCATTCTGTTTATGCTTCAGAATTTCTAAATTATACAATCTAGTTTAAATTAAAAACTGCTCATGTTTCATGTATGCAGCATCTTTGTTTGGATCTTTATTAAAATGCATTGGTTGCCTCTCATTTTAAATGGAAAGAACACAGAAAAAGCCTTATTTTGTTGTATGAAGAGATTTATTTTATTTGTGTTATTTATTTGATTTGGGGCTTGTTTAAAAATTTCAGTTTAGTTTTGTTATTTACATTTACATTATATTTAAATTTAGTCATTTAGCAGATGCTTTTATCCAAAGCTACTTACATATGAGGACAATAGAAGCAATCAAAACCAACAAAAGCGCAAAAGAATATGCAATTTATTTTCTTAATTTAATATTTCATTTAATTTTTGTATTTTAACATATTAAACATTTTATTATTTCATCATCACTATTATTAATACCTAGTAGTAGTAAGTTATTTCGTTGTAGTCAAAAAATTAACTAAAAATGTAGAAATAAAAACTAAGGTTTTTAATTATTCGATGCTGCAATTCTTAGTCTAAAGTGTAAATATTTTATTAGATTTTTTCAATTTAGATTTGTCAACTGATTTAATTTTGATTCCATACTTAGATTCTATTTAGAATACACAACATAAACATGAATATGTAGAATTTTGCATACAACTTCTACATACAAAAGTGAAATAGATGTTGCAATTCCCTTTTTCTGCTGTGGCAAAGAACGATTTCTATTGATTTAAAGGGATCGTTGAAGCAAAAATGAAAATTCTGTCATCGTTTATTAACCCCATCATTCCAAACTTATGAGTTTCTTCTGCAGAAAATCTATAATTCTTCAAAATCTTCAAATCACCGTCAAATTTCAGTTTTGCCTGAAAAGTCAAATATGCGCCCCCCAAGAAGAGATTTGATTTACTGTAGTTTCAGAGTGTCACTTTGAAACAAAAATATACACCGAGAAGCTGGAGTTAAAGTTAGCTTTATTCATGTTGACACAAACGCCGCTCACACATTCAAAAAAGTCTGTTGGCACTTTCACGGGCACCTCACTTTCTACACAACAGAAGAAACCGGCTTCCTCACTCATGCCATACATCAAAATACAGCGATGAATGAATGAAAACCTCTTACACTTTCAATTCCAGTGAATACGACCAGTGCTCAGAGCATGTAAAAACATCTCGACTCATGGTCCAGGAATTTAGTGTACATGTAAGAACTGCTTGGGTAGTTCACATCATTAAACCCAATCCAGAAAAGGCACAAATTACAGAGTAATGTCAATAACACAAGGTTTGATTCGACCAAATGAAGCAGAACCCCAGTCCAGATCACAAGCATCTCAGAAGAAAAACCAACAGAATAAAATGACTCTAAAATTGTGCCACAGTGTTACAAAAAAAAAAAAAAAAAAATACACAGCTACTTTATGAGAAATAGTGCAATTAAGGTTAGACATACACATGAAAGAGCTGGAGTGTTGTGTAGTGGTTCAGGTTGACATTTTATCACCACAGTATCATTTGTACAGTTCCTGAAGCAAATGGTGCTTGGTCTCGCCGCCATGCTGTTAGAGATGATTGACAGGGCGTTGCTATGGCGATTTATTACTGGCCTTAGTAAACAATCCCACTGTCTATGATATCGCGGTCCCTATATGGCTCGGGTCCCTCCTTTAGTGTGTCCGACTTTTTTCTCTCCCCATTTTATCGCGAAAATCCCAAGTCTGATTGTTGGAAAAGTGACAGATCAGAACACCTTGAGTTGTGCACCGTAGTTTTAAACTTTGAAGGAATACTTCAACCAAAAATGTAAATCTGATGACAATATATTCACCCTCAGGCCATCCAAGATGTAGAGGAGTTTGTTTCTTCATGGGAACAGATTTGGAGAAATTCAGCATTACATCACTTGCTCAACGATGGATGCTCTGCAGTGAATGGGTGCCGTCAGAATGAGAGTCCAAACAGCTGATAAAAACATCATAATAACCCAAACCACTCCAGTTCAGTATTTACTAAGAACGGTTTCTGCTTGTAAACGGTGCTTTATCTGTGCATATTTCTCTCCTGATTCAGATAAGGCGACTTTTTCAGAACTTTTAGGACTGAAGCGACAGTTTAAAGTTAAAATTTCTTAATGGATTTGTTTCACTCAGCTTCGCAAGATGTTAACTGATGGTCATGTGGATTACAGTGATGTCTTTATCAGCTGTTTGGACTCTCATTCTGACGGCACCCATTCACTGAAGAGCATCCACTGGTGAGCAAGTGATGCTACATTTCTCCAAATCTGTTCTGATGAAGAAGCAAACTCATCTACATCTTGGATGGCCTGGGGGTGTGTACATTTTCAGCAAATTTTCCTTTTTAGGTGAACTACTCCTTTAAAAAAAAAAAAAAAAATCTGTTACAGTTTGAGTAATAATAGTAATAGTGATATTATCTTAACCACCACCACTAGTTCTCCCTCGCCTCATCTTTTCTCTCAAAGTCTTTGTAGAAACCCCTCTTAACTTCATGCCGCTTACATACAATGTTGTGTTGCACCAAAATGTTATAAAATATAGGATTACATGAATATTAAGTAGAGAAAATAAGTTTTTAGCGAAACGCTTCAGGACAAATTGTGCTTCACGTGTCGAGTAAAAAAATTATTCAAATACTTTAAAGCTTAGTAAAATACAGTTTCATTACGATACGACACACAAGGCGATACAAATATGATTCTGTAGAATAAGTCAAGTGTGTGACTCCACAAATTAGATTTCAAGATATTAAATCACAAGAAACACAACATGTCTGCTGTTAGTCAGAGTAAACATCACGGAATGATTTAGTGTAAACGCTGTCTGTCACGTGACCTATAAAACGCCTCAATGGAGACGCCGTTACCGTTTTACAACCGCGCAAAGGATTTTCTTTATCTTAAGCAGACATGTTCTTATTAGTGTCTTTCAATAATGCTTTGAGAGAAAGATTTATCCAGCTAAATAAGTGGATCATAATCTCTTCTCTTAACGAAGTACGTCACATAATAATGAAAATGAGATCATTTACTCAACCTCATGTCCTCTGGTTCACTTGTGCACCATTTTACAAGTGATCTTAAGACACAAGACAGCTTTTATGGGAGGAAACCGGTCGTTATTGATTCAAAATAATTCACTTGTTCAATTGAAAACTAATCAAAGGAAAAAAAAAGTTTGGGGTTGGTACATTGATTTGCTCAAATATAGTAAAAACAGTAATATTGTAAAATATTATTACAATTTAAAGCAACACTTTTTGATTTGAATATATTTGAAGATGTAATTTATTCCTGTGATGCAAAGCTGAATTTTCAGCATCATTACTCCAGTCTTCAGTGTCACATGATCCTTCAGAAATCATTCTAATATGCTGATTTGCTGCTCAAGAAGCATTTCTTATTATTATGAATGTTGAAAACAGCTGTGCTGCTGCTTATTAATTATTTGATGATTAGAAGGTTCAAAAGAACAGAATTTATTTGAAATAGAAACCTTTCGTAACATTGTCATTATTGTAACTTTTACTTCATTTAATGGATCCTGGTTGAATAAAAGTATTAATTTATTATTTAAAAATACAGTAAACAACATTTGAAGTGGATAAAAAAAAAAAAAGTTAATCAAAGTTGTCTTAATACAAGAATGCATTTTGGTTTTAGGACAGCTTTGGTGAAAGGTTTTGATCCACTTCAAATGTTGCCTACTGACCGCAAACTTGTGTGTGTTGTAAATTACAGCTCACAAGTTATATAGACCGCTTTAATATTTCTGAGCTCCGACAGCACCAGTCTCCATTGATCCTGGACTGAAAACAGCAGCATGAAACACGACAATGAGGTTGAGTAAATGATAACCAAACATCATTCTTTTAGGTGCACAAACACTTCTAACATAGTCTATATGGATTGTCAGTAATCTCTAATAATCTTTTTGCAGCCTTCGTGCAAATTCTGAGCAGCACTTCACTAAACACTGGGTTCTAATTAATCAAGCGGGACGCTCTCAAGCATAAAATATGAGTTCAGGGATCTGCCCCCCCTGCACACCCGTCCCGTTGGTGCTGTCTGAGGAGCACTGGAACTGGAAGGTCACCTTCCCGCACTGGACCTCCGTCATCCCCTCCTGGCCAAAATAACTCAACTCGTTCCCATCCAGGACCACGCTGGCCGTGTAGAAGGTGTCAGGTTCGATCTGCACCGGGTACTCGAAGAAGACAGGGAAGGTGTTGCTGGAGCCGTCGGAGAAGTACTTGATGATGGCGACGCCGAGCGTCACGCTGCCTTGGCGCTTCAGCTCGATCTTGGCCTGGTACTCAGCCGAGCCGCAGCTGGAGCCGTACAGCCCGAACCCGGCGATGAAGACGCGCTTGTCCACGGCGAACTGGATGCTGTCGCAGCGGCCGCGGTATCGCCACTGATTGCTGCGGTAGGCGCAGGACTGAAAGCGGTGGCACCTCTGCGGCGTCAACCCTTTGCGTGGTTTGCAGACGAACTTGAGCTCCGGTTTCTTGGCCGCTGTGTACCACAGGAAGATATCGTTGGTTTCGTTGAGCGTCAGCACGCCGGACTGCGCCACACCGTTGGCGAAATCATCGAGCGCCATCGCCGGGATCCGTATCAGGTAGATGTTCTTTCCCAAAACAAGCCGTTTGTTCTCGATGCTGGGCTGGAGTTCCTGTCGGTGACACTCGGCCTCCGCCCAGCTCAACGCCGCCTCCAACACCACCATCTCCTTGGCGTTGAGCGTCTCGCGCCGCAGGATGCTCTCCAGGGTCTGAGCGTCGATGTCGCAGAACCCCTCGGAGCGGAGCGCGAGCTCGGCCTGCGCGTCGATCACCTCCCAGCAGCGCTGCGTGAGGTCGGGCTCCTCGAACAGGCAGCTCTGAGAGAGCAGGACGCAGGCGTTTCGCGCGCTCAGGCTGGTCTCCAGGAAGTTGACACAGGCACGGGCCAAGTGGGGAACGATGTATTTTTTGGCGGCGTACAGCGTGGCGAGAACAGTGTCTGCACACAGGTCGATCTCATCACAGTAGATATACCTGACAACAGAGCGCAGACAATTCTGTTAATTCTACTGAATGGTGCTGTCATTTAAGCAAATGAGAGACAAACCAAATACTAAACATTCGCTCAAATTGTTAAACTGATAACCATTTATGAAAAAAAAAAAGATTACATTTATAAATTTCTAAATAAATTGAAAATGTATTTCCCTATTTTAATAAAAAATGCTGTCAAATAAATTATATTTTTATCCTTAAAGACCCTGTAACATAACATTTTGAGATTTTGTAATGCAATAAAGTAGAATTTAAATGCATTCAATCTATATTTAAAAAAAAAATTACAAAAATTAAATGAATTGTTCTAAAAAGTAAATTAAACCTGAAAAATTTTCATCTTTAAACACCACAACATTGTTTTAGTACTGGAAAAATATTAGAACTATAAATGCATCAAAAAAGTTATACGTGTGTGTGTGTGTGTGTATGTATGTATGCATGCATGTCTATAAATTATTTATATACACCATAAAATCTATAATCTATATAAAGTAAAATTAATAAATGATAATAATTTTTTTATGTTATTAGAAAAATAAATCACTAGTGTTCTCAGACTTTTGGACCTCAAGTGCTATCTTCATGGCCCCATCACAAAAAAATAAATAAATAAATTGGTAAAAATGTTTTGTTTCATTAACATCTTTGAAAACTGTACTTCAACATGGCCAGGAATGAGGGTGGCTCAACATCAGGGATCCGGATCTCATCATTATCTTCGGCCAGTTCTCCGTAGAACATGGCATGAAATACAGAACTTCCCACAGCCAGGACATACTGAAAGAGTGAAAAACAACGAATTCAAAAAGAGATTACAAGCATCATCCAAGAACAAGTCCCAGTCATACGTCACCCCAAAATCCAGAGGAAAAAAAATATGATTATATACATGAATTCAAGTTCAAGTTCATTCAAGTGTGGTAATGTTGTACCTTGTGTCCTGGCACTCTCTGGGTTCCTCCAGGAGGTCCCACCACAAAATGAATATCGGCCATCTGCTCGTTGTTGAACATGACTGCGTTTCTGCAGAAGACAAACGAGTGAGACCCTTCACGTACAGTGGCTTCAGTAGAACAGAGCAATGCACAACAGAAAGAGTGCCTCACCTCTCTCTGATGGAGGGATACAAGCCTTGCCAGTTACATCCTTGAATGGTGTTGTTGTTGCACACGTTCTGCTGCTGGAACTGCTGGACAGCGGTGGGTGCGACAGGGGCCAGTTTTTTGGCAGGAAACAGCTCAGCGGCCATTTTACCAAAACATGTCAATTAATCAGGAGGATTTCATGACGGGGGATCTGGCAACCTGAAGACAAAACAACGCCAGATATTCAGAAGACACAAAAAGCATTTATAATATATATATATATATATATATATATATATACACACACACACACACATTTAATACAAATGCTTGAAATGACTCTTTGTATGCATTTAACGTTACCTCAACACGTATTTACGAGTTTATGACATTATCAATCCAAACTGTCATTAGCAACCATTATATCTTTTTGATTTATTTTTAATAGATCTGTTTATCCATGCTATCTTAAACATAACCTACATTAAACTGGCGCTAAATGAAGCAGTTCACATACATTTAAAAAAACAAACAAAAGTGAATTCACATTTATTCCTAGCCTCGCATAAACAGTTACGTTAGCAATCACAGCTAAAGCTGCGATGATCCTCCCAATATCACAGAACAGCAAAAATACCGTTAAATACGAGTTTGCATGATCTAGAATCTAGACTGCATTTAGTAAATGGGTTGATAACTGTAATATCAGTGATAACAGATCATCTGAATTCAGATGCAAGCAACAGGAAATAAACAAAAGCAGCCATCGGGTTCACAAACCTGAAAACCCCCCAAAACATCGAACTAAAACACCATCACGACACGCCTGCGCTCATTAACTAATAACAGTTCAATAGCAGTGATTACCAGAGGCTGATTAATGCGGCAGGTTTAGCGATTGAGTGAGGAAAGTTTGCAGCTGGTTTGCGCGTCAACATCCGCCTGACCGACTGCGCATGCGCGGTGGAAGCGCTTCACAAATAAATACAATTATTATTATTATTCGAGAGAGAGAGAGAGACTTTCCGTTAACAGTAGGTACAATGTACTTTCGATATTTTATTTGAGTTGTGTTGATATTAAGAAACAAAAACTAATGTTAAGGGCAACCGTAGCAGATAACTTTTAATACAGCCGTGTCTTGATATGATAAGATATTTCACACAAAACTGCAAATATTTGCGGAGACAAATCGCTACCAAATTATTCGTTTAAAACCAATCATATATTTCATATTTCAAACATATATTTTATTGATACTAATAAGGCCAGCAGGTGGCACCAAATGCAAGGTTTTAGAATAATTGATAACTTTTTTAAATCGTTGTAATGATGTCTTTCCCTAAGCCAAATTGACGTATGCTTTTTGTATAATTTATTTAATTATTTATTGCGTATTTATTTATTTGTTTCACACACACACACACACACACACACACACACACACACACACACACACACACACACACACACACACACATATATATATATATATATATATATATATATATATATAAAACAATGGAATTAATGGATAATTATAATACAAGAAAGTTTAGCTCAAAACATTATTGTATAATAAGTACAGTTGCAAATAATTGCAAACGTACATTGTTTATAAATAGTCTCTCTTGCCGCTGACAAAACATGCATTACAAAAGGATATTGGATTTTTGAGCCTCACACATTTTTAGACGTCTACTCTCATCCTAAGCATCTTCAGTCTTAAACATCGAGGTCAGTGTGTGAAATTCACAGACTGCAAAGGATCTCTTTTATTAGTTATAAAATAACAAGTATTCAGATGCATCACTGGAGTTCCACGGCCAGCAAACCTCTGACTGAACATTGACCCTGGAAAGCAGCTTGACTGGAGCTTAACAGCAAAAAGAGTCACAGGAATGCAATGATGCCCTTGTTATACTGATGCAAAGGCTTTACGTAATGATTTACTAATTACACTATAGAGGCCTCGGCTTTTGGGGAATGCTGGGTAACGGGTCTCTCAGTCAGACTCCGACAGGCGGAAGGGAAGGGGTCCGTAAACAAGCCACACTTTTATTGTCTGGACATTGATTTGTATCTCTCAGACCAATTCTAGGCCATTTAAAGGCTTATATAGAGGTTTTTAAACTAGGAAATGACCATTGTTTGCCCGTCGACAGTAGTTATGGTTAGCTTGAACACAAAATTGTTCTTTTTATTGTTCGTGTGGAGTCTCATTCTATGTTTACTCTTCTATTCATAGATCCAGTCTGTTTTCTTTGCTTTTCCATAAAGTCTGAGATTAAACTGCTGTGGTAAAGCTTGTGAAATGTCGTATTAAAATATAAGTTTATTAAAACATCAGTTTGCTTTTATAGGATGGTTGATTTGGTTATGGCAGACACAAAAACATGAACAACACAAAAAGAAACCAGAATGTGCCCACGTTGTATTTGGACACTTAGCCACACTTGCAAGTGGCTGAATTTTATTGTATTCTCAAACAAATGCTGCTAAACCTTTTCTCGAAACTTATTTTCATTTGTTTTCCACAGCATCCACTGTTTTAACATTTAAGCTTAAACTTATTTTTATGAAACGTTCTCATAAATAAATAAATAAATAAATAAATACAATTTCAAAACATACAAAAAATTCCCAAAATGTTTATTCAAATATGAATCAAGATATATTTGCATATTTTCTACCAATATATGTTTTGACTATTTTTTGTATATATATAAAAAAAACTATATATATATATATATATATATATATATATATATATATATATATATATATATATATATATATATATATATATATATATTACAAATAAAATAGATTTTAAAAGAAAATTTGCCCTATTTATTTCAATCCAAGAAAAAGAAAAAAAAAAGAAATTTGTTGTCTATAATATTTTAACATAATACATTTTAACAAAAATCTGCAAGGACCATAATTTACAATGTTCCAAAAAATTGAATATTACATTATGTGAAAAAAACATGAATAAATGATTAGAAATTTAGTTTTGATCTCTAATAGGGTATTCCATTCTGCATTTAGCCTTATTGTAGGATATAGTAAGATTTATTATTAGTAAGATTTATTATTAGATTTATTATAGTAAGATTTTTTATTGCCAATTTATTTTCTTGCCCTGAAAAGCATTTTTAAATATATTTTGGTAAATGAAGGTCTAAAGCTAAATACATTTTCTATTTCAAAAATATATATATGTATTTGCAATTTATATTTGAGTAACCACAGATAATGAGCTGGGATTAATAACATATGCAGTTATATTTACACAACTCATGTGGCGTTGCAGCCATAACATTATACAGTATCTGCAAATACAGATTTTGTATCATTTTAGTTGAATGTGGCTGCTAATGAAATCTCATGTTCTCTTTTTCCTCTGTAGTGAGCGGCGGTGATTTATGCCCCAAGTGTATTGTGGGATATCAGAGTCTCTGAACACAGGGTTGGTACGACTTTTCCTACTCCACAACGATTTAAATTTGGCCTTTGTGAGTTTTTCCCTTCTTTTATTAGATTATCTGTCATTTTGCAAAATGCATTTTGTACCAAAGGTTTATGATTTTGAGAAATTGCTCTGAGTTATGATCATTTGAGCCCACCAGAGCCCACAGTGTATATACTGTTTAAGTATACTTTCAAATTTATTTCAAAATATATTTCAGCATGCTTCCAATATGTTCCACTAATATTTAACACTTAAAAATTGTGCATCTTTCTCTCTCTCTCTATACATTGATCAGTATCACCCAGCTCTATTTTCAATGTACTTTTCTTCCTAACGGTCCTGTCATGGTGTCACATTTAGTGATGTTTTGTTGTGAGTGACGGCACATGCATTCACCCCCAAACCCCCCAAGATCCTTTTCAAATCCTTGAGCGAGCAGATTGGCCAAAGTCAATTAGAAGTCTATTACAATGAAATGCTGTTTAGGGAGATAAAGGATGAATTAGCCGTACTAACTCTCTTCATTCATAGCCTCTCTCTTTCTCTTATTCTGTCAAGTGGCATTCATTGAATTGAATAATACATCTCATGCCTGGGAACCGCAGCGTTTAGACTGAACACATGGTGTGATAATGGGGGGCTCTGTATTCATAGGCTGGTCAGTTCCTGCCCCTTGTATTGTGCACAGGCTTTCTCAGGGCTTAGTGTATGTGTTGTGGAGAAGGAAAGGGTGGTAACAGTGTTTCGTGAAGGGTATTGTAGTATTTTTTAGTGAGGGCTCTTATTGTTCATTTGGCTGCGAGTGAGATGAACAGACGGCTGGGCTGCACATCCAGGTGCATTCTGGGATCCAGTGTGTCTTGATCCAACCCCTTCTTTGTCACATCATCCATTGTCATAACCTCAAGCTGTGTGTGTCCATCTCACAGACAGTCATTATGAGAGCATGCTACTCTTACACACCTTTGCCAGAGGTTCCATCAAAGAAAAGGCAGTTCTGTACAAATTAAACTAAACAGCAAGTAAAACACCAACAGAAGCAAACAAAACTAAACAGAACTAAACAAAACTAATCAAGATCAAGCTGCAAGTAAAAGACAAAACAAAAGCAAAAACAACATAACTAAAATAAACTAAACAGCAAGTAAAAAGACAAAAGAAAAGCAAACTAAACTAAACTAATCAGTAATAAATAAAATTAAACTGCAAGTAAAAAGACAAAAACCTAAATTCAAAACTATCAAAACTAAACTAAACAGAACAGCAAGTACAAAGAAAACTGAAAGCAAACAAAACTAAACAACAAAACAAAAGCAAACAAAACTGAACAAAAAAGCTAGTAAAAAGACTAAACAAAACAAAACAAAACCAATAAGCAAGAAAAATTACAAAAGCAACAAAAAAACAAGACCCAACTTCAAGTAAAAAGCCAAAAAAACAAAACAAAACTCAACAAAAAAGCAAGTAAAAAGACTAAACAAAACTAAAGAAAACCAATATGCAAGTAAAAAGACAAAACGAAAGCAAACAAAACAAAACAGCAAGTAAAAAGACAAATCAAAACTAAACAAAAAAGCATTTAAAAAACTAAAGAAAACCAATAAGCAAGTAAAAAGACAAAACAAGACCAAAAAGACAATTCATAGATAGATAGATAGATAGATAGATAGATAGATAGATAGATAGATAGATAGATAGATGTGATTATTCAGCTCTCAGTTCAGTGGTCTTTTAGCCAGATCATGAACAGACCAGCACTAACCAGCATAAACCAGTCTGCAAATGTAGGTCTGATTCTTTCTTTCTGTCCTCCACTGGTCATTCATTCAGAAATAGAGACCTGTGTTCACCACCAATGAATAGTCAATAAAGAGCCCATCACTTTTTGCTGCATTTGCTTGAAAGAAAAGCATTTCAGAAAGCTCTTCTCCGGCCCAAACGGTCACCCCTGCCATCTGTGCTGCTGTTCTCCGCCCTCCTGCGCGAGGTTGAAAGGGATAATGGAGTCTTGAATAAGTTTTGAATACTTGAGAATAGACCGTCCCTTATTATCTCCGCCAGCATCTGCCTGCCGCTCCATTGATGTGCTCCGTGTATTTACTCCACTCAATTAAACCACTATAAACTCCATTAGCAACAACAGAGCCAATAAGAAACTGCCACACAATAGAGACGGACGAGGGCCCTATTCAGAGGAGCGCTGGAACAGCTGCTGATAATCTGCTTGTGCACTGCTCGCCGTGTCTTGCTATTGTCGTGTCAATAGTTTCAAACAGGTGTTGCTTTAATTAATGTAGCATTCATGGGCATTCAGGGGCCCTTGGCCTCATAACGGCACTCTGACTGTTGAAAGAGCAGCCAAACAGACATGCCATCACTCTCTAAGCCAGTATCACAGGCTATAATGACTTTAAATGGGATTTAAATGAGGCCAGTATGCAAATGTGTCCACTGTTTGCACTGGGACTCACTTAAATAAATACACACAAACATGCAGTTGAATGTTAGCATGTGATATTTTTAGACTCTTGGGCTTTTTGCCATTTCTTGATAGGAAAAGAAGAGGGATGGCTCAGATGTGTATGCAAGATAGACCAATAAAGTGTTTTTCACTTTCTCCATGTGTATTTAACAAGCTCTTAATTACAAATTTAACTTTAGATTGAAGCAAAAAAAGTGTTTCATAATTAGAGTGGATTAACTAAACATCATATTATGCGAAATTGTGATACAATATAAAACCATTATTTATACATTTTGTTTACCACTATGTTACACGTAAATTTTGTCAATGCAGGTATTAGCCTGCATCGACTGCGCTAATTGTTGGGTCCACTAGATGGCTCACAGATGGGCTGTTGATTTAAAGAAATTACTCAAAGAAGAAGACAGAAAAACAACAGGGGTACTGCAGGCTTGATGCATTTTTGTCGGCTAAAACCCGGAAAAAGGTTAGCATTTTAGTACTTCTTGTTCCATCATCCTAAAGTCAATGGTTTTTGGAAAAGGTTATGGTTGAAATAAGGTCTGTGGTTAAAGTCAAGCTCAAGATATTACATTTACATTACATTTAGTCATTTAGCAGACACTTTTATCCAAGGCGACTTACAAATGAGGACAGTGGAAGCAATTAAAATCAACAAAAGAGCAATGATATGCAAGTGCTATGACAAATCTTAGTTAGCTTAGATTGATACACGAAGCAAGGTTTTTTTTAATTGTATAATAAATAAAAAGAAAACAGATTTTGTGCCTCTTTGGGATGGCACAATAAAGCGATGTTCACTTGCAGAACACAAGCTTCTAGAGGGCACATAAGTCTGAAGTATTGAATTTAGGTAAAGGGGTGCAGAGCCAGTGGTGGTTTTGTAGGCAAACATTAATGCCTTGCATTTTATACGAGTTGCCAGTGCAAATTGATAAACAGGGGTGTGACATGCATTTTTTGGCTCATTAAAAATTTATCTTGCTGCCGTGTTCTGGATTAATTGTAAAGGTTTGATAGAATTGGTTGGAAGGCCTGCCAAGAGAGCATTGGAATAGTCCAGCCTGGATAGAACAAAAGCATGAACAAGGAGTTGTGCAGCATGTCTGAAAATAATGGGCCTGATCTTCTTGACGTTGAATAAAGCAAATCTGCAGGACCGGACAGTTTTAGCAATGTAGTCTGAGAAAGTCAGCTGATCATCAATCATAACTCCAAGGTTTCTGGCTGTTTTTGAAGAAGTTATGGTTGATGTGCCTAACTGGATGGTGAAATTGTGATGAAACGATGGGTTTGATGGAACCACAAGCAGTTCTGCCTTTGCAAGGTTGAGTTGAAGGTGATGCTCCTTCATCCAGCAAGAAAGGTCTGTTAGACAAGCTGAGATGATTCAAGATTCAGGATTCAAGTTTTTTATTTGTCACATACAGTACATGTTTATATGGAGAGCATATGACCAGCAGTGAAATGTAAGTAAGAAATGTGAGTAAATGTAAATGTAAGTAAGAAATGATGCGAGCAGCTTTCGTCGGATCATCAGGATGGAATGAGAGGTAGAGTTGAGTGTCATCAGCATAGCAGTGATATGAAAAGCCATGTTTCTGAATGACAGAACCTAATGATGCCATGTAGACAGAGAGGAGAAGTGGTCCAAGAACAGAGCCCTGAGGCACCCCAGTAGTTAAATGCTGTGACTTGGACACCTCACCTCTCCAAGATACCTTGAAGGACCTATCTGAGAGGTTAGACTCAAACCACTGGAGTGCGCTTCCTGAGATGCCCTTTGCCAGTAGGGTTGACAGGAGAATCTGGTGGTTAACTGTGTTAAAAGCAGTGGACAGATCCAGCAAGATAACTATTGAAGATTTTGAATCTGCTCTTGCCAGTCATAGTGCTTCAACAACTGAGAGCAAGGCAGTCTCGGTTAAATATCGACTTCTGAAACCAGACTGGTTGCTATCGAGGAGGTTTTTCTGTGTGAGAAAGGCAGAGACTTGGTTGAACACAACTCGTTCAAGTGTTTTTGCAATGAAAGTAAGAAGGGAAACCAGTCTGTAGTTCTCTAAAAGAGATGGGTTAAGGGTGGGTTTCTTAAGTAGTTGGGTTATACGAGTCTGTCTAAATGCTGAGGGAAAAACAGCAGTGTGAAGGGATGTGTTAATGATGTGAGTGAGTGCAGGTACAGCTGCAGGAGAAATGGCTTGAAGGAGATGAAATGAAATAGGATCAAGCAGACAAGTAGTAGGATGATTAGAAAGGATGAGTTTGGAGACTTCTGCCTCAGAGAGTGAAGAGAAGGATGTGAATGAGTGTATGTTTGCTAGATATGATAGATGTTAAGATATCTTAATCTATGACATTAGGTAATCAGATTACTTTTTCAAGTAACCAGTAAAGTAATCCATTACTTTTACATTTACAAGAAAATATTTGGTTACTTTTTCAAAAAAATAACGCAACTTTGTTTTCCCATTCGTTCACTGACACCTCTCCTGTCCCCATGTTGACAGAAATTGAGAGTAAGTGCAAAGGCAGAGGTACTTCCTTTAGCCTGAGGCTTATTCATTTCACCTTTAGTGTGAAATGGCCTTTAAAGTTGTTTTTTGTTATTAAAAATAAATAAGCAAGCCCAGCTCAGGTGAGAAAAAGTAATGCAAAAGTAATGTAATGCATTACTTTCCATTAAAGTAAGTAACAAAAATGTGTTACTTTTTATGGAGTAACGCAATAGTAATGTAATGCATTACTTTTTAAAGCAACTTTCCCTAACACTGAATGTGAGTAAATGTAACAGAGGCACTTCCTTCAGGCTGCCATACAGTCGTCATACGCAGTCATACAGTTGCTGGTCTCCACTGACTTCCATACTATGGAAAAAAAATCAGTTGGGACAATTGTTTGGTTACCAACATTTTTCAAGTTATCTTTTGTGTTCAACAGAAGAAAGAAATTCACACAGGTTTAGAACAACTTGAAAGTAAGTAAATGATGAGAGAATTTTCATTTTCATTTTACTACTGTATGCATTTAAAGGGATAGTTCACCCCAAAATTAAAATGTTGTCTTTATTTATTCACCCTTTGTTTATTCACATTTATTTACGTAATCGGCATAATCAGCATTGTTTACGCTTAGGGTAAAGTGTGCATATAAATCGTGACACTCTCCAAAATGGTGGAAGACGTAACTCTGGGGAGAAGAATTGTTGAATAAAGTTGCTATTTTTGTTTTCTTTGTTCACAAAAAGTATTCTTGTATCGTCACAAAATTGAAGTTGAGCCACTGATGTGACACAGACTATTTTACCGATGTCCTTACTACGTTTCTGGGAACATTACAGTTGTGTTGCTGTCTATGGAGGGTCAGAGAGCTCTCAGATTCCATCAAAAATATCTTAATTTGTGTTCCGAAGATGAACGAAGGTCTTACAGGTTTGGAACGACATGAGGGTGAGTAATTAATGACAGAATTTTCATTTTGGGGTGAACTAATCCTTTAAGGCTCAGGTGATGCCAAAACAACAAGATGTCAGCATGTGGTGTATGTGGTGTTCCCCTAATTTCTTTGGTTGTTGACATCATAAAGTGTTACTCAAACATCACCATGACTCTATTCTCTTATAATTGAAATATTTTCCCATTTTGAGTGGCTATTTTACTTTGGAGAACCCGATCTGCTTACAAAGCGGCTTTGACCCTTGAAACCAGCACTAAAGACCCACTGGGAAAACTAAAGAAATGGAAATGTTCTGAAATACGACATTTTAAATTATTTTCCTCTGGTGGAGGTTGCAAGAGAACAAGGAAAAGAGAGGCTAAAAAATTTAATTTTGAAAGAGGTTATGAAAAAAGTGCCAAAGACTGTTGAAGCGGGCCATCACTCACCGGAGGGCTGAACTCTGGCCCGTGTGGAGACGCTGCATGGCACATTGGCTGGAAACTATGCATTCACTGCAGCGCTGCATGAAGAAGCCATTACCACAGCAAGCCATGGGAAAGACCTCCATCCATTATTCAATCAGTGCAGAGAAGGAATTGATCGTTTTTTCCTCATCTTTAACTGTGTTGAATCACCTAGTGCATACTAAAGGCATGCATTAGATGCGAAAACCATCGTCCGATGTGCTTGTTTCTTCACTGTATCAGAGGTGTTTTTCAGGGTTAATGGAGAACAGTATTTCACAGAATACTTCCTGTCTTGCCCTGGGACTTCCTCTTACTTTGACATATTAATGTGGTTTGGACTGGGCAAATAGTTTGAGAATATGCTGCTAAACTGTATGGAGTATTAATTTGGCCTCTTAAATCCCAAAAAGAGGCATTAATGAGATCCTCAGAGAGGAGAACTTGCTAAGAACAGGGTGTTTTTCCTTTTTTAATCAGTCAGGCTTGCAATTTAATCATGGGGGCCATAAAATATAACTTGGTTCAGGTTGAAATCTGACTTCACGCAGAAGCATCAGTTCTTTGCATGTGTATTAAAAGTTGCAGTCTCACTCTTTCTCTCTGTGTCTCTCTTCCCTGAGGCCCATGGGATCCTGAGCTCTTGGTGTCCTCTGCTTTAGGACAATAGGAGGAATGTCCAGTCCTTTCTGTGGCTCAAACAGAGCGTCAGGAGAGGAAGTGGCCTCAGCGCGTTCAGTCGATCCACAGCCTCAGGCCGCAGGGAGCAGCTTTCTCATCTAATCCCTCTCTCAGGCTCCTCTCTCTTTTTTTCTCAATCCCTCTTTCGATCGGTTCCCCTCTCTTTTCATTCTTTCAGCTGCAGCTCTCTGTTTAAGCTGTTTTCACAGCATGCTTGATACATTAGAGCACCAACTCACAGCACCAGCTCCCTTTGTCCAGGTCATACCGTAATTCATCAAAAAATTAAACAAAAGAAAAAGGCAGAATTTATTTGTAATATATAAGTATATTATTACACATTATTATTTTTAATGCAATCTGTAATGCATCTGTAATGCAAAAACTTTTCATAAACAGGATGGAAATATTATTACAATACACCTTTATACATTTTATACACTGCTTCAGGTGTGTGTTCACGTTGTGTGTGCACTTTGGATGGGTTAAATGCAGAGCACAAATTCTGAGTATGGGTCACCAAACTTGGCTGTATGTCACGTCACTTTTTCACTTTGATACATTTTATTAGTATTTGTTGTACTGAATATAATTTATGTTGGTTTAAATTGTATTACATTAATGTAATGTGCTTAGAAATAACAAAAACAGCAACAACGCCACAAAATTAATATACTAAAATGTTACCTTAATACAATGTGCTTATAATATAAATATGCTAATAAATGATAAAAACAACAACAACAAAAAAATACGGCATAATAACAATTGTGAAAAATTATTACAAAATTGCTATAAATGAGTTAAAATAGTGAAATAGTTAAAATGAGTAAAACATATAGCTTCATTAATGTAATATGGGAGGAAAAGAATAAAAACAACAACAAATTATTATTATTATTAATGCAAATTCTATTTAAATATGTGTAATTAAAGGCTCTACAACAAAGACTACAATGAAACACTTTACTTTATGATTTAAATGTAAAGTAAATCAAATTTTTTTGTTTTCATTCCAGTGATGAGAATTCAGGACGGAAATGTGCATAACTGTCATAAACATTAAGTCATAATTCAAGAAATGGTAAAGGTTCTAAAAATAGGTTTTATTCTCTTTATGCTAAACATATATTTTATGGCTTTGAGAGATTTATCTTAGTAGAATAGCAGGTTTACTTGTTTAAATGCACTAATGGCAAAAGAAAAAAAAAACTCCACAGCTCTGAAATCGGAGGAAACAGCCTCACTCATCAGTGGAAGGATTAGATGTGCATCAGCGACTGCAAACAAGCCAGAGAAATACTTCACGTTTGTGTTTTTCAGGGCCGTGTGTTGTTTCATTTAATCTTCTGTGTGTGTGTGTGTGTGTGTGAAGGGGAACAGGGGGTTTGATATGTTCCTTCCTCTTTGCCTTAATGAGCCGTTCAGTGGCCGAAAAAAAGTCAGTTTACAGTGAAAGACCCATAATAACTTGTCAAAAAACATTGAGATTCACATGAGCAAATGTTTCCAACCAATGGAAAGTCACTTAGAGCTGTTTATCATCATTTGCTGTGACAGATGTTTGGAACGTTTTAGACTCAAAACTACAGTGACTACAAAGAGTGTTTAGACACATAGGATACGCTTAAAATGCCTTGATATATACGCTACTGTTCAAAAGTTTGGAGGTTAATTAATCAAAAGTGACAGTGAAGACTTATAATGGTTTCAGATTGATTTTTTTAAGCATCAAATCAGCGTTTTAGAATGATTTCTGAAGGATCACGTGACACTGAAGACTGGAGTAATGATGCTTTACATCACAGGAATAAATTACGTTTTAAAATATATTCAAATAGAAAATGGGTATCTTAAATTGTAATGATATTTCACAATATTGCTCTTTTTAATGCATTTTTGATCAAATAAATGAAGCCTCACTGGAGACTTATTTTACACTTTCTGACCCCCAGCTAACAAAATACTATAGTTTCTGTATGTTTTGGTTATTTTGTCTGTCCAGATATGTTATTGTGAACGTGTGTGCTTTTCTCTCCATACTGTGAATGAATTGTGTGATTTACAAAGCATACCTCTGTGTGTGTGTGTATGTGTTTGTGTGTTTGGATGCAACGTCAGAAATTTTCCTCATGCATTTGCTAATGGGGTTTGCAGAATGAACAGTTACTCCGTATGCCCAGCAAGGTGTATGTTAGTGTCTGTGTCTTTCTCTGTACACTGTGAAAGGGTGTCTCAGTTTGGCCAGACCTGTGTATTTTCCATGCACACTGTGAAATGAGGCCAGAGTTTGCACTGACTGATTTCTGTACACACAAGATGCTTCAGACAGGAATGCTCTCCTAATAATCACCTGTAAAGACCTTTAACTCAAACTATTCACCGCAAACCATTTTCACTCAGAAACTGCTTGTGAAGTTCACAATTAATTAATAGCATTTTCTTGTTAAACATACTTTAATAACTATTTAATATACAACTTTGACAAATCACTTTTTACAGTGCATGTCTTGTCTAACATTAGAAATAATTATATTGTTTATCTGCATTATAACTAGAACACATTGCGTCATAACCATCTGAAAGCCCTTCATTTTGGTCTTATGAGATGTTGTACAGTGATATCACAACCGAAAGAGATGATTGTTTGGATGAATGGTTTTGTTTGGTTTCCTCTCATGGGTTTGTGGTCGTAATTATTCGCCTCAGTTCTCCGTGTGGGATTTTCATTCAGTTGCCGTTTCCAGATTCAAATCCACACTCATATACACTCTTAAAAACAAAGGCTGTTTTACTGGCATCTATACAGTGAAGAAACTTTAACATCCATTGAACCTTTCCATTCTTAAAAATAAAGGTTGCAAAGAGGGGTTTTCACAGAACCATTTTTGGCTCCTTGAAGAATCTTTCAGTCAACAGTTCTTAAAAAAAACATTTTTTCTTATAATGTTGACAACATTTGAATGATCTAAAGAAACCTTTTCCTTATAAAGAAATGTTTGTGGAATGGAAGGGTTCCATGGATGTTCTTCATGGAACCATCAATGGCAATAAAGTAACTTTGTTCTCAAAAGTGAATGTTCTTCATAGTGGAAAAAGGTTCTTTAGGTTTTTAAAATGTTCATCACACTTAGAAAAGATCAGGGTTGTTTTTCCCAAAAGCATCGTAAGCTTAAGTTGATCTTTGAACCATTGTCACCAATGAAGCTACGATCAACTTAGGCTTACGATGCTTTTGGGAAATGGAGCACTGATCTCGTAAGATCTAAGAACAGTTCTTAAAAGAACCATTTTTTCTTAGTGTGAAGAACCTTTTAAAAATCCAAGAACCTTTTTACACTATAAACAACCTTTTGAGCAATTGAAAGATTTAATGGATTTTAAAGGTTCTTAATGTAACCATACATTCCAATAAAGAACCTTAGCCTACTTTTAAGAGTGTACATTCATAGAAAATAAAAATTGATTTTGGACAGAGCTCATGTTCTTTCTCGCTCTTATAACCATCAACAGTTCATCTGTGTGTAGTAATTTTTCAAGAAACGTGTTCCTGAGTTTGAGCTGTGTGACATTTCAAATGATGATGTCATTGCTCCAGGGCTCTGGTTACCATCCCAGAGTGAGAGTGAACGAGGTTGCCATGGAGATCAACTCGTCGTGACTCATGACCGAGCGGTTTCCTCGCTCGTTGTGAGGCGAGCAAACGCTCGTAAACACAGTTGTATTCGATTAGCGAGGGTTGCTTTGCTTTTTTGATCCGTCGGCCTCAATATCGCTCTGCTTTTCTGCTCTCTTCTCTCGTTTTTGCTTTTCTCTCAGGCGTGCATAAACACAAAACACGATTGCGAGCGCATAAAATAAGATGAAAACCCCAGGCCGTGACAGCTCTGACCACAGAAGACTTGTTTGATATGTGTAACATTACAAGCCGTGATCATGTGGTCAGACATTCCCAAACGCTTGTGTTTATGTGTGTGTGAAGGAGGAAGAATTGTGGTTTCGAGGGAAAATGACTTGAATTGAGTCTTTCTCTTTCTCTGTGTGTGTGTGTGTAAAACGGCTATCATTTGTAATTAGCATTATTATATTATATAGGGAGGCGACTGCAGATCTGTTTACACCACAGAGAAACCGCCGGAAACTTTGTCGCCTGGAGAAACACATGAGCAAGAGAAAGACTAATTCTGTCATCATTTTCATACCTCATGTCTACACCAAACCCGTGTAGCTTTTTTCGTTCCTGAAAAACAGGAGAAATTAATGAATCTTATGAGCCAAATCGTTTTGGGGAATCATCAAAAACTCCCTCTAGTCATTCACTGAATCACTTACTAAATTGCAATTCATCACAACTTTGATGTTTCAGTCTGAGATTATTTAGCAAGAGCATATAAACATAGGTGTAAAAAATCAAATTAAACTTTGTTTTAATACAATTGACAGTATGTTGTGGAAAGTTTTAACGAGTGAGTCAGTTAATCATTCATTCAAACCAATATTTAGAAACGATTCAGTTCAACCAAAAATGAAGATCATGTCATGAATTACCCAGCCATATTGGTTTCAAACCTATAAGAATTTTGTTCATCTTCTGAATACAAATAAATATATTTTTAATATTCTCTCATCATTTTTGCCCATATATTGAACGTTGCAATCAACATATTCACACTTTAGAAAAGTATCAAAATATATTGTAAAAGTAATCCACAGGCTATAAATTGAGTCGTTTAATCCAAGTTAGCTGAAGAGAGATGGATGATTTTTAGGATAATTGGATTTAATTGAGAGGAATTGTCATTTTCGGGTGAATTGTTTTTTGTGGATTTATTCATTTTATGCTGCGATAACAAATCCTTTTCATTGGTCTGATCTCGTCCACATCTGGATTCTTCCTAACTAAAGAATGACTTGTCTGAGTGTACAGTTGGAAGTGAAAAGAGACACAGTAATCCATATTTTTTATAGCACTAATTCATTTGCAGTAAATGGGCACAGGGTGGACCAATGAGAAATGACATTTTAGATTTAGTGAAAACTGAAATAACATTTCAGTGAGAGGAAATTACACAAAATGGAGAGGACAATTCACAATTATTTTTATTGAGTAATGTGTAACAAAACGGTGAAGCCAAGAGCTCCTCGAGTGTCCTGAAACTCCACCCAATCAAAACGGTCAGAAACGCTCTGACTCTGGCACATCCACTCTGTGATTGGTGTGTGTTGTGTCAGACTCTCGTGAGGGCAAACGGGAATGTATGAAAGTGTCGGTCCAAGCGAATGTGTGTGTGTGTATAATAACAGTAAGGTCTGTGATCTATGCCCTGCGTCCCTGCTGAGAGCCAAACTGAACTGGGACGTGGCAGCTGGCCAACACACACACACACTCACACACACAGGGTCAGAATGGTGTGTTTGTTTTTATAGTGAACAATCATTCACTTGCAATAAAGCTAATCAATGAATGTAAACAGACACAGTTAATTATCTCAATAACTTTGATTGAGTCTCCATAAAGCACATTACAAGCATTTAAAACCATTTGTAATTCAAAATGAAAAATATGTGCAATTTTTAGATAAAACATTGATATGAATAAAGATGAATATTTATTGCAATTTCTGGTTAGTAATGGTATTATATGATTTATTTATTTATTTATTTATTTTGTACATTTTCTCATTGAATTATGCAGTCTTAGAGTGTATTGTGGATGCTATTTTGGATGTTTTCTTATTTCATTAAATAATTTTGCATTCTCTGAAGAAAATAGGCATTGCTGTTGCATTGCTATAGTGTTGATATGAGTTTGGTAGCATATTCTGAGTGGTTTTTAGATTTTAGAGTGGTCAAATCCTGAGGATTCTCACAGTCATCACTGTGGCATATTTGTGATGTGTCTGATGTCATGAAAGTAAAACTGAGAGAAACAAAGGCAGAGAGAGTTTCCAGAGACCTGTTTGTTTGCCGTTCCACAGACCTGCACATAAAAGTGACCACAACAAATGTGCATGTGTGTGGGCTGTTTGAGCGATCGTGTGTGTGAAAGGCTTGCGACACCAGAGAAAGTGTCTTGCTTTTGTCGAGATACTTTGGACAATTAAAAATTTTAAATGTAATTTATTCAAAGCTGAATTTTCAGCAACATTACTTCAGTCTTCAGTGTCACATGATCCTTCTAAAGTTGATTTTCTTAGCAATGTAAAAAGAAAATTTGGGTGGGGCGATACTAGAAGGACACCACATAACTGTGACCTTTGACCTTTTCTATGTGACTGCAGGAGGATTGCAGGGTCATTATCCTGTAATGAGGCTCTATGCTCTGCTCAGTGTGTGTATGTCTGTGAGAGTAAACACCAAAACCAGCAGTTACTGTACACTCTCAAATGAACAAATGTGTTACAATAATGAAAATACCCCATTGTGTATAGGCCCAATTCATACTTGTTAATCCTAACAAAGTCAGCATTGAGAGAAAGAGAGTAAGTGAATCATGAATCACTTGTCTTGGTCAACTGGACGCATGGTCCTGGGACAGATGGGGGGTTGACCGTATGCTGTTGCACCAGATGTGCTTACAATTCATGGGAGTTGCAAAGTTTGAATTTAATTTTGTGTGTGTGCATTTGTGATTTGCATCTTACATTTTTCCTGCAACAATTTTTATTCAAAATAAACCATCTAAAATTCAATAAATACATCTTTCATCAATCAGAGTGATCTAATTTAGCATCTAAGAAGAATGCAACTTTTTTGAAACTTTTAATAACCATCATTGGATGTTTCAGTCAAATAAAACTTTTCAATCTTCTCTTAAGGATATGTCTGACTTTAGGTAATGTAAGTTTCAAAGTGTGTGATTTCTGCACCACTAAAACAGCCCCTAACAGAACTAAAAATAATAAATAAAATACTTCAAACCACCCCATTCACCACTGGTTGAATAAACAGGTAGTCCCGCCCTAAACTCATGCCATTATGCTTGTTGTGCCTGATGCATTCTGGCTACTCAAACAAACTAATTGCAATTCTGTTGGTGCCCCTAGAGGCTCAGAATTGACACTTCACATAACACTAGTCATGCAAAATGAACTTTTCACACAGATTTCACCAAGCAAAACTTTTGAATATTCGTGGGAAATTTCAGGGCTGGAATGATTCAGCTGGATGCATTTCAATGAGATTATTGAATAAAAACACAATGTTCTTTTGAGGAATATGCTGTAAAATCCAGTAGGTCAAGTGTGGGTTTGTGTGTGTGTGTAATCAAATACAGATTTCTATTTTCTCATGCAAACTGAATTATGGGGCTATTTACAGAATTTACAGAAAAAACAAACAGACAACCTATTAACAAAGTGGTGGATACAAACACAAGATTTCAGCTCCATAAATACACGTTTGCCACAGCTGTTGGCTCTCCTCATTCTATCATATGGCAACCACTAGTCCATCCTCATAGATAGACACAATTTAAGATTTTTTGGATGAAAACCGGCAGACCTGTGACTGTCCCATAGACTGCCAAGTAAATAACAGTGTCAAGGTCCAGAAAAGTATGAAAGACATCGTCAAAATGTAAGCGAAGAAATCAAAAATAACGACTTTATTGAACAATTCCTTTGTCAACAGTCTCCTCTGTGCCTCTCCATTTCACCGTATGCTGCGTATGCCGCCACAAGGATGTGCTGTTTCTATGTGTATTTAACTTTGATTTGAAAGAAAACAGCACACCCTTGTGGCGCGGCTGATACAGAAGAGCATACGCTGCATACGATGATGTGGAGAGACACAAAGGAGTTGTTTTCTTCGCTTACAAAAAGCATTCTCGTCACTTCATAACGTAACGGTTGATCCACTAATGGCCGATGGACTATTTTGATGTCTTTCATACTTTTCTGGACCTTGACAGTGTAACTTACTTGGCAGTCTATGGGACAGTCACAGGCCTCCCGGTTTTCATCCAAAATTTCTTAAATTGTGTTCTGAAGACGAACAAAGCTTTTACGGGTTTTGAACAACATTAGGGTAAATGATTAATGACAAAATCTTCATTTTGCGGTGGAGTATCCCTTTAAATCACTAAGCCCTTTGAAGTCATGGTTTGCTGTGATTTTAAAACAACAAAACATTATCTAATGCTCCATGTTAACTGTTTTACAATCACTTATAAAGCTCTTATTGCCTAATCTGGCATTTTAGAGAAGATGCCCAGTTAACAGGGAAAATTCTCAGAACTTCTCAGAAAGTTACATTTTACATTTATTCATTTAGCAGATGCTTTTATCCAAAGCGACTTACAAATTGGGGAATACATCAAGCATTGGATCATCTGGTTGAAATGAAAGATAGAAAGGTAGAGCTATGTGTCATCAGCATAGCAATGGTAGGAGAAGCCATGTGCCTGTATGATGGGTCCCAGTGATGTAGTGTATATGGAGAAGAGGAGGGGTCCAAGAACAGATCCCTGAGGAACTCCAGTGACCAGTTGATGTGCTTTGGATACCTCCCCTGCCCAGGTCACCCTGAAAGTTATGAACAAATGTTCTTCCAGTAGCATTAATAGAATGTTGGTTCAAAGTTGTCTAGTATTTAATAATGTTCTCAAAATGTTATTTATATATTTTTTAAATTTTCAAGGAACTTTTTGGAAAATGTTTGTCTAACATTTTTTTTTAAAATGTTTACTTACTACTGTTCAGAGAACATTTAGAACATTCAGAGAACATTCAAAAGAAACATTCTCACAATTTTTGCAAGCGCTAAACATTCCCTTAATGTTTTCTTTAACATTTGCATCAGGGAAAAAAAAAAAAAAAAACTTTTAGAATATATTTTTGTTAGCTTGGTGGAGATTATTTGCATACACTCTTAAAAATAAAGGTTCTTTACTGGCATTAATGGTTCCACAAAGAACCTTTACTATCCATGGAACCTTTTATTCCACAAAAGGTTATTTAGCAGAAAAATGTTCTTCACATTAAGAAAAAATGGTTCTTTTAAGAAGTGTTCACGGAAAGGTTCTTTGGGGAACCAAAACTGGTTCTTCTGTGGCATCACTGTGAAAACCCTCTTTTGGAACCTTTGTTTTTAAAAGTGTATATGTAAACTTTTTATGTAAACTTATTACATGCAGTTGTGTTATTTTATACTCTATCTCCCATTCAGATGTGCCTGTTGAACCCGCTGCAGCGCTGGCTCTGTTTTCGGAGTGTGAAATGTTTTCCTCACAAATCAAGTATTGAGGATTTCAACTCTCTCACACGCATGTGCAGTCTAGATCTTTTCTCCACACTTACACAATAGACTACTTTAGATCACTTTAAGACAAAATGGTTTTCATACTAAGCTAAGGATTTGCTGTACCGCTTATTAGTAGATTTGAAGCAAAACATGTTCAAAGTCAAATAATAAGGTCCAGCTCACAAACCAGAGGTCAAAATACATATCTAACAAAACAAATGCACACATGCAGTAACATTTTCTCATTCTATTGACCATTCTCTTACTGATGTTATGCCACTGTCCTGTGTTGTGGCAAGTGAATCACAGCGTTCCCTTTCTTTTATTTGCTCATTACTGTGTAATCAGGAAAAGCTGGTGGATGCGTCCCGCCGAGCGCAGCTGCACGGCCCGCAGTGCGGGGTCTCGGCTCGAGCTGGTCCCCTGTACCACTTCGCTGGGAACGGATGGGAGTTTTACAGCAAAACATCTTGAAACAAAGCGTGGCCTTCGCCGCATGATGTCTTTTTACCAGGTCACAGATTCAGCAAAGTCTCATGGGAACGACACCTGTTGTGAAACAGACAGCAAACTCATGGCCAAGAGAGATGGCTGTTGTTATCCGCCAAATGAACACGATTCAGATAAAAGAACTAAAATGTTTCAACATTTTTAGTCTTTTGATTTTCAATATTTATATGAATATGAGATTAGGAATTAGATCAAATGAGATTTAACTCTAAATAATTAAAACATCCCCCCAATGTTTCTCACTAAATGAACACAGGAAGAATGAGATTGTAAGTGATGAGATTGTAAGGAAGAATGTAAGTGTAAATTATATCTTGCCTTATAGTTAACATATATGATAATATCACTCTTGATCTGAATATTTTGTACTATACTTATATATACGTACACTACAAAATACTATAATATAATATATTCTTTACTGACTTCATTACTCTTGAGAACCTGCATTGCTTTATGGAATGCATAGTTTATTTCCTAGTAAAATTACAAGTCTTAAGTCTTTCTTATGATTTTTAAATACTTTTTATGTATGTATGTATCAGTGTTTTTAATAGGAAAATACTTCTGGTATTTTATTTTATTAATTAATTAATTTTATTTAATTTTATTTAATTTTATTTAATTTTATTTAATTTTATTTTATTTTATTGACCAGTACAAGACCTAATTTAGTAAATGAAAAAGTCATGTATCTCTGTCTGAGGTCATATTGCAGTCACAGTAATTACTGTCAGTCACTTACAGCACATAAACTCTGTATTAAAGATGAGGGGGAGTTTAGGACACGCATTCTCAGCACGGTTAGTAGAATATAATCACACACACACACCCTTGAGATCCCACACATACTCTTCCATTGACTGATCTGTGATAACAATTTAAAAATTGTCCCTTATGAGGACAAATGGGTCATGATCCATGAACACACTATAAAATGTCCTAATCTGACATATTTGTGAGTAAAACAAGATATTCAATGAGAAAATGTAGGGTGGGACTTGTTTCATTGGAAATTTTTGAAAGGTGGGCGGCACATTCCAGAAGCTGGAGGGTGAATAAAGGTCGAAAAAGAATTCATTTGTGACATTGGTCAAAAAGGATGATTATTTTAGAGGTGATGCAATGCAGTAATGATGAATCACATACTGTATAATAAGAGCATGTAGAAAGTATAGGTTAAATTTTGATTGCTTGTTGACATTGATCTGTGGTAGACTAATTATTTGTAGAAGTCAATTAGTCAGTGAAGTAAATTTGTTGTATTTGCCACTGAAATGTTGCTATTTTATAAAAAGAAGTTCTTGTTTTCAAAGTTTTACCAAAAGTGTGAACTTTGACCCGTGTCATATATTATATGTCATACTACTGCGGTCTTTCTGTGTTGTTGTCAGATGTCTTTGTTATCTGTGGAAATGCACAGCATTAAATTTCTAAGCCATGTTTTTGTCGTTTCTTTTGTTCTTGAGAATCTTATCTTGTATCTGCTTATCTGTTATAAAGGTATGTGTGAGAATATATTTTCTGAAACACAGACTCATCTCTTCAGCGCTCTCAACTACACAGCGCAGCTATAAATAGAAAACTGTAGAAGCTGCAACACTTTTTCATTAAAGACAATGACAACATCTGGCCAACCTCACAGAGATCTGAAATGTGTTCGTCATATGGTCCAGTTGAAAGTATTTACAGTGTCTGGCTTGTGTTGAGCTATTTCATCTCCAGAAAACAAAGGAATTGCAATTAGCTGCGTTTCCCCTTCAAACAAACTCAAAGCTTTCCTCAGCATGCACTCAAACATTAAACATTGCCAATCCTTATTCTTTGGCCCAGGATTAGGAGGACTGGTTTAAAATAATAATAAAATAAAATAAAATAAAATAAAATAAAATAAAATAAAATAAAATAAAATAAAATAAAATAAAATAAAATAAAATAAAATAAAATAAAATAAATTTAAATTAAATTAATGTCAGATTTAATAATTAATTGAAAGTAATTTAACAATTAAAATATTTAATGAATATTAATTTTTAAATAAATGTTTTTTGCCCCAAATTCTGATTGCTTGTTGACATGATTAAATGAAATGAAATTAAATTAAATTATAAATATATATATATATATATATATATATATATATATATATATATATATATATTTATATTTATATATATATGTGTGTGTGTGTATTATTATTATTACTGGAAATGATTTTTGCAGTGCACATTCACTGGGTGTCTGTGTGAAATCTGAAGCACGGATGAGGCATTGCAGATCTAATATGTAACAATAGTTGCTCATTAACTGTTTGTTTTTTTCTTACTGACATGTTTCGCAACGTCGCTCCTGCAGGGAAATGACACGCAGGTCAGAGCAAGAAAGCAGAGGAGAGGCTGTGGGAACTTCAGCTCGCACACTAACACACACGCACATTAATAAAAAACACCACATTACTGTAAAACATCCCAGATATCAATCCAAAAACAAAGTCAAAGGTAAACAAATGAATAAACAAACATGCACACAGACAAAAAACACAAACTGATAAAGTTTTTCTCATGAGGGTGAGGCAACCCTTGCATGGGTCATGCATGAATAAATAAGGCGTGAAGATACAGGAAAGTAAAACCGAATGCCTCGTGAAGCATAAGGAGAAAGCGTCAGATCCTGGCTGCTTGACAGCGTATCGCTGCCTGTGGCTACAAGCGTACTGGGATGCCAATATCACTTTTGGTGAAGCGCGGTTGAGCTGCTATGATGTCACTGTGTTTATGAGTTCTGAGGAATTGGGAGAGTCTGAGAATCCTTGATAAAATGCTTGATAGACACCTGGATTAATCCGAATAGCTTTGTCAACACTCTGCCGTATCACACCTCAGTTGTTTCTTGAGCACAAAGGGATATGGAAGATGAGAGGGCAAGAGATTTCAGTTTGTCAATAAACAGCATTCACAATTTTGCTTCCACGATGCATTGTATTTTAAAGTGAAATGTGAGAGAAAAAGGCTTTCTTTGAAAAAAAAAAAAACAGAAAAAGGCAAAAAATGTAATGTCACCTGTTCCTACATCCATAATACCATTATATTTAACCTGAAAAAATATAGAATAAATAAAAAAAAAAAACACTGGGTGGTAAAGTGGTAAAGGTCTAGGAAAATAAAATACAATATTTAAAATCAGAATAACATGCATGGATGAATTGTGCATAATAACAACAGTAATTAGGGTCAATTATAGCCTGGTAATACCACACTCTGCTACTTCACTTTGCTTCGTAGACAGAGTCTGGAAGGGCATAATTGACAAGCGTTTACTTTCTCGTGGGGGGGCGTTGTCTGAAGTTTAAAAACATTGGTGTACCTGTAAGCCAATCACATAACGTTTGGTTATGACGTGTGTTATGCGCCGGCTCAGCCGCCTCGAACTGAAATAAATTAACTTGTTGAAGTTAATAACCAAACCTGTGTATGCAAACTTACCATTTGTATGTGACGTGTGCCTCGTCAACGACAATGGCAACACGTTGTCTTGGTATAGGGTCGATGCCAACATAGCTCACCATTTTGGATTGAGAAGGGTTCGGGGCTACCAAAAATAAGGCTGAAATTCCCCTCCATGATTTCTCGATCACTGTGCACGCTAAGCTGTGCAGCATACAGACCGAGTTTTGCTGCCTCCTTAACCTGATCCTCCATGAGAGCAACCACGGGGGACATAATCACAGTTATCGCCTTGCCAGACTTTGGCCTCCCCAGTTTCTCGCTGACAATCGGTAACAGTTGATAAATTAAACTTTTCCCAAAACCTGTCAAGAGTAGGGCCACAACATCACCTCCATTCAAAATGTGAAACAAACACTCTTCTTGTTCGGGCTTCAGTTGGCAAATGCCGGGAATATTCTTCACAACAGAGTGAATAGCAACCCGTGTCTCCATGTCCGTTGTTGTTTTCAATTTCCCTAACCTAAACTACAATCTTAAATTCAGCGCTCAGCGTCTACGTCACGGCTCTCAGCCCGCCCTTCTGTTCGTTGATTGGACGGCTGGTGCGGAGCCGGAGAATATCTGGGAGCTGGTTTGCTATCTCAGACTGAGTACAGAAGCGAACTGAAATTGAGCGGAAGTATGAAGTCTGACGTAGTCAGGCTAGGTCAATTAGGGTAAAATGTAAAAAAAAAAAAGGTAATTCCAGTTTTGGAAAATGTACAGACCAGCAATACTATATTAAAGAGATCATAACTGATTAGTTGTCAAAAGTTTTTACTGTATTTTTGATCACTTGGTTCACCTTGGTGAACATACGAGATGACTTTCATAATTTTCAATTTATTCATGAGACAAGTCTCTTTTTTTACACATGTGGATGAATCATACCTGCTCTCTTCCTTGTCTTGTCAATGTAATGCAGTTCATTCCCAAGCAGAGGCTGAGGGGGCGTGTCCTAAAGGGAGGGGTGGGCGGATCCGTTCCGGCCTGTGCCATAATCTATTCATGACCGCTCTTTAAAGAGACTGAGACCCAGCTGCTCAAATTTAAAAATAAAGACCCCCACCTTTATCAGCCCCTCCTTCCTTCATCTCTATTTCACAGGAGACCCCCCTTTCTTCTCCATCCCCCTCATTCCTGTCATATTCTTTTCATTTGGGACTCCTCGAACACGGACTTGGAGATGATTAACCGTTTCACGTTTAGCTTTGAAAAGAGCAGTTTGTCGTTCCAAGACAGAGCCGTCTCTGACCAGCTGCCATTACAGGCATGAAGAGACTGAGGCTGTTTCTGTGCCCAAAACAATGGAGAACTAGCAGGGGTCCTGTGTTGTGATATTCAGGGTTCTTGCTTATTAATAATATATGCATATTAACAGGACTGTCACAGTGACAACATGCGTCGAAACGTGTAGCAAATGAACCTTATTAGAATGCAATCAAGTGGAGTAGAGAAAATGCACTAAGGCAGAGACAGCAGGAAAGAAGGTCTGAGAGCGATGCCTAATGCGATTCCACTGACATTCTTTGTCATGCTCACGCTCAGATAACGTCTATGCAGGCTCATGGGAAAAAACTGACAGATATTGTGTGTGTGCTGTCTGAGATGTACAAACCTGGACAGGACAGGCATCACTTAATTTTATGTGAATGACACTATAAGTGGAGGATGTACAATCGATTGTCCTATACTGTGACTTTTTAAAAGCTGTATGACATAGCAATTACAAATTAAATGGACTAAGATTCAGTTGTGTCAATATATTTTAGTTTGTATTAATATATTTTTTTTATATATATGGTAGTTTCGTACATACAAAATATACAATATCACATTTTATTTTAATTTATTTAATTATCTTTTTTATATATATAATTCTGATATCTTTTATTATTTTATTTAACATTTAACTGTTATTATTATATATTTATTATTATATGGTAGTCTTGCACATATAAAATTATTAATTTTAGATATAAATTATTATTTATCACTTTAATTATTATTTATAGATTTAATTTTATATAATTAAAATCTGATTATCTCTATTATTTCTTTAATATTTAACTGATTTTATTATATATTTATTCCAATATTGTAGTCTTGTACATATGAATTTATTTATTTAACACAAAATTATTAGTAACTATTTTATTTTAGAATTGAAATCTAACACCCTTTAATATTTATTTAATATTTACCTGATTAAAAAAAAAGTCAGATCATCAAATAATTAGGCCACAAAAAATTGCTTTGGAAAACAAGGTGGATGTCATTTGCATGCACAGCCCCGCCCATTCATGAATATGTAATCCTCGCGTGTGGGCCCCGCCCCTCCCCGTGAATGCGGTGTATAGATGGAGCGCTCTCCTGGCCGCACTCGCAGCTTTTCCTCTCCAGTCCGTGGGCATTGTTGTAAAAACAGAAGGACAATAGAGTGCAAGAATAGAGTGACGGATAATAGAACCTCAAAAGGGGCATCAGGGAATCTGTCCTCTATTGGACCTGAGTGCATGAGGCACTATATGAGAGCCGTGTGTCGGCTGAAGTTTAGTTTCACAGGCAGCGAGCAGACAGAAAGAGGAGGCATGACTCTGAGACGGAGTCCAAGTTTTGCGGTGCTGTGCGTTCATGTGCTTCTGCGGTGCCTGTGGATGAGGGTACGTGCGGTTTGGCTTTCACAACTGTTTATACGACGCGATGTGAACATGCATTTGTGGATCAGATGACACTAATTACTGAGTCGATCTCATTCGATTCATTTGGATTTTGAGACTTTCTTTTTGCAGTTTCCCAAATTGTTGTAGGCCCTATGCGTTTTTCGTTTTTTTTTTTCCTTTCGTATATTCGTCATCCTTTCCTATCAAAATGCTTGCTACAAAAAAAAAGCGAAATGTGTGCAAAGACATTTTTACACTGAAATAGAACTGCAATGTCCTTTGAGTTTAAAGGACGTTTTTTGACAGATTTTGATTCTTTATGTATACAATTGCGGACAATTTTGCACACGATTTTGGCGCATGCATTCAATTGAATAGACTGAGAGATGACAAAGATAGATGTCCCATGTGACAAGTACTGTACTCTTAATTTTGCATGTCGTTTTGTTGCAGGTTTGTGAGGCATCGGGGCACTTTGAGATGCAGGTTTTGTCCATGCAGAACTTGAACGGGGAGCTGCAGAGCGGCGCGTGCTGTGACGGCGCGCGCGTCGCGGCGGACCGCTCATGCACGGCGGATGAGTGCGATACGTTTTTCCGCGTCTGTCTGAAGGAGTATCAGTCGCGGGTGTCTTCGGGAGGCCCGTGCAGCTACGGAAGCGGATCTACTCCCGTTATCGGTGGGAATACTTTTTCTGTCAAGCCGCTCGACGGCGCGAGCGATAAATCCAGGATCGTGCTGCCCTTCAGCTTCGCCTGGCCGGTGAGTTGAAAAGGCTGTTTTGGTAGCAGAGCCCTTGGGAAATCGTAATCTGATTAAAAACAAGTCTGGGATTACGGGAGGCCGGGGCAAGTTGTCACACTCTTTACCACAGTAAATATTTCCCACGGTGGGTTTATTTGTGAAAGTCAGTTTGTGTATAAACTATTTGTTCAGAAGAGCCACTGTTATTGGAAAAAAGTGACAATAGACCACAAAACCAATCCTAAGGATCAATTTTTTGAAATTGAGATGTATAAGGTGAATAAATAAGCTTTCCATTGATGTATGGTTTGTTAGGATGGGACAATATTTGGCTGAAACACAACTATTTGAAAATCTGGAATCTGAGGGTGCAAAAAAATTGGGAAAATCGCCTTTAAAGTTGTCCAAATGAAGTTCTTAGCAATGCATATTACTAATCAAAACTTAACTTTTGATATATTTATGGTAGGAAATTTATAAAATATCTTCATGGAACAAGATCTTTACTTAATACGCTAATGATTTTTGGCATAAAAGAAAAATCAATCATTTTGACCCATACACTGTATTTGTTGGGTATTGCTACAAATATACCCGTGCTACTTATGACTGCTTTTGTGCGCCAGGGTCACAAATGTAAATTTATTTGTCACAAAATGCCCCAATAGCTTATCATGTGAACTTGTGACAACTTGCCCCGGTGTCACAACATACTATTTTCCATGATGCTTCCAGCATCTCAGTCTGTTTGTGAACACACAATCGACTTTCCTCAGGATTCTGATTTCCAGTTGTTGTTTGTGAACGCCGGTGTTATGCTACCAACACTGTATTTTTAATACTGTAAGGGTAGGTTTAGGGCTGGGGTAGGTGTACACATTAATAAAGCCTCACACCACATTAATATCATGCTGGAAGCTAAATCTGCTAGGTAGCATTTTTCGCTGTTGAATTATACCAACTGTTTTATAGGGAGGTAGCAAAATTTGACAAGGTAGCACAAATCAACAGAACTCCGGTTCTGTCCCGTTCATGGCATTCCTGTTTGATGACGCTCAGGTTGGACAGGGGTGTTACCCAACCCTAGCCAGCACAGTATCCTCTCAAAATAGCAATGTGCAATAAAACACCTGAGTTTATCTCCAGCATCTACTGATGGACATTCAGAGGCTGTTTTACACACAATGGCTACAGGAAACTGCTCTTAGATATCCAGTCAGACCATCATTGTTCATTTAAAGGGGGTTATCTCACTATCTCTAATGAAACCTATAGTGAGCTGCCTACCTAGCCAGCATTTTTGGGCATCATAGGTGCCCTGCTAGTCCAAAATGTGCATATGATGCTGGAAAATTAATGCTGTTTTGGCTGGTCCACTAGGTTTTGAGACACATCCAATAATGCAACCTTCAAACTAAGCATGCATTCAGATGTGAGGGTTTTATATAACCAGTGCTTATATGCAATATTATGATAATATGATTCTGTATGCCGAGAAAAAAAAAAGACATTACAATAGCAAATAATAAATCAACACATATTCTACAAAATGTTTGCTTAGAATTCACAAAAGAATTCATATAACATGGTTATTGTTGGTTATTGCATGCTTAGTACAAATGGTTATATGTTGATACTTTCAAAATAGCCAAAGACTGGCCAATTATTCATCCAAGATGTTTTGTTATGAATATATTTCTCTTGTAACAGACCGACATATAGTTAGTTTATTTGGTCATTTTAAGATTATTGCCATTTGCTGATTACCAGGTACGTTGATTGACAGAAGTGTTAGTCCCCCTTTAGTAAGATCCCAAAATTGTCAATGAATAACATACATTTTTTGGTTGTATGTGAGTAAAGATTGTGAAAAATAGGTCTGAATTTTGTTAATTTTGCAATCACTTTAAATACATTTTGACTGGTGACCACCACCTTGACTAAATAGTGTGGTAGTCCTATATCGGTCGACCATTAGACATCAGCCTTTGAAAATCTCTTATCAGTCAGTCGCAACATTTTTTAAGCATCGCCCAAGGCAGATCTGATTGTGGCATCTATTTTTCTCCACTCTGAATCTGAATGGTGCAATTGTTTTTGCTGAAGCCCATGTTTACTTTCACAACTCATAAGGCCGAGCCGTCAGTACGAGGTCAGAGCAAGTCAGTCTGATAGTCCAATTAGGGCCAGTTACCGTGGCAGCCGCGCTCAAACATCTCACCCCCTGCCCACGTCGATCAGAGCGGTCTAGACCTGCCTCACAGCCGCTCTGAATGGAGATTAATTAGACATTGTCATCTTGCATGCTTTCTTTTCCATCACAAGTTTACCTAGCAATTGAACTGCGCAGCCTGCAATGCTGGTTTGTGGGACGGCAGTTCAACAAAGCGGGTTTACAAAGAAACACAGGGGGTCTTTGCATGAGTGTGTGTGTGTTCTGATCTATTTGTTGTTCGTTTTCGCATCATCAGCAGTGGTCAGATGAAAATGCAGGGTGTGTGTATGGATGTTTCAAAAGGAGTCTTGGTAACCAGCGTCCTGCTGGTAGTGAACATGGATGAGAAGAAGACTAGAAGATTGATTGTACTGTAGATATTTCATGCTTCACTCTTAAAAAAATCTTAGACAGTTCCGTAACTTCTTGTTAAGAACCTTTTTCGCTGTATAGGGTTGTTGAGTTGCTCTTTGGTTCTTTGGAGATGTTCTGTTACATTTAATAGGTTCTCAGATCCATATATTGGTTTAAGGGATCTCTCAGTCATAATAAAATCCTTTTCATTTATGTGAAATTAAATATGGCAACTGCTAAAGGTCTCTAAACTCTTAAAAATAAAGGTTCTGTATTGGCATCATCTATTTGAAAGAAATGTGCTTTTAAGTCATTTCAGAGCATATTGAGATATAAACATTGAATACGGTCAAACAAACATTGAATACAGTGTGAGAGGGTCTTCATGTCTTTCTCACAATGTCTGTAGGTCAGATCACTGAGGTGTCACTTGGGGATGAGTCCTGTAAACCTACTGTGTCTTTCTGTGTGTGAGTTTAAACTCATACTGCATTCACTCGTCTGACTTCACCTTCATTTGTGTGTGTGTGTGTGTTTGGATGGATGGATTAAAGCTCATAAAGGCCTGTAGATCCCTCAGACTGCAGCGGCAGGAAGAGCCAGCATTACTGGTGTGTGTGAGGTCATCTCAGAGAGCTCTGATGGAGTAAATGCTTCTGCTGTCTGTTCTCAGAATCAGCTCATATTCTGCAAATATTTCTCAAGCTGTTTCTGTCTGTTTGACATATTTTTCTTTTCTCATCTAACATCCCGTAGAGAGTTTTTCTCACACATTTTTTCACTCTCCTGTCTGTCCTGTTACTTATCTTTAATTAGTCGGTGAAGAGCCAGATAGTGAAAGTATAGTTCAGTGATGTCTCCTGATAAAGCACAGAGTGATCAATCATTACAGTGCTGTATTAATCTTCCGCAAACATTCTGGAATGTTCTAAAACTCTAACCTAAAATATGAAAATTCTGCTTTAATTCATTGAATGTTCTATTAATCAAAGAATCCTGAAAAATGTATCCATGTTTTAGCAACAATATTAAAAAGCACAACTGTTTCCAACATTGATACTGATCAGAAATGTTTCTTGAGCAGCAAATCAGCATGATTTCTGAAGGATCATGTGACACTGAAAGGCTCCTGAAAATTCATAATTGCTATGACAGGACATAAAATCGAAGTAATATTTCACAGTATGATAAAACATTTGAAACTTTCAGAAACATTCAAAAATATTACTGACTCTTCTGAATGGTAACCATTTTTGGTTTTTGTAAACTTTATACTTTAAGATTAAAGTATACTTTTAAATATTACATTTTTTAAATATTTTTTAAAAATATTTAAAAATGTCAGAATTTTAAACTTTTAAATTCAAGATTAAAATGTAAAATGTCATTGTCTAGCATTGATAGAATGTCTATAATAGACTTTGATAGAATGCATATTTCTAACCATTTAGCTCTAAAATTAGTAAGAACCTATTGGTGTAAAATTATATGATGAGCGCATAACTTACTGGTTTATAATTTTTCACCCCATGCTTACACTTTGAAGTCTTTCTCTTAATTTGGACTAAATCTCACCCAAGATAACTGAGATAACTGAAATCAGCATAATTTGAAACACGAATGTTCAAAGAAGACATAAAAACTCATACAATATCACCAAATGTGAGATATACTGCAACACTGGGCCGATGGGTTGATTAACATTTCTGTCAACTGACCTGAAGCTCTCTCACCACTGGATCATTGTGAATGAACATAAAATGAACATTATCCAATTTAAAACGATTCTTTGAGACTGTGTGTAATGGTGATTTAAAGTGTTATTTCTTTCTTTCAGAGGTCATATACGTTGATTGTGGAGGCTTTGGACTTCAATAATGACTCAAGCACTGGCAGTGAGTATCTCTCTCTCTCTCTCTCTCTCTCTCTCTCTCTCTCACACACACACACACACACACACACATAATTCTGTATCTTTCAAGAGAGTACAGTCAGAAAGTGACAATGAAAGAGAGCGTGCGTAAAGGCAGCATGCAGCATGTGTGTATTTCTGTGTATTTCTGTGCGTGTGTGTGTTGTGGATGGCTGGCAAACACTTCCTGTTACCAAACCGCTGCCTGCACCTGCTTGCATTCATCAGTCTTTTAAACACATTGTTGTAAGTGTGAGACAATCTTCCACACACGCAGCAGGGAGCAAGTTAGAAATTTGGGTCATTACTTGCAATAGTTTTGTGTAGAATTAAAGATGTAATGTGTGTATAATCTATTTGTATTATTTATCCCATTCAGATCTAAATAAGTGTGTGCCAAATCTGAACAGGAGTGTAAATATTGACTTTACACCAACATATCAAGTAGCCTACTAGTTATAGTAGTAACATGTCAAGTATTTTTTATTTATTTATTATGCATACAAAAAATAAGAAATCAATATTATATATAACAGTTAGGTCTCAGGTTTGGCAGCCTGGCATTGATATCTGTCCTCCTGTATTTCTGAAGGACAGGTTTGGGGCAAGACAGTTAGTTCTCTTTAGCCACGAGCCACACACACTTCACACACTCCTCTCACAATTTACAGCCCTTCGGCCAAATACCTCACCGCTGTGCTGGATTCTGGCCTGCCCTGAAAAAATTACTACAGTATTCCTCTGCCCAATTGTAAACAAAGTCTATAGTACACTGCTCTTAAAGGGACAGTTCAGGCAAAAATCTGTCATTGTTTTCTGTTAACATGTCCTTTGAAACACTAAATGAGATATTGAGCAGAATGTCTGAGCTACTCTATTTCATATCTCAAAAGGTGATTTATACTATCAAGCTCCAAAAAGATTTAGATCTATTTGTCATGCTGAGCTATCGTATGGCTTCGGAAGACTGGAAATACAGGGTAAAAATCATATAAGGGAACATCCGTGATACGTTAAGGTTTTATTTGTCTATTTTGGTGGTGTAAATTGTATTTTCACAGTCATTCTGAACAGAGGCCTAATTAAACTACATCTGTCCGCTAAAGTGTCTATTTCTCCCTGTCTCTCACTCCTGTAGGCATTAATGGTCAAGTCATAGAGAAAGCGGTCCAGTCGGGCATGATCAACCCAAACCGTCAGTGGCAGGTCTTGAAACACAACGGCCCCGTGGCTCAGTTTCAGTACCAGATTCGGGTGACCTGCGACGAGCACTACTTCGGCTTCGGCTGCAATAAGTTCTGTCGGCCCAGAGATGACTTCTTCGGCCACTATACCTGCGATCACAATGGCAACAAGACCTGCTTGGAGGGATGGGCTGGCCCAGAATGCAACACTGGTAAGGGGTGATGACCTTTGTCAGATTTACAGTGCTGTTGTGCATGGATTTCATGCTAGAGGCAAAATACTTCACATTTCATATTTGAGGTCTGTTTCCATTGGGCATATTATGTGTGCACACTGCCGTTTCAAAGTTTGAGGTTGGTAAGATTTTTCAATGTTTTTAAAAAGGTCTCTACTGCTCACCAAGGCTGCATTTATTTAATAAAAAATACAGTAAAAACCGTAATATTGTGAAATATTATTACAGTATAAATAATTGATTTCTATTTGAATATATTGTAAATGTTATTTATTCCTGTGATGCAAAGCTGAATTTTCAGTATCATTACTCCAGTCTTCAGTGTCACATGATCCTTCAGAAATCATTATTATATGCTGATTTGGTGCTCAAGAAACATTTTTTATCAGCATTGGAAACAGTTGTGCTGCATAATATTATTTGGGAGACTGTAATGCATTTTTTTTAAACATTATTTGATGAATAGCTTATCAAAGGTCAAAATTGATTGTTCAAAAGAACAACATTTATTTGAAAAAGTAATCTTTTGTAACTTTACTAATGTATTTATGCCAACTTTTGATAAATTTTATGCATTGCTGAATAAATATATACATTTCTAAAAAAAAAAAAAAAAATCTTACTGTCCGCAAACTTTTGAACAGTGGTGTATATATGTTCATAATATCAGGAAATGTAAAAAATGCCCAAACCTAAATACTAATGGAAATTAATTACAAAAAAAAATGTTTTAAATAATTGTATAATAATTGGCTACATTTTTTTTTTTTAACAAATTCACAAAACAATGAAAAAAAACACTGAAATTTGTTTGTATAAAAAGTGTGGGAATGGGATTTCGGCTCGGTCAGACTGGACTCATACTGGCTCTGAATCACTGACCTTACAGGGATGTTGTTATTTGAGATTGCCACTATCACAACAAAGCTTTGGCTCACACACACACAGCATCCCGTCTGCCAGCTAGTGTGTTAGTGTTTAATACAGTGTGGGTTTGCGACAGTATTAGGGTGGATTTTATCTCTGTAATAGTGTTTATTCCCTCATTCACTCCCGCATGAAGAAACACGAGTGGAGGGGGGGAGAGATGACCTCATGTTGGCAGATGTTGTTGAGAGCGGCTGGAATGGCGTGATGAGAGAGAACTGCTGAGATCACACAGATGGAGCTGATAGCAGTAACCTCTTCCTCTCTTGTTTTCTTAGCCATCTGTAAGCAGGGCTGCAGCACTGAGCATGGCTCCTGTAAAGTGCCTGGAGACTGCAGGTAACACATAGCATTTATTTATACGGATAATGGATTTAATGATTCTTTTTTCAATATCAAGTGAGCTGACTTATGTCTAAATAGGCAGTGCCCTTCTAAGGTAGCATGCTAACTAAAAAGCCCATAGCTTCATAAGTAAGCTCAAGCGAAACCCAATTTTCTGCATTGGCCTACTATTAAGTGACTAATTTTGGACACTACGATGGCAACATATAGAATTTCATAACTAGGGCTGCAAAAATGTATTTTTGTATGATAGAAGTTGTAATTGTGGTTTAAAATGTGTTTTTTTTTCTTTAAATAGCTCTTTTATAAACAGGTTTTCTGTGCATTTTTATAGGGCTGCACAATTTGGTCAAATTTTTAAATATATATTAAAAGTTGAATAAATAATAATTATTACATTATTTTGATTATTGTTGCTATTAAAAGTAATATACAAAAAAAGAAATATTTTAATTGTAAAAATACTTTCTCCATGTAAAAAAAAAAAAATTAATAATAATAATAATAATAATAATAATTACATTTTATAGTACAACTATAAAATTACAATACTATTTTTTATGTTTTAATTTGCTTTTTTGCATGTTCACATTTTAAACCATCAAGCTTTTATTTTGGCAGAAAACTGCAGGAAATCCTCCTAGGTAGTGCAGCAGAGTCACATTATGTTTGAGTGCATGTGGTACAGTATTTTCAGAGATGATGTTCTGCCCTTCACAGGTGTCTGTACGGCTGGCAGGGCGAGTACTGCGACCAGTGTATCCCTCATCCCGGTTGTGTGCACGGCACATGCATCGAACCCTGGCAGTGCCTGTGTGACACCAACTGGGGAGGGCAGCTCTGTGACAAAGGTATTTCTATTCTATTCTATTCTATTCTATTCTATTCTATTCTATTCTTCAGCCTGGGTCATTTGTTGAATTGTTTTGTATGGCGTAGACTTGAACACCTGTGGCACGCGGCAGCCCTGTCTGAATGGCGGCACCTGCAGTAACACGGGACCAGACAAATACCACTGCGCCTGTCCTGATGGCTACTCGGGACAGAACTGTGAGAGAGGTGGGTCACACACAAACACAAACACACACACACATCACACGGCTGATGTCCACCGTAAACATCCTGCATTTATTTGATCAAAAATACAGTAAAAACAGTAATATTGTGAAATATTATTGCAATTTTAAATAACTGTTTTCTGTTTTAATAGACTTTAAAATATAACTTATTCCTGAGAAACAAAGCTGGATTTTCAGCATCATTACATGTCACATGATCCTTCAGAAATCATTCTAATATGCTGATTTATAGCTCAAGAAACATTTCTATTATAATCAATGTTGAAAACAGGTGTGCTGCTTATTATTTCAGGATTCTTTGATGAATAGAAGTTCAAAAGAACAGCATTTATTGAAATTTTTTATTTTTTTTTTAACATTACAAATGTCTTTACTTTCACTCTTGATCAAATTAATGCACCCTTGCTGAATGAAATTGTATGTGATGTGAGGAATATTCCACATTCATGGAAGTCCTGGAGAAAAACCATCATGGATAAAATTGGGATTGATCTAAATTTTCCAAAGAAGTAAAAAAGTTTGATAGATGTTTTCTTGAGTGCACAGTTTGTATGTTTTAGATCAGAATTCCTCACGTTACTTATCAGCGAGTCATCAAATTAAGCCGTGGATCGTGTTGCAGTTCATGTCAGCCATCTGGCGAGAAACTCTGTTTTATTTACTGGCCAATGCCAAATTTTATTCACATTTGGCACTTGGTGAGGGTTCATTTTGGATCCTTATTTCTCTTTTTCGATTTATTCTAGATTCTGTCATCTGTCTTTCTTTGGACAGGAGATTTTTATGCGCAGTAAGGGAGAAAAGAGCAGAGAGATACACACGCAAACATACACTTACTAATCAAGCACTTTGTATCCTGGCCAAGCCGAAGAATGCAGTGTGCATTCATTTGATTCGGGCAGAATAATGCATCACATCGTGTCACATACAGTATGTGTGCTGGAAAAATAGATCCGTTGCTCGGGTTGGTTTGGCACAATGTGTCTTCTGTCAAACACACTTCACCAGGCCATCCTGGATGCAATAATAGAGATATTTTCTTGTTCTGCTGTTTTCGTTTTTCTCTGGTTTGCTTCGATTTTTGTTTATCCTTTTTCTTGTTATGTTTTATTGGAAATACAAGCTCATGGCCTCTTGCTACACTCGTCTGTTTTTGTTGGTGGTCTCTGTGCGGTGTGAGAAAGGCCAAAGGGGCTTTCCCGTCCACTGACTGATCTGATAAAGAGCGATCGAGCGAAGAGAGGGAGTGACTGGGAGATTGAAAGGGGAAAACCAAGACGTGACCCTGCCTGACTGTCTGTGAACTCTAAGACAATGTGATTTGAGCAACAAAACTCTCACTGATCCTTCTCTCTCTCAGTTGAACATTCAGCTGACCCTTTGCTAAACTCTGCGACCGCTGCTTGCTCTGGGAGGAACGTTTACAGAACATCTCATGATCTCTGAATTGGGAAAAAGATCTGTTTTCAGTACAGCTTTACAGAAACAGAGGACTTCTATATATTTGCATTAGAAAACTGTAAAAAAAAAAAAATTTTTGTGGCAGATGTTAGTGAAATGTCAGTTTGCATGCTGTAACTGAACATTTGTATTTACACAGCATAAGTCATAATGTACAGTCAGTGAGTCATATTTATTTTATTTATTTTGTATAGTTATTTTAGTATTATTAATTTACTGTTAGAGTATTTATCAATATTTTGAATTGGCTTGTGTATATTTTCAGATTTTCTTTTAATTTTAATACAGGTTTCAGTATTTTTATTCTTTTTTATATTTTATGTTATTATATATATATATAACATAAAATATAAAAAAGAATAAAAATACTGAAAATATCTTTATATATATATATATATATATATATATATATATATATATATATATATATATATATATATATATATATATATATATATATATATATATTATAAATTAAGGTTTATTTTTATTTCAGTTTTAGTTTTGGTAATTCTAGTACTTATATAAGCTTAACTTAAACAACTTCTTCAGTTAGTTGCCAAGGCAAAACATTTTAATATTTTTAAAGTTTCTTTGTAAAGTTTTATTTTATTTTATTTTATTTTATTTTATTTTATTTTATTTTATTTTATGCAGTTAAATAAAACCTATTTTAATAGTTTTCATTAACAATAACAACACTGCCTGGCATAAAGTGGCTACTAACCAATTAACTGGTTAAATTAATGGACATTAATATTTTATCTGAGTTTGAAATATTATTACGTGAGTGTAAAGAGACCGTGGAGTCATAAGATGACAGGCAGAGGCATACAGTGCTGCCAGATAGAAAGGGAGTTTGTCATTGTTTGGCAAATGTGTGGTCCATGTGTTTTATTTTTGGGTAAAATGTCTGTGTATTTTGAGCATTCCTTTGGAAAATGCTGTTCTGTCTCAGTTTTGCTTTGATTGTGCGTGTCACTATATTATAACATCTCTCTCTCTGGCTCTCTGCAGCGGATAACGCCTGTCTGTCTGAGCCGTGTCTGCACGGAGGCAGTTGTGTGGAGTCCAGTCAGGGCTTTGAGTGTCAGTGTGCGCCAGGCTGGACCGGACCGTCCTGCAACATCAGTAAGCCATCTCTGCACTGTCTCAAACTGCTCAGATTAGCCTTCGAATTTTCATACATCCAACTACTTTGAAGGAGAGAACTGAGCCATATATAGAAACCAGAATGAGACTTGGAGTTGGGCTCTTTTGACTCAAGCCAGAGAGCAGCCACCCAGAATAACCGAGCAACTGCATGCCATCACATTAAAATCACTCAGAACACCTTAGCAAGGGCATAGCAATACCATTAGAACTTTTTAAAATCACTTTTAGTGACTTTAGGTTATTTGTCCCTTATTCTACAAGTAAAATATCCTAACTAAAATAGTTTTTGTACTTTAAATTTTTTTTTTTTTTAATGTAGTTCATCCCTGTGATGTAAAGCTGAATTTTCCTTCAGAAATCATTCTAATATATTAGAACAAAATAACCGAAACAGAACTCAGAATTTTAGATGTCTCTTAAACTATGATGTCTCCTCCTCTTCCTCAGATGAAGATGACTGCAGTCCGAACCCGTGCAATCACAGTGGCATGTGTGTGGACCTGGTGGATGGTTTTAAATGCATCTGCCCCGCGCAGTGGACTGGAAAGACCTGTCTCATTGGTGAGTGAGTGTGTGTGTGTGTGTCTGTGCCCCTCTGTGTACCTCCCTCTCTTTCTTTGAGTCAGGGTGTGTTTGTTCAAAAACCCAATTTACCGTGGTAACCGAGTCAGCCTTGGAAGAATTTATGTACCAGACCACCATGAGACCCCCGCCGCTGATTCATACGAGAGCGCATTTACAGTCCATTAACACGCACGCACAAATTCCTCAGGCTGCGTGCTTATCAGTCTGATTGTAATTTATACTGCGCTCATGCTGATTTCTTTTGTCATTTTTGGCTCAGATGCTAATGAGTGCGAGGAAAGCCCGTGCGTCAATGCCCACTCCTGCCGGAATCTGATTGGCGGATACTTTTGCGAGTGCCTCCCTGGTTGGATGGGCCAGAATTGTGACATCAGTAAGTATTTCACAGTTTCAAATGAATGCAGTCAGAGTTTAAATTATTAGGAGCTCTAAAAGAAGTTCAGATGTTACAAAAAAATTCAAAAAAGTTCCAAAAAAAAAAAGAATCTTAAAGATCCCAGCATGACATTTAAGCAAAGCACTATCAACTGTAGTATGGATATAAATGAAGCCTAAAATCATGCTGGTCATTGAGAGAGAGAGTTTTTTTAATGACCAGACATTTCATTTTTGTCTGGTTGATAATAAAATGGTCAAAAATAACTGAAATAGACTTACTGAAGAAGTGACCTGAGCGATATTTAGATACCAGAATATCATAGATTTGGCAAATGCATTGCCACTTGTAAGTTTATTTAATATTTTGACTACTTTTATTAAGTTTCTGCTGCTAAAAGCATCTAGTATTCTCAGCCATCTCTGTTTCACAAGTTTCTCCCCGAAAATGCTGAAAATGCAAATAAGTGTGCAGACTCTGTCTGGGCCTGATATGGAGTCTGATCTTGCTTTCTTGGCGTGATTTCTGAAATGTGAACTGATATTTTGATGGGTCCCCCCCGCAGATGTCAACGACTGCCACGGACAGTGTCTTAACGGAGGACTGTGTAAGGTAAGGCCTCAAATGTTTTCCAGCGCTTTTGGCAGATGTGAAAACCCCCTGTTTCTATCACCTCCATCCATTCCTGTTTAAAAATAGCAGAAGCTGAGTCATGTTTTGGAGAGTGAACATAAAGACAAAGTGGTCAGAAAGACAGAGTGAGTTTGTGAAACGATCGGATTACCATAAACATTCTTGTCTCCTGCCCTTGTCTCCTATCCATTGTTTTTTCGCTCTGTCTGTATACTTTGCTCACTCTGGTTCAGCGCTGTATCCAGGCTGAAGTGCTGCACAGCTGGAATGCATTAAGACTTTGTCTGAGTCAGTTAGCTCTCAAAACACAGCGAGGAAAGACCTAATCAGTCCTGACAATGCTGTGTTTGATTTGATCAGATGAAACATGTTGTAATGGACTTTAGGTTATTAGTCGCTTATAGAATATCTGTACTGGGGTGAGCGATATTATCTTGTGTTGGATTTATGCTTAAAAGAAAAACTATTTGTCAGTGGGCCAAAAAAATAAAATTCAAGATGCATTCTATGAAAGTATGTTGTATCTCACACAGTTTTGGTCCTCAAGTAAATTAATCTTGTATTAAGGATGTTTTTTTAGACATTTTTGCTTTAAAACAAGACTTTAATTTAATAATTATTAATATAAAGGACTTATAGTTGTTTAATTATATAAATAATGATTATTAATACAGTTAATTATTTTACTGTATAGCACAGAAACGTTAATAATAATAATAATAATATTAATTGTTGTTGATGTTATTAATATATCATATAGAAAGTAAGAATTCAGAAAATCTATAAATTATTAAATAATATTATTAATAAGTATTCCCAAATCATATTATTAATAACAATCATAATAGTAATTGTTATTAATATTATATTTAATGTTTTCAGTAATCATTATTTATAATCTTTGAAATAATAAAATAATAACAATAATTTTATTTGACAATATATTATTATTATTTCATATGGATTAGTGTCAATTATATTATTAACGATTGTTAATATTATTCATATTAATACAATTACTTTTTTACTGTATAGCAAGGATGAATTGTTATTATTAATATTAATAACAATTATAATAATTATTATTACCAGAATTAAGAATTATGCAATATATAAATACTACTACTACTACTAATAATTATTATTATTAATGTTTACAATAATTATTATGCATCATCTTCATCAATATGAAAAATAACAACAAAAACAATGATTTTATTTAACCATATATTCAATTATTATTATTTCATGCTGATTTTTGTAATATTTTTTTTTTTGAGTGGATATACCATTATACCATTCCTAATGTGTCTCTCTCTCTGTGTGTGTGTGTGTGTCTGTCAGGATCTTGTGAATGGATATCGATGTGTGTGCGCAGCAGGCTTTGCAGGTGAACACTGTGAGCGAGACGTGGACGAGTGCGCTAGTCGACCCTGTCTCAACGGAGGACGCTGCCAGGACGCGGTCAACGGATTCCAGTGTCAGTGTCCACCTGGTTTCTCAGGGGCCACGTGTCAGGTGAGCTCCAAAACCTTTTCTGGTCATTAATGATGTGTTGTAAACGTGTCTCAATAAACCTCGTGAGCAGGTATTAGAGTGTGTGTGATGTGTGTGAATTTTGTCTTCAGCTGGACATAGACTACTGTGAGAGCGGCCCGTGTCAGAACGGAGCTCAGTGTTTCAGCCTGGCCTCAGATTACTACTGTAAGTGTCCCGAAGATTACGAAGGCAAAAACTGCTCCCAACTTAAAGACCACTGCCTCATCACTCCATGCCAAGGTAGGTTACCCAGAAAATCCAGTTGTATATATCAATATATTGCCATATATAAAAAAACATGATTTTTGAAAATAAACTCTTCATATATAAATATATTAGTGCTGTCAAACGATTAATCGCATCCAAAATAAAAGTTTTTGTTTACATAATATATGTGTGTGTACTGTGTATATTTATGTATATATAAATAAAAACGCATACAGCATATATTTTGAAAATATTTACATGTATATAATTATATTCATATAATTTATATCATATATATTTAATATATAAATGTAACATATTTTTCTTAAATATATACATGCATGTGTTTGTATTGATATATACATAATAAATAAACACAGTACACACACATATATTATATAAACAAAAACCTTTATTTTGGATGTGATTAATTGCGATTAATCATTTGACAGTACTTATATATATATATATATATATATATATATATATATATATATATATATATATATATATATATTTATTATTATTTCTTAATGAATAATATTGAAAATTATTTTATCTTTATTTATTTCATTTAAATTATTTATTTCACTTTATAGAAACTAAATGGGATTTTTACTTATTTTTTACTTCTGTATTTCGCAAACCTGAGCTAGGTGGTTTACTGTCAATGAAAGATATCCGCTGAAAATCCATGTTAGCTCTAGAGCGGATACTAGAGGAGTCCTGAAGTCTCCAGCTTCACTGAGTGCTAATCGGCGCTCTCAGACTCCAGATCGCGAGCCTCGTGTCCCGGTGGTAAGATTATCTGCTTGGGCACATTCTGAGGTTTTAATGGACACTGGAAATAGAAACCCAGTCTTTTTTTAGTCAGCGCAGCCGTAAGACTATCCTCATCTCAAGGCCTCGGCGCTTTTGATGCCGTGCCATTGTGTACGGCGTAGTGTTAGCGATTGCTAACTCTAGTCTGTTGGTCTCCTGGGCTGGAACACCATGGTAACAGCTAGGATATCGTTACACGATGCGTATGCTAACCCAAAGTGAGCTTACCGAGAGGGGAAAACCCACCGCTAGTCAGACTACATGACGACTTGGCTAATTCTTAGCATGCCGCTGTCTGCTTTCATCATAGCTGTCAGTGACATATTTGGATGAAGGCAGGGTTCCCATGGTGATGGAAACCCTGGAAATATTTTATGTTTAAGTCATGTTAATTCAAAAATCTTAAAATTCAATGACTTTCATAGAAATTTCTGTGCTAATTTTTGTTTTTAGATATGCTCAGTTCTAAAAAATTTAAAATTGCACAAATGGCATCAAAAGTCACTGTTCAGATGACTTTTTGCTTTTCAAATAAGTTTATTTAGTTTAAAGGATGTTTAGATGTTTTTTTCACTAAAGCAGGACTAAATAAAAATAGTAAATACTAATATTTATTTACTAATAATATCTGAAAAATACTAATTATGAAATTTTATTATTAATGATTATTAATTAATAATATTAGTGATTATTTTACTGTATAGAAGAAATAACAACGATAATAATAATAACTTTTTTGCAGTTATTATTATTTACTGTAAAACGAAAATTTAAGAAAATATTAAAATACTTTAATTATTACTTGAATAAATTACTTAGTAAAACATAATAATTAATGTTATTGTTATTATTAGTAATGTTGACAATAAGTATATTTCATAGTCTTAATCAGCATAAAATAGTAATAATAATAATAATAAATAATAATGATATTAATAATTAACAACGATATAATAATAATTATAATAATATATATAATAATATATTATTAATAATTATAATAATTCGAATTATTATTTATTAATAATAAATATTAGTATTATTTCATACTGATTAAGATTATAATAAATAAAATTATAATCAATATAGTATTAATTCTATAATAATAATACTATAATAACAATAATAATAATAATAATAATTATTATTATTATTATTATAGAATCAATAGTATTAATGTTGACAAAATTGTATTTATTATAATCTGATATAATAATAATAATTATTATTAGTAGTAGTAGTAGTAGTACTACTATTACCACTACTACTACTAATAATAATATATTTATAAATATTAACTATATAATGATTGCTATTATGATTACTACTATTTCATAATGATTAAGATTATAATAAAAAAAGTTACTGTCAACATCAGTAATATAATATCTATAATATAATATATTGTTATTATTATTAGGAATGTTGTGGAGAGAAATCTAGCTAAAACCAGCTTCTTTATGTTTTCTAGCTGGTCTGAATGACTGCGGTTGGTGGACTTGATTCTGACCTTTTTCTAGATTTAAGGATTTTGACCAGAAGGGCTCTTGATGACTCAGTCCTCATGTTTTCCCGCAGTGATTGACAGCTGCACGGTTGCCGTGGCGTCTAACAGCACTCCGGGCGGCATGCGGCTCATCTCCTCTAACGTTTGTGGTCCTCACGGCCGCTGTCGAAGTCACGCCGGAGGACACTTCAGCTGTGAGTGTCAGGAGGGATTCACCGGCACGTACTGCCATGAGAGTAAGCCCCATTCGTTTCCCAGTGTCCTTTGCTGTCGTTAGATTCAACGCCTCCCAGACTTTTCAGCAGTGCATCTCACTCTTTACTCTCAGACATCAACGACTGTGAAAGTAGTCCCTGCCGTAACGGAGGTACTTGCATTGATAAAATCAACGCGTACCAGTGTATCTGTGCTGATGGCTGGGAGGGACACAACTGTGAGAGCGGTGAGTACATGTCACCTTAGAATATCACTTCATGCGGTTAATAACACCTCTAATTCCTCTAATTATACTGATCGCTAAAATATTGTGCATTTCCAAAACAGACATTGACGACTGCAGCATGAACCCGTGTCGGGATCGAGGAGTGTGCCGTGATCTGGTCAATGACTTTTACTGCGAGTGTGAAAACGGCTGGAAGGGAAAGACCTGTCACTCACGTAAGCCCCACCTCCTCATTTGCATACCAGTATAAGTGGTGATAAGTATTACTATGTATTTTAGGGTGATAAGTATTATAAAAGTGGCTTAATTTGTGTCAGTTAATCATCATGGCACTTCCACATCCTGGCATGAATTATATGATGATTTGTAAAATCATGTTAATTCATAAAATCTTGAAAAATTCGGTATCATTTCATGAACATTTCTTTTGTCAGTAAAATTTTTCTAGTTATGCTCAGTTTTAAATAAATTCCACAAATGGCTGGAAAAGTCATTGTTCAGAAGACTTTTTGCTTTTCAAATGAATTTATCTTGTTTTGAGGATGCTTAGATATTTTTGCTTTAAATAAGACTAAATAACAGAATACTCAGTAATAATTATGAAATTGTTTATAATGATTATTAATTAATAATGTTAACAATACTGATAATTATTTTACTGTATAGCAAACAAATTTTAATTTTTAACTATAATAAAATGTATTAATTATTATTATTTAACTGTTGCTGTTATTTAACTGTTAAACATGTAAAAAATTATACAAATATTTATTATTATTATAATTATTATTATTATTTTGATTTAACTAACAAAATTATAATAAGAAAATCTAAAATTTAATCAACAATCAGCCACTATTGTCAAGCAGATTCAAAATGTTTTATGTAAAAAGAAAAATACGGTAAAAATCTTGCATGTTTTTTCACAAATACGAATATTGTAATTGAATAAAATCTTTTAGAATTATATTTAATCTTTTTAATTTATGTGAACATATAATATTGAATCAGAGTTTTGAATCAGTTCATTTAAACAGACAGTTTGAACTGATTCATGGAAACGAATCTGACTTTCTGACTAGTTTGATTCTTGCCACCGAGGTATAAATCAAACGCTATTATCCTGCAAGTCACAAGACAATGAAAGGGTTGCAGAATTAGCCTTATAAATCATTCAAGTATGCAGTAAATGATTTGAATATAGTCCATTAGCCTGACAGCTGATTTCTTCTCGTTTATAGGCGAGAGCCAATGTGACGAGGCCACTTGTAACAACGGGGGCACGTGCTCTGACGAAGGGGACTCATTTAAGTGCATTTGTGCTCCTGGATGGGAAGGAGCTACCTGTAACATCGGTGAGCTGCTAACAACCCGGCTGAGCGTTTTGGTGAACTGGCCTCTGAATCAGTTTCTAAAGCTTTTCCCCTTCACTCCACAGCAAAGAACAGCAGCTGCCTGCCGAACCCCTGCGAGAACGGAGCCACGTGTGTGGTGACAGGTGACAGCTTCACCTGTGTCTGCAAAGAAGGCTGGGAGGGGCTCACCTGCAGCCAGAGTACGGCAAAACTTACTACTTCCTGTCTTGACTCCTGTCTACCTCCTGTTTCCAACTCTCACCTACTGCTGCTTAAGGTTCTCTTCCAAACTATATACTCATTGGATAGGTCCTTACAGCTTCTGCGCCACTAGCGTCATCTTTATAGCTGTCTCTGGATAGGAGAACGTATTTTAACATACAAAAAAATGACGCACGTCGCCTTTACCTGTAGTTGCAGAATGCCAGGTTTTTCTAAATGAGGACAGAAAATGCATTAAATAGTACAGAGTCTGATGAGTAGTTTCAGATGAAATATTGTTAGCAAACATAACGTTGATGGCTAATCGTTCAGGTGGGATTATGATCTGCCATTTATAACTTGGTGAAATTATTGCGACTGATCTGGTAGATTATAATATGAATTATAGACAGTCGTGCATGTGAACATGTTGATTTCACTCCAACATAACAATAATCTTCAGATGAATGTTTCTGTTTTCGAATAACATTTAATAACAAAGTGTTTCGTGTTTCATTTACAGATTCCAATGATTGCAACCCACAACCATGGTAAGTTTCATTTTAAGTCAATAAATTTTGTTGCTTTCATATTTAATAATAATTGTAATTTTAATTTTAATTATTTTATTTTGATTTCATTTCATTTAAAGCATTATTAAAAGATGTTTTTCAATAATAAAATAATTTAATAATATAACAATAAATATAAGCAGCAATATTTACCTACATATATTTTTAAACTGTTTTAATGTATGAAATATAGTGCAAATCAAGCACAGTAAATAGTATGCATAAAACTATATATATATATATATATATATATATATATATATATATATATATATATATATATATATATATATATATATATATATATATATATATATTATAAAAAAGTATAAATAGAAAGCTTAATTTCAATTCAATAAATTATGTTGATGCCTTCAAGTCATGTTAGAATGATCACATTTATGAAATACACATACATAAACGACACCGTAAAATAAAAAAAGTATGTATTTAAGACCTGAACTTAATAGATTTTAATGAAAGAATCATGGCGGAGAATAATTGGTTTTATTTATTATTTGTTAAGTTTTTAATATAAGTTTTTAGTTTTCTCTGTGGGTGCACAAGAATAAAAAAAAGTATAAATAAACAAATTATAAATAATAATAATATACTAATATTTTCTTGTATTACCACTAAAAAGCTTTCTGTGTTTGTCAAGAAGGGGAAGAGATAGGGAGAAATATGAATGAAATCAATTTACTGTATTTAACGACATAACTTGAATAGAAATTTTCCAGGAGGACTTGAAGGCAGCATGTGTTCTGGTGACCTCTGACCCCGTATCTCATCATTTGTGTAATGTGTGTGCAGCTATAACAGCGGGACGTGTGTGGACGGTGATAACTGGTACCGCTGTGAGTGTGCCAGTGGATTCGCAGGGCCGGACTGTCGCATCAGTGAGTGATTAATGCTTCATCAATGAGTTGTGAAGTTGTAGATAAATGAATTCAATATAAATAGTAATGTTGACCCATCAGATGGTGATTTTACAGTGGTATTAAACATGCATGTCTCACCCCACAGACATCAATGAGTGTCAGTCGTCTCCCTGTGCGTTCGGCTCCACGTGTGTCGATGAAATTAACGGCTACCGCTGCCTGTGTCCACCCGGCAGAACCGGGCCTAGATGTCAGGAAGGTACATGCTCCAAGCTTGCCGTTTATTATTAATATTATTAGTCATGCAGCTATTGCTGATACAGAATTCAAACTTAACCGAGTTGATACTTCCAATCATGCATTCATTAGGGGAACCTTTCTGTCCCCTAGAGAATAATTTAGATTTTTTTTTTTTTGTTACTAGATTTTAACAATATATTATAATAGCTTTTAAACTTTACTATCTATTCTATTTATTATAGCTAGTATAGCAGTGTTATTGTGTTAATAGTATATTGTGTATATTGCTAGTATATTGTGTTAATATTATAGTGTAATTTATTATTTTTTTCATCATGATCAAACTAGGTTTGTATGGTGTTGCTACTAAAACCCTTAGTATTTTTTTTCATTTTAGATTTAAAGGATATATTGTAGTAGCTTTTAAACTTTAGATTTTATCTGTTGTGTTAATATTGTGGTTTATTTGATTATTTTTTTTCTAGATTTACAAGATATATTGTAGTTTTTTGTGACTTTTGTGCTAATAGTATTATGTTTCTTTTTTTTATCATGAGCTCAGAGTTGGTTTGGTTTTGGTTACATTTTTTTTTATAATTATAAAATGTACAAATAATACATTTACTAATTTAAATTCAGAAGCAATCCATTTCTTTGTATTTTTCTTAATTAACAGTTACCATGCACTAGCTAACTTATTATAATTGGCAAGATCAATACCTTTATTTTTTTCGCAAAAACATCACAAACGGTGAATAACGGGACAAGCAATAAATGAAGTGTCAGTCAAGCATCAGTTAAATTTTTCAAGATCTCATTAGTCAAAAGTGGAGGATATAAAGTGTGAATGTAGCATGATTATTAAATGGCTTGTTTTTCCTCTCAGTCACCGGGCATCCATGTGTGGTCGGAGGACGGATTGCTGTAGATGGAGCAAAGTGGGCTGAAGACTGTAACACCTGTTACTGTCACAGGGGGATTGTCAGCTGTACAAAGGTATGTCAGCGTGAGCCTGTGTGTTGTTGCTGTTGTTAATCATGGACAGAAGTTCATAGTGATTCATTATCATTTCTGAATTGGCTTCCTTCCTCTCTTCCACAGCTGTGGTGTGGGCCTAAACCTTGCCGGATGCTTGGCTCGGGACGAGGCGACTGTCCTCTGGGTCAGCTGTGTGTGCCGGTGCGAGATGAGCAGTGTTTCGTGAAGCCCTGCTCCTCACAGGGCGAGTGCTGGTCTGCTCACCGGCCAGCTGTGAGGGCCCACTGTCACCCCGAGAGCGACTGCGCCAACATCACCTTCACCTTCAACAAGGACACCATGCCACAGGTGAGGACACTGGGACTGGCATTTAAAGTGTGCTGGTAGGGGTGGGTGATTTGGTTGCATATACTGGATCAATGCAAACATTTTGAAATGCTTTATGATGTGTATTTGTTTTGTCTCTCAGGGAGTGACGGTGGAGCAGGTGTGTCGTGAGCTCAGGCATCTGTATGTGGCTAAAAACCTTTCAGCTGAGTTTTCCATCTCTATGAGCTGTGAACTCTCTTCTGCCGCCAGTAATGAGATCCATGTGGCCATCGTAAGTCACATTCATGCAGTATTTCATTGGCTAGAAATAGCTTGTATTGCAGTTTTAATATCCTTATAGTATTGAAGAATGACTGGAAAAGTCATTTTTATGGTTTTTATTGTCTAAAAGGTGTATGAATAATCTATTTATATTATTTTTGTTTATTATCTGATAATTTTTTATTTATATTATATATTTTATTATAATTTCTATCATTTGCACTAATCATTTAATTCTGCTTTAATTCAATAATAGCTTACTACCTTGTCATAAATTTTATATATATTTTTTTTATTTAAATGAGCGCTTTCAAATGATTAATCGCGATTAATCGCATCCAAAATAAGTTTTTGTTTACATAATATGTGTGTACTTTGTATATTTATTATGTATGCATAAATATACACACATACAGTATATATTTTGAAAAAACATACATGTATTTACATGTATATATTTATAATCATATAATTTACAATATATGTAAATATATTTAATATATAAACAACGTTTTTCTGAAATATATACATGCATTTATATGTAAATAATAAATATACACAGTACACACACATATATTATGTACACAAAAACTTTTATTTTGGATGCGATTAATCGCGATTAATTGTTTGACAGCACTCATTTAAAAAATGTGTTCATTTGTATTTTATTATTATAATTTTTATTTTCATTTTAACACTATGTATTTAATTCTGCTTTAATTTAATAATAGCTTATAAGCTTCAGCTGTAAAAAAAAAAAAAATTAGGACGCATGTTTTTTATTATATTATTTTATTATATGTTATGTTGTTGTATTATATTTGTTATTATTTTAACACCCCATGCATTTAGTTCTGCTTTAATGTAATAACAGCAGCTTCAGACACAAACTATTTAAATCAGGATAATTTTTTTAAGGAAATATTGTGTTTTGTAGCATGTGACTGAGGATGGCATTCACGGCCGGGTTCCTGTTAAAGAAATCACGGACAGCATCATTGATCTGGTGAGCAAACACAGCGTGAACAGCTCCATCATCGGCTCCATCGCTGAGGTCCGTGTTCAGCGCAGACAACCGCAGAACCCCAACGGTGAGACACCACAGACGTTCTTAACGTTAGAGGAAGTAGCCATAGGTACAAATGATGGATGCTCTGATTGAAAATAAAGCACCATTTTATGCAAATTCAGAGCAAATACATAAATATTGAGATTAGTGCTGTCAAACATTTAATCACAATTAATCGCATCCAAAATAAAAGTTTTTGTTTACATAATATATGTATGTGTAATGTGTAAATTTATTATGTATATATATATATTTTTTTTCTAAAATATATACATGCATGTGCGACTCCAGGAATAAAAAGTACATTTTAAAATATTTTCAAATAGCAAATGGTTCATTTAAAAATATTTACAATTTTTACTGTTTTTACTGAATTTTTAGTCAAATACTTGTAGCTTTGGTGAGCAGAAGAGACTTTTGCCAACCCTAAACCTTAATTTTTTAATTTTTTGCATTTAATTTTAGCTATTCATCTACAACTAAAGACTACTCAGTTTTATTAACACATATTAAATATAATAAAATGAAAACTGCACAATGAAGGGATGTAATATATTGCCAGCTTGTTTTTATTAATCCGTTTTCATTGATTCTCTCGTTCAGTAGACTACTTGGTGCCACTGCTGGTGTCCATAGTGACGGCGATCTGGGTTTTGGTGCTGGCTTCGGTGTTTCTGTGGTGCGTGCGGCATCGACGCAAACAAAGCTCCACCCCCACCACCATCAACCCCGCCGCCCCCTACTCCACGGGAAGCACAGAAGACAACACGGTGAACAACGCCCGCGAGCAGCTCAACCAGATCAAGAACCACATCGAGAAGAACGCATCCAACGGCATCCTGCCGGGAAAAGAGCTGCTCTGCGACGACAAGAACACCGTCAACGCCAAAATCAGAACGCATTTCTCCGAATCCACCAGACTAGTGCAGGAAGACTCCAGCAAGCGTCTGCAGAAGGTGCACTTTCCACGTCAGCCAGCCTACATGCTGGTGGACAGGGACGACAGGCTGAGCTCCAACGGCACGGATGTCAAAAATCCTCACTGGACTAATAAACGAGACAACAGAGACCTGGAGTCACAGCACAGAGCTCCGGATGCACAGCCAAGAGATCTGGATGCACAACACAGCTTGCACAAAAAGGAGTATATTGTATAGCGGCCGATCCTCGGCGTGGTAACAATCATTGCTACGCGATGTCACAAAAGGTCAAGCGAATGAAGACATCTTTTGAAATCAGAGCACTGACTGTCGAGTGTCAGGACAAGGCCGGACAGTGTTTGTTCAGACGTTGCGGTCGGACCACAAGCTGGTCTGTTTTATGGCGTCTGAAGGGCCTGAAGACGTTAACCTGTGCTGAACTTCTAGCCTAAATTAGAATGTACAGTAATTGGCCAAAATATGCTCAATGTGTGAATCTCACCAAAACATGTCCAGGTCAAATTTCATCCTGAAATCATAGACATTGTTGACATTTGAATGACAATTACAGGCATAGTTCACCCAAAAATGACATTTCTGTCATCATTTACTCAACCTCGAGTTGTTCCAAACCTGTATGAGTTGCATTCTTTGGTTGAACACAAAAGAAAATGATTTAAAGAATGGTGGTAACCAAACAGTTGACGGTAGCCATCGACTTACATAGTATGGAAAAAAATAATATGGAAGTCAATGGGTACTGTCAACTGTTTAGTTACACACAATCTACAAAATATCTCATCTTGTGTTCATAAGAAGAAAGAAACTCAGGTTCTGAACTTGAGGCTGAGACAGATTTTGAATTTTTTGGCGAACTGTCCCTTTAAGCACCTTTTCCATCCAAAAGTGAAGTACTGCATTTATATACAGTACAGATAGTGTAATACTAAGACTTTTTATGCAAATCAGGATACTATATAATAAAAATTGCTTGAATGATGCTTTCTTCTTTTTTTAGTTTTTGTATTGCATAAAACTTTTATAGTGCTAAACAAAGGTTGTAAAAAAATATATTTTGGGATGAAATTAGACATGGAAATGTTCTTGAGGGTTTCGTGAGTTTCATCCAATTGTTGAACTGAACTGCATGTGCAGATTGTGTTCAGTGTTTATAATGTAGAAATGAATGCACCAGAAATAGCTTGTGAATCAATGATGACTGGTGTATCTTGTGCTCGAAGATTGTATTTAACTCCCATTTATTGGGTTCTTGACTGGATTTTATTTTCCCGCTCTTTCTAGCAGTTCATTTTTATTTATTCTGCTCTTTTTTTTTTTTTACATGTGTACAGACAGACAGGTCATGCTTAGAATTTACTATCTATATGAAGAAGTTCACTGTCAGTTTTGATGTTGTTGTAAAGATGACTTTGTACATATTTTCTAATTAATCATTGTGTATATTTGATTTATTAACTTAACAATCAAGAGCCTATCGTTTGTTTTTATTTATATACATTCTTTAGGTTTGAGAATGTGACCGCTCGTGTCCAACCTTTGTATTTTTAGATGGAAAATATTGTCTCTTATTTCTGAAATGCCAAAAGAATAGTTTATTTTTTGAAGAATAGGATGTTTGTTTGTGTCTAAATCCAGAATACAATGTGCAATGTCTGTTTCAGAAAACATGTGCATGACTTGTGTTTGTAATGTCCTGAGACGTAGATGGCTTTCCATCTAGTTTTAATACATACTTTGTCTGTTCAAATACACATTTATAGAATGTTACTTTAAAACCATTCCTGAATATGTTTAGCAAATGTTCTTCTCATAGCTGTTTTAAATGAATTTGGCAGCCCAGGATATCAAACAACGCTTGTCTAGAGTTTTCTGGTCAACCACAGTATTCAAATGTACTTTAACCAAAAAGGGAACGAGCAGTGTTAGAAGTGCAATGTTTGTACAGTAATATGAAATATGAAGAAAACAGAACTGAATGTGATACACGAGACAAAAATGAAATCAATATCACTCTAGTAGGCCACTTTTATTAATTGTACATTACAGTCGGACTGCTGGGCTTTTTTTAGTTCAGTCCCACTTAATTTGTTGAATTGTTTTGTTTTGTTTTTCTCTTCTTGTGTTTATGAGATCCTTCTATGAAAAAGCAGAACCATAAAAAAACAGATCATCCTGGGGTTTGTCATTCATTTTAATTAAATTTCATTCAGTTGTTTACATTAGGATTCCTTAAATCAAATAAAATTTCAGTTGAGTGTTTTGAATTGATGAATTCGATTTTTTTCTTTATTTTTGGAAACAATCCAAGGAAGTTTTGGTTTTTGTGTCCAAAAAACATTTATCAAATAATATCTATAATGTGAAGCAAACTCTGTGATGTGAATACTAGTCCTAAACTGTCCATTTTCCCATGACAAAGTCATAAAAAATACAATTTATTGTGTAAAATATGTAGGGTGAAACTTGCTTGAGATGTCTGATTTGTAAGTGAGTCATTCTTTGAGTCACTTCAAAGAACCAGTTGGGTTGACAAATTTGTTTTAATGATTCATTGATATGAATTTGAATGATTTTTAAAAAATCCTTATCCAGTAATCATAAGCTACTTATAAAACAATCATGCAAATTCATTGGTCAAAAAGTGTTGGAACGCTTCTTTATAAAATTCAGATGCTAATATATGAAATTGCTGTACGGAATTTAAAGAACAAGTGTATCAAATGTAGCTCATGTAGCAAACAGCATAAGAATCATTTTAAATATTTCCTTATTTATGCACGATTTAATGTAACCCTGGGTCTGATTTCTGAGATGGTGGACACAGCCATAACTGGTCCCAACAGGGTCCACATTGTGTGAGTGTAGACGCTCAGCTGAGCGCAGCGGGACGGGACGGGCGACCATGTGAGAGAGGTTATGAAAGCCCCTCACACTGTCTCTCTCTGCTGTCGTGGGAAAGCTGAAGAGGCACACCAAAATAGACGGCATGAGACGCGCTTGCTTAGCATGTTTCCAAAGGCATCGCACAAAGAACGTCTTCTTCTAGATCTCTACCTCCAATCAGCTTTTCTTTGAAAACCGAGCAGTGACCCCTTCTCAATAGGACTGATTCACTAAAGCATTTAACGTGCAAAACTGTTTTTCTGGAGTTAAAATGACCGAAATGCACTGATCATTAATCATATCACTGAAATGACACATACAGAAAGTATTTGGAGACAGTTGTGGTTCTAGACCACAGTAACTGCGGGGGAGGGGGGCTCTTGTGATTTTAGGAGGCATACTTTAACATTTATCTTAACCAGTGTTAGGGAGTAACTAGTTACATGTAACGGCATTACGTAATTTAATTACAAAATAAATGTAACTGTAATCCATTACAGCTACTGAGAAAAAAATGTGTTATTAAATTACAGTTATTACAAAAGGGTTTACATCTGATTTACATTTCTTGTAATACCGTAATATTTACTATTTCTTGTTATGATTTTAAATCTGTATTTTACGGAGCCCCGCACATGGCATGCAGGAAAAAAACAGTAGGCTAAATCATGTGCACGATTTACTATTTCGTTCCCTTGATTTATAAATTGTGCGCAAGATTTACTTATTAATTTCCTCGATTTGCTAATCATGCACACAATTTATAAATCGAGAAAACGAATTAGTAAATTGTGCGCACGATTTAGCAAATCGAGGGAACAAAATAGTGATCACGTGCACATTTTAGTACATCGAGAGATGAATTAGTAAATCGTGCGCAGGATTTTTTTTTTCTTGCATGTCACGAGCAGGGCTCCGTAGTATTTAACCTCAGAACGATCTAAAAATATCGAGGCGCTCAAGTCTGATTTTTTGGTGGCTGTGCTTAAAAATTAAATTATTATAATCTTAATTCAAGTGAAGAAGGATTTTGAAAGTCTGACAGTAATCAGTGTTGAGTCCTACTATAAGGTCAGCCCTGCCTGCTTTAAATGTTCGACAGTTGAAAACTGTCAGTTAGAAATGTAGAACTTTCTGGTTGTCTAACATCAGTGGAACATGTGATGAGAAGTGACTTCATACATCCACTGAAAGTCAAACTGATGCCAGTTGCTTAAACAGTTTTTTGTAACAGTGGCTTCTGAAGTTAGTTCTGAGAAAAACTCTAGCAGCACAGATAACGCTTGGTTTGACATTTTGAATGCAATGACATCCATTCACTTTTAAGTGTGGCATAAGCGTCCAAATGCTTTTTGGGCCCACTGTATCATTTTTCATTTAATGGATGTACAGCAAGCAGAACAAATGCCTTCTGTGAAAGTCCCATAGTTGCCTGTAGACGTAGACCAATCCATAAACAGATTGGACTGTTACTCTAACTGACCCCTCGTCTCCTGTTTGCAGGAAATGCTGACATCAGAACAGCAAGTATGACCATTTCATTGACTTCAAAGCCCAAGAAATGGGTTAGGCTGAAGGAAAGTCTGAAACTTGACTTGGCCACCCTTTTCAACACTAATGGCTCCATCACGTTAACAAATTTGTCACGGTTACTGAACTCAGTGTTCGCTTCAGAACAACACAGCGGCGCATTTAACTGCCAGGGCTGAGGTGATGAAACATGAGCTTCCTAAAGGAGTTTTTATCGTCATTTGTTCTCTGAAAGCATATTAGAAACCGATCTGTGTGTGTTTGCACTGTAAGGCGAGTGATTCCAGAGCAGAAGGCTGGAAAGTACAAAGCATTTAATGCTAAGAGACGCTTGCACTCAAATTTAGCCACAAAAACATTAGCTCCAGTTAAAAACCCTGGAGATGCCTACACAAGCAGTATTTAAAGATAGCATGGACACATTCCCAACACAAAAAATGTTTAAAATAGTAGAAATCAAAATAATGCCTCATTTTGGCAAAACTGTAAGGCTTTAATGGAGAATGCAATCCCATAATGCATTGCGCTCGGGTCAGTGGAAACATCATTAGAGATGGAGGAAGCGGGAGAAATGTTGATTATAAATAAAGTTCACACCTAATGTATCAACAAAAATAGACCAAATTGTGATCTATTTTGATGGCTCTGTTAGCTTAGCAACATGCTAATGACAAACTCCACTGTGAGATCAAGATTATGTAAATGGCAGATTGGTTCTACTTGTTTGAGTTGTTGCTAAGTGTTTCAAAATTGTCACTTTTGAAGATTCGTGTCTGTTAGGCAGACAACAAGGAAGTACACTAGGTTTTGGAACAGAACCATTGTAAAATCAGCATACATTTCAGATCTTAAAAAGCCATGTACACTCACACATTGTGCTAAACACAGACAAACAAGGGTCTCTCACAGACACACCAACTCAGTAGACGACACACACACAAACACACACACCCTGAGGAGATGGTGGCCCATTCCTGCAGAAAGACTTTCCCAGTGCAGCCACACCCGGAGCAGACGCATTTTAGAGCCAATAATTAGTTCCATACCATGACTCAGCCTTCAAATGTGTGTGTGAGACAGTGAAACAGAGACGCAAGAGTGTGTGGGAACTCGGAAATGGTGATGCCAGTTTTCCTTTAGGCCGAAGAATGCGCAAAATAAAATGAGGGAGGGAGAAAAACAGGGAAATAATAGCAGAAAGAGCAGCAGCCTCCCCTCAGGCTTTAGTCAGCAATTCAGACTGCAGTTGCATTGACAAATAGATTATTGACAGACTAATACGGACAGTTTACTCTGATTGTGATTTACATACACATTAAGTTGTTTTACGGGCTATTAACACAGTGCAACATAAAATCACAACTGGCTATATTTTCTTTCATAATTCAGGTTCCTGGTCTGATTGTGCATGTGATCTATTTTAACATATATAAAAAGCAACAGATTAATAAATGCATTTAAAATATACATTTATACAAAAAATTAAAAGAATTTACTTCATTTCTTGACTTGTCATCAATCCTTCTTTTTCAACTTAACTTCTTCAACCACATGGTTCATCTTACATTTTATCAGCATTTTATCATTGGTGAATATCTTGCTTCGCTCAGAAATATGTCAGATTGTTATTACTGCTCATTTTACTTTTTGTCTCTTCCGTCTAAGTGGATAGTTTTTGGACCAAACTTTGTGTTGTTAGTCAAAAATCCCATCTTGTGAAGTCAAAGAAACATAAAACGCACATGCTTTCGTGCTAATAGCATATGAGGTCAGTGAAAACATCCATTCATTATGATGGAAGACATAAATAAAGTTAATTTTACACTTCAAGTATCAATAAAAGACCCATTTTTGTGCATGTGTGTTGTTAGCATAGCAACATGCTAAACCTAAACACCTCATGCTTTCATGCTAATAGCATATGCATAAACGGAAAAAAAACAAGTCATAAAATTACTCAAACTTCCATGCACAGATCACACAGCACAAACCCAGTGACACACTCCTTCTTCCTCTTTAATCACTCTGAAACATGAGAGTGTTTAAGAGAGCTCATATAAATAACATACAGCCTTACAACCGAGAGAGAATATGGCCATTATCTTGAACGTTCCTGTGTCATGCTTTAAGGTCTCTTTTATCTGAGCTTAAAACAAAAGCTGGATCTTTGGTTTCGGATGCAGGACGTGTGTGATCAAACAGAGACGGCCGATGGAAGACGGTCTAGATTTCAGGGCTTCACTGTTAGCGATTAGCTTATTTGGAGAAGCGTAACTGCTGTGTTATTCGTCAGAGTGAAAACAGTCTGATTGGTTTCTCTGATGTAGATATTTCCCACAGTGTCATATCCTTGACATAGAGTACATGGTGCTACTTAAATACTTCACAAGTGGCTCATTAGCAAAGAGGTTACAGTATGAGTTCTGTTTAGTTGTAAATTCAGTCAGCGTATTGATATCACAGCAAAAGGAAACCATAGGTTACTTCACAAGCCAGAGATTTCTTTTTAGGAGCATATATATATATATTTCTTCCTGTTGCATAAACTAATGACCTAATAGAGGCATTTGTAGGGTCTTTTCAGTAGCCACGTTTCCATTACCCTTCAAACTGCACAAACTGCGAACTAAAAAACACGTAAATTTCTCAAAAACTCCCATATATCGCAAAAAAGATTAACGTTCACACCAGGTGGTTTTTCAGGCAATTCGAAAAATAATTATAGTACAAAACTATAATTTTTATGCATTTACAGGTCCCCTGGCGTACATAAAAGTCACACGATCATTCTTTAATGTACTATACACCAAGAAACACCTCATACGTGGCAGCTTTCAAGTATAAAGTACTTTCCTTGCCATTAATGCTTGGATAACCCCTTACTTACACTGCACACTTCTGTGGCACATTACGACTCCGACACAGCCACGATAGTCAATGCTTGTATTGTAGTCAGTGCTTGTAGTCAATGCCATGCCATGGCATCTGACCTGGTCAGTGGTTGTTAGGTTGTTGCCATAATGGTTTTTACCCAAAGTTGTGAATTTAACTTATGCGCAAAATATCTGAATATTGAATAAAACATTTGCGAATAAGCATGAGTCAAAGAGAACAAAATCATCAATCTTCCTGATAAACTGGCACTAAATATTATTAAGAAAGGTATGAGAAGCCTCTGAATATAACAATTATTAAATATAATATACTGTATATGATCCTGTTTTCTATAATATATATATATATATATATATATATATATATATATATATATATATATATATATATCCTGATCCTGTTTTAGATGGAGGATATAGTGCTGAGAGTCCGGCTCTCTCTGTGGACTGAAAGCACCACTGGGCTGTTTGTGTGTATTTGATCTCACCCTACAGTGCAAGCTGTTGACAAACCACATGCTATTGCAGTGAATGAGGAATGTGGGTCAATGACCTGTTCAAACCCTCTGAAGATCAAAAACAAAGTGGCCAAAAGTAAAAGTCACAGATGTACTGCCAAGCACATGCACACTGCATCGAGTTTTTAACACTCATACAGATCTCCACACCTGCGATCATTTCTGTGGTATTCATGATGTAGAATAGTTTCCGTCCAAGTTTGTTATTTTAATGCAAATGCAAAAATGAGGTGATGATAAGTTACGTTTTAGTCAAGCAGTGATGTTCACTTCCTAGAACAGATTAAATTCACATGGTCAAATCAAAGGTTACAGCACTGACCCTGAACGTTTAAAAATGGATTCAGATCTTGCCTGTTTCTAGGCTGTTGCTGGAATGATTTTTTGCTGTTGCTAGGGCGTCTCTTGACTGTTGCTGAGATGTTCTAGGAAGTCATTAGGGGGTTGCTAGGCTGCTGCTGGAATGTTCTAGGCTGTGGGGTTCTAAGCAGTTGCAAGGGTGTTGTTAGGCTGTTTCTAGGACATCACTAGACTGTTGCTGCTAGGGAGTTGTTTGGCTGCTGCTGGGGTGTTCTATGCAGTTGCTAGGGTATTGCTAGGTTGTTGCTGGGGGATTGCAAGGCCATTGCTGAAATGTTCTAGGCTGGTGCATCACAAGGGTGTTGCTGTGGTGCTGTAAGAAGTTGTTATATTGTTGCTAGGCTGTTGCTGGAGTGTTCAGTGCAGTTGCCAGGGTGTTGTTGTGGTATTTCAGGCTGTTTCTAGGGTAATTCTAGTGCAGCGTTAGGCTGCTGTTTGGGTGTACTAGGGTGTTTCTGGGCTGCTGCTGGCACATTCTAGTCTGTTGCTAGTGCATCGCTAAGCTGTTGTTGTGGTAATCTTGAGAGTTGAAAGGTGTTGCTAGGCTACTCTGTAGACTGACAAAAAAAGATTTTTGACAAACGTCGCACAATTTGTCATTCTGCTAATATTGTTTGTAACAAAACACATTTAATTAGAAAATGCAAAATGCATACAGAAGTATTTTTACTAGTTTTAGTACCTTGTGTGTGTGTTTCCTTGTTTGCTTGCAGGTAAATGAAAACTAGGCACATTACCCTTTTAAAACTTCCTGTGAGTGAGAAAGAGTGGGGAAAAGAGGAAAAGAGTGGGTGAGAGAGGGGAAAGGTTTCTCACTAATAGATGTAAGTCATTGCTGTCATCAAGGAAATTGCCCCACAGTCTATTCAAGTAATGATGGAGAAGCTGCAGTACCAGGTGTTACACTCACAACACACCCTGCCAACACACAAACACACTCTTCATTTCTTCATGGGGATACGTAGCCGGAGGCTGTTGTCCTTCAAAAGTGGTAGTCAATATGAAAAAAACTGCAACATCACTGACTAACCATGCGCTCAAACACACGCGTATATGCACACATAAGAGTGGACTTTGAATATAGTCATGTGACATGATGTGATGTTGGTAGTCTTGTGTGGTGGAAAAAAATCTGGCAACTTGGAAACAAAGGGACCATTTGAGCAACACATAAAGCTTCCAACCACAGTTTGCTTTTTTCTTATGTGCCATATCATTTTATGATACTACAATTTAAAAAAAAAACAGTACAAAAATATACTTGGAGTCCAGATTTATATATATATATATATATATATATATATATATATATATATATATATATATATATATATATATATATATTATTAATATCATTTTTAATTTATTTTAATTTATTTTATTACCTAACCTATTCATTAATACTTTTTTTGTCACTTCTTTTTATTGTATATGGAAGCCCATTTCCACCACATTAGAAGAAACACATGCTTTGGCATAACATACTTAGTCAAAATTTTGTCATAATTACAATATTAGTCAAAATTATGACTATGTATTTTAATAATTAAAATTGTGATATTTTATGTCATAGTACATAAATCATAATATGTATTATAATATGAAACTCATAATTTTTTGTTTTTTTTATCTTATAATTATTAGTTAGTTACTTTATCGTATAATTAGTATCTCGTTATTTACATTTTTTAGGTCATAATTATAATTTGCCAAAGCATGATTTTGCTCTTGTTTTTCATATGTGGCAGAAATGGGTTTCCAAAGTTGTTTGTATTAATGCTTTGGCAGTACTTGAAGTACTTGTATTGAAGTATTTTGAAATTGAAAAATTTATTTAGTTGTCTGCACATGCCCTGGGAGAACCGCTGCTAAACGGTGGATTAGAATGGGATTGGGGGGGGGGGGGGTAGTCTAGGCGTGTCACTGTAACAAACTAGTTTCCCACACTGACTACATGTGTATGTGTGTGTGATAGATGACTGCCATATAGCCCTGAGCTAGCCAGTATATAGCCAGTTTAAACTGTTACTGCCCTCTGTCATTCCTTCAAAAGGTTCCATTTCTCTTTCTACTCATGGCATGGTAAGACTGGAAACTGTTTGAAGAGAGATGGAAATGAATGCAATAAAGCATCCTGCTAACTTTTGGGAAATAAACAATCACCTTAATACCAGGAATGACTATGACACATATTTTCTGTGACTTTGTAGTGATCTGTTACGACAGTGAATGCAGGCTAAACACACAAAACTGAGACAGACACTCCCTCTCGTTTATCTTTATTTAACATCTTATAGTAGTAGGTATAGTTGTCATCTTAACACACACACACACACACACACACACACACACACACACACAATGTGGGGGAACCTGGCATGCTCTCGGTGGGATTACTTGTGGCGTTACAGTGTGTGTGAGGGCAAATTCTCATGGGAACTGCAGAGACGCTGGCCTGTTTTAACAAATACAGCGTGTTTACCACACAGGCTAATTAGAGAGAAAGCCTGGTGTCGAAATGAGTGGGAATGCTGCATTGTGAAGGATATTTCAGTCCCACTTCATACAAAAAGCTCAGAGGATTGCATTTATGGAAGCGTTCAAAGGAAAAGTTCAGCCAGAAATGAAAATTTGGCCATTATTTTCTCACACTCGTGTAGTTTTTTTTCTCCATGAAACACAAAAGTAACACTTTTTAAGGATCTTTGATAGTTTTATTCTGAGAAACAAGAACTAACGTTTTCCAAACGTTCCCAGTTTCCAGTTGTTAGTTGTGCATCAAGTTGTGTCGTTGTACAAAAAAAGAGCTATTTCCCATCTATCAGGGAACATTGTCAGAACTATGGCAAACATTCTGGCAAGGTTCTCTCAAAGTTATTAATGTTCTTCCAGTAACACTGATAGAATGTTCATTCAAAGTCATTCATAATGTTCTTAAAACGTTAACACACAAACTGTCTTAAAGGTATAGAGCATTCATGGAATTATTATAAATGTGTCTTTGATTCAGAATGTTCGTAGAACATTCAGGAGTAACATTCGTATAATGTGTGCAATGTGATAAAATGGAATGTTCCAAGCAAAAACGGTTTAAAAACCTTAAGAAAAAAAATCCAACAGAACATTAAGAAAAAACATTTTCATATCTTAATGGAAATGTTAGCAAAACGTTATTAGGACATATTTTTGTTAGCTGACGTTCCTCCACTGTAATTTGCAATCGGTTACAATTAAGTTTTTCCGGGAATTTCTAGTCATGCCAGTGGATCGGAACTGTGTGAAATGATCTCGCTTTTAATGTTGGAGTATCAAATCCTTCAAAAGCTCCACACCCTGTCATTAGTGTCTTTAAACAGAGAAGACCCAGATGCTGCACATTCCAGGCATTATAAAAGATAGTCACAGACTATAATACAAACGACATAACAGTAAAACTGAAAGCTCAGGTAGACTGTCATTACATTTTATTGATGTTTTTGGAACATTATGCAGCGGAGGAAAATTCAGCAACACCTTGTTACACAGGAATGAGACACAGAGACAGTTCTTCTTATTATAAACGCTCGGCCAACTGTGTTCTCGGCTAGCTTTGCATCAAATCAGTGGTTTTGGGTTTTACTAAAAACTAATTCAAAGCTCATACAACAACCTGAAACACATTATGGTCCTTTGCATAATGTAAACTGCATAATATGCTGTAAATAGTATTTCCATTCAAACTCCATGCTCTCTGTCCATACATTGCACACACATTGGCTCATTATTTTTTAAAGTGCATGCACTCAGAAGTGTGATCAGTACCATGCTGCTGCCTGCTGAATGAAACTATAACATGAGTACATAGCTCCCTCTGCTGGTGCTACAAAGGTGTGACAATTTTTCTCAAATTTAAATCCGCCTATTTCTGTTGGGAAAATAATATCACTCCGCATTATTATTATTATTATTATTATTATTATTAATAATAATAATAATAATAATAATAATAATAATAATAATAATAATAATAATTTGTATATCTTTATCGCGCCTCTTCGAATAATAAACAGGCATTATCACCCAAAATATATTATTCCGTCAGCATAAATTTAAAATCCAATGCTCATAACCATATACTATTAATAATATGGACAGCATTTACATTTGTAAAAAAAAAATAATAATAATAAAAAAAAAAAAAAGCCCACTATTATCATACTAATAATAGTGGCCTTTGAAAAAAACGTATTGTAGTCTAGCTTTTTACAAATAGCGCGATAAAAAATCTCTGAACGACCAAAAGGCAACTTTGGTAAAGAGTAATTAAATACAATAATTAAAACAGCATTTTAATGTTTGGACTGAATTCAAATATTTAAGTTAAATGGGAAAATGTTCAAATTTTTTGGTCAGGACGATTATTGGCTACCTACGTCTCCATCTTCAGGACCCAAAATGGTGGCGGCGTGAGCGTAGAAGCAAACAGCTGAAGGTGAGAGAGTTATATAGTTATAAGCATGTGCACATATAACATTATATCACCGAACAGAGATTTCATTTGTCAGGCCGTCTATTTACGTCTAAACCTGTCAGAATGGTAAACGTCATATTACTGGGTCTAAAGTGTATGAGAATGTTAAATAACACGCAGAAGAGAGACCGGGGCAAGTTGTCACACAGTGGCTCGGGAGAAAATAAAAAAAGGCACTTTCATAATATACTTAAAGTGCGTTTTTGTTCGCGCACTAATTTTGTACTTAATACTAAAAAAGATTTTTTTTTTAGTACATCTTAAGATAAACTTAAGGTCATCTAAGTTAAGTGTACTCAACTCAGCTTTTTTGACACCATGAATATGAACTAAAATGCACAGATAACAACCGGCATAAAGTTGGCTTGACGTTCGATATTCGCAAACCTAGGGACCGTCTCTAAAGTTACATGCGGAACTACTATACACTTCTCTAACGTCAATAGCATGCAAGGAGAATGACTAACAGTCATGAAAACAACTGTTAACTGTTCATCCAGGTGTCAACTATAATGCACACCTTTCATATTTTTTGATAATTATAAAAATAAAGTGTAAATCAAATGGAAAACAATTGCTACTTTTCATTACCGAATGGACTTAAACACTAATTTGAAGCTCAATAGCATTTGAACAGAATGACTCACTTTCATAAAACATACTGTAAAGTGTTCATCTAGGTGTCAGATATAATGCACACCATTCATATGTTTCACAATTAATCAATTAAACTGTAAATCATATGTAAAATATTGCTAATATGGCATATTTACATTTAAGCCCATTTGGTAATGAAAAGTAGCAATATTTTACATTTGATTTACAGTTTATTTGAACAATTATGAAAAATATAAAAGGTGTGCATTATAGCTGACACCTGGATGAACAGTTAACAGTTGTTTTCATGACTGTTAGTCATTCTCCTTGTATGCTATTGACGTTAGAGAAGTGTATAGTAGTTTCGCATGTAACTTTAGAGACGGTCCCTAGATTTGCGAATATCGAACGTCCAACGTCAAGCCAACTTTATGCCAGTCTTTTACTGTACTATCTCGCTTATCTCTTACCACTTGTAGTACACTTGAACCATCTTTCATACAGTAGTGACTAAACACATTTTTAAATACAAAGAGAGTATATTAAAAGCACATTTTAGTTCATATTCATGGTGTCCCGAAATAGCACAGTTGAGTACTCTTCATGATCTTAAGTTTAAGAATCATTTTTAGTATATTAAGTACAAAATTAGTGTGCAAAAATAGAGCACTTTAAGTATAGTATATAATGGAAGTGTACTCTCTTTTTGGGTTGACAGCTGCCAAGAACCGTCTCTTTCTCTTGTTCCACACGACTCATGTTTTTCATGTCTTTTTATTTCTATAGACATGAGTAGGCTCCGGAGCTTTTGGCATAACTATAAAGTGCTGATTGTTATGGGCTCTGGCCTCGGGTTGGTTCACTGGGGTTGGTACTCGGTCAAATCCAGTCCACTGCTGAAGAAGAGCAGGGAGGAATACATTCCCGAGCCCGGCATCGTGTCGTACATCGCTCCGTCTCCACCGCCTCTGCCTCCTCTGCCCAACAAGAGAGCCACCAAAGACCAGGAGTAACTGCGGATGCAGCTCAGCAAGGTGGGAAGAGTCTAAGGTTAACTGTTAAAGGGATAGTTCAACCAAAAAAATGAAAAGCTTATCATCATTGAGAGATGTGGTGACTGCAACCTTGAGCTCTGAACTGTCATTATAATGCTAGAAGATTCCTCAGAGTGTTTGTTCTCCATGCGAGGAAAAGAGTCACACGGGTTTGGAAGGAAATGAGTGAGTAAATGATGACAGAATTCATTTTTAACTGACACTTAGATAAGTGTGTGTGTGTAATCTGTCCTTGAGCTCTGTCTCTCAGGTCATAATGTGTGTAATGTGTATACACAAGAGTATGAAAAACATGCCGCTCTGTCCTCTGTTTAAATTGTGTGCATTTAATCTTATCTCTAAAGATTACGTGAACGCTTATTGATAATGTCAGATTTGGTCAAAGTGTAGAGAGTGCGATTTTTATGATGGCAATTCTCTATTTCGACAGCGGAAGATTGCCATGACGTGTCCAAATTTGAGTTTGTTATTTTTGTATTTTTATTTAAAGTTTTAGTAAATTTGTCGTCTTTTTTTTTTCATTTGTATAATGTCTATGAAGTTTCAATTCACTTTTATTTCAGGTTTTGTTATTTTAGTACATGTTAAGCTAAATAAAAAAGAAAAACTCTTGCAGTTTTTTTGTTTGTTTTTCATTTTTATTTCAGTTAGCATTTATTTCAGAGGACAAGAATGTGGTTTAACGATGATAACCCTGTATCCAAAACACTTCAAAACAAACTGAACTTCAGAACTGAACCGTTATCATAAGAGCCCTGCATTTCAGCCCGGACCCAAGGGGCCCTGACTTCTTTATGCCCCTAGGGCCGGGCTTTGGGTCAATTTTAACGTGATAGCTAGATAGACGCAGGCTGGACTTTGGGCCTGTTTTAGGCTTCTCCTTATTTTGATATTTTAGATATCCCTCAGTTATGGTGATGAAAAAGATTTGCCGCTCTGGTGGAAACAACAAGAGACCACGCTACGAGACCATGTGATTAGTTTAGTAAAGAGATATTTGAATTATTTATTAATAAACCAGTGTTAGTTAGTTTCGCAAAGATGAAGTTGACGATCCTGAAATGCATCTTTACAGATTACATAATGAAAAAAGAGTTTTTGTTTTCAATTTGAATTATTTCGTTTTAACGTAGTAATTCAAAGCTTTCTATAGATATATTTGTCATTTCTGTGAGGCAAGTATTTCCTGAGTTTTGTGAAGCGCTTCTGTTCAAGACCGAGATGGCAGAAAGCGCACCCTGTTTGTTTTCTTTATTTTATAAATGCACATTGGTTTGTTGATATTGTGAGTGCACACAAATAAAAGTAGACCCTTTACAGTTCTGAATGTATTACTCTTACCTTTATGAGCAAAAATGACGGTGTATTTTAAGTTGTTTCCACTGCTACTAGGAATGCAAGTGATCGCGCTTTAGCTTCCACTCTCCGCACAAACGATTATGCGGCTAATAGTGCACATTTATCTAGGTTAAATGTTTAAACTAACATTGTGATATGCTTGAACTGTTTTTTATCTTTACATTTTAATTTAGGCAAGTCGTGATGATTTGAGGAAAGGCTAAATTGATCAAAAATAGGCTATGATCAACTCTCTGTCTGCTGCTGGCCGTAACTTTAAAAACTAAAGAAAAAATGCTCTAAATTTTTTTTCTAAATGAACTTATTAAAAATTACAAAACATAAATGAAATATAAACACTTTACCATTCCATACACAACGGAAATATTTTAATAGCTGAAACAGTAGTATAAGCTGTTTTGAGAGGAGGAGGGAAAAAAGACAGGCTCGGGTCAGACAAGGGCATGGTTAGGGCCTTTATTTGCGAATATAGTGGGTTATTTCTTTTCTCAGGTTATAATAAAAATAGCCAAACACATCCTAGTTTGTACAGATGTTCAACTCATGAGTCTTGTTTAGCATGTTTGGTTTAGGGGTGTATTTAGATTAGCTTATCTAGTCTATGAAATGCTTCTTGACAGCCCTTTATAAGTATCGTTCACCTAAGAGTGACCAGAAGTCATTCATTTTCATTAAAACAACAGCAGCTGTTTGTGAAGTTAACAATATGCAAATAACTAAAGATCGCAACACTTCTGTCAGCCACTGATGTGTCCTAACTTGCATTTTGCAGGTTGTCCTCTTCTGAAGACGTTAGTGTACGGCGAGGACAAAGAAGATGAGGAACCAGAGCTGGCTGAGGAAGAACTGGTTCTGGGTTGCCGGTGGTGCATTTGCTAGTATTCATTTAGGCACGTGGCTCCTGCAGAAGGCAATGAAGAGCTCAGTGCAGACTGAACGGCAGCTCAAAAGCAAGTCGGCTCCAGAGTGAACTTAGAACAGCAGCATTGCATGTTTTTTTTTTTTTTACTTGACTGGTTATAATTATTGATGACTGATGAAGTCTTTTATGACAAGTCTGTGCAAATGGGAATATAGTATGTATGTAAATGACCATTCTCCACTATGTACAGATGTAAACAGGTTTTAAATGATGTATTTAAAAAAAAATAAAAAACACGTTTCCTTGTCTGGGATGTGGTTGTGAGTAGAACTTGTAGTAAGATCAGCACTTGAGGTTTCTTAAAGTATGCAGTATTTAATCTTGTTTCCGTGTCTGGAAATGTTGCGTTTTTCCAAATGTCAGACTTTATTATAGCAGGAAAGGGATCACAGCCTTTCTTGATTTGGGGTAATCTTTAAATTTCTCCAAGTAATACCTGTGAAGAAAACAAGGCATTTACTTTCAAGTTTGCATAAGATAAAAACATAAACCCTTTTATTATAATCCATAAGGTAACTGTGTGCCAGATGCTGGATTCTCGACCAGGTTTATTATAGTTAACTAAAACTAAACAATCAAAATGTTACTTGAAATAAAAAATCTACTAGTTCATTTCAGGTAGTTGCTAAGACAACATTTCTCATTTTTATTTATTTTAACTTGAGGTATAAAATGACTTAAAATAACTAATAAATAAAAATTAATAAGAATATATAAACATATAAAAGAAAAACTAATAAAAGTGACAAAAACATGCAAAATTATCAAAGGTTGAACTGAATTTTTTTAAATCAATTCTGTTGATAATTAAACAAAAGTAATCTAAAGCAGTTATCTTTGGAAGGCAGCATTTTGGAAAAGCTTTCACATCTGACTCTAGATTTGGGAGAAAGGTTTGTGTTAGCTGGTACAGCACCTGTGATGGTGGTAGGCTCGAGGCCCAATGGAGCAGAAAGTGAATAGAGCAAAGGAGAACGCAGGAAAGGACCAGGTGGCCACAGCATATCCAAACCATTCAAGAATCTCCCCAAAGAAGTTAGCGCAAGAGACCAGCTCAAACATTCCTCCTAAAGAGAACACAATGTCAATATTTAATGCAGAACTCAATTCAGGAATAAGGAGGTTCAGTCTCACGCGGATCAATCTTTTTAAGAATATGCCTGGGTCACATTTCAGCTCCAAAATATTGTTGGACAGTCTAAATGACATGCCCCACTTCATTCTTTCTGTTCGCAAATCTTTGGCTCAGTTAACTGAGTTGTTCATTCCTGAATATTTTTGAGACCCATAATGAAAAAACGTTTTTTTTTTTTTTTTATTAATTAAAAAGATAAATAATTAAAATTATTAATGTTTATATTAGTTTAATATCATATTAATTACATTTATAAATTAGTAGATGTTATTAGTAATGTCTTCATTAATTTAATATAATAATTATAAAGGTAAATTAAATATACAAATTTAGAATTAAAATGTATAATAATAAATACGTACTCATAATTCTAACATTATAAACACTTTAAAAAGTGTTATAATTAATTTCTTATTTTTCCAATGTAATTAGTCCTAAATCCATTTGAAGAATGTATATATATTAAATTTTAAAAATATATTTATATTAATTTAATTTATTATAATTATTACATTTATATGAGTAAAATTAACATTTATTAAAATCTAATAAATATGTGATCACATTTATAACATTATAAAATAATGTTATAATTATATATATTCATTTTTTACTTTTTTTTCCCCACATAATTTTCCATAAATCCATTTGACTGAAGAATTTAACAACATAATAAGCTCATCATAATCAAACACTGACCTCTAGGGATTTTATAGCTGACCTCTCCTGGTTTCCTCAGGTTTCGTAAAATATAGTCACTGTGGATGTTGATGGCCATTCCAGTGAAAAACATCAACAAACCTGGAAGGGACATTCATTTCAACTGAGTGTTTTTACAGCTGCATTCACTGACTCCATTCAAATGAATCACGTACTTCATCAAATGGATCTAAGAGTGTGTTAGCAGCATGTACAGTACCAGTGATGAGGCGTGTGTCTCTGTGCCATTCGCTGTGGTACTGAGAGCAGTGGAGCATGTAGTGACCCTGCAGAAATCCGTTCACGGAGCAGAAGCTCACCGCGTACACCACAATGTGCAGAGGACACGGCCTGCCTTTAGTCATCATGGAGTATAGAAAAGTCCTGCAGGAGCAGCAAAGAGCGAGGAAACAATTCACCACAGAGGGATTAGTAAAAACAGAAATCTGTTCCTATATCTCACTGAGAGAAAATGCAGGAAACGCCTCTCTCACATATGCAACAGTTCCTTCTCATCCCCTTGCTTCCCCTCCCCCATCCTCCCTCCATTTGGTTCACTCAGAATGGTCAATAGTATTATGTTGTACACAAATGCAAGTAATATTTACAGTCATGTTTGGTGTAATTTGAATTGTCTCAGGGCGACTGGTACAATGGTCTCAATCTTATGAAAAGTAGAGTTTAAGAGTTAAGAGATATTTTGCTTACTTTAATGGGAGTGCCCTTTCAGGGTATTCCATGAAAATTACCTTCTGTTCCCATTGAGCCACCCAGGTCTGGGACCTGGCTTAATGCAAATTCCAACTGTTACATGTCTCCATCTCGGGGGATGTTTGTCTTGGTCTGAGGTACTTAAAGAATTGTTGCAAGAGAATCAGGGCGATTCTGTAGCCAGAAAGCCCGTAGTGTAGTGTGTGTCTCTGCACTCCATACTATGTATTTGTGCAGTCAGGTATGCATCCTTTACTCTTAGATTTATCCTTGAGAATTTGATGTTGTGTGTTGATTTGATAACTTGAATTGGCATAATACCTACCTGACTGATAATAAATTGTTACATTTGATTTATTCTGACTTACTCTGAAATTATTTTCTCAAGTAGATTAAGTGAAGGTGTATGTTACCGCAAATCTGCGTCCAGGGTTAGTACATACTAAATCTCAGGCTAGATGGAGCATGAGGCACATCAGGTGAGATTAGAGATTCCTGACTAACTGCTTGACTTTAGTTAAGTTGTTATGCAGTTACATTAACTATGGGGGGCTAGACAAAATACTATTGGAGTATTAGCATGGTCTGGGCATATTTCATAGAACTAGCCATAACCTCTGGTTATTGTCTCACTATATTCAAGTTGTTATATAATTAGATAAATTATAGGGGGCTAGTTAAACACGATTGGAATAGCGTATTTCACAGTGCTAGCCATAACCTCTGATTATTGTTTGAGCTTTAACTAAATTGTTACATAGGTTCTGTAGAGGGCCAAACAGAACCACTATTTAAAGAATGACAAGCATGAGGCAGTCTATTAAATAGTTAGTCATAACCTCTGACTAATGATCAGACTGGAGAGTTTGTGATCGTGGGGTACATGTATACATCGGCTGGCATGAGACACCCTGAGCGACATAGATTCCTAATGAACGAGTAAATCTAAAGAGTTTAATTAGAATAATCAAATGTCAGAATAATAATAATAATAATTAGAGACAGGCAAACAACCAATTTGCCTTTCAACCTAAATTTGAGGTCATATTAAAATGGACTCAGATTAGAATTGGATTTAAATTGAATAACTCTACGCGCTGAAAAGACCGATCACGCAAGAAACCTTCAGCCAACACTGGATACCTTCCTTGGACCGAGTGCCTGGACCTTACACCATGTAAATGCATGGGAGAGAGAACAATAGGTCAATTCATGTTTTCGCTTTTTTATTACCACTGTTTTTGTTGGTTGCCAGTGCATGTTAAAGGTAGGCCTAAAAGATTGTAGTACTTCAGTAGGTTGGTATATTATCATTATGTCAATTATTTAAATATACACTTTTGTTTGTTTGTTTGTGTACGGTACATTTAAGCTCAATCTGTAAAACCTAAAATATTGTGGTAAAGACCTGGCAACCACAGCAGCGTTTTTCTCTGTATGTGACAGGATGTTTATTTCAAGGTAAAGTGTTAGCTGCTTTTTGAATCAACAAATGACTTGATTCTCTCTTACGCTGCATCAGCAGAGACTTACAGGATATGTTTGCAGAAAATGTCATGTTTTGATTAGAGATTTGATAAGCTTGCTGTAACATAATGGTGGCATTTCCCCTAAACAAGATTTTTCATCAGAAATGTGGCTAAAAATACAGCTGAAATCTAAGCAACCTCACAATTGAGCAATCAAAGTTACATTAGAGGCTGGCGAGTCAGTTCACTCTTCAGCCATTATGGTAATGGATGTTTTATTTATGTATTTATTTATTTATTTATTTTATGTAGGCAGTAAGCATGCAAGCATAGTCCTGTTTAATTGAATTGGGCAAACTTAAACTGTGTCTATATTAACATATAAATCAAATAAAATGACAGCAATAGAATACAGGAAATTATGCATTTTAAGAAAGAGGTACGAGCCATGTTGCCGGTTCCTCCTAGAAAAAAAGCAGCACACAAAAATAAACCTAAATAAATCCAAATGCTTTATACTTAAAATAAGCCTAAAATATCGCGATTTGCACCTTCACTTTTAATTACCTCCAAGCTGGATCGCTTGATGAGCCAAGCCCGAACAACAAGCATAAAGACATTAATGAGTTCACACACATGGCAACATTTTAAACGCGGGTTCTGCTAAGTAGCTAAAATTGCTGAAACCGAGCACAATGAGCGTTTACTCGCCGTAATATTACTTTAATTTTTTTTTTTTATTTAAATATAGTTGCCACTCCTGAAATGTACAGAGTACATGTCCGTATGTGAAGAAGGCTTCTTGCTTAATATCTTCGGAGGTGTGGTTACAATATGTTTGCATCCTGTTCATTCCACTGGACTCAATTGCAGCATAACTGATAGAGAAGATAACTAAGTACAGGCATATAGCCTATCTAGAAAACTGTCTAAAACTCGTTACCTTGCTATACTTCATTACTTAGCCTACTTTCATTAGCTGCCTTTAGACATCCAAAGTACAAAGTGCATTTGTGCAGGTCATCATTGCTTTTTTATTTACCCATTTTTCCAAGTTTACAAGTTAAAGTGCACCACTTTGTCTAAGACTAAAACAGGATATTTTAAACAGAGTCACTGAAGATGGACAATCTTCGCTCAAGTGTGAACACAGTCAAGAATCAATTCAAACTGCTTGAAAACAAATTTCAAATGCTTATCTATATTATAAAAATCAGCTTAACAAGGTAACAAGTGTCAGCCTCACAAAAGAATTGTATTCATTCATTTTTTTAATTCAGTGTATTACAGGCTATTAAATTATGTTTTGCATATTGAATTTAAGATTGTGACCCATTATACTTTTAGTATAATTATCAGTACATTTTACAACTCTTTAGTGATTCTACTTTATGCACCACTTACTTTTGTAACTTTCCTATTGCAGAACTCAAAACCACAAGAACAAAACCGCGTTTAGTGTGTTAATCTGAAACAGCTCTCCCAAGCATTCATAGAAAAGTTCCTTGCCAGTGTGCTTGATATGCTATTGTTGGAATTAATGCATTAATTAAAGCACTGCAGTATATGTGAAATATGAACAATGTTACCTCTGAAAGTAGTGCAAGCAAAAGGTCCAGAGCAGTAAATGTCTTCCTATCCCCGGCAAGCTTTCTGTCGTCAAAAACAACAGCACAGGAACAAGGAATGATGGAAGCTCCTGAAAGAACCATGCTGCCTTGGCTGGCACCATCATCCCGGGGACCTTTGTGTCCACATAACGTCCATATGGTGTGTGTGTGGTAATTTGCCGCAGGAGGTAAAGCACTCCACCAACTACAAATGTCCAACTGCAATAATGAATAGTGTTTTCCTGGCACAGCATTGCTGCTTCTCTCTGTTTCTCAATGCACTGCAGTGTTCCCTTCTCACTCTGCTGATCTCTATAGTGAAAAAGAAACCCCCGAAAACCCTTGGGTTCCTCCCACCAGTTTTATTGGCTCTCAATGTGCATGAATTGTAAGGTCCATCCTACTAAGTAACAGTAAGACTTAAGTCATAAAGAATCCCATCACAGCACCCTGTGGTTTTTCACTAAAAGTCTCCTGAATTTTTCAAACAACTTCTGAAATTAAACAAAAAAACCTCCATAAGCAGTCATGTGTAGTCTAAATACTCTAAAGATGTTGTTGTCATTCAGGGTGTTTGCCAAGGTTTTCTAAATGGTTTAAAGTACTGAATTTAATCATATTTTTCCACATAAATTGTCATGGTAAATGTCAAAACAGCGTTTATATAATACATTTTTATGCCAGAAGGTAATCAGACTCCAATGACCATTTAGAACAAATTTAAGATAAATAAATAATTTAAAAAATGTTAATAATTTTTATGTCCCAGATCATAAAATGATCAAATAAATGGATGATATACTACAATTACTACTAATTATTATTAAAAAATAAAAAACACTGGTAAATGTAAAATATAAAATGAAATTTATACAATATAAAATGTATCATAAGAGCATAAGATCTTAGAAAAGGATTAAACAAACATTGATTAAACAATATATTTCAAGGTGTAATTTCATTTATTTAATTTTAAAGTCTATGAATGTGAACTATTTTCACAGCACCTGTTAGTTTGTGGATATTATACCACATAACCTACGATCTTGTTCTCATTGGTATTGACGCATATACTGTAGTATCATTCAGGGACCAACTATAATTACTTGCCAAATAATTAAGGAAACTAAAATTTTGATTACACTAAAATAAATGATTCCTCACCCTATTGTCTCTCTCTCTCTCTCTCTCTCTCTCTCTCTCTCTCTCTTTCTTAGGGAGGGAGATAATAGTCGTATATCATATGAATAATATGATAAAAGAATGACAGGGTGAAAAGTAACCAAAAAAACAAACAAAAAAAAAAAACATATGCAAAAATACATAAAAGCAAAATCACTTTTTTAAAACGAACTCTCACAAAGCCTGTAAATCTAGAATTTCTGTCTGAGGGATGAAATTAGAGAGCTGAATTCAAGAAGAAACATTAGAAGACAAGACAAAGAAGAATCTGATCTTTTTCTGCTTAAGAATGATTCCCCCCTCCCCCCAGACTATAATATAAAGAATTTGGCAACATATTAGATACAATACATGATTAGTGCTCTTATAATAAGTATCACCAAGGAGTAATTCACTTCTGTTGGGCTGAAAATTAAGAATTTATTCTTATTAAATGATGCTTTTATTTTTTATTGAAGAAATGATTAAAGATTACAATAATTTTAACAATTAAATCCATATACACAAGAAAGAATGTTCTGTAAGAGAGCATTTGAGAGAAGAAAAAAAGAAAATAACAATAAAAACACATATAAACAACTAAACAATAGTTGAAGTTATCTTATAGGACAAAATCAAGGACTACAGCTGTGGAGCTACACAAGAAAAGACTCATCATGAAATCTAGCAGTGTGTCATTCTTTTGCTTATTAACTTGCATTAGAGACTTTTTGCAATCTAATCTAAAAGAAAAATCATAATTATAAAACAAATGAGACAAGTCTTCCTCATGTGCGTTACAGAAAATGCAAGTATTCTGTAGTATTGAGAAATGTACCTCTTTAACTTTCTTCAAAATACTTTGTGAGGATTTGACCAGGCCGCTTTCCAATTTTTTAATTCCAAATTAAAAAAATTCCTCTAGGCAACATTTTATGTTTGTTTATGATTTCTAATATATATAAAAACAACTTTGCATGTAAGGCCTATATCTAAATATCTATATCTTGTATCCAGATTTCTGTTTAAAATATCTAGATAGGTCTTCCCAATTTGTTATTTGTATTATTATTTTTTTTATTTTTTTTAATAACAACAGTCCAAAAAAAATAATAATAACGTTTTCTGGCTGATCTGAACAAAACGAACCCCTTAAACAATTAAGTTTATTAAGTAGATGATGATTTGTCGACGTGAAATGTGGTCAGCTGACGTCACGCGCCCGCGCGTCACGTGGGGATCAGCTGATCGGCATCACTTCCTCGTTGGAGTTCGCGATGTTTTGACGGAGTCCTGCTGCAAACATCGCTGCTGGATCGTCATTCATGTAAACACGGTCACATTTGAAGGTATTTATTTGAGTCTTCTCGTCAGTGCACTTCATCAGATGTGGTTTTACTTTAGACGCGGGGAGGGACTGGTTTTCCGGACACATTAGGAGGATCACAATAAATGCTTTGATGTGGGTTTTGTGGAACATTATTAGAATATGACAGTATCATGAGTAATAGCAGGGGTGTATTACACTCATAACTGCGAGAAAACGCGCATATCTGCCCCAGATATTATTATTATTTTATAAAAATCAAGAGTTTTTTTTTTTTGTGTGTTTTAATCTAATCCACTTACAGAAGAACCGTGGTATTATTATAATACAACGTCAGATGGTAATATATGAAAATATGAAATGGTAGTGTATATGGAAATGTAACCGACACAGATGGATGTTATGAATTGATTTCCTCCTGTCTGTTTTATAAAAGTGTTCACACTGAAGCTCCAATCTATGATATTTAATCACTAGAGAAACATGATATCTCAGCACCATATCAGTTACTGACTTACACTTTACTTGTTCCTATAGCAGATTTCACAAGAATATTTGCTCTATTTTTAATGAGCCTATCATTTCAGTTATTTATCAGTTACCATAACATTAAAATAATTATTTGTGCATGCATCACTAAAAAACATGTTGAAACAGTTAAGTGCCCATCTTCTTAACCTCAGAAAAATCTGAGCCCTTAAAGTTTCTGCTTCAAGTATTAATTGATTTAGACAGATACAGATAATAATAAAAGTGCTATGATTGGCATATACAGAGATTGTCAGTCATATATATTATGCATTGTGTAAGGAAAACTTCCCCCCGTTTTATCTATTTTATATAACTTTTTATGCTTTTTATTGTCCTTTTTATATAGCTTCCAGTTTAATGTATTTTTCTTTTACTTTTCAAAACATTTTAAGTAATCACATTCCATAATAAAATGGTTCTTATCACATTGCTATGTAACTGATCAGCATATATATATATATATATATATATATATATATATATATATATATATATATATATATATATATATATTATATTTCTTAATATTTATGTATTTCCTGTAATGCCATAATTTCTGTAAAATGCAGTGAAAAATTAAGGCATATTTAACACTTACTAAACACAATCATATTTATGGATAAATATAACCATGCATAATAATTAACAGCAGTATTTACTTGCATGTGTTCTTATTACACCATTTTAAAGTATGTAAAATGTTGCACAGAGACTTCCAAGATCAGTGTTGAGTGGTGATGCAAATGAATTATTGAGCCAACTCTTAATTTAACATATGTAAGCTGCTGTATGGGTTCCATCATGCTTTATGGTAAAGGCTGCATTTATATTCATCTGGCATGATGCATTTGTTGCAGCTCTGGGCGTTTGACTTCTGTCAGCTTCTCTTCATGAATACCTCGGACAGTGAAGAGGACTCTTACAACGAGAGGTCCGCTCTGGTCCAGTCCGAAAGCCCAACCATCCCCTCGTACAACCAAGATCATGATATGTCTCTGCCCCAGGAAACAGACAGCAAACGGGTAAGTGGACATGAATTCTCCTTCCTCTCTTGTGAAAGAACTAAGCTTGACATGTGCTAATATATAGAGTTGTTACATTGCATCCGATCCATATCTGCATCCACAAATCCCTTTTTCTCGTCCTCACCTGTAATTCCTGCAGCGGCGGCCGGTCAGCTCAGGTTTGGACGAGCCAGGGCCGGTTGAGCGAGAGCGAGCGTCCACTCCTGACGGAGAGGAAGAGGAGCTGACCCTCAAATACGGCGCTAAGCATGTCATCATGCTCTTCATCCCCGTCACGCTCTGCATGGTGGTGGTGGTGGCAACAATCAAGTCTGTCAGTTTCTACACGGAGAAGAGCTCACAGCGGCTGTACGGGCTTTGTTACCTCAGAGTTAAGCCAAAAACTCTGTCATTCATTATTCATCCTCATGTCATTCTAAAATTATATATTTCCACAGAACTGTGTTTCAGAAGAAGATTTCACAAGATATATTTCCTCTTAAAAAAAAAAAAAAAAAAAAAAAAAAAATATATATATATATATATATATATATATATATATATATATATATATATATTAGGGCTGTCAAATGATTAATCACGATTAATCACATCCAAAATAAAAGTTTTGTTTACATAATATATGTATGTGTACAGGGTATATTTATTATGTATATATAAATACACACACATAAATTATATATTTAGAAAATATTTACATGTATATACATTTATATATTTATATTCTTATATTTTATATTATATATAAATATATTTAATATATAAACATAACATATTCTTCTTAAATATATACATGCATGTGTGTGTATTTATATATACATAATAAATATACACAGTATACATACATATATTATGTAAACAAAACTTTTATTTTGGATGTGATTAATCGTGATTAATCATTTGACAGCCCTAATATATATATATATATATATATATATATATATATATGTATATATATATATATATATATATATATATATATATATATATATATATATATGTGTGTGTGTGTATTATATATATATATATCTATATATATCTATATATATCTATATATCTATATCTATATATATATATATATATATAATAATTCAACATTAAAATAATTGTTGTTGAGCACTAAAAAGCGTTGTAAAACATGATTCAGCAATTTGTCCTGAAAGTGTTTGCTTCCAATTTTAACCGATTTATTCAGATCCAGTTAAATAACAATATAAAGAAATGTTTTTATTGGCCTATACAATATCGCTACTGATATGCTGTGCATTATGTAATGACAAATAAAATGTAAATTATTTAACATTAAAAAATAGAGAAATTATAATATTAAAAACATAATATTAAAAAACAAAAATAACTCTCTCTCTCTCTCTCTCTCTCTCTCTCTCTCTCTCTCTCTCTCTCTCTCTCTCTCTCTCTCTCTCTCTCTCTATATATATATATATATATATATATAAATACTACCATTCGAAAGTTTAGGATCAGAACGATTTTTTATGTTTTTTAAAGGAGCTCCTCAAGGCTGCATTTATTTGATCAAAAATACAGGAAAAAATATTATTAAGATGTAAAATAATGTTTTTCTATTTTAATTTTATATATTTTAATATATATATATATATATATATATATATATATATATATATATATATATATATATATATATATATATATATATATATATATAAAATCAGTCTTTATAAAAAGTTAAATATCAGGTAAAAATCAGTCTTTAATTGTTCTGTTTTACTACCACCTTTTGAAATTTTATCATGTTTTTAATATTATAATTTTTCACATTTTTTAAATGTAAAAAATCATTTTTATTTTCCTTCATTTACCTTTTTGTTTTTCATATTATGTTTTAAATATAATTTTTAAGTATTATAAAATGAGAAGAATTTACTTTCCATGATATTGTTATCATATTGCTATGCTATGTAGGATGTGTCACAAAAAGTAACAGCCAACAGATCTGAGGGTGAATGAATGATGACAGTGTTTTCTTATTTGAATCAATCCTTTATAAAGAAGTAGAAACGTATGGTTTGTGTGTGTTTTGCAGCATCTACACTCCGTTCGAAGAAGATCCGAACTCCGTCGGTCAGAGGCTCTTGAATTCCTTCCTCAACACCATCGTCATGATCAGTGTGATTGTGGTCATGACGATAATACTGGTGGTGCTTTACAAGTATCGCTGCTATAAAGTGAGATCCTCTTTATTACTACAACACTATAGACTTCTGTGGTTTTGAGTGTGGCTTTATGATTATAACACTATAACTAAACTGCTCCCGTCTTGTTTATAGTTCATTCATGGCTGGCTGATTCTGTCTTCACTGATGTTGCTCTTCTGGTTCAGCTTTATGTATCTGGGGTGAGATTCTGCAGAGCTTCGTTTTCTTGTAATACTTGTACTGCATGTAACTGAATCTCATACAGGAGGATGTGTCAGTTCTGGATGATATAGCTGAAATCATGATATCTTCATTTTTTTTTGCCTTTTGAGAAGACTGTGTGATTGATTTCAATAGATTCAATCATCTATATTCCTAATTTAGTTCCTCATTTATAAGTAGTTACTACGTTCCTTACTTTTGTCAAACCCTTTCCTTTCCAGCGAGGTGTTCAAGACATATAACGTGGCTATGGACTACCCAACGTTAGTGATGATCATCTGGAATTTCGGCGTTGTGGGAATGATCTGCATCCACTGGAAAGGGCCGTTGCGGCTGCAGCAGGCGTACCTCATCGTCATCAGCGCCCTCATGGCCCTCATCTTCATCAAATACCTGCCCGAATGGTCAGCGTGGGTCATACTGGGAGCCATCTCCATATATGGTACGGTTCCTGAGATTGATTGACAGACCGCAAACCTTCTGCATTTGTGTCTCTGTGTCACTTCCTATACTGTGACTCTCATTCACATTTAAAATAAGGATTGTTATTTCTTTAAGGGGTTAATAATCAGGCCAAAAATGAACATTCTGTAATTATTTAATCTGTAATCACCCTTGTTCCACATTTCTATGACTTTCTTTTAAGTTACCATTGGTTGAAGACATTTCTGAAAATATCATGTTTTATGTTCTGCAGAAGAAAGAAACGCTTAAAGGTTTGCACCGACATGAGTAAATTATGACAGGATTTTCATTTTTGGATGGACTATCCCTTTAACTTGTTTAATGATAAAAAAAATTCAGTTCTTAAAGGTACAGAACATATTTTTTTTTTGTAGTGGCACAGAAGTGTCAAAATGCTCATATCTGTGGGATTAGGGCACATGATTGTTTCACGGTTTGTGTGTTTATTTTCCAGATCTGATAGCGGTGCTTTGTCCGAAAGGCCCGTTGAGGATGCTGGTAGAGACGGCGCAAGAAAGAAACGAGCCAATTTTCCCTGCGCTCATATATTCATGTATGTCTTGAAAAATGAATCCAAGAACATACAGATTCACAACAGTTGGGATTGGATAAAAATTACACTAGTTTGCATCACCACATTTGTAATCAGCTAGTTTAACCACTTTAAGTACAGTCAAGATGGGTCATGTACTAATAAAAGTTTCTCTTTCTCAGCTGCCATGGTTTGGATGGTTGGCATGGCTGATTCTAGCAATCCAGGTTCTGGTGAGTTCTTTACTTTCGTTTACAAGTACTTTTTTCCCCAAGACAATGAAACGCTTCATGTGGAAAATGGAATCTAGTACCCTGTAACCTAGATATTGGTGAATAAGCTGTTGTTGTCCTCCCAGCTGATGAAAGGCAGCGGAATGAGGGCAGAGCTCGGGCACAGGAGGGGGTGGAGTCAGAGGATGATGCGGCTCAGGGAGGGAGGCGGCGGTATTCAGCAGAAGAGGACCTTGAGGAAGACCGTAAGTGGTTCCTGTGACTACAGCCTCAGTGTCATACAGATCATGTTCTCTGCTTACAGTACTTCACCTATAAAGCATGTAATTATTCATATTTCGTGAATGTCCAGTCACAATGAGGTGAACTAGTTCAAAATGCCTCGGGCAATCAAAAGCAAACTTAACAAACAGGTTTGACTATTTTCATTCTGGTGACATATGCTAAAATGCCTGTTGGTTGGCTTTCTCACAGGAGGGGTGAAGCTGGGTCTTGGTGATTTCATCTTCTACAGTGTGCTGGTGGGAAAGGCGGCCGCCACCGGAGGAGACTGGAACACCACACTGGCCTGTTTCGTGGCCATTCTCATTGTGAGTGTCTCAACTAGCCTTTAAAGGGTTAGTTCACCCAAAGATGAAAATTAGCCCATAAATTACTCACCCTCAAGGCATCCTAGGTGTATAAGACTTTCTTATTTCAGACGAATCCAGTCAGAGTTATATTAAAAATTGTCTTTGATCTTTCAAGCTGTTAATGACACTCAGCGGGTGTTGCAGTACATCAGTCCAAAAGAAGTGAAATAAAAAGCGCCCATCCATAAAAAAAAGTGTCTCACATGGCTCCAGGGGGTGAACGAACACCCGCTGAGTGGCATTAAACAGCTTAAAAGATCAAAGACAATTTTTAATATAACTCTCATACACCTAGGATGCCTTGAGGATGAGTAATTTATGGGCTAATTTTCATTTTTGGATGAACTTACCCTTTAAGATCCGTCATGTCCAGACTAACATACACTAATAGAGATGTTTTTTAATGTTTAAAGTCTATTATGCTTGCCGAGTCTGAATTTATTTGTAAATTTATCAATTAAAAATGGCTTTTATATTCAAATATATTTTCAAATGTAATTTATTCCTGTGATTAAAGCTGATTTTCAGCATCATTACTCCAGTCTTCAGTGTCACATGATCCTTCAGAAATCACTCTAATATGCTGATTTGCTGCTCAAAGAATTTCTTATTATTATTATCAATGTTTAAAGCAGTTGTTCTGTTTAACATATTTGTAGGAAACTGTAGTGTAGTACAACTTTATGGACGAATTGGTGTCGAGATATTTTACTATAATATTAACAAATGGCTTTCATCTGTTCAAAGAGTTACTATGCACTGCCATTTTTTAGAGTGACAGAAACTTAACTTCAGTAGACACATTATTACAAGCCATTACATAACTAGTTAACTTCACAATGAGAAAACAAATTAATTTAAAAAATTAAGTTTATTTGCAAAAACAGATCATTTTCTAAAATCATGTTTTTTATAATGTTATCATGTTTTTGTGTTTTATTGTGTTAGTTTAACTGTTTTGTTTTTAGTTATTTTTTGACCTTTTCAAAATAACCCAGCTGCAGTTTGATTGAGAGTAACTGGAATGCACAATGAAAAAAACATGATTTCTGAGAATTGTTAAAAAAGGAGTTATCTGTTTTTGCAAATGAACTCTTCAAATATAAACCTCTATAATAAAAGGAAATCTCAAAATGCATTGCTACAAATATATACTTTTAAGTACCTCTTATATATTGTTATATTATGTTATTATAAAACTTATACTTTTATACTTATTAAATATAAAAATGTTTTTATTCATATTGTTTTTATATATATATATTTCATTCAGTACTAAAGATATTGATAATAATAGTTTAATTAAACATTGACTGTTGTAATTGTTTGCTATGTATTTTTATTGCTACCTACTGTATGTTGAATTTTCCAAATGAGTGTATGATGTCTCAGTGGGGCAGGTTTTGAAGCAGAGCCTAAAGAGTTTAATTTAGGGTTGTTGGTGCTGATATTGTGGTTGCTTTGCAGGGACTGTGCCTGACGCTCCTCCTGCTGGCCATTTTCAAGAAGGCTCTGCCGGCTCTGCCCATCTCCATCACCTTCGGCCTGGTCTTCTACTTCTCCACAGACAATCTGGTACGGCCCTTCATGGACAGCCTGGCAGCCCACCAATACTACATCTGACAGAAACCCACTGACACATGAAGGACTTTACCAGAACACAGGCCTTGCGTTTCAATGAGATTCAAACGTTTTTATTTCTTATGAATTTGAGCAGGTTTCTGATACGATATGCTCTAGGTGAGTGAATTAAGGTGTAAAATGAATCAAAACAAGCAGTTCTGGCGTTTTGGTTTTTATTGAGAAGCTGCACATCGGCTCTTTAGAATATACAGTAGTTTTATTATTCTTTTTGTATTTACTGAGAAGGTAAATGACTTGGCAGTGTGACCTGCATCCCGACAAGTGTCAGTAAAGGGTCTTTTTTCATAAATAACAACTTGTGAAGTGATGAAAAGATTGCTGCTAGTTTCAGTGGTGAGACAGAAGCCTGCATCCAGCAGTGTGAGTGCTGTAGGCTTGCCAGGGGTTACAGTATAATAAACTAATCACACAAATGCATACTTTTTATTTTTAGAATCACTGATATTGTGGAAGGTAAAAAAAAAAAGGCTCATGAAAGTGTATAACGTAGGTTTATCATGATGTCGGCAAACAGGATGTGATCCTAAATCAACATATTTGTTGGGTTTACATAGGGCTGGGTGATATATTTAATATTCACAATAATTTTGCTGGTCATATCAGATTTTTATGGCATTCACAATGTTGCATTTTAGTTGCAGGACATTGTTCTAATACAACCTGAAATCCAAACCTAAAATTAAACATGTTAACATTTTATAGCTGGCTAAAACTGAAATCTCGAGAAGTTAGACTTTATTTACAAAGACATAAATGTTTTACATAACAGAAATAAATATGCTAGGTTCTCTATAAATAGACATTTTATTAAGAATACAAAACCAGACCAAACTGCAGAATGTTTTGATAAGTTTTAATGAAAATACAAGTGCTGTGATGAAAGAGTATGAAAGTGTTCATGCAGAGAAAGTCTCTCTTAAAAATATTCAGTGATTATCCCTGCATGACATATGTTTAAGTCTTATGTTTTATTAAAAATATGTTAGTAAATTTACAATAATGCGTTAAATAACAATGAGCAATACATGTGTTTTAGTAATTTTGTAATAGTAAATGAATAAAAATACAATGTTAGTTCATGTTAGCTCAGGTCCATTAATTAATATAAACAGAGGCAACTTTTGATTTTAATAATGTATCAGTAAATTTTTAAATTAACATTAGCTAATATTAATATTTTTTTTTATTTTTAGTTCATGTTAACTAATGCTAACAATTCGTATTGTAAAGTGTCACCCAAATACATAAATACAAAATCATGTCAAATGGCTGTAAAATTTAATAAAAAAAACTTATGATATATTTAATATTTCCTAAGCTGTATCACCCAGCCCTAGTCCTGGAAAGACATAGCAAAGTCATGGTCACTGATGTAATTTTTTTTGTGTTTGAAGATTTTAATTGAAACACACATTTGCAAGTATTGGATAAGTCTATGGTTTACATTTGATCTACAAACTCTTGCTGACAATGTCACAGGCGCTGTCAAATTTTAAAATAAGTACACTGGGAAACGTATATCTAGGATTTCTTCTAGACTCATATCAGGTATGCCAGCTCTTAGAAGTTGTTGGTGCCTTGCTTTGCTGTTTTTCTGTGCCATCGAAATTGCACCCGAGAACTAGTGCACTGGAGGTGCAACACATTACAGAGACACGAGGACAGAAACTGAATTCTTTTACTCTAGTTTACAGAGTTTCAGGTCAATAACAATGTATTTGTGTTGTTTTTCCACAGCATTATTAGTTTAACATCATATTCAATGTAAAAATGCATCTGTAATCTAAGTATGAATTTCCTCAAATTGAAACTGTGTTGGTCGTATATAGCGGCGAGAGTCATGCTTGTGGCTTTATAAATGTGTTCCTTTTTTATCAGCTGTTACCTGAATGGAAACAAACCATTGCTATCATGTTTTTGATATTGCTTTATGAATATAGAGACCGTCTTTCATGGACATGGTGATTACGGCTGCTTGAGAAACAGATGTGCTTTGAGCGGTTTAGGAATATTTTGCATATGCTGAGTGCGTTTAATCTTTATACTGAAGAAAGAAATTATATTTACTACAGATTAAAATTTGAATTGTTTTGATATGTTCACAGTTAAAAGGAATTGTTTTCCTCTCTCGATTTTGTTTGTTTTTGTCATGCACAACGCTTGGTGTCGTGTAATAATAAAATATCAAGCAAATAAATGGGAATAAAGGATTGTTCCTGAGCTGGATTTTTGCACATCCCAAGCCGATTTAGTATTAATTACCAAATAAAGAAAATCCATACCAGTGAAACATATATGGCTGCTTGAACATTTTATTAGAGCTTAAAAAAAACTACATTAATGTTGGCAAACAAACAGTTTGAAGAGTGACCATTACATTTAAATTCACAAAAAAAAAAAAAAAAAATACACAAAAAACTGTAACCCTAAATCTTCCACCGCACACTGTGTCTTTAATTTCGTTCCTCAAACTGGGACTTGTTCTTCAGTAAGAATGCCGCTAAAAACTCTATGGGATTTGGAGGCCTGAAGGAAGATGGATAGTGGATTAGATACATCAGTTTAACTGATACAAGAAGGAAATTTAATTGATTAGACAAGAGGAATGAATTAAAGGAATAGTTCACCCAAAAATGAAAATTTTCTAAAATGTACGCACCCTCAGGGCATTCAAGATGTAGATGAGTTTGTTTCTTCATCAGAACAGATTTGGAGAAATTTGACATCTTGTGAATTTCACTTCACGAGATGTTAACTGATAGACTGGAGTGGTGTGGATTACAGTGATGTTTCTATCAGCTGTTTGGACTCTCATTCTGACGGCATCCATTCACTGCAGAGCATCCACTGGTGAGCAAGTGATGTAATGTTAAATTTCTCTAAATCTGTTCTGATGAAGAAACAAACTCATCGACATCTTGAATGACCCGAGGGTGCGTACATTTTCTTTTCTGGGTGAACCATTCCTTTAAAGCAATCATAATCCAAAAAAAAAAAAAAAAAGATAATAGTTATCATGTTCATGCAGTTTTGTGTTTGGAAAGAACTTAGCAAGAAGTCTGTGCACTGATGCAGACCTTTCCTTGGCCAGAACTGACAAGCCCTGCAGGAGAATAGGAACCACTGTCTGATCCAGGTACGCTCGTGTAGGAAGGGTCTGCAGGGTCTGAGGGTCCACCTTCTGTTTGGTGACTTTTTCAGCGGTTGTTTTCTCATTCTCCACTATTCTCTAGAGACACACACACATAGAATACACTCAAAGAACTAATGCTCCATTCATGTTGCAGATTCAGAACTGTTTTCTAATCCGGTCTTCAAGACATTACACATTTAAACACAAATTCACAAAGTAGTACTGATGTTGTACCTGGATGTTTTCAGTGAGGCCATATTCTGCGTGTGGATTTTCTGGGACCTAAAATAAGCAAGAAACACAATGACAACAACTGATCGAGACAAAGTGCTCTCTCGTATTAAACACACAGTCTTGCTTTAATGTAATATTGCAATTCTACTCACAGGAGTGTGTCCCTCCATGCTCTGCTCGGCATCAGGGTGTTCTGGAAGGATCAAAATTCAACTATTAAGCCACATTAACAAGTTTAAGAACTCACGAGTCGCGCATATGTGCATGTAAAGTCACATAACGTTACTGTAGTGAATGGCGGGATTCAATGGGCCACTGCAGAAAAGCTCGACGCTCGCAATACTGCACACAATCAGAGCTATAACTCTCCCTACCGTGTGTTAACACTGATTAGGTCTAAAACGGCAGCAAATATAATCACTGCGCAATTAATCAGTGCAAAATGAACCACAAAGCTCAGAAACAGCGCTTACCGTCCGCCATAGTTTGTTGTCGGTTTCTACGCAGTTGACGTTGCGCATGCGCAAAACACGTGCTTGAATGACGCGAGCGTATGTTCTAAAAAAGGGCAGGGCCTTGTGACCAAGACATTTCATGTGATTGGTCAGATGCTATTTATTTAACTATTTACAGTGTTTTATGTTGTGTTTCTCAGTAGTATTATTAAGAAATAAAGCGTTATCCAAACCACTGCTGAATAAAACGTTAACGGTGTGGTCACGAGACAAGTGTTACATTACTCCGCGATTATCAAGGTGGACCAATCACAGTCGTTTGTGAATACGCGCTATGGATACTTTTTTGTATCCACGTAAAAATAAAATACAAACGTAAAATTTCTTTAAAAAAATCATTATAACTTATTGGTTATATCCATATTAACACAATGACAGAAAAATGTTCATTCACAATAAATACTGAATACTATTTTACAAAATCTAACTAGTTAAATTCTGTAAATAACAAATTAAGAACATTTAAAAACACAAAAAGGTCTCAGATAATTATAAAATAATAAAATATAAAATAAAAATTATGCTTCACTTTATCAACACTATATTTAATAATAAAAGCGCAAGATTTGATAGCCTGCTTTCATGTATAAATTAAGGAGAAAAAAAAGAGAATTTAATTGCATGTCCTAAATGAAAATAAAACTTGGATGCCAACCGCCGTTAAACATTAAAAAGAAGAAGAAGACGAAGAAAATAAAACTTTTTTTTTTCGCTTAATGCCCGCGACGTGTTAAAGTGTAGCGTTACGTCATTAGCGTGAGACCATTTTCACCAAACACAGCAGTGACTTCCGCGATCGATGCGGGCAAAAACAAACAGGAGAACCGACACAGCGGAGAAATATAACTCTTCCTCGTCAACCCCACGGCGGCTAGTTATGGTATGGAGAGGCCGACTAGGGTGAATGAATTCTGGGTACAGAGCGAGACAGATAGGACCAGCGCGCGCAGGAGGACGCACCTGCGCACAGGTGTCTGACGGAACCGGCCAGAGTCCGCTGGACCGGCTGCGCTCGTTCATCCGAATCCTCCGCAGGCTCCCGGTGTCGCTGCTAAGAGCTCTCCTCCTGCTCCTCCTGTGTCTGACCCGGCCGATCCGCCGAGCCATGGCGGCCAGAGCCAAAGACCGCGGCTCCGAGGGCTGCGAGGAAACCGGAGACCGGATCCGAGACTACCACAAACAAGCCTTCGAGTTCATCTCTTTGGCTCTGCAGATCGATGAGGACGAGAAAGGTATCTGGCTTTAGTGCTGCTATGTATCTGAAATATGTGCAAATATCTGAGACCAAAAAAAAGAAGAAAAAATTACATTTATAAGAAAAAAGACATTTATATAACAACTATTTTGGTGTGTGTGTGTGTGTGTGTGTGTGTGTGTGTGTTGTTAGTTGTTTTATAAATGTATTCTGTACATGTGTCGGATTATGAATACTTCACAATTAGGCTACTGTTAATATAACATGTATAGATTATTGATTATGATTATATATATATATTATTGTTATTGTTATTGTTATTATAATGTGCAGGGTTTCCATTTTTTATTTATTTTAAATATTTTATCTCTATTAAATTATTTATCTGTAGACCAAGTATTATAAAACTGAAACTCAGTTACGGTGCAAATGTGAATGCCATAGTTCGTATATGAATACTGTGATCATTGAGTATCCTGGTATTATCATGTGACACCATTGCTTTGTCATGCTACTGCCTCACTTTTTGTAAGGCTCTCTTGTGTTTTATTGTTCATGTAAACTGGAAATATTTCACTGCACCATTTCCAAAAATGCAAATCGTCTTACACCTACACACCTACGCTAGAGTTTATGTTAGGTTTTACTTTCACTTCATCTGTCCGGGAGCGGCCCATTTGTTGGCATTTCACGAGTCGTATGTGAACTAGTGCTCAGAAGATATGAATATCCAGTGCAAATGTCAATAACTAGAAATTGGGCTGGATAATTTATAATGGATGTTAATTTATAATTCTAGCAACACCTAACCAGTATTCAGCTGATTAGCCACTTAAGCTAGTTTGGACCATCCACAAAAAATAAAATAAAATCAAATAACCTGCTTTGGTCAGTTAGAAACGTTTTAGTGCTATCAGGAGAGACTATAAAGTCATTGTTTCTGTTGTTTCTGTTATACTCCTGCCTAAGAATACGTTTCTGAGATTATTGACCTGGGATCAGATTTTGGATGTCAGTCAGCCTTGATAAAGCGGATCCCAAAGCTGTCTTTGCGCTGCTGCTTGATCCCTGAGGTCAGGAGAGTTGAGAGGCCTGATTCAGGCTGACAGGGATTGTCCTCATCCGCAGTCGGATGGAAAATGAGGCCCCATGTACTGACGCACGCTCTTTTAAGAACTGAATCAGTGGCTCAGTTTTGAATATTATCCTCCTCTTATTTTTGTTTCATGGCATCGGCTGTTTGTTTCTGATTAAGGCTTTATGTAGTTCACTTAACCCTGAGATAACATCTTCTAAAACTCTGGTGTAAAGCCACTTTTAACCAAAGTTTCCACACTTGTAATGTTAAAAGCGGCGGGTTACAGCAAGACGTATAGCGAAAGACTACCAATCATAAACCACCTTAGTGAACGCCTTATCAAATATTAATAAGAAAAATGGCAATGGTTCCAAAAACAGTTAAAATTCTTTATGAAAAAATTAAATCATTATACACTACCATTGAAAAGTTTTTTCTGAAAGAAATTATTTTATTCAGCAAGGATGCATTAAAATTGCTCAAAAGTTTTTGTAACTCTTGTATTGCTATAAAAAGTCTATTTCAAAAAATAAATGTTGTTGTTTTGAACTTTGTATTCATCAGATAATCTTAAAACAAGTATCATGTTTCCACAAAAATATGAAGTGGAGCTGTTTTCAACAGTGATAATCATAAGAAATGTTTCTTGAGCAGTAAATCAGCATATTAAAATAATATCTGAAGGATCGTGTGACACTGAAGACTGGAGTAATGATGCTGAAAATTCAGCTGCGCATCACAGGAATAAATTACATTTCAAAATATTTTCAAATAGAAAATAGTTATTTTAAATCCTATTAATATTCCATTCTATTAATTTATATATTTTAAATTCAAAATAAAATTTTTATAATATTTAAAAAATTCAAAACTTTAGTTTATGTATTCAGCTTTTGATATTATTCTATCTGTGCATAACAAGTATTATTATTTTATGTTTAAATGTGATTTAAAAAAGACTGTGACCTAGATTTGTTCCACTCGTCATGTGGCTATGTTGTTTTTCGCTTTGTACTCTCATGGAGAGATGCCAGCGGCGTCAGTGAAAACAAAGAACAAACTCTGTTCAATAGGTTCATTGACTGTTTCTCAGTCCCATCATGCCTAGGGCCATATGGCTGGGCCTGCATGACATTTAGCATGTACTGATTTATTTTAAGAGCATATTTCCAATTTAAAGCTCATTTTGCACTGACAACATAATACTGACCGTAACATTTTGTGATGTGAATTGTACCTGAAAGTTTTACTTTGAAAAACAGGCATGTTGGTTTAGGCTTGCAGTGTTGTTATTTTGCATGTACAGAATAGAAAGCAGTCAGTAATGTGTCTAATCTTCTCTGCGTGTGGTGTTGTAGGTGATAAGGAGCAGGCGGTGCAGTGGTACAGGAAAGGCATCACTGAGCTGGAGAAAGGCATCCGTATCCAGGTCACTGGAGCTGGTGAGATGATTCAGTCATATTGATTTCCGGTAGTGTGTAAACAAACTATGTGAGGTGTTTTAATTACACTAGCTTTTATTTTTAATTTCAAGACAGAACGCAGCCTGTATTATGCTTCAAATACATTTAAAACAATTTCATGGTTTAAACTATTTGAACAGTGTTTGCAAGACTATTGCAACATTGATGGTAAAAAAAGTCCTGATCGTTGTGTGAGCCCAGTTTGACCCTATTTTCTTTCTTAATTTAAATAAAGTACACTTAAAGATCAATCAGTTCCCAAGTCCCACCCTGCAGTTTATTTTCTTCTGAAGACATTTGAGAGAAAGTCTTCATCTGGCTCTTTTAGGGGAGAAGGCAGACAGAGCCAGAAAGCTTCAGAAGAAAATGACCAGCAACCTGCAAATGGCCCAAGACCGGCTGGAGCTTCTGGGTAAGCGGATGCAGTGAGGGCTCGAGGATGTGCTGCTGATTCATGAGCTCTTCTGAGAGATGAGGACATTTGTTGTGTTTGCATGTTCTCCTGAGAGGGACGGTCGCCGCACTCTTCTGTGAAAGCCTGCCTGTGCTTCTGTGCGATTGTTAAAGGATTCGAGTCTGTTTTATGCTTGATCATATAAAGGTGAAGTGTTGTTTCATGTTGGAAACAAATGGGTTGAAATTAGGGCTCACTTATAGTTGCCTCTACACATTGAGATAGAAGATGATTAAGCATTTTAAAAAGACACTTCACTTTTATTGACTCAACCATTGTTTCTCACACACACACACTTGCATTTGTGGTTTATGGGGACTCTCCAGAGGCGTAATGGTTTTTATACTGTACAAACTGTATTTTCTATTGCCCTTCACTTAAACCTACCCTTTACAGCAAACTACCAGCAATTTTTGAATTTCATAAAACAAAGTTTTGTATGTATTTTAAGCCTTTTGTTTTACGGGGACACAGGAAGTGTCCTCATGAACCATGTTTACCAGTACACACACACACTTTTCTTATTTCTCTCTCAACTTCAATCACTTTCTCTGTGTTTCTGCTTTGGTTCTTGCATGAATCTGTCAAGGAAGCAATTAAGAACATGTCCAGGTCACCCCTAAATCAAAAGAAAAATATTTAAAGCTAATGCAAAGAAAATAATGACTATTGTTTTATTTAATTTAGTTTTATTTTATTTTATTATGTTATTTTGTTTTATTTATTTATTTTATTTTTTGTTTTTTTGGTGAACTTTGTGTAATTTTTATGACATTTTTACTGTCATTTACTTTAGGGCCAAAAAATTATGTAAACAATACTGTTTTTGCAGTAATGAAAGTAAATTGTGTGTAATTGTCCCAATAATAATACAAATGATAAAAAATAAAATTATAAAATTATAGACTTCAGTTTACTTAACTTATTTTCTTTTGTGTATGTTGAGGTGAAATGTAACTTGGACATGTTTTGCACCGTCTTACAGTTTTTGTTCTGCTTTGTTTTTTTTCTTCTGGTTTTTAGTTTTTAGTTTCCCCTTAAATCTCTCTCTTTCCTCTGTCTGTTTCCTTTTCTGCAATCACAAAGGCAAACTGCTTTCAAAGTCCCCAGCAGAGGGCTGCTCTGGTCACACGGGTCTGTCTTTCTCCAATGGGAACCTGCGTCCAGGTGGGTGTTTGCTTTGGATTCTGGGAGATCTGTGTGTCAGATTCTGATCAGGGAGGCTCTACAGTGATGTTTCTGTGTATGTACGAGCATATGTTTGTAGTTGCAGGCAGTGGAGCAGTTTCCAAAAAGAAGGACACTCTCACAATCACAAATCCATCCCATGTGCGACCCAAAAACACACCCAAATCTGCCCCTGCTGCCCTGCGCCGCATACCTTCAACCGGTCAGGGCGGCAGGACCGGCCCTCAGAGCAACCTGAAGGTTCGTCAGACATCAGACCGTCTGCATAGTGTAACGTTTAGCCACGTGCCACCTTTAAATGCTGTCTCGACTAGGTTTTGTGGCTGAACTTTGTTGTTGTGTTTTGTTTTGTAGGGGCCCCCGGCAAGAGCCGGTAACAGACAGAACACCGGCAACACTGCCACAGCGTCACCTCAGAGGAAAAAAGACATGAAGAACTTTAGAAATGTGGACAGCAAACTGGCCAACCTCATCCTCAATGAGATCGTAGACAGGTAACATTAGTGCTTTTAGAAATAAACACATCAGATATAAATATTTGAACGCATCACTGTTTTTATCAGAATTGTCAGAAATCTTTTGTGTTAATTGTTTGGAAAAAGTATGCATGTAAATATTAATATTCATTTTTTTTAAATTAAAATAATGCATATATATGATATACAGTATGTAACTATGACATATTTTATGCACACTATGTGTACAGTACATATCAAAAGTTTGGAATTGTTATGAATTTTAATGTTCTTTAAAAGAAGACTCTTCTGCTGACTAAGACTGCATTTATTTGATCAAAAATACAGTAAAAGCAGTAATATTGTGAATTTATTACAATTTAAAATAACTGTTTTCTATTTCAAAATATTATAAAATGTAATTTATTCCTGAGATGCAAAGCTGAATTTTCAACACCATTACTCCACAGTGTCACATGATCCTTCAGAAATCATTCTAATATACTGATTTAGTGTTCAAGAAACATTTATTATTATCATGAATGTTAAAAACAGTTTGATGAAGGTTATTTGATGAACAGAACATTAAAAAAGAACCACATTTACACATCCACACTACTATTCGGCAGATTGGTGTATCACGGTTTCCACAAAAATATTAAGCAGCATAAACTGTTTTCAGCATTGATGGGAATAATAATACATGTTTCTTGTGCAGAGATAAATATATATAAAAACAAATAATAATTATATATATATATATATATATATATATATATATATATATATATATATATATATATATATATATATATATATATATATTTAGATTTCCGTGGTTGTGTTTATTTCAGTGGTATTGCAGTGCAGTTCGATGACATAGCAGGGCAGGAATTGGCAAAACAGGCACTGCAGGAAATCGTTATCCTGCCTGCTCTACGTCCAGAGGTTTGTCTCCACGTCTGTAAACATCTGTATCATCTCAGCTTGTGTTGCCTAAGAATCTTAGGCTGGTTGAAACAAACAATTGATAAATAATCTCAGGGTGGTTAAATCATCATTAGACATGATCTATTTACATTCTACAATATTTGTACTCTCTACTGCTAATATTATAGAACAAATTGTATTTTTACATTCACAATTTACTTCTGTGTTTATAATGACATTTCTGTTGATCTCCTCAGCTGTTTACTGGTCTCAGGGCTCCTGCTAGAGGGCTGCTGCTCTTTGGCCCACCTGGAAATGGGAAGACTATGCTGGTAAAACACAAAAAAGCTCTTTTTTACACCATAAGAGCAGAACTGTATTTGATCTTTCCATTTCCTCACAGGCTAAAGCGGTCGCAATGGAATCTAACGCTACGTTTTTCAACATCAGTGCTTCCAGTCTCACCTCCAAATATGTGAGTATTCATGAGACAGTTACTAATGAACTATTACTTCTTCCTCTTCCTCCTCGACCATGGGAGTCTATGACAGGCAGTAGAACACTTTATATGAAAATACCTAAACTTGATGCAGTTACTGGTGTGGTCCTGAATAGCAGTCTGACCAGCTTTCTGATCTCTAGGACGAACTCTATAGAATACACTTTTAATCACTTTAATTTTGGTAGCTATTAACTTCTGACAGCATGAACATTTTTGACATATTTGGCACAAAATTGGGTAGCGATCAGTAACAGCCTCCCCACATTGCTCAGGTAAGCTGTCTGAGAAGTTTGAAGACTTGAAAATATTAAGACTTGTTTTGAAAATATTAAACCAAATTTTTAGTCATTACATTCAGATGATTTGTCATTTTTCATAACTTTTCTTTTGAAGGAAGCATATGAAAAACACTTCTTTCACTGCTACTTAAAATTGATCTTTAAACTGAGCTACATAGAAATGACCAAACAGATTTTTGATATTCACTAACGTTACCAAGAAACACGTTTCCAAAATTGACCAGATCTGTGTTAACTTTTCCTGATGGTATGCTATAAACTCTTTTACATGTCGCCACAAAAACATTACAAATATTGTCAATTTTTTTTTCTTGTCATTACATTCCTCAGTTTAAGTGGATTCTAACATTATCCCATTCCTTGTCCAGCATTTGGAAAAGCGTTTTTTGCTACTCCTTAATAAATCTTGTCCAATTTTATTCAAATTTGGCTCAGATGATCATTAGACCAAGCTGCGTAGAAATGACCAAAACAATTTTGATATTCACTATCTTAACTGAAAAACATTGTTGTACCATCTTATCTTAGCATGCTAATCTTAAGATATGTTTTTTCATACTTTGGTTCCGTTAAGGACTAAGTAAGCTTAGCATGGTAACTAATGCTTTTGTGTGTTCGTTCCCACACTGAAAGCTCTCCTTGGCATCAGGGCTGTTGTGTGATAAGCCAGCAGCCACTCCAAACTGAAGGTTGTGTGTAAACACTGTATGTCTTTCTCATGTCTTTTACACATCAGCATTACATTTTTAGCATGCAAGATCTCTCCCCTTCATCAGAATGAGCATGTGGCCTCTATGGGACGCTCCATGTTACGCAGCAGGCTCCCCAACCAGATGGTTGTGTGTTCGAATCCTGAGTGCTGTGGCTTGTACTGTACTTTTACTATTATGCTAAATGTGCTGTATTATTTTTTTTGTGGTCTTTTGGCTCTTCATTGCTTTTCTTCTGGTGCTCCCTGAGTTTCAGTGTTTGCTGAATATTATTGTTAATAACAAATGCAACTGTTCATTGGTGTCTAAATATATGTTGCTAATCATATTACAGTTGATGCCGTTTTATAAACACAATAAGCAACTCATAACCCATGCATTGCAAATCGCTTTTATTCTGTCTTAAAGGGGTCATCGGATGTTACATGCATTTTTACAAGTTGTTTGAATTGAAATGTGTTGGCAGTGTGTGTACACAACCACCCTATAATGATAAAAATCCAAGCAGTGTTTTTCTTTTATCTCGTTAAATCATTTCCCCTTTCTCAAATCGAGCCGATCTCAAATGCCTGTCTGTGTGACGTCATAGAAAAGTTGCAAAAGTCAAAAACGTTGCATTGAATTTTAGGTGTGCGTTAAGGAGGCAGCCTTATCAGTGGCGCACCTGATGCGATGACGATGTAAGTGTCATTGCATTTTAATGTATTTGTTATCTTGTCCAGTTGAAGCTGATAGATGCGGCGCTGCTGCGTTGTTGATTACAAATGTTGCAGGGAAAGAGAACATCATTGCAGAGAAGATCTTATTTACGTCAAAACTGAAACCAAGCTGTTCACACAGAATGCATATTTTGTGCATTTTCTAGAGGGACATCTATCACCGTTGCACTTGCGTCTCGCACAAGAGAAACACGTTTAGAAAGCCATGTAAAATTAATGCAAGTTCAACTTTGAAAAAACATATCTCGAGACTTAATGCCATAATTTTGACAGCCCTAGTTCCAGTTCACTTTTTTTATGCCCTTCACTCGCTAGCTTCCCTCCGTCTTGTTTACTGGGATGTACGTCATTGATTACGTTGCATGAGTGCGTGTCTAAAAGTAGAGTGGAACGCAGCCAAGTATGTCTACTAAGCCAGTAAGGTGTTTTGTTGTTGGATGTAATAATGAAGATAGCAGTCATAATTTACTCCTGATGTCTGAGCCGCTGAAGAAGCAGTGGAATACGTTTGTTTTTGAAGGGAATGCACCTCCCCCCCCAATCTACCTAAATGCGTTTATGTTTGCGCAAATCATTTGTGATCCAGCTTCACAGACAGAAGTGAGTATAAGGTTTTTTAATGAATCTTTGCAAATCGCCTTTCCTAATAATATGCTATTTAGCAAGTTTCAGGATGAATGTGGCTAAAGTAAACAGTCCCTCATTGAGCAGCTCGGAAGAGAGGGGCGGGGTCAGCAGAGCTCATTAACATTTAAAGGAAAATGCTACAAAACGGCTTGCTCTGAAAAGAGCTGTTTTTGACCGGGTGATAAAAAAGGGTGTTCTTTTACACTACCTTTGAGAAATTTTAAACAAACTATGTTACAGACTTTTCATTAAGACCCTAAAGAATCATATCAACTTGTGGAAAATGGGCATCCGGTGACCCCTTTAATAAACACTCATTCATGTTGTGGTGTGTGTGTGTTTAGGTGGGAGAGGGCGAGAAACTGGTTCGGGCTTTGTTTGCGGTTGCTAGGGAACTGCAGCCGTCAATCATCTTCATCGGTGAGAACTGTCACTTGGACTCACTCATGTTTCAGAAGTGGTGTGTTTCTGCAAATGCATCATTAATGGTGAATTTGGTGCAGACGAGATCGACAGTCTGCTGTGTGAGAGGAGAGAGGGCGAGCATGACGCCAGCAGAAGACTCAAAACAGAGTTCCTCATCGAGTTTGATGGAGTAAGTGTGTGAACTTTATCTGAAAATTCATTATTTCTGATCACAGGTGACTGACGCTCCTGGTGTGTGTGTGTGTGTTGTAGGTGCAGTCAGGAGGAGATGAGCGAGTGTTAGTGATGGGAGCCACTAACAGGCCTCAGGAGCTTGATGAGGCAGTTCTTAGGTACCGTTGACCTGCAGTCGCACACTTACTTTCAAAGACTTCATAATTACATGCTCAATGTGTTTTTTTCCTCACAGGCGGTTCGCTAAACGCATTTATGTGGCTTTACCTACAGAGGAGGTACTGTGTTCAAACCGAGGCTGGGCAGAAGCTATCGGTTCTCTTTTAAATCCTGACACTGAATTTGAATTCAGTCAAGAAATATTTGTCATGGACATCATATTTTGCCATGGTTCATAATATGGGTGGTACTTTATTAAACAAATATGTACACACATGCACTACCATTCAAAAGTTTAGTATCGGTATGTTTTCTTTAATGTTTTTGAAAAGTCTTAAACTCATATGTTTGCTCAAAAATATTATAAATATTGTAAAATATTATTACAATTAAAAATGGCAAATTTTAGAAAATATATTAAAATGCAGTTAATTTCCTGTGATGGAAAAGCTGAATTTTCAGCATTTTCCTAAATAGAAAGTTCAAAAGAACAGCATTTATGTGAAATGGAAATCTTTGGTAACATTATAAATATCTTTACAAATCAATTTAATGCATATTTGGTGAACAAAAGTATTAATTTCTTCTTCAAAAAAAAAAACCAAAAAAAAAACTGACCAGTGACCCAGACTTTTGAAAGGTAGTGGTAATAATTCTATTTTAGTTTTTTTACTCATTGATTATTAGTATTATATATTAATGTTGGAATTAATAATTAATACATTGCTAATTAACTAAAAAAATTAACGTTTTATACCACAGTTGTTTGAATTTCATTTTATCCATACCTCCTTAAATTCAGCTGCATCTTATTCACTACTCGTTTTGATTTTCCAGTTAATTAGCACTAAACACACACTAATAGACTGTGTGTGTGTGTGTGTGTGTGTGTGTGTGTGTGTGTGTGTTTTAGACTCGTCTGAAGCTGCTCAAGAACCTCCTCAGCAAACACAGAAACACTTTATCTCAGAAAGAGCTGAGTCAGTTAGCCAGGTGAAACACAGCTCCATATTTCTGTAGAATATGCAAATGAAACTAATGGCTAATAATGCTGGGTAATTTGATTTGTCCGGTGTGTTTTCAGGATGACGGAGGGTTACTCCGGCAGTGATCTGACCTCACTGGCTAAAGACGCTGCTCTTGGTCCTATACGAGGTACATTCATACTTCATGCAGATAAAGTATACCAAGACATTTGGCTTAGAGGTGGACTTTTTGCTAGATAATTGTGTCCTGTTCTTTCTCGACACAGAACTGAGGCCTGATCAAGTGAGGAACATGCCAGCCGATAAGGTGGAGAATATTAAGCAGTGTTATATTAACATCATTCAGATACCCGTTATATTATTTTTAAAAATAATTCTGTTTTGATTTTGTCATGTTTATTGTAGTTCTCGTTATTTTAGTACAAGTTAAACTAAATGAAAATGAGATGAAATGAGATATATAGGTTTTATATATATTATTATATTTCACATTTTCACTTAACATTGTATCGTTTAATTTTTAGTTAACTAAAATTAAAATTATCCTGTAAAACATAAATATGAGCTAGCTAAATATTAATTCCTATTTTTCCGTATATACAAAAATTGGATTAGAAATGTGAAAAAACTTCCCAGATGGTAACTGGGCGCCGCTCGCTGATTAAACACTTATTTATACAAAGTGTTCTATTCCAAATACTATTTTTTTTTTAATGCACTTACTATTTTTAAACATACCATGTAGCATGTTGTTGTCTTTCTTCTGTTCAGATGAGGGACATCAGTTTCTCTGATTTTGAAGATTCGCTCAAGAGGATAAAGCGGAGCGTCAGTCCTCAAACGCTGGATCAGTACGTCCGCTGGAACAAACAGTACGGAGACACAACAGCCATATGACACCGACACGCAAGAAGGTTTTTTACTAAAGACGTGGAATAAAAAAAAAAAGAAAAAAAGGAATTTGTATAATTTTGTCTTTTCTGCGACTTTGCTTTTGCCTCTGATCTGGAGACAGAGTCGTTTGGAGCTCAGGCTGAGATTTGCTTTGACTGAATTACACCAGAGATCAAGACCATGTGGATGGCAAAGCATGAAAAAAAACCTTCCCCTTGATTGGTGTGTGAATGATAAAGCACTTGGCGTCTTTGGTGTTCTAGATGCATTTGTTCCTCTCTTATTTTGTTTTTGATTCATGTATCCAGATAAATCGAATCCTCAATGGCGGTGTGATGTGCTGAAGTCAATCAAGTAGCACGTGGGGATTCCGTTGATAAATGAACGATATAAAGGATGTATTGTTTGATCTCATGATTAGAAACCATTCAGACTGCATGTGTATTTGGGTTGATCAGCACTCCTCGCGTTTTTTTTCATTTGCAGGCACTAGAGGGCATCAGTTGAGACAGTATGTGAATGTCTTCTGCTACAACTAAAGTCATGAGAAATGTTTTTCAAGTCTGCTGTGTCTTTAATAATGTTGAACTTTAAAAGGTTTGCAATGAGTATTTGGGAAACGTTTTGATTCAAGTGCTTAACAGATTTGTGTACATGTACTAACGGTGTTGTTTTAAATTGAAAAAAAAATTGTGAGCCACGGAGCTGAAATTTGATTCATTTGTAAAGTGCACACAAAAATGAACATTTATAATAAAAACTAAATATTTTTTATAAAATGTCAATTTAAGAATGTCAAACGTTGCATTGAGCCACTGTGCAACAATTTGATTCATGAGTAAAGTGCATGTTTAACGAAAACTGAAATTATCATATAAATAAAAAATATATATATAATTTGGTTACACTTTATATTACCACATCCTTGTTACAATGTAAGTACTGAGTAATAATTAACTGCATGTACTTTTATGGTTCTGGTTAGGAGAAGGGCTTGGTTTAGGGTTGTATGCAATAATGCATTTACTGATAGTGAATGTTACATGTAGTAAGTATGTGTTACAAGGACACTGTGAAATAAGTGTTACCCAATAGTTATGATATAGATGTATTAATCATTAATATAATTATAATATAATGCTTTTCTAATCACTTGAGTTACTTCAAAAAAAAAGGAAAATTTTGAAGATCAAAAATACTTTAATTTCTGTCTTAAAGTGAACAGATCGTTATTTAAAGGGGCGTCTCCTGTTTCCATCCTCTGACACTTGTCTTCAGTGTTGTATTGAATGAGCTACATGGCAGCACAACCATTTAAAAACCCATTATACAGCCCTTTGTAAAATTCACTGTCAAAAGCATTTACAGTAAATTCTGATTGTTCTCATACAGGCATTTAATGCTGGTTGGACGGCTTTTGATTGTCACACTCAAATCTGACACATTTCCACACACACATGTAAATGTCCAGGTAAAATGATGGATGCGGTTGTAGTTCAGTTGTGAAGGCCTCAGTGGTCCAGGATGCGCAGGTTTCCTGAAACGATTTTGTTCTCCAGCATCGCTCCGGCTGGGATGTCGATTCTGTCTCCATGATTAGCGATAATGATAACCGTTCCCTGTTGTACAGAAACAACGAGTCACAATATGCACGCATGATGTGTGTAAACACTCACAAAAATCAGACGTTTGTACCTTGAGTGTGACTTGTTTTCCGAAGGTGACATCTCCTGATACAGTCAGGTGATCCAGCTCCAGCATGTCTGGGATGCTCTCAAACCTTTTCAGGAAGTCTCGAACCTAGAAAGTAAAAAAAAAAAAAAAAGTCTATTACTGAGGTATTGAGTACTTTACATGAAAATAAAGCTCTCTCTTCCTGTCTAAGTGGGCGGCTCTTGTCCAGATTAAGCAGCACGGTGTCAAAGTCCTCAGTGAACCTTACTTTAGTGAAGGAGCTGCCCAGTTTGACGTGAGGTGTTGTGGGAAACTCTCTCTTGGGGCTCATGGTCAGAGAGCCTGCGTTCATGCTGTACAGGTTGGACATGACCAGCAGGAGGTCCGAGGAGGTTTTGACGGGCAGGAAGCGGCTGCGGGGCACGTTAATGCCGAGTGCGTTGTCGAAGCTCTTCATTGCAGCGCCCACAGCCGTCTCCAGCTGGATGACGTTCAGACCGCCGTCGAGAGTCTGAAAACAAAACAGAAGCCCATTTCACAACCAAACGTCCACACAAGCATTGTTCTCTGTAATGGAAAAGGCGTGAAGGTCACCTTAGGGTTGACAATGATCTCCATGTCCATGGCGTTCTTTTCGTGAAGCCTTTTAATGGCCGGCAGGCTGATCCACAAGTTGTTGGTGTTGAAGATCTTGAACTTGGTGACTGATTTAAACTCATCTACGTGAGCTTTGGGCACCTGCGCGATCTCCAGCAGCCTCAGTTTACCATCGAACTGTGTCAGCGTGCCACCCTGAAACAAACACCACCAAGTGACTGGACTGCCATTAGCCAATGAGCTTGAGGATACACTCCCAGCGGCAATCTGTTCATGCTTCGCTTAGGGGTATAAAGAGGTTTGAAAGCACCCAGACAGGAATGTTCAATGCAATTGTGTTGACAGAGAGAAACAAGCTATAATTCTAGTTTCAATATTATTTATTCTTCAGTCATTATTCTGTAAATAAAACAAGTATCAGCTGAATAAAAGTGACCCATATTTGGTTTTTGACCAGTGATAATGGATAGGATTCATTAATTTGGACATGAAGCAGCACTGAGATCCCAATATCCCTGGGATCGAACCACTTAGGGCCTTCAAAATGAAGATTCCAAAACATAAAATTCTTAGGAACCAGAATCTAGAATCATACGGAGATATATTCTATACTTCTTGAGTTACATGTAGGCAAACTTCTGAAAAAGAATCATTATTGCACTCGGACAGGTGTGTTCAACTGTTTTGATAGAGGGAAACAAGACACATTATTTGTTCTTCAGACCTTCATCTTCAAAAGAAAAAAGCATAAGCTGATTGCAAAGTGACTTACATTTGGTTTTTGACCACTGAAAATGTATACAATTGAATGATTTGCTTCTGGAGACATACTGAAATTCCAATATCTCTGGAACTGAACCATAAAAGGCTTTACAAGTTTAAAAGTTTATTAAGACTCCAAATCTAAAAGGGGATTAAGATTTAATTTTTAATACTTCTTGAGTTACAGGCATGTAAACTTTGGAGAAAAAACTTAAAAACGTGCTTTTTCCCCATTTTTGAATGGCCACCATTGGCACATAATGCAACAAAAATTGCTAAAGTCAACAGATTTTACTAATAGACTTACCAAACTCTGTGTAAAAGTACCATTATGACGCTGCCATCTTTCTGTAGTCATTTTTAACCCCCTGTAATTTGGCTCCAAATCTCAGGTGAAAATTTTCATTTTGACCCCACTTCAAAATAGTGGCTTACTCAGTAAATACACATCCATGGCATACTATTGGCTTTCATCACTATACATGTTTATCTTCCTTTAGAAAAAAGTCTGGCAAAATCAAATTTGTGGGCACCTCACCACCTCATTCAATAAGAATTACAACTTCATTTTCTTCTATAAATCAGCTCTTCAGTTTCTTTATGTTTTTACTCATGGAGTAGTTTATCTACCTGAGCAAACTGTTTCAAACTCCCATACATACAACTTTGTTTTGATCTGATTTTGTTCAAAATGATGTCAAATCAGTCTGTTCTTCGATTTCGCCCGAAGTACATCACAGCCTTTAGAGGACCATTTCAATCAAAAACAGTCATTTATTAACCCTCAAGTCAATCGAAACCAATCTGAACTTATAAAATAATCAGTTTTGAAGAATGTTCATGCTGCTCTACTTTTGTACCCCACTGAACTCCACTCACCTTCACGTCAGCTCGTGTCTTATCGGTGACCTCCATGACGAATTCGCAGCGTTTGTCACTGGGCTGGCTCATCAGGTGGTTCAAGATGTGCAGGTCCACCGTGGCGCCCAGGTTGTCAATGTTGGACACAAAGATGTACTCTTTCCCTTCTGCGATCAGCTTGTCCAGCAGGCCGGAGTTGTAGAAGCTGGTGTAGATGTCTCCGTGCCCGGGTGGATACCAGGCCTCTTCATTCTCACCCGTCAGGCCCATGGTAGTGGCCACTGGTAACAAAGACTCCTTATTGATCCTGGGATACCTGCGCAGGACAGGTGATAATGGAAAAGCAGTCAAAGATGTGAACTAACAGGGTGAATCAATCTTTAAATATTAATACCTCAGTTACTGATGTTTTATTGTAAAGACTGATGTTCCCAAAAGCAGGTTAACAGTTTTTTGGATATTTCGATACATTTTCATATTTTGGGGTAATTTTTACAATATACCACAGAGTTCTTTTTTACGTTGCAATTAAGTGTTTTGCATCTGAAATATAAAATTTTATATTAAAAAGCACTGAAACAAAAAGATTTTCATGACTTTTGTTCCATTAGCACTCCACTAAAATACTTAACTTGACAACAATCAAGTACAATAATTTCCAAAAGTCACACTGGCTAAAAATAGCAGTAAATATCAGTGAATAGGTCACATTTCATTATCATTTCAGAAATAATGTGAAATACTGGTTAAAATAAGTAAAAAATCTGAAACATTTAAGCACATTACTCCACAGCAAATCCTTTAAATTTAATTTAGATATGAACAAGAATGAAAACATGTAAGTATCATTTTAAACAACATCTATTATATCAGGCCTAAATGAATTTATTTAAAGCAAAACTGAAAGGACTGGCATATAGGAAATGTGAAATATTAATTAAATTATACTTCTCTCATTCTACGCATGTTTTACACGCTTGACACTAATGGCTTTATTTAAGTCACAGCATGTTTCAGATGATAAAAAAACGGAGGTTTATTCCATAAAATACGGCACGTTCATATTGCTCTCAGCCTGTGTGTACCTGCTCTGGTTGAAGGTGTGGATCTTGACGCGGTGATGTGTGTACTTCTGCAGGATCTTCTTGGTGTCTTCATCGGTGTTGAAGGAATTCATCAGCACCAGTGGCACATCTGCATTATACGACTTATTCAAATGCTGAAAGAGAGACATTCACACAAGATCTTTCATTTGATACCGAAAATATTTTTTAATAAATGACTAAACTGATGTGCATGTATTTTGTGTGATATATCTTCAGTAACTTACTGTATGACCATTATACTAAAGCATCTGATTGCATAAAAGATGCATAAAAGTCTTAAACTCAATTAAACTCATAAACAAAGAATGCAAAATGCTTGTTGGTGTTTGTGTGCAGGTTATGTAGTAAATAGTCTGAGCCCTCATTTGATCCCCATTTTAATGTAAAGGGTGTATCATAGGTATTACATAAAATAGTATTTCTCAAGATATTTCTCTAAATGCCTGCAATTTTGTCATGTGGAAAAAACCTGATGTTACACAACTTTGGGGTAAACGGTCATTGACACAGAGGGAAACCTTTACCAAGGTCTGAAACTGCAAACACGGTCTTACCTCATCTTACACGGATCACATTAAAGCCAAAAAGAAATGTCTAAACCCATGTACTTGACATATCATCCACTGTTCTGAAGATTATTAACTATTATGTTCAATTATAATTACTTATGCTCAACTCCACATACATCAAATGTTTGGGGTCAATACGATTTTTAGAGGAATTACTTTCATTCAGCAAGGATGCATTAAATGCATCAAAAGTGACAGTAAAGACATTTATAATGTTACAAAAGTTTTCTATTTCAAAGCAATTTTTTTAAGAAGCAGATGAGCATATTAGAATGATTTCTGAAAGACCATGTGACAATGAAGTCAATTTGAATTCAAAAAGAAAACAGTTATATGAAACCATAATACCTTGGTGAGTATAAGAGACTTAACATATACAAAATCTATAAAATTCAACAATCTCATCAGAGGTTTTTGCTGGAAACATGTGTGATGTAATACCTCGATCTGCTGTACGGTCAGGTCCAGGAAAGTGTTTTCGTTGCGGACGCTGATGAGACTTTTGGGTCCTTTGCAGCCCATGCTGGTCCCCAAACCTCCATTGAGCTTCACCACAGCCAGCTTATTAAGGCTGGACGCCACATCGGCAGGAAGACCCTTGATCTTCTCATAGGGCTGAATCTGTTGAGAGAAATACACACAAATGATTTATATAGGAAACACACAGATGCATTATTAATCACTCTCGGGATACAGAAACCTTGTGTGGAGTCAAGATTAAAGCCAAATTAATTATCTGAAGTGTGCTTTTTTCACACTTTTCACCTGATTAGAAATGTACTGCAGGCCTACAGTCTGGGTTTATTGAAGGAAACCCTTTATGAAGATTACAGGACGCCCAGTTTAATCAGAGCAAAGATGAGAAAGACCACGGTTTAATTTTTTAGTGCAGGGTTTATTTACTCCAGTCAAACAGAGCAGAGCTGATGGACCTTCAAACTCGAAATGTCTCCTATCTAGCAAAGGCATTAACCTTGAGATCATGACATGAAGAGCAGAAAACTGTGAGAGCTACTGAAACAGAGTCTTGCAAACAGCATTCTTCTGTATGAATTATAAGCTGATTTGATTTGATCTCTTGGATTAGGGTCTGCTCTTTTGATAACAGCTTCCTGATGCAGACCTTGCACACACACACTGACCTCATGAACTAAAATTGTGTAAAGCAGTCGTCCTAGTTTCATCACAGCAGCAACTGTTACATGTCCACCAGTGTGACAAAACAAAACATATGAGACGTCGATCGAGAAAATGACACACACACAAATACTCAGCTGACCGATCAAGCATCCAGCCAGTGACTGAAATAGAACCATTGAGAATTATGCTACACGATTCAGTGCTGATCTAGACACAGACGTGGTGTTTTTTTCGTAATGGGTTTGATGACTCTCAATCTACTTGAGCTGATTTCAGATCATTCGTGCGGCTTTACTATGTGCTGTAACGTGAGTTTCACAACGGCTGGTTGAAAAGAAATGTCAGGCAAGCTTGTGGGATGCTGGAAGTGCTGTGCTATTCATAGTCTAACCTTCAGTGTGGGATTTGCAGAGAGGCCGTGGGTTATTTGGGGAGAGGATCAACAGGGAAATGTCATGGACTTGATAAACCAACCATACACATGCACGTTCTCCGCTATTCAGTGAGAATACTCCAGCCCTTCAAACAACTTATACTGATAAAATATGTTGTATTATATAAGGTAATAATGGTTTAAAAAGGACATCTGTCTAGGACTGTGCAGCTGAATTGCTCTATATGTAATGTGCACCTTAAATGTAGTAATCTAAAACTATTATTAAATTAAATAACATATATAACATATATATATATATATATATATATATATATATATATATATATATATACATTGTATATTTTCACACAAAATATATAAATTTAATAAAAAAACATTTTGAATTTGAAGATCAGTGTAAATTTAACTTATTTTGTCTTCTGGGAAACATGTAACTATCTTCTTATTGCTGAAATATATGTATTTTTAAAGCTATATTTTAATTTCAAATTCTTTATAAATCATCCGTAGAAGCCACACGAGGCATCAAGCACTCTTTGGTCTCACCGAGCCTTCGGGTGGTCTCTGGATCTTGGCCCAGTCAACAGACGGCCCCTTCTCCTGAAGGAAACGGTGAAAGAGCTTCTTGAAGCCCTCAAAGTCCTTCCTGGAGATCTGCAAGAGGCACAAATAACCATATTACAGATCAAATGTTCACAATTTCCATCCATTTTTACCTTTAGCTCTACAGTATATCCTGAAGTTCAATATCATGTTTATTATTTCAGGGCCGATAGTGAAGAGTCGTCTTTCTATTTCAAATCAACAAATGAGTCACACATGAAAGGTCAACATTTGTGAGGCGTTTGGGAAGCTTGTAACTAACTTACATTAAACCTGGAATACTTTTTTTTTAGTTAAAGGTTTTTTAAATTAAGTAAATGCTTTAGAGCTGAATCAACACATGTCAGTGTGATTAATCGAACCCCTAATTACCCTGTATAACACTGTGCAGCATATAAGCATAACTAATACTCTGAAGAGTCTCCTTTAACCTTTAGACTAAACCTTCTGGCGATGCATCATGGGACGATAGGCTGTAATTAACTCACACCGCCTTCGTTAAGTCACCGTTTCATGGGCTGCTGCATAAAAACTAATTAATGAGACTAACTGCATAATGTGTGTGCCGTCACTGCTCACATTAAGAGCAGTTTCATTGGGAATAAACATCTTAAACAGTTTTCCAATCTGTGCATAAGACTCAGCTCATTTTCAATTTGGTATAAGCAAATATTAATGGGTCAATGATAAATAACAATGTCTTCTGATATTTTTTTTTTTTAAATGCATGTACCTAAATATAAACATTTTTATGCATGTTAGTTCCATGCATTTTTGAAAAAGATTTGTTCTAATTCTAAAATAGATTTAATGTGTTTGATCTAATGGCTTTGAAATTGTCAAGTGGTACATACGTGAGCAGTGGGTTAGACATATACAAGGACAGAAGCACGACTGGAACGTGTTTGTCACCTCAGCCGAGCACATAGTTTGCAGGACAAGGGTCTCACCTCCACCTCTGATGGCTTGGCAGTGGTCAGGAGCTTCTCCAGCTCTGTGAGCATCGAGTTCTCGTGCTGCAATCTCAGCTTCTCCTGAAACTCTGCCATCCCTGCATTAGGGCTGTTTCTATACAGATCTACACACATGCAAACACAGGGAAAGAAAACATTACTGACAACAACCTTAAATGTTGTGACGACATCGCAAATGGTCATTATTTTGATTCTTGAGACTATTCTGTTCCACCATGGTTTTTGGTAACTGGCGTATGATTTAAAGAATTCAGCTAGAATGTCTTAATGTTTTTGAAACCAATCTCTTATGTTCACCAAGGCTGTATTTATTTGATTAAAAATACAATAAAAACAGTAATATTGTGAACTATTATTACTATTTCTGAACTATAATAATTGAGCACCAATATTAGTTGATAATTAAGCAGCAAATCATGAATTCTAAAGGATCAGGTGACGTAATTAAGCTTTGCTTCACAGGAATAAATTACATTTTAAAATATATTTAAACAGAAAATAGTTATTAAAAAGAATAATATCACAATATGACTGTTTACTGTATTTTCGTTTAAACAAATGCTGCCTTGGTGAGCATAAGACTTCTTTCAAAAACAAAACAAACAAATAAATATTCCAAATGTTGACTGGTATACTACATTATTTTTTTGTAAGGCTATGAAGGAACCACTTACCAGCAACAAAAGACATGATTAAAAACTTCTGACAGCTCTCAGACTTAAAAACCAGTATATATCAGTCCTGAATTGAATTCAGCAGTCCAGAAAGGTCCGAATCACCAAGCTAATACTGTTAAACAGTTTCTTCTTTTGCACTAGTCAATGCAGAGGAAGCAGTTGAAAAGATGATTTGAGTAACTCAGATCTACTTAAAAAGAAAAGCTACTAAAACGTTAGTGTTCAAAACAGTACAACCAGCTCCCAGCATCCGAACCCTGTGTACAGCCTCGGCTCTTTGAAGTCAGATGAGATTTCAGACAGATTCACAGACTGTCGTGTCATGCACAGGACACCCGATCAGGGCTTTGTAACACACCGCTGAAAGAGATGCGCAGAGAGATACAGAAAGCGCACCATTCTTTTAATAAAGTCCAGCACTGCCCACCCGTCACGTCACGGAAAATGTAAACAAGTCCAGAAATGGTGAACAACTTTTGTAGACACTGTATGTATGTGGCAGGTGTATTAGGCTACTAGTCACTTCCAGTGTAGGGCTAGTTACTCATTACTAGTTACTCCTTTCAAAAGTAATATTGTTACTTTACTTATTACGTTCCAGCAACAGTAATTAGTTACACTACTAGTAACATGTTGTAACTGTTGTTGCCTCATAATTTGAGCAAAATCCACATTGGATCGCTGTCAGAAGTTATCACAAACACTCAATAGTGACAATCAGGTAGAAGTGTTGTATTAATCTCATTCATATGTAGCTTGAAGCTAATTGTAATTTCTCCGTCACCTGATTATATATCATGTATTTTATCAAATCACATAATTTTGTAAGGAACAACGTTTAATTTTCCAAAAAGATTTTTTATTATAGTAATATAATGCACCACATGCTGATCAGAGGGGTGTGGGTGGGATGTAATGCCGGAGTAAAGTAAAGCCACAACTTACACAACAGTGTTCAGATCATCATTTTCCTGACAAAATCAATATAATGCATTATTTCTATCTGCTGAATGTAAGCTTTTCCATATTCCAAGTTTGCCTGCTGCACTGGAGACATCACATGCAAGTCATGAAAATTATGAACATAAATCTAGAGATTATTTGATTGTTGGATTTTAAATCAGTGGGGTTGAGGCATCAAAAGTAATTAAGTAACTAAACTGTTTTATGGATGGTAACTGCAATATTATTACTGAAATATTATTAGTAATTAGTTACACGACGAGTTACTGCAAAATGACTTTGGTTCAACGCAAAACAAATTATATTAAATAAATAAATTGTCTGCCGCTTTAAATGCTTTAAAGGAGGAGGGATTGATTTGCTGTCAACGTTTTAATCATTAATTAGCTAGATTTTTAAAATATGTTTAGTTAAGCTGTGTCGCATTTAGAAAGAATTGTAAAACTTTATCGTTATTGTCCTTGGTGTGAACAAGCCTATTATAAACCATTTATTAAATATATGTGCTGTAGGCGTTTTGCCGTTGTTTTAGAAAGACAGCAAGCCACTTTACCCCAAGCCTTACCAATCATGAATTGCTAGGTTTTTATTTTATTATATTTTTTTGAACAGGCTAGTTCCTCTTGTGTTGTTTAGTGAAGATGTGGGCTCTACTCATTCACATTTAGAACGAAATATCTTCATCGTTATTGTCATTGTTAGACCTATTATTTGCCATTTATTAAATAGTGCATTTCATTTGTATAGCTTTTGCCGTTGTTTTAGAAAAGACAGCAAGCCACTTAGCGTTAGCCATTTTACTAATCAAGGTCGTTTTAGCCGCTTTGCAATTCTTCTAGCTCTTTTAAACGCCTGTTTAAATGTTTAAAAGTAGGACTGGAAGTTTGACTGATACAGCACACAGCTATTACATGAGGGGGAGGTAGCTTTTCTGCCTTGAACATTGACCTCACTGTAACTAGCTGCTTCTGTCAGAGCAAAGTCACAGACATCCAGGACTGTGTCATGAACTTTGCCATACAAGAAGAGCTCAAAGGTCATCGCCGACCGCTTGCAAGCAAACACAAGCGCACTGCCCACAGCTGGGGTTTTGAGGGGTTGGGGAACTATACTCAAGCACAACTAGACAGCAGACAGGCTCGCTTGCTCATTTTTGACAAGCCATGCGAGGATACTCACGTCCACTGCAGCACACGCTGTTTCACAGGCGGAAGTGTCGCGTGAAATCGGTGTGAGGGTATGAGGTTTGTTCATGGACCAATCAGAGCAGGGGGCGGTCTGGCTCGACCAATCAAATTCCAGCCACTTGCGTTCTATTCGTTGATGGCGTAAACATGTGAAACAGCGTCATCTCTTGGCTGTGGTTGTAACATATACACTTTTATTTATTTATTTATTTTCTTGTGTTTTACTTTTTACTTGTATGTTTTATCCAACCGAGAGTGCTTTATTTAGTGTATGACAATTATGCAGGAATATATGGAAGTCCCTCTTCCATCAAATAAAAAAAGTCATGCTTTAATAAATCGTATTTAAGATAAAGTCATGAGTAAACAAATCGATATTCTGACATACTATGTTATATTTATTTAATGAAAAGTCGAAATGCACATAAATACTTTTATGTCGTATTTTATAGCATAATTCTAACCTCTTGTTAATAATCATGACTTGTCATAATATATATTTTGTCAATTTATATATTGTCACATATATATATATTGTCATAATTTAGACTTTTAATATCGTAAATGTGACTGTCATAAGTTCGACTTTAATCACAATTATGATTTGTCAAAGCATTACTTTTTCTTAAGTGGCAGAAATGGGCTTCCATGTGTTTATTATGCCCTTTGACCAATGAATTACCATTTCTCAATCTTTATTATATAACGATCACTAAAATAATCGATATATAATTTATATTCACTGTAATAATTTTCTAGGACACTTCTAGGCTTTGAAATAAGTTTTAAAATGAATTCCCTGATATATAAAGGTTTTCATTCAAATAAAAAAATCCTGGTTTGCTGTCTACAACGAGGAACCTTAATATCTTTAATCAAAAAAATTCACACCTAATAAATGTGTGCATTCAGAGCTAAAGATGAGATGGGCATGACAATACAAATACACAACAAACATTAATTTTCCACATGGCCTTTTATTGTTTTATGACAGATGATTGTTATTTTGGTCCGGACGACTATGTGCGTAACAGTTTTATTTGGAAATGTTCTTCTTCAGGTGTTGCCCCAGACTCTTCAAGCAAAGGAAGTTACATAGCAAACGTTTCTTGTGCAGTAACACACACACACGCATACGTTAAGAGACATGAGTATCTACACACGCACACGGTCAGCTGTGAAATCTACAGGACTTTACAGTCGGGGATTTGGGGACTTTGAAGAGTCTAACGGCTGCCGCGCTGTTGTGGAGACATCGAGTCACGCTCCAAGGAAGGTGAGTGCTGTGTCTCTCTCATCTACCAGCTCAGCGGCGGTGGCATCCATCTTACCGCGGGAGAAATCATTGATGGAGAGTCCGTCAACCACCTTCCAGGTCTTGTTCTGTTGGGGTGGAAAATATTAGTACTTACCATAGAGACCCTATATTTCTTTGATTTCTTTTTGAAATGTAATTTCCTTGTTTTTAGGAACTTAGAACTTTCAGCGATGAAGACAAACCTTGATCATAACAGGGAAAGAGTACATGAGGTCATTAGGAACCCCATAGGAATTTCCAGTGGAGTAGACGCCCATAGACACCCACTCACCCTGTTAGAGACACAAAAATAATTAGTTAGCATTAACCCTGTAAAGCCTGACATATGAAATCAATCAAATTTGTATTTTTTTTTAACAATACTAAAAGGACATTCCTTGCTAAAAAAAATAAAAAATAAAAAATAAATACAAACTACCAATCAGATGTAGATTGTGTACAGCAGATTTTTGCTCATGTTGATTTTGAGGCTTTAGAAATGTGAAATTTGATAATGTAGCCTTGACAAAGAAATGATTAGGAAAACTGGAAATGTTTGAATCTTCCACTCTACTTGTAACCAGAATCTAATAACCTAGACACTCAAATGATCTCCAAAGGGTTCACATGGTGCAAGCTCACATCTGGAGTGCCGAACCAGATGTCCCTCATGTGGTCACAGATGGCTTTGGCAGCTGACATTGCACTGGAGAGCTTCCTGGCCTTGATGACAGCTGCACCTCTCTGCTGCACCGTCTGGTGTACAGAGAAATTAAAAGAATTGCAGATGATTAAATTAAAGCAATGAACTACAAAAAGTCATATGTAAAGCTATGGTCACATTAGCACAGTTTCAGCTACATTTTGTGGGTAAAAGGTCCATTATTTCATTTTAATAACTCCACAGGTTCAGATGTCAGACTTACGGTGATGAAGTCACCCTTCAGCCAGCTTTCGTCATTCACTGCATCAAAACCTGATATCTCCTTCCCATGATGGTTCACGATAGCATGGTGCACATCTGGGTACTGAGTTGAGGAGTGATTTCCCCAGATAATCACATTCTTCACACTGTCAGAGGGCACACCAACACGCATCGCCACCTACAGGCATGGACGAACACCGCAGGTGAGCTAAGGTCTTGTATGTACAATGTGCACCAACAATGTCAACTTCAGACAGCTAACAGTCCCTCTAAAATGAGGTCACTGTATCGGTCTTTGAACTACTCCAGAGTACATAACTAGATACGGCTGCTCTAGAACTAAGCTAGATGTGGATGATGGATGATAAAAAAAAAAGAAAAAAAAAGAGCTTGGTTACCTGCAGCACTGGAAAGCACAAAGATCGAGTTAGAGAACTTCAATAAAGCAGAATAAGAAGTGAATGTGAATGAGGTGGTGGGGTTCAGACCTGAGAGCGGGCCCTGTTATGGTCCAGACGGGTCAGGCAGGAGAAGTTCTCCTTAGGAATGGAGGGAGCAGATTTGGAGGCGATCAAACAGTTGGTGTTGGCTGGGTTTCCGACAACTAGCACCTATGAAATAAAACCAAAAGTGAACGGCAGAACAACAAACACCAAAAACTGACCAGTGACTGACTCAAAAGCCACAGACTTAGAAATCTTTGAAAATCAGAATTCAGTTGCACATAAACTGATTCAAGCTGCATTATTTGTTGCAATCTTGTACCTTGACGGTCTTCTTGGCGTATTTCTCCAGTGCTTCACCTTGGGTTTTAAAAATGGCCACGTTAGCCTTCAGTAGGTCCTTCCTCTCCATGCCCTCCTTTCTGGGCATAGAGCCCACCAAGATGGCAGCGTCAAGGTCCTTGAAGCCCACCTCAACCTTATCAGTGGGAATCACCTCTGTGAAGGAGTAAGAGAGAGAAACAGAGTAAGAGACAGAGGAGTACAGAAAAACTTATTTCACAGGAATTTTTAATGGCAAGTTTTTAAAGATCGTGAACTTATTAAAAAATGCCCAGCTATTTTTACAATTTTTTTTTTTTTTGAAAAAGGAAATTGATTATATTTTATTATATATTATAATTAATCTTTTTAATACAAAACATTTAGCTAAATATTTTCATGAGTATTAAATGAAATAATATATTGTATAATTAAAAGAAATCTTTATTGCTTATTGAAACAAGTTATTTAAACTAAAACTTTTTCTAGGAAGCCTCAAGACCATTTCAGTTGAGCAAATGCAATGATAAACTCATGTAAACTGCACATGCAAACTTTTAGCATCAGTATTGTGAAATACAGCCTTGTTATGTCTGTACCTAGAGACTATTATTTCTCAGGAGTATATGCTGACATTATCTCGACACTTTCATCTCCCATCACCATAAATCATTTATCAGGCTGTCAATATTTCCTGAATTGGCTCATTTCATTGATAATCTTTAGAATGAGATTTAGTACAGCACTATTTATCCGAGTGGACAGAGTGTGACAGAACTTGTTCTTTGGCCTCCTCCCCTCTGCCTCCCATTGTTGTGGCATCATCACGTTTCTCATTGGTCTGTGACTATCCTACGACGTGAGCCAATAGGATCAGTCGGTGACGGTTACACCTCCCAACTCCTCAAATACAGTGTAAAACATGCTATTTTCTGCTGCAGACCTCTTCTGCAGAGTCATGCTTGCTCTTCTGTATTTTAATACATTCCTGATGTTGGCTATAAATAACACACGCTGTAGTACAAAGAGACAGAGGCTGAGAAGCTGTCAGTTAAGAGTCCAGTAAAAGCTGATCCACATCTTCCTCTACCTGATGTCCTATTATAATCATTCACTGAGATGAGGTCTAAACTGATTAAATCAAGAGAAGGATCCCCTCACCCCTCAGAAGTGGAAGAGCACAGTCCTGCAGCTCCATGACGACTCCATCCAGCACGGGCAGCATGGGAGTGATATCCAGAAGCACCAAGATGATTGGCTGACATGGGAGACAAACAATAAGCATGCTACACTGCATCAGCCACTGACCAAAAACATGTTCGGAATGGACTACTTGCAGTACAACATATACACTTCACACCACACATTCTAAACAATAGTACAATCTGTAACCGTCCTTATATAACTGGATCCAGCATAAGATTATTAGATATAATAATCTATAATAGATAGATATAATGCAATATATGCTAACATACTTTAAGCAACTGAGTTGCACAAATACATATACAATTGATTTTTTTTTTTTATACACTACTTACTAACCTTTTCTTTTCTGATAACTTGCTAATCATATTTGAGAACTAACATTTCAACATTGGCTTTGGATAAGCACCAAAAATTTAATAAATAAATGTATAATTCTAAAGAAATTTCAAACACGCACACACACACACACATACATACATACATATATATACATATATACATATATATATATATATATATATATATATATATATATATATATATATATATATATATATATATATATATATATATATATATATATAAAAATCAAGTAATATTTTTGTTATATTTTTTTGTTAGATTTTAAGTATTAATAATGTTTTTTTTTTATTGTAAGAGACAAATGATCCCAGCTAAAAAATGTGTCCTAGGAACGTAAAACTTATGTTCCCAATAAGGTACGAGTGTTCAAAATCTTTTTTTTTTTTTTTTTTTTAAATGTTTCAAAACATGTTTTTTTTCATGATTATACGAATGTTAAGGGAACATTCTAATTTACCATTTTGAAAACATTACGGGAATCTTATTTTTGAATGTCCCTTGAACATTCTGAAACATTTTAAAAGACGAGAAAACTTTGAACGAACATTCTATTAACGTTACTGGAAGAATGTTTGTTAAGAACTTTGAGAGAACACTGTCAGAACGTTAGCCAGATTTCTGACAACCTGAGATTCGGCTATTTGTGTCAACTGAATTATCGGTTATCGGTTATGCAAACATTAATCCGCCGGTTTCTAATGATCGTTTCCAAACAATAATCTCTAAATGGCTAAATATCGGCATTCAAGTGTTACATACATGCATGCATGCTCACAGTACATACATTAAATACTGCAGAAACAGTCAGTGCGTCATTCTGAACACAGACATGCATCACAGAGTCGCATATTTTAATCACACATTCTTATATAACACAAGAGCACGGTTTAAAATCCAGTTTGCTCCACTTGCGTTTCCCCCCCAGAGTCCTATTACGCAATAAGACAGCCAGCCTGTGTCTCACCTGGTCCTTGCCGAACACATCTCCTTTAGCAATGCTGTACAGCAGAGAATAAGCGATCTGTCCGGCTGCGCCAGTCACCAGCACACGGATCGGTTCGGCCTGAAATAAAACACAAAGTCACTCACTGGCGTCAAAAGCATGACCTAGTTATGTGAACAAAGCCCTAGCGATCTGGAATGAGAAGATCTGACCAACTGCACATAATGATTTGAGTGAATGGAAATTCATTTCTGTGTATATTCTAATATAAAGAATGAATGAAAGAGACGGTGCAGCAATTGATGCTCGACGCGACGCACTGTAACGTCACTATGCGCGCGAGACTGTAACTTCGACGTAAATCAAACGCTTTAAGTATTTATAATTTGACGGAATTGCAACAAAATAGTAACGTACCAATGAGTACAAAAGATGCCAACTCTGAGTTAGTTGCACCCACTCCACAAACGCGGAAATGGCGGTTTATTGTTTATACGAACTGCTTCAAAATATTCAATATGAATCATTACATGGCTCATTACCACAGAACTCACATTAAAACAGATTTCGGAATCTAAATCTCATCTAAAAGCGTTCAGATTAAACTAATCCGTCATGCTATGCACGAATCGGTGCGAATTTGATTTTATGCACGAAACATTGCGAATATGATTTGTGCTGAAATACTGTGCAGGACTAAAACGGAAGGATGAGAATCTCACCATGTTTCAGATCTGATTGTGCGCCAAAGATGTGCTGCTCTGCCTCGGACTGGACGGATGGGTCACCTCTATTCTTGCGTAGAAGTGCCACACGCTTTTACAGAAACGAGGTACACTGGGATATGTAGTTGCTATTGCTATTCTCTCCACCAATCGGATCACAAAAAGAACTCATTTTCCCATGAGCATCCGCGCTGACGCCCCCTCAACCTCCTATTATGGAACATAACGCCTTAAAAACGTATAAAGGTCGAGTTTTGAACCTCCCATTGAGTCACGATGATAGGTTTGAGTTCTTGATTGGTGTATGCACATAAATAGCCAAGCGAAACAGATTAGGTAAAGCTATGCTATAGCTAACTGAATGAACTGACAAACAGAATAAGCATCTTTTATAATATATAGGTTAATTTGTAATGCTGTTATCATGTTCTACTGTAAAGACATTTCTCTTTCAAATATCAATTCATGAACTCTACTGTCCTTGACTGAAAATGTCCTTTAGGGCTGAACAGGAAACATGTAAGATCACGTGCATTTCCTAAAGAGACCAGTGAGGTCAAATAGCTCATGTGCTTTCACTTCTGTAGTGCACTTTGTGGTTGTCTGCATGTTTTTAACCCTAAAAAAGCCTACTGTATTATATTTGTTGCATGAATTTCTTCTCTAAGGCCACAATCTACTGCATGCTTTCTGTTGTCTGAGTAATTGTTAATTTTTCATAATAAAAGACATTTTAGTATTTTAAAAATCACCTTTCAAATTGTGGTTCATGTGCCTTTTTGCAGTGAAATCTGTAATTATATATATATATATATATATATATATATATATATATATAAAAGAATATATGGTTCATTTTAATATATTGATAGTTTTAACTATACACTAAGAATGTTTATCTGTACATCTTTCAATTGTCATTGCATTGTATTGAACTACATTATATGTTTTGCCCCAACAATAAAAACTACAGACCTTTGATCAAAAAACCAAGCATTTAAATATCATCTTATTATTGGAGGATATAGAATGACAACTGATATTTATATGCATTTTATGTAAGTATTCTGCTATATATATACCCTTGGGGTGTCAAACTCAGTTCCTGGAGGGCCACAGTCCTGCACAGTTTAGATGCAACCCTAATTAAACACACCTGATCCTGATAATCAAGTCATTAAGGCTTATTTGAAAACTACATGGTATGTGTGTTGGAGCAGGGCTGGGACCCTCCAGGAACTGAGTTTGGCACCCCTGATCTACACTGATTTACATCACAAGTTACCAGAATTTCATCTTTTTGACCATACAAATATCAGCAACTGTATCAAATTGCATGTTTTAACTTAGTTTGGGCCTCTGAGTTTATTTCCTACTCGGGTATCAGCTCCATATTTTCCTATATCAAACTTTATGGGCCATAAAAGCCTGATTTATCAAATAGTATACAAACCATAAAACACTTATAACTAGTGCTTTCTTTTTTTTTCTTTAAATGTTTTGTTTCAAGTTTCAAATAACTATATGTATTCACTTAAAATACATATATTTTTGTTGACTATTATTTCATATATCAGGCTTTACAGGGTTAAATCCTGTTTTCATGATACCTTGCAAATACAGTGTTAACTCCAGGATAAAGGGCAGATCAAGGCTTGTTGTCACTAGAGCTATATCTCTGTAATGACAATTTTTTTTTTTAAATATATTTTTGTTACTATTTAAAATGTTTTGTCACATTTCAAATTTTTGCGGGAAAGCAAATTAGGCTAAATATTTAATAGCAGTTTCTCACTGTGATCTAAATAGAATCTCTTAACATATATAATGTCTATATAATGTGACAACATTCCCCAACCTTACAGTATGTTCTCACAAAAAGTCAACATGTGAAACAGACTTTAAAAATAAATATAACCTGAGAAATATTCACTGAATACAGTGTGCTACTAACCCTTTCTAAAGTTCGTCCATTATGAAAACACAGAACAAGATAACCCAAGTTTACTCTACCTCCGGATTAAAAATGACCCTGGGTTAACAATTCCAAGTGTTAAAAGCCTCTAATGGGCTTGGATCTGTTCCACGATCCCTTCTCCTTCAGGCTCAATTATGCATTTTTTCTATCATAGCAGTAGAGCAGATTCCCTCTGCATTTCACTGGTGTGATCAGCAGTGGTGTGTGTTCATAACACAGAGCCTTTTCGACTTGTGTTACAGATCACCCACAGCTTGATGCAGATATTTGCTCCTGTTCGGAACAGAGGCACTTCAGCCAAGTTAACATTGCATATCACGCTGCTGGAAGGGTGGAGATCCAGACCGGAGCGAGTGCTATCCATGGTGCTGGACTCTGCTTGCCAAAACATCCTAACTTAATCATCAAAGAGGTCGTTGCCCTCCCGCAGTACTAGGTTTTCAAGGTGTGCATAATGAATGAGACTAATCATTCAACTAATCCCTGCTTAGAAACTATGTCATTGAATATGGTTTCTAGCATGTCCAAGATGTTTTTATCTAATCTAGGATGGCAATTGACTGGTTTGCCAGTTCATAAAACTAGCCTGACAGTCTTTAATTGCCAGCTAGTTGTTGCTAGTTTGGACCATTTTAGATCAGCTAATAATTATCTTGGACCAGGTAAATATTATTTTGGCTAGCTTGGACCAGCTAAGAATATCCTCCCACATTCCAGAACACAACAACCATCTTAAGATGGGTTTTCCAGCGTGAAATCACTTGCTTTATAAATGGAAACTATCAAATATATAGCGAATTGTACATGTGCATGCAAGGAATGGATAAATCCTCATATATAGCGCCGATATTGTAACGCGTACTGAGTGTTTTTAAAGAAAACCCGTGCGTTTTGGTGCATTCATGCTGCATTTACGCCTCCGTTGTCAAGGAGAGGCGTCTTACCTGCGCCGAAGCCGTGCGCACCACCAAGTACATAGCTGACAACAGGGTCAACATTTCCAAGCAGTGTGTCCCCAGAAGTGTCCGATGGAGTCTGTTGTTTGCCTCGGAACGCAGAAGTGTGTGTTTTTGGGACGCGGCGCTCGCGGTACCCTGAGCTCAAAGGCGCGAGATAGATAGACAAGAGCCGCTTCCCTCGCGCGCGTGCTGTGTTTTCACTGTCACCCTTCCGCACCTAATGAGCTTTGGCAGACAAAAATAGCTCGACATCGAGTAATCTTTCCGCCATTTCTGATCACACGACTAAATTAATGAGGTAGTGATCGGAGCTGCGAAATTTGGGGGTGACGTCAGAGTAGGACTGAGATGCTGCAGCGCTGAAACGAGTCAATAAAAACATCTTGAGATGCGGATTTCCAGATGAGGGGACACACATTCACAGGGGACAGGTGCTTTGATCGTGTAACAAATTCTAACAATGGATGGATTCATATGTATTAATTTAATGCCATCAGATAAGGCCTATGCCATTCCTAATTTGCAGTAGTACATTTTCGTGTTCCCATCATTTCTTAAAGGGACAGTTCACTCAAAATCTGTTTCATTTACTTGCTTGGAACACAAAATAAGATATTTGAAGAATGTAGCCAGACCATGCATTGCCGTGTATTGTATGGAAAATACAGCAGCAGCAGCAGCAACAACAACACACTTCAAAATATCTTCCTTTAAATTTCACAAAGAAAGAAGGTTGGATTGACATGAGGACGCATAATGATGACAGAATTTTTTTTTTTTTTTTTTTGGGTGAACTATCGCTTTAATATAATGCATAAGATACATAAGAGTATTCACAGTTTCACTACTAAATTTCTTCTAAAAAAAAAAGTAGTTACTAAAAAAAAAATTCTGGATAAAGTCAAATTACAAACAAAATTTTCCCTCCATGTAATTTTTCATACTGTTAGTCTTTTGAAATAACCTAAAAAACAACAACAACAACAACAAAACAAAACAAAACAAAAAACAAGTCAAATACACTAATTTTTTTCTTTTGCAAGTTTTTGGAAAGATTTCATCCTTGGAATTAAGACAAATCTAATCAAATCAAATGATCAAAATATTAGAAATACATTTTTAGCTTGTCCCCATCTGCAAACATTACTACAGCAAAGATAATTTTTAAGCACATAACTACAAAACTTCTACAACAAAATCTCTTTTAAATGCCCGGCCTAACTGAACAATAAACACTTCCAGGTCTTTGCCTTTACTCAGAAATGCATAAAAATAACACTTAATTCCAACATTAACTCTTCCACTAAAAATCCAGCATGCAGTTTCCTACAGTTGGTGCAACAAAATGACTCATCTCAACACAAATAAAGAAACGTCAACTTTACTTGTTGCTTATTGACATGATGACAAGAAGGTGCAGCAAAACCATGTCTATATCAGGGATAGCATACTCACATACCAATCTTACTGATGCGTCAGTATATAGTATGCACATTTTCAGTAAGTATTGAGTACTCAAAGTCTCAACAACATGGTGTAATGCAATAACAGAACACTGCAGCAAAATGTAAACGAAGCATGATTCAGTATGCTCTAATTTTGACATATGTACAGTACAGACCAAAAGTTTGGAAACATTACTATTTTTAATGTTTTTGAAAGAAGTTTCTTCTGCTCATCAAGCCTGCATTTATTTGATCAAAAATACAGGAAAAAAAATGTAATATTGTGATATATTATTACAATTTAAAATAATTGTTTTTAAATTTATTATACTTTAAATTATCATTTATTTCTGTGATGCAAAGCTGAATTTTTAGGATCATTATCATATGATCCTTTAGAAATCATTCTAATATGATGATTCATTATCAAAGTTGGAAACAGTTCTGCTGCTTAATATTTTTTCAGAACATGTGATACTTTTTTAGGATACTTTGATTAATAAAAAGTAAAAAAAAAAAAAAAAAGAAGCTATGTTTTTAAAATATAAATATTTTGTAATAACAATATACACTACTGGTCAGTAATTTGGGGTCAGTAATTTTTTTTTCTTTCTTTTTTTTTAAATTAAATCAATACTTTTATTCAGTAAGGATGTGTTAAATTGATAAAAAGTGATAGTAAAGAAAATATATTATTAGAATATATATTATTAGATTTTTTTTATTTTGAATAAATGCAGTTCTTTTTAACCTTTTATTCATCAAATATATTAGACAGCAGAACTGTTTCCAACACTCATAATAAATCAGAATATTAGAATGATTTCTAAATGATCATGTGATAGACTGGATGTTACATGTGACACTGAAGGCTGGAGTAATGATGCTGAAAATTCAGCTTTGCATCACAGGAATAAATTATTTTTTTTAAAGTATATTCAAATAGAAAACTATTATTTTAAGTTGTAATAATATTTCACAATATTACTGTTTTTTCTGTATTTTTGATCAAATAAATGCAGGCTTGATGAGCAGAAGAAACTTCTTTCAAAAACATTAAAAATAATAATGTTTCCAAACTTTTGGTCTGTACTGTATATAGGTAATTGTAGGCATGCAGAAATGTGCAATTTGTACACAGTAAACATACTACAGCAACAGTATAAGGTACTATTAGCATTAATGTGTTCAACAGTTGGCCACACGACGGAGGCAATGTACCTTCCTCAGAGCCAGATAGAGTTCTGCTGCACTGCTTACATCCACCAGAAGAGGGCAGTATAGTGTGTCCAGAAAGCATTTGTGAGTCAAGTCAACTTCTAAATCATCTCTAAGGGCAGACCAATTCTGTTTTACAGTAGGAACAACACTAAGAAGTTCTCAGGCCTGCTCTCAACACTTGCCATTCGAAACACTGTCACTTCACAGCCAAACAAACTTCTCTGAGCATTTTAAGCAAGCAATGTCAACAGATCATTGAATCAGCCTGCCTGAGAAGAGAGACGGCATTCCTCACTCAGCACATCATTGACAAACATCTTATGCTTGATTAAACAGCCAAGAGCCATTTTACACAAGTCATAACCTGACCTCCCAACACACTACCCCATTTTACACATTCACAGTGCACCTTATTATCACCTGTCAGGAGTGTGAACTATAAGCCATTGTAATGAGCATCGTCATTTCTTTCAGATAGTACAGAACAAAACCTTTTTTTGCAATGATTGACAGTTTGAAGAATCAGAGAAGGCCATCACTCATTCAGAGCCAGAGACATCACTCCTCTCTCTTGTTTCTCTTCTTCTGTGATAAATGGCCAGAAGAGAACTGGAAGAGCTATTTTCAATAGTTAATGGGTGTGAGTGTCTTGTTCCTGTCCTCTCTCTGTAATTACACTAGCAGTGACAGAGGCTGTCAGGACAAGATTAGAGCACCGAGGCATGATGGGAATGTAGTTTTATTTGCATATTTTAAGAATCGGCTACCATGGTGTATGTTACCCCCAAAAAAAGAGCTGCACTGACAGAAATCAAAATCATTTTCTCAAAGGAATATTTCATTCAAAAACTAAACATTAATATTTACTTCATTTCATATATTTGTATTATGCATATACTATTATATACTAGTATATATATTTAGAATTACTTTATTTTTATACTGTATACTATATATTATACTTTATATACTTTATACTATAACATTTTCATTTAGTTTTTGTCATTTTTATTAGTAATTGAAATATTTAGCTTTAGTTTTAGCTTTAGTTATTCATATAGTTTATCATAATATTATCATTCATTTAATTTAATTTATTATATATTTATTTAAGCTTTATTCTAATTAATTCCATATTTAGTTTTTTTTCCCATACTATTATTAGTATAGTACTTATTAATATTTGAATTAGGTTTTATATTCATATTTTTGTTTTACTTTAAGTTTTAGTATTTTTGTTAAATTTGTTTGTCATTTTTATAATTTTTTACTGTATCTTTTTAGCCTCAATTTATTTTTATTGACATTTTAGTTTAAGTAGTTTTTTTTCTTTTTTCTTTATTTATTTATTATTATTTATTATTATTATTATTATTATTATTATTATTATTATTATTATTATTTTATTTTTTGTTGCATATTTTAAGAATTGGATCTCATTGCGTATTTTTTACCCCCCAAAAAAAATAAAAAATACTGCACTGACAGAAATCAAAATAATTTTCTCCTTTAAAGGAATATTTAATTCAAAAACTGAAAATTATTTATTCATCCTCATATATTAGCATTATTTTTATACTTCTAAAGTATATATATTATTTTAAATTGCTTTATTTTTATACTTGCAGTTAAGTTTAAATTAAAGTTTTTCTTTTTCTTTTTGTCATTTTCATTAGTTATTGTAATATTTAGCTTTAGTTTTAGCTTTAGTTTATCTTGGTTTCAGTAATTTTAGCATTTAAACTAAGTTTATCATATAGTTTTTATAATTTATTTCATTACAGCTTTATTACAATTAATTCCCTATTTAGGTTTATTATTATTATTAATATTTGAGTTATGTAGGCTATATATATTCATATTTTCAGTTTTTGTTTTAATTTTACTTTAGGTTTTAATAATTTTGTTAAATTTGCCAATTTTATTCATTTTTGTTGTATCTTTTTAGCTTCAATATATTTTTATTAAAGTTTTAGTTTTAGTAATTTTAGACCTTCAACTTATAACATGATAACTTATTTTATTTCTGTTAGTTGCCCAGTCAGAATTTTGATTTCATTTTAATTTTAATTTTACTTTAAGTTTGTTACATGTATTTGTTGTTGTTGTTTTTTTCTTTTCTATACTATTTAGCTTTATTTTCAGTTTTAGTAATTTTACTACTTCAACTAATAATTTTTTATTCATTTTTAGCATATCTTTTTAGATTTCATTTATTTTTATTTCAGAAAAATAGAGAATTTCTCATTTTTAAGTTTTTCATGTAAAATTAATATTTATTATTTTATTTAATCTTTATTCTAATTAACAACAATGATTTTTAATAGTTTTAGCAAATAACAACACTGTCATGGAGCTCATTTACATATAATATTAGTTACAGTTATTAGGGACCACATTTGTTAAGAAAACGTGACAGGAACAAACTGATATTTGAGTTATTCACTGATTAGAAAATTCTAAAGTAAAAAATAGCTGCATAAACCTTCTTCAGAGAATCTTGAATCTAACCCTAACCCTTTTATGAAGAAAAAAAAGAATATGGGTTCGGAACAACACAAGGGTGAAAACATTGTTTTTAGCTTCCTAATCCTTTAAAGCAGATCATTCTCATGATTATGACATCTTTACGAAACAGTTTGTGAGATTCAAATGCAATGAAATGGAATTTTGGATTTATCACAATGGAATCCATTCATCTGTTTCTCTGAAGCTCCTCCTTGTGTGTTGTTGTGGTCAGAATGTGCTTCTGTAGGAGGACAGTGGAGAACGGTGGGCGTTCTATCCTTGACACACACTTGAACCCTGAGCTTGTGATCAGACCTGTGATTGGTGGGTTTATCTAGAGCTCTGCATGAGCGTGAAAAGCTGCTCCCCGAGCTCTACGTGAGCTGTTTGCGCTGTGACCCGATGACACTCTGTGTCTTGAACTTACACAGAATTGCGCAACTTTTCATCTCTCATGCTTCCAGCCCTGCTGTGTCCTGCTGCTCGAAAACACAATGGCTTTGTTCAAAACCCAGTCATGCTGTCTACATAGGTGGCTTCCTCCTAAGGCAGCATTCTAACTGAAAAAGAACCTCATAGAAACTAATTTAGCTGGTATCTATGCTTCCACGAGGAACCTTGAACATCCATGGATTCTCTCCTTTCTTTCTTCACAAAATAATGCTTGTTTTTGCTAGTTTAACATGATGCTTTTACCTGCCTTAACGTCACTTTTACTCGAGAGTTCATTCGGAGGTAATACATGCGATCAGTATCTTAATACGGGCAACGCACACACATTCCGACAGGGATTAACAAACAGAAGCAGGATTGCTATCTTCTTCCGGATTATCGTAGACCAGTTGATAAACCAATATGAGTTCCAGCTTTTGTCATCAAACACAACAGCTCATGCAGACATCTCGACGTCTCAACGGCAATGTTGAAATTCCCACATTTACCTCTCATGACACGAAGATTACCCATTTGAAGAACACACTGTTTTACTGCCAAGGAGAAACATACCAAAGACATTTCATTAATGATCTTTGTTGTTCCAAACCTGTATTAATTTCTTTATTAGGCTGAACACAAAATAAGTATTTAACCATTAACTCCCATACCATTTTTTCCATTTTATAGTAGTCAGTGGCTAGCAGCAATTGTTTGCTTATACAGACATTCTTCCGAATACCTTCTTTTGTGTTCAGCAGAAATTCATACAAACTTACAAAATACTAATTTTTCATATTTGGGTGAATTTTCCCCTTAAAGTGAACTACAGTTCAGAATTAAGCTCATTCCCTGTGTGCGTCTGTTTGTGTTCATCACCAAGGGCTTTAATCTTTGTTTACAGTCACAAATGATATCTTGTGTGCTCCTGACACTTGTGTTGAATATATAAAGTTCTTTCTGTTGTTATTTTCTTTAAGGCAGTACGTTCGTTCTGCTGTCATCGGAGTGACGTGTGTCAAGCGCTGACCTTCAGCCGCAACATGAACTCTTCATCTCATCTTCTGCTAAAAAAGGATTTCTCCGCCATACACATATGTGCTCACAGGCAAGCATGAATGCACACACATGACAATACACACTCTCTCTCTCTCACACATGCATACGCACATGCTTACACTGCGAGCTGTCTTGTCTGCCATTATTTTTAGAAGGAGACACTTGATTGGCGACTAGGATGCTTGGGGTTTGAAACACTGGCTCTCACACATACACATTTGCCGTGTGCTGGCGCCGCTCTGTCCCTGTCCTGGGCTGAATGGGAATCCTGTGCCACCGGGCGCGGTTGTGCGGTTGTTTTCCTGCCCTCCTCATCAGCCTTTTCTTTATCTCCTTCATGTCTCCTTTCTTCTCTTCACCCTCCCTCAGGGCCCTGCAGAGAGAGCGAAAGAGAGACTCTGAGGGACTGTAACTCTAGAACGGAAATTAGTGTGACGCAAATTGGGGTCGGGTGTCTTTTTTTTTTTTTAGGTGTGCTAAAACATCAAAGTGATCAGTCTAACTAGCAAAACAACCCAGCCGAAGTCTCAAAGGCCTATTACACATTGCAAATGTTTGGCAGTAGCTCCCCGATTTCTTGTTCTGAATGTGAACAGAATACAGAAGTCACTCCTGAATTCATAAAGGCTGACATAGTGGACACTATGTGTATATATTTGCACAAATATTCAATATCAATTTATATATATATATATATATATAGCTAACCAAAAGTTTGCAATACTGTAATTAAGATTTTTTTTGGACTGTTTTTGCAAGAATTCTGTTGCTTTTAATACTTTTAATTCATCAAAGAATCCTGAAAAAATGTATCATGATTTATTTTTTAAATCAAGTTGTTTTCAACATTGATAATAACAAGAAAATGTATTATTAATAGAGCACAAATCTAATTTGAGAAGCAAATCAGCATATTAGATGAATTTCTGAAGGATCATGTTACAATGAAGGCTGCAATGATGCTTAAAATTCAGTTTTGCATCATAGAAATAAATGACATTATAAATATAATAAAATAGAAAATACTTACTTGTTTTACCATATTTTTGATCAAATAAATGCAGCCTTGGTCCATTTTTCTTAATTTACATTATATTGTGATGCCTAAATTGACTTTAAAATAACTGATTTTAGTTTTTAGTGACAAAAGACTACAGCTATTAAATACCAGCCATAGCATAAAAACAATTATTGGCTTATCAGTATCATCAGTATGAGTATTTTATTAAAAATAATTTTAAATTGCAAGATGTCAGTATCAGCCAGAATTTTAACATTGATGCATCCCAACTCAAAATATCAAGGGAAATGTACACAATGAAATATCAATGTGCATGCATTTTCTCAAGTCATTTATTTCACATACAGCCTGTTTGCCTTAGTTGTGTCTATGTATGATAACAGCTCTGCCATTTCCAGACAGATATTATCAGACAACATTAATCAAATTGCAAGATTTGTGCCATCAAATCTTTCATTGTTGTTTAGGACAACTGCAACCAATCAGATTCATCTGCCTTCTCGGTCTGAATGAGATTAGACCGTATCCACACACCACAATACAAGACTCATGAGAGTCGTAATCCAGATTACTGTTAAAGTGATCGTTAATTCAAGAGATTGCTCTGTAATCGTTTGTTTGTGCATTTATCAAATGGGATCGATAGTGTTTTAAAGCATATGAATCCCTCTGATGCTCATTTCTTTGGCTGGTGGTGTGGCTCTGCCCTTTCTAATGGTCAGATGGACTGATAGAGGTGTAATCTATCCTATAGAATGGTCTGGATCACGAGTGTGAGAGTGTTAAGAGTTACACCATAAAGCCTTGATTATTGTACTGACCAACAACATTGAATGCTGACAGAGAGGAATGAATGCAAAACACTTGAAAATAATACTGTCACAATGCAAAAAAATGTTTAAAGCAATAGTTCACTCAAAAATGAAAATGTACTCAACCTTGAGTTGTTCCAAACAAAAAAACTGTTTGGTAACCTATATTCTTCAAAAATCTCTCTGTTTGTGTTCAGCCGAAATAAGAAATCCATACAGGTTTGAAACAACTTGAGGGTGTGTAAATGATGACCGAATTTTCTAGACCTTTCATGGTACTACAAACTGGTTTTATTTTCGTTTTTTGTCTTTTTAAGCAAAATTTTTTTTTTTTAGCATATTATTATAGCTTAGGGGGTGAAGTATTTGCAAGCTTTTTTTCATCACAGGAAAAAAAAAAATCATTGTGAATTTTAATCTTACAATTCTGGTTTTTCTTCTAGGTTTATATCTAATTTTTACTTTTTTTTTTAAATTGCAAGATATAAGTTCAGAATTAAGAGATATAAACCTGCAATTGTGAGAAAAACTCAGAATTGTAAGATAAAAAGTTGCAATTACCTTTTATTCCCTGGCAGAAAAAAAGAACTTTGATATGTAAACTTAGAATTCCGAAAAAAAAAAAAAATCTGATTTGCAAGAAGTAAACAGAATTCCGAAAAAAAAAAAAAAAAATTAAACTCAGAATTTAACCCATCCAAAGTGCACACACACACAGCAGTGGGCAGCCATGTATGCTGCGGCGCCCGGGGGGCAGTTGGGGGTTCGGTGCCTTGCTCAAGGGCACCTCAGTCGTGGTATTGCCGGCCCGAGACTCGAACCCACAACCTTAGGGTTAGGAGTCAAACTCTCTAACCATTAGGCCACAACTTCCCCACCATCTTACAACATCTACCAGCAAAACCTAGGTGACAGTGCAAACTGACTACATGAACTGCAGCTTTACAAATGCAATACAATGCAATTAAGTTGATGTTCAAGAATTGTGTTGCATTTTAATCTGGGAAAAAAAAAAATTTGGTGTCAGAGGGGCCATATTTGAACGAGATGAGTTTTGTGACATAGTCGCTCTCTCTGTTGTGTGTGAGTCTTTCCTCTTCCACACATATCTAATTAAAGTGTGTGTTGTCAAACGGCTGATCTTTAGCGTGAAATCATCTTAGCGGATAGAAGGTCTGGGAGAAAGAGACAGCGACAGAAAGAAAAGAGACAGGGACTTCAGTCAGCTCCAGCTGGGACGGTTGTAGTTTAAGCCTGTTTTCTACTTAGAGCTGCAGCTTTTGCACAAGAGTCACCTGCTCTGATTACTGAAGCCAGACATTTGGACAGACTTCTACAAAACTCATCAACTATCATCATATGAAGAGTTTTTTGTTTTTTTTTAATTTTCACAAATCATGTTTTTTATTGTAATCATGTTTTTATTGTGTTCGTTAGCTAATAACTTTTAGTTTTTTTTTTTCAACCTAATCAAAATAACCCAACTGAAGTTTGATTGAGATTAATGCAATGCACAATGAAAAAAAAACATGATTTTTGAATTTTTATTATCCGTTTTTGCAAATGAGCTACTATCACAGCAACATGAGCATCATTTGAGTTCAGAATTGACACTGGCCTATTTGTATGGTTCCTTTATTTTAATCACTCATCAGTAATTTTGTATATATTGCTATTGTTTTTTGTATGCTTTTATATTACTTTAGATTATATTTTGCTATATATGGTTTATTTTGTATTTTTTATATTCTGTAAAGAGTCTTAAGAAGCTTACTTTAAAGGTGCTATGTAAATATAAACTTTATTAATATTTATTAGCACTTTTCACAAATTTCACAAATTTCTACAGTTAATTCAAACCATGTAATGTAAATAATTTCAGGATAAGGTGTATTATATTATGGGTTTTTTAAAGACGAAAGTTTGAACATCTCCAGAAAATCTAAAAAGAAGCGATGATGTCATTGTACTGTATGCTGCATATCTGCATACTGCAACTTTCTAACTATCATATAAGAATCATAAAAGATAAAACTTTAGCACTGTTTTTTTAAAGCATGCATATTTACAGAAGAGTGCATATTAACATGATTTATTGAAGTACTTTCCTTCAATAAGTGAATAAGTGACTGTTTTTTTTTTTTTTTTTTTGCTGTCTTAAATCTTAATGATTTTTCACCTTGCACTTGTTATAAGAAAAACCGTCAATTCCTGGTAGCCAGTGTTGACACTACATGCTACTTGTTGGCCTACAAAAACTTATTTTTCATAAGTTGCCCTTCAAAGCACAAAAGGAGGGATGTGAAAAACTTTGAATTATGATATATGATATACATATTTCCTAAAGTGTTTGAGATCAACATCAACTTTACTAGGCCTATACAGTCTAAACTTACAGATGAACTTTCACTGTAATCTCTTACACACACAGGAAAGATTCCAAAGATAGCAACAGTTCCAGTTGAGCCGCTCTGACAGTGTCACTGCGGTGCGCCCAAATTGAAAGGGTGGGACCGGTGCTGCCAAGCATGAAAAAGCATAGAAACGAGGTAGAGAGAGAAAGAAAGCATGAAAGAGAGAGAGGAACAGGGAGGGCGGCACCCTTAAAGGACCCCATCCTGCTTTCTGAAGGAAGATGAGAGAGCACGAGTGACGAAGGATGAAAAAAGAGAGAGAAACAAATTATTAACACCCCACCGACCACTTTAAAGAGCACAAAAGCAGGGAAGGAGAGAGGAGCGGACACTGGGAGAGGTGAAGACACAGAGAGGAGGAGGAGGAGGAGGAGGAGGAGGGACACTAACGTTTCACCCACCGGGGTTTAAGGTTCACACTTATGGGATGACCATTATAATAGGTTATTATATGTAAGACTTTATATACTGCAAGAAATAATATAAGTGTTATCCATAATGTGTAATAAAATAATTACACATACAAAAATATAAAAATATAAGAATTAAAATGACATTTAATGTAATATTTAGTACTGTTTATTTATGAATAATATTTTATAATTATTAATTGTTTATATTAATGATGATAAATTCATATAAATAATTACCTACTTTAATATACAACATCTGATTTCATGTGAATACTGTCTGGTACCAAATGACTTTTTTCACACTGTAATGATTCTGTTGCTGATGTATGAGCTATTTGTCACTGTTAGACTTTGTTTAGGTGTTTTATTTTTATTTTATTTTTTTTATTTGAACGTATTTGTTGGTTTTATGGTAATGTGTACATGAGTTGCAAACAACTGTATTTGTGCAATAATAATTATTATAATTACACTAAATACAATGACAATAAAGATATTCTGTTCAATATTCTTATTTAATATTTAATATTGATTATGTTGTATTAAACCTCAGCAGTTCTGCCTATTTCTGTTGCATTCAGTGCTTTTTTAATATCTGAACATTTTTCTTTCTCTTTGTTGAATCTACATTGTTAAACTTATTCACACCGTTTTTGAAGATATAGAAACCCCCATTTACACCTGTTACCATTTTGTGGGATCAGGTTCAAAGGTTTTGTGAGCCAATCACTTAAACCACATTCAAGGGGAATCAAAGTCTGCATTGCATTTGCAGTGTATACACAAATTTACTACAGATAAAAGAGCTGCTGCTAAATGAAGAATTGTAAATCATGTGAAATATAAATTACTTCAACTCATTTAAATCAGGTTCTCAATTAAAATATCAATAAATCATGTTTTTATTGACTTTTTGTTTTGTTGTATTAAACACCTTTTCTATAAACATACAACCCTATAGAGTTTAGTTGGGTGAAAACATCACTAGACCTCATCTGTCCCGTCAAGGACAAAGTTCATCACCAGCTTGTGTTGTGTTTTGGGTGCTGCTTCCCAGCTTGGGCTGTGTGCGGGTGAGCTGGAGTCCCCACCAGGCCTCTTAACTAGATTATCCCAGCAAACGAGGAACATTCTCAGAACTTCGGCTAAGGTTCTGGTGAAAGTTATGAGCAAACATTCTTCCAGCAACATTAATAGTGCGTTTGCTCAAAGCTGTCTGATCTTTAATAATGTTCTCAAAATGTTAGAATGCAAAACGTTATTTAAACATGATTTGTGGAAAGTTTTTCTAACTTGAAAAAATTTAATGTAAATGAACATTCAGAGAACATGCAAAACTTATGTTCCCGTAACGTTTGCAAAAACGATAAAATGGAATGTTAGCATTGGCATAAGCCAAAATTATTATTATTTTTTATATATATTTTTAAAAAAATATGTTTTGAACATTCAAAAATAATATTGTCATAACTTGACAGGAACATTAGAAAACCTAGAACATATTCTTGTTAGCTTGGATGTCCTTGCGCAACCAACATTACCAGCTAACATGTGATGATGAACATCTGGACACACCAGTTCAGCATAAACCAGCCTCAGCTGGTCGTCTTAAGCAACTCAATAACCTGTGAGTGGAAAAACAAGTTTTTCTGAGTCTTATACACTATTATTAATAAAGGTGTTTTTAAGGTTCTTCACAGCGATGCCATAGAAGAACAATTTTTGGTTCCACAAAGAACCATTTAATCAAAGATTCTTTAAAGAACCATCTCTTTCTTACTTTTTTATAATTTGAAGAACCTTCTTTTGCCACAAAGAACCTTTTTGTGAAACAGAAAAGTTCTTCAGATGTTAAAGGTTCTTTCTGGAACCATGTAGACAAAAAGGTTCTTCTATGGCATTGTGAAGCACTTTTATTTTTAAGAGTGCATTACTGTAAAAAACTGATTAAAAAACTAATTAAAATGGTCAGAGGAGTTAACCTTCTCAAAAACTGTTTCATGAAGCATAATGAAGCATAATGACCACCAACACTCGAACTGCTCGCCGCATCAGAGCCCCTTTGATTCCTGAACCATCAGAACTTCAGAAGTTCAAAGGTTCCTCTCAAATGTTGTCCTAGTCTCATTCATACAGGACCATAAAAAGGCACAGAATGTGTGCGAGTGGCCCTCCAGACCCGTGGCAGATGAAACCTCGGGGTTTGTTTATGCTCGGCCAGCCTTAATCCTGCAGCTCTCTGCTGTCACTCAAAAGTCTGACAGCACCCAAGGGCTGCTGGGAGATCCGTTTACACGCTTGCACAGACACGCATCCCAAAGCAAACACACAACAAGCTCAGCTGTAAACACACTTTGGGCAGGGTTGTGCTGTGTGGATATAGTTTCAAAGTCGGATCATAGGCACATGTGTGTTCAGAAAACACACAAACAGATTGAGAGGTCGAGGGAGTCATCTTTAGAGTGTTTGGGCGTTATGGTGTGACCCTGTCATAATTTATTCAACCTCATGTTGTCCTGACAATTTTTTCCTTCACTCTCAGGAAAAAAGGTACAAAAGTTGTCACTGGGGCGGTACCTTTTCAAAAGCCACACCTTTGTACCTAAAAAGTCCATACTGGTACATTAAAGGTTATTAGTACATGCAGTGTACATATTAGTGCCTAAAAGGTCCAGAAGTGTACTCTTTGAAAAGGTACAGCCCCAGTGACAGCTTTTGTACCTTTTTTTTCTGAGAGTGTTGAAATAGCACAAGTAGCCTACTAGGCTACTATTGAATTTAGTGTTAGTGTACAGAAATATTTGACCACAAAGAAGGAAGAGGAAGGAGAGTATGTGTAATTTAAATATACTGAAGCTTTTGTGTTAATCATCATTTTTTCTCCTTCTCCACAGATACACACATCCTCCTCACATGCTAATCATTAGTGCTTGCATGGAGGAGGCAGTGAGCACGGGGTTTAGGCCAATGGAGAAATGCACTTAATTGAGTCCTTTCTTTCCTTTATCTGAATTATTCAAGCAGAGGGAGAAAGAGAGAGAGAGAGACAAGGTAGAGCTAACAACACATGCTATTATATGGCTGTTTTGCGACAGGGTCACACCATGATCAAGGACTTCCGTGAGACGATAGAAAAAAACAGAAACGGACTAAAATGACAGAATTGACAGTCATTTGGCATGGAAAATACCAGTGCCAAATGGAGTTATAAAATATAGCTAACCAAACAATCGAGCAAAGTTAGGTTAAAATAAGTAAACACACATATAAACGGGTACTCCACATAGCTCTCATTTATTGTAAGCGTAGCAATAATACACGCCTGTAACACATTTATATGATAATAATTTTCTTAACAGTTAATTTAAATAAAATTCTTAGGATTTTTCACATCGTGTTTTATTCATTTTTTCCCTACTTATGACATGTCGAATATTACTTAATTAATCTGACACTATTAGCCAGATTTCAGCAATTTCAAGTTTGAAAAGAAGCTGCAAAATGTGTCAATATTTGTAAACATTTCTGTATACCTTTTTATGTTTACTTTATTTAAGCCTATTTATTTGCTAGCTTAATGTACCCTCATGCACTATTTGTCAATCCTTGAACCAAAAAGTGAGAAAAAAATATATACAGGTGTTCTCTCTTTCTCTCTCTCTCTGTGTGTGTGTGTGTACTTGTTTTGACTATACTTGTGAGGACAAAATGCCCTCACTTATTTTATGAAATACTTTGCAATGTTCTTAATAGGAATAAGAAAGGAATACCAATGTGTGTGTATGTATAGATAGACAGACAGACAGACAGACAGACAGACAGACAGATAGACAGATAGATAGATTTTGATATTCTGATTTACAACTACACATTCAGGATGTATAATTATACATTAACAATCTATAAGCATTTATGCACATTTATTATAGGCTATATTTGGATTTATGAATACACAAGCACAGTCAGATGTTATATAATTACTTTCTGTTCCCCTCATAATATATAATGAGGAGAAACACAAGTCCACCCGGACCACTGCAGCCAGAGGCCCCTAGTGAGGAAAACTGAGCTTCTTCCCTCAGGTCCGGAAACAGCTCTAAGTGTGGCTGCTCCCATCATGCCTGAACCACAGAGGAGCTCTCTTTCGGACAAACCAACACACATTAAGACATATACAAAAAACAGATAGGGAGACCTCGCTTATGAAAAAGTCAAGCTGTATGTGACTTACTCATGTCTGCTCAGGTGAGTCATTTACTTACTAATGAGTCTGTGTTCAAATACACACCTATGATTTACACAGTTTATTTGTGAGCTGTTTAAGCTAAGAAAGCCCCTGGGCCGCAAAGGTGAAACCAGAATAAAAGTATATGTATATATGTATATGTAGTATACGGAGTATATGTAAGCTCAACGTGATCCTGAATTTACAGAGAATTAAGAGGCAGGTTTGTGAGCAGAATTACTGTGCTGTAGATAGTGGTCCACTGATGCATTTCATTTATATTAGTGTATTTACAAATATTATATTTTATTTAAAAAGTGTAATTTATTTTACTTTTTTTATTTTTATTAACACAACAGTTCAAAAGTTTGAGGTCAGTTCATTTTTTTAAAGAAATGTTTACTTTTATTCAGCAAGGATGCATTAAATGAATCAAATGACAGTTCATAATATAAAAATGTTTTTTTTATTTCTAATAAATGCTGTTCTTAAAAAAAATCCTAAAAAGATGTATCACAGTTTCCACTAAAATTTTAAGCAGCAGCACTGTTTTCAACATTGACAATAATAAGAAATGTTTTTTAAGCATCAAATCAGCATTTTAGAATGATTTCTGAAGCATCATGTGACACTGAAGACTGGAGTAATGATGATGAAAATTCAGTTTTGCATCACAGGAATAAATTACATTGTAAAATATATTCACATAAAAATATTTTACATTGTAATAATATTTTTGACAGTTTTTTTTACTGTATGTTTGAACAAACTAATGCTGCCTTGGTGACCTTTAATGTTACCCAACCCCACCTACATCAGCTCTCTTTGTACTTAAAATTCACAAAGTTTTGGATGTTTTTTATTTTTTTTATTTCTGTTTGGTCAGTTAAACTCTGTGAGGCTATTAAGTGAGCTTTATTAGCCAACTAGTGCTTTCTCCAAAAATAAATGAATAAACAAACAAACAAATAAATAGAGATGCCCTTGTGCTAATTTCATCTTAACTGCATTTTGTTGGGGTTGTTCATTGTATTAATACAATATACAATATTAATACAATTTTGGTTCTGTTAGGTTGCCGCTTCATTTCCAAATGTTAAATCTGGGTCCTGAAGTAAAACATGTATTAGGCCATACAAATTTAAAGTCCCTAGTGTGAATACATGCAGAAAAACATAGGGTTAATGTTCAGGAGATGGTGTTATGTGGTGAGAACAGGTGTTTGGATTACTTCAGTCCAGTTTTAACCAGACAACAGCATTCCTCAAACATGCTCAGAGATTAGTTGAGTTTGTTTGATGCAGATGTGCCAAATCCCACAATGTTTGCTCCTCAGTAAAATGCCATGCAGCTACAGCACAGTGGGGTTCCCCTGACCAAACAAGCAAACATCACCGTCCCGTATATATAATCCTATTTACCCAGCTGCTTCGCTGAGAGTCTTGAGGTAGCTGATAATTAAAATCGTGATTTGTTGTTTTTCTGTTGGATAAATAAATCCGTACATTGGTCAGAAAATCAATACGCATTCATCAGTGTGCTGATATGACTTAATTGTTTATATGACTTGTGAGCTTTTCTTTTGGATTGAATCTTCCAGCCACAGCTCAACTAATTCAATTATGATGCTGTTCACTAGATCCTGTGACTCTGAAGCCTTACAAATCTGAAACATTTCCATTCTGAAGCTTCTGTTTTGAAGTTTCTTGGCAACTGTAAGTACAAGCCCACGGGCTACTTTGGTGGAAGAATTGGTGTCTTTTATCAAACCATTTTTGAAAAGCATCAAACAATTTCAAGCCATATGTTATAATAATTTTAAAGTTTAAGGACTTTCAGGCCCTTTTGCATTGTTTCACATGGCCTTGAAAGGTTTATTGCTTTATTATATAATAAATTTTATATATGTGCACATAGATCCAAATAATGTGAATTCTATATTAATGCACCTACAAAGTCTAAAATCTACAATATCACTTAGAGTCACACTTATAAACTTTAGTACTGGGTTTAATGATGGTTTAGGTTTAAGAACGCCCCTTAACCATGATAAAATCACTGTAAATCATAGTACATTCAACTTTCAGCTTAGTTGAGGGCCAATAAGCTTAAATTTTCTTAAACTTAAAAATTAGTTGAAATGCCAAAATAAAAAAAAATAAAAAAAATTTTTACTGGGTGTGTGTGGGTAGATGATGATAGATATAGAGAATAGATATAGAAGTAGAGGAGAGGAAGATAATAGAGAGAGAGATAGAGATAGATCGGATAGATAAGATAGAGATGAGAGAGATAGAGAGAGAGATAAGGACGTACAGAGCTGTAGGTAGAGAGAGATGAGAGGAGACAGAGGAGATGAGGGAGAGAGACGGAGAGAGAGACGAGAGAGAGAGAGAGAGAGAGAGAGAGTAGGGAGAGAGAGGATAGAGAGAGAGATGAGAGATAGAGGGATGAAGAGAGAGAGAGGAGTATAGAGATAGATGTAGAGGTAGAGAGAGAGGAGAGATGGATAGCGATAGAGGAGAGATATTATATAGATATGTAGATATGAGATGATAGAGATACACACACACACACACAAAGGTAAAATTTCTATTATATCTATTATATATATACATATAAATATATATAAATTCGAAATCTAGATTTTACCACACACACACACACACACACACACACACACCACACATATTATATTAGAATATCTCTATAAGATATATATATGATATATATATATATATATTTATATAAATAAAATTAGACATCTCAATTAATTTTTGCAATTTAGCACACACGCACACACACACACACACATATATACATTTTCTAATACTGATTTTTTTAGCACACACAAGGCCCATATCATTTAAGTCAGAAAAGAAATGAAAAACAATTAGTTTCAATTTTAAGCTTAGATTTATTAAATGAACATGAATGCAAATTATTTTTTAACATCTCACATGAGCTGTAAGGCATAAGTCACATTCTCCTCTGTAAAGAAAGTCATATAAAATTATTATTGCCTTCATTGTTTCAAACACCACTTGCGTCTCATTTGTTCAGTGCGTCGTGTCGGGAGTGCGACAAACTTGACCCTCGCTTTTTAATCTGTCCATCGAGGGCGACGAAGAACCCGTCTCGCTTTTTCAACACACAAGAAACTTTGGTTTCCGAACCCTGGTTCCTGTGGCTCTTCCGCCGAAAAGTGAAAAAAGTTGGCACAAAAGTCACTACTTCTTTCCTGTGGTGTCGAGGAAAAGACTTGCCCCAATGGAAAACAAACAAGTAAACATCAGGAAACAACACGAAGAGTCCTTACAAAACCTGAAAGCGCCAGGCAGCCTGGTCTTTGTAGTCCAAGCAGTCGGCTGCTGCCGAACTGAAGTTCAGTTTCCATGATGAAGCCTGATCTTTGTAATCCAGACAGTCCGAGGAGCTGAAGGGCAGCCCAGCGCCGCCGTACCCCTGGTGAGGGTGGTGTCCGCCGCTCTGCCCAATGTGGTGCGGGTGGTGTCCCGACACGGCGGCAGTGCTCAGCTGTGTGTGATGGGTGTGAGGGTGATGGTGGGCATGGCCGGGCATCGGTCCCAAGTAGGATCCGCAATCCATGCCGCCAAAATAAGAGGCAGCGTTCGAGGTCGGGTAGCCCTGGCCGTAGCTGGGAGCCTGGTTGTAGGGCATGGGGTACGACGGCACTCCCGTGGAGCCCCCGCTGCCCGAGATGGCCCTCTGCATGCAGGACGCGCTGGCCGGGGGGGAGATGTCTGGGAGCGAGGGCGGAGCGGGAAGAGGCGAGACCGGAGCAGGGCTCCAGATGGACGAGACAGGTGTTGTTCCTGAGGACGAACTGCTGAGCAGACCCACTCCGCTAAGACCGGAGCCTGATGATGAAGACAAGGAGGATGAAGTGTTACTGGAGACGGCGGGAGGAGTGAAGTGGCCGCTGCTCTCTGACCCCGTTCTCTCGCGGGATGGAGAGGATTTCTTCTTCACTGGACGGATCTTTGAATTGCTGCTGTTGCTGCTTTGCTGCTGCTGACGACACTTTGCCCGTCTGTTCTTAAACCAAACCTGTCGACAAACACATCACTGGTTATAAATCAGCAAATATTGTCTATGAACTGAAATATTAAGATGTGAGCACCTAAAATATCGATTTGAGATCAGATGAGAACAAAATATTTACTGAACTGAGTTGGATAATGACACTATTGTCTTTTATATAGCTGCTTTATATAGCAATGCACAGCAATGTTGACAGTTATTGAACTGAACTGAATCAACACTGAATCTGAATTGAGCAGAATAATGACACTTAACACCTCAAAACAAGTCACTGGTTAATGATGCAAATGTTGTCTATGAACTGAAATTTTAAGATCTGAACATATTTGTTCATACAGTTTCTGTAAAATAACCAAATTTCGGCACAAGCATCAAATACCTCTCACTTTGCTAATTGATATGCGTATATATGCACTTTTGTATGTGAAAATGTGTGTCTATATAGCTAATAACTTCTTTACCTGTATAATTGAACTTTTGGATGCTTTGGGGGGTAGGGGTAGGGATTTAAGATATATATATATATATATCTATATAGATATATATATATATATATATATATATATATATATATATATATATATATATATATATATATATATATATCTATCTATATAGATATATATATATATATATATAATATATTTTTTATGAATATTTTCATGTTATCTTCCATGTCTTTATTACAATAAAAATATGTTTAAAAAAAAGAGATCTGAGCACCTAAAATATCGATTTGAGATCAGATGAGAACAAAATCTGAACTGATCTAAGTTGGATAATGACACTATTGTCTTCTTTAGAGCAACTTTTATTGCTTTATAGCAATGCACAGCAATGTTGACAGTTATTGAACTGAACTGATTCAACACTGAATCTAAATTGAGCAGAATAATGACACTTAAAATGAAATTGAACTTTGAAAAACACTGAGACGTATTGAACTGAACTGAATCAACATTATTCATCTCAATCCAGATTCAATGTTGATTCAATTCAGTTCAATAACTGTGAGTGCTTCAAAGTTCATTTTCATCTGAAGTATCATTTTCAGGCACTATTGCCCCCTTTAGAGCTGCTTTACAGATCAAATTTAACTTATGTAATAATTTATGAACTTTGCAACATTGATAAAAGTTACTGAACTGAATTGAAACAACACTGAACTAAATTGAGCTAAATAATGATACTAATGACAATAATGACCCTAACATTAACATTTTTTCATGTTTATGACTGTAACACTCTCTTGTTGGCCTGATTGCTTCTATCGTTCTCCTCATTTGTAAGTCACTTTAGATAAACGTGTCTGCTAAATGATTAAATGTAATGTACAATCTGTATTGAACTGTTACATACAATCTGTTATGTATAAAGCACTATATAAATGAATAAATGTGACTTGACTAGACTTAAAATCTCTCAGCTTTAGGAAAGTGGCACAACAACACCCACCTGCACTCTTGACTCAGGCAAATTGATTTTCAGAGCAACCTCCTCACGCATGAAAATGTCTGGGTAGCGCGTCTTAGCGAACAGATTCTCCAGTATGTCCAGCTGAGTGCGAGTGAACGTTGTTCTCTCTCTTCTCTGTTTACGAGGATTTACTGCAATAAGGAAACAACTGAAGTTACTAAATCATGTCTAAAGATTTCTTTGAAAAGGCACAGATGCACTTTACAGTCAAGGTGCATTTGAATCATTTTAGAATTGCCATGCATTGCTTAAAGGTTTTCTTGCATAAAGATTCTACATGAAGAGACTGTTTAAATGTTATCTTATCAAAGATATGTGCTTACCCGGATATCCCACAGAGGGATGGAGGAGGTCCATGGTTGCCCCGCTGAGCCCCAGCCCGTTCATGGCATAAGGGGCCTGTTTGAGGTATGACATCATTGTTGAGCTCCAGAGAGACACCTGCAACATTAATCATTTAAAATAAACAAACGAATAGTAGAAATTAATAAACAATAATCCAAAAATTAAAAAAAGTGATTATTAAAAAATATTTTTTTGTATTTTTCTTTTTTTTGCCCCAAAAATTGTTCAAAGAGCATGCCAGTGTTAGAAATTGCATCCAAGTTTGTAAACTTTATCATAGCCTACATATCTTGTCCTATCACACAATGCAGCGTAATAAATAGTTTTTAGATATGCTATATTAAATACACAGTCCCACTGTAAAAACATGTAAACAGTCTGAATGTGACTAACGTCTTGACTTTAATGATGTATTTTTTTCACACTTGACTAATCAAAGCCTGCACACTAATTGGCCATTTACACGTCATGCCCTGCAAGCGCTCCTGAATGACGCGACGCCGCCAAATGTTTGATCTTTTCTTTTGTTTACCAGAACGTTCGAAAGTTGTCGGTACAGTTATTATCTTAATTAATTGTCGTTTCAATCTAACAAATGGTAACAGATAAATATAACGAACTAGCATATATGTATTTATTTTATATGATTTGAAATTCATAGCTAGGCCTACATTAAATGCATACAGCATAATATTTGTAAAATTAATTATTTAGATGAATTATTTTGAATGAAGACCCCAAAAAGCTTAAATAGAAATAATTTGTTATTAAAGAAGATTCATTTGTTTTATACTGATCTTTTTGGTTTTATTCACAGTACTTTTTAAATGTTAAATGTAGTATATTATCCTACAGAACGAAATCAACAAGTAAGTAAACATTTAACTTTATTTTTAAAACGAAATTCGCAACATAGAATCGAATTCCCGAATTATGTTTCTCAAGCTGAAGCGCAGGACAGGAGGCCGCTCGGGATACAGCAACGCGTGCATTTGGAATTATTTGGGAGGACTAAACTATGTTTCGTTGCAATTGTTATGAGGCAATAGTACAAATGTATTAAGACAAAAGTTCTGTAAATGACATGTTGCGCTTTTTCTCCGTCGCTCATGCCTATGAATGGCCCCATTAATCCCACGCTGAGGACAGATAACACAGGTCTAAAGACTCCACAATCGAGCTTTAACTATATGTAAATGCCAGTGAGTGTGCAAATTATTCTCCATAGCCATTTAGATTAGACCCAGAGGGGACTCCATTTGCAGAAGAAACCTTATCAGCTAAATAAACGACAAACTCTCTTTTTCTCCGTGCGCTCTTGCTCTGCAGAGTTTAATTACGACAGCAACTGCGAAGTTCTGAAAGACACAAGTAATTCATGCAAAATATAGCCTTAAATTTACATACATTTAAAAAATCTACATGCAATAATTTGTCCTTGGCTTAATGCAAATTCTTTGTCTCTGACCTAATCATTCTCCAAAACAAGATAGCCTAATTTACTTTGAATCTTTTTTTAAATGGCTCGTTAAACTCAACTTAATGAACCAACTGAAATTAGAAAATTAATTTTAATTGCTGCCTTATTTGTACGGAAAGCACAGTGCATTGAAGTTTGCTGCACTTTTAACACCATTCTGAAAACTTGATGAACCAAATAAAATTATAATGTTAATTGCTGCCTTATATTTTACAAAAGAGAAAAGTGATGCCCACAGTTACAATCTACAGTAGACCTATAAAATATCAAAATATTTCAATTTTGGTCGAAATTACAGAAATTATCCACAAAATGGATATGTAGAGAAAAACAGAGAAACTAAAACCCTTAGTTCTGCATCTTTAGATTTATTCTGCATCTTTATATTTAGATTGGTTGCTAATTAAAATTAAAATCTATTTGAAACATTTTGCATTACCTTTTATTCTTGGTCTTCTGTGCTCTCTCTCTCTTTTTCTTCTTCTTTCTTTGAGATCCGTTAACTGAAAATCCACAAAACCAAGAAACTCTTCTTGGAGAGCAGTCTGGACTCCAGCTGATGGTTGGAATTGCAATAAAAACAAATTAGCCACAAACTTCACAACAACTTTCCAATATGGTCACAAAGTCCGCTGGCAGACAGTCGGGTGCAGTCAAGAGGCTCGCTGTATGATCCACGCGTGATATTAAGGTGATAGCCAGGGCTGAAGGATTGAGATTGATCACCTTCTTGATGGCCTGTCCGTCTATGAGCAAAAGACACCTGAGGACCCGCCCACCACAGCCAATCAAAAGCCTCGCTTGCCCTTACTGACGACCGCTTTAGCCAATCAGAACGAAGACGCACTCATTAACTCCTCCTTTCGTCGTGACGTCATACAAACCTGCCTCCTGTGTGAATAGGAGAGTAGACTATTTGAAAACACTTTTAATTCAAGCATTTAGTTGAGGCAACACTGAGGCAAAGCAAATACGCCTTCAAATGATAAGAACACAATTCTTAAATCGATTTACCGTTTGGTCGATTAGAACTGCGTTGTTTTAAGTGACCAAATTCTCTCTAAGCACTAATTAGCCTTTATCAACATGCATAAAATAACCTCATCCACATGATTTAAATAGGCTAAACGTTTGTTTGGATATAAAAGTATATAATTATTACAAGCATGTTTCAGTAAAGATTTTAATCTATCACGAACTTTGAAGCTGGACATTCGCCTTCCTTGATATGGGTCAATTATTTTTGTCTGTATTTGTGACGTCATTCAAATCTAGGCTATGCATTTAATACAATTCATACGAAATTAGTGAATTTAGTTTTAGAGTTAAGTTTCAGAATTAAAAGTAATGGCGATTTCTTGTAAGCTTAAAAGTCAAAAAGCTATGGTGTAAATGTGCGCAGACAAAGCGTGCAAGAATGCAATTCTAATAGGCCCTATAGGCTATATAAACAAAATAAAATAAATCTTAATGTAAGAATGGTTCTATATTATTGTGTACTTTTAATATTAATTAAGAAAAACAAGCAGTGAAACGACTCTGTTTTAAAATCTTAATAGGAGAAGGCTAATTTAAAATTATTTGTTTGCCCAATCAAAGTCAGTTTGGTGTAACCAACATGCAGTTGTTTTGTTGTCCACACACACACACAGACAAAATATACAAAACATAAACAGAGGTGAACCCCTAAAGACCCTATGACTGTCAAGGTCATTAAGTAAAAATAAATAAATAAATGAATATATAAATGAAAATAAATGATATTATATATATATATATATATATATATATATATATATATATATAGATAGAAGTTTTAGTTAGGTTACACAGATTAATAAACTTCTTGATAACTATAACTGAATTTTGATTAAAAAAGGAAAGAAAAGAAAAACAAACTGTTTTGTAGAATAGGACAGACTTAGTATTTTTCGAAATTTTCGTGCACGTACATTATTTTATATAAAAACGGCATAAACCTTTATGAATAGCTACGAAGTGTTACATAATGTGTTAAAGTCACAATGAGGCTATAATATGAGAATAAAGACAATCGATAATCAGAAATTATGATGAAGTATATAGTCACGTTTACAAGCCTATATTTACAAAGTTAGGCTACTTATTTTATTATCAAACTGCTCCAGATCTGGTATTACGTTCGCACTCAAAAGAACAACGATGAGATACATTACAACATAAACCCAGAAAAAACAGCACCAACCTGGAACACTTTAGCACGCACCAAAAACTGTTAAAGAGGCTCGTTCCCGTAAAATCAAGATATCTGCTGGCACTCACCTATTGTCCAGGGGTATTTGTGTAATCCCAAAATGCAGTAGAGTTTCCTGAGCAGTATAAACCCGTAAAGCCGCGGGATCAGAAGCGAGTGTGTGTGTGTGTGTGTGAGAGAGAGACAGAGAGAGAGAGAGAGAGAGAGAGAGAGAGACAGGGTGTGCGCGCGACTGTTCTCTTTGGCAGGCGGATTGTCGTGTCTCTTGTAAATTGTCGGCGCTTATTAAAACGATGGTGCATAAAATCCCCTGTAAATCCCGGAGCTGTCAGAAAGCACGAGCGCAGTGCGCGCTGATGTCACTCACCGGGGCTTCGGTGAAAGAGGAAGACGCGGGGAAGTTTTACACCTGGACTGCGGAGTTCACACAGGCGGATCAACAGGTAGCCGACCGACTTTCCGTGCCCTGTTTTAAAACCATTTACATCTGGCGGAAATAAAAATATGACATGAGATTTCCGAAAAAAAGAAAAAAGTTTTAGACTTATTTTCTCTGTTTGATCTACTTCTGTGTTCTGGCCTGTTTCGAAGTAGTGCAGTTTTTTTTTATTGTTAAATTCTAAGGAAGTTAGTCCTGGCAATAACTTCTTGAGTACTCCTGTCGACAATATCTATCGAAAATGAAAATAAAACGTGCTTCTGAATCGGAAGGGAAGACAAAAAATTTTTTGCGTGTGATTTTAGTTCCAGCATCTTGTGTGAGGAAAAAAAAAATGAAACAGAAATTCTGAGGTCCCTGTTCTTTATTATTAACAAAGTTTTGTTTCACTTTAATTTTGATGCAGCCCATTAATAAAACCTGTAGGACGCAGGCCTTCAACATTTCACACTGAATTTTAGATTGTTGTTTTTTGTTTGTTTGTTTTAAAAACTCATCTAATTTAATTAGGCTATTATACTTATTTATTCAGTTATGCTTCTTTATTTTATATGAGAAACAAAACGTTCTTTATGTATGTATGTATGTATGTATGTATGTATACATATATATATTTCAGTACAGAATTTATACATACATACATATATATATATATATATATATATATATATATATATATATATATATATATATATATATATATATATATATATACATACATATATTATATATATATATATATATATATATATATATATATATATATATATATATATATATATATATATATATATGTATAAATTCTGTACTGAAATAAAGTAAAGAATGACACTTGATAAATAATAAAATAATGAGCCAAAGCTTCATCCTTCATTCCATGGTAGTTTGGAGTGAAGTAACATTACATTACATTTAGTCATTTAGCAGACTATCCAAAGCAACTTACAAATGAGGACAATGTAACAGTTGCAAATCTGCTGAAGCATGGAAGATGCTTTGAAAGAAAAGAGTCTGAAAATAAGATGCATTCAATTCAGTTGTGTCATAATGCCCCGGGCACAACAAAAAGGATAAATGCAGTTTTATTTTATTATTATTATTTTAAACAGCACAAGGACACCTTCAAAAAGATCTAAACACAAGCATATTGAACAGGCCTTTAAAAGTTTACTTTAAAAGAAATGTGCACAACCTAAGCACACTATCAAAGACACCATGACAACTTTATAGTGAATGAATTTGGCACAGATGAGGGACAGCAGTGATTAGATGTGAGCGCTCACTAACTGATCTACGCTTTTGTTCAGGGGGAAATTAAACTGGTAGCTGTTGTCAGCTTCTGTGAGGAGAAAACACAACCCGCCTGCAGCTTTCAGCTGATCTCAGTTCAGAGTTTGCATTTAAAATCCAGATAATGTGACTGCTTAGAAACAGAAAACCAGATCAGAACCATAACCTGAGACACACACAGGCCCTCGACACTTAACCTGAATACATTATTCAGGGACTGATAATAGGTTGTCTGAGTTGTGTTACATTGCAAACTCAGTACAGCATGGTGTAATAATTCACAAGGAAGTGCATGTTCACAGTGTAACTTAATAAGCATCAGGTATTAAAAATGAAAATGAGTTATTCCAACTTTTCCTGCCTGTTTTTCAGGGTTCACATGAACCAATGACTTTCTGTGACCTTTCCAGTTGTACAAGAAAATAAATAAAAATAATTTTAATGTGATTTATGTAAAAAAAAAATTACTTGACCTTCAGAATTTAATTATTTATTAAATAAAAAGAAAATTCAGAGAGTGATACTGTAGAATTCAGTCCACTTACATAACGTGCATTGTTAATTACATCAATATTATGTAATTAACCTGACAACAGAAAGTTCTGTTTTATGAACTTCTAAGCAAAAACCATTGGTCCAGAGTTAGTTTAGAATCATTGCTATACTATTACATTTTTTGTTAATATTATTAATTTTTTTTTACTATAATTTAAGTTCAAGTTTTAGTAATTTTGTTGTTTGTTTTGTCACTTTTATTAGTCTATATAGTATTTTTTTTTTTTTTTAGTTTATTTAGATTAAGTTTAGCACTTTAAGCTAAACTAAATGAAACTAAGAAATGTTGACTTCACTGGCAACCAGCTAAAAGCAAATTTTAAAAATAGTCAAGTAACCAAAATGTTTGATTTTCATGGTTTTGGTTTTAGTTTTTGTTAATGATAGTGATAACCCTGGTGACGTCACTTAATGATGGAGGGGAAAAGCCAAACACTGTGAGTGTGGACATGAAGATAATGAAGAGGAGGGGAGAGCAGGGGAGTGTGGAGCTGTCAATCACAGCACGGGGATCCCGCCCCCCTCATTAGGAGGGTAAATAGAAGGGAGGAGTGATGAGAGGTAGAATGAGAGAAACAAGACTCAGGAGAAACCAGATACACAGCTTAAACACACACACACTCATACAAAGACACACTACACCACAACACTTCAACAGCAAAATACAGCAACATATTCCAAATAACAAATGTCACCAGGACACTTAGTTTGCTTCTTTTCCATTTGAGAGGATCGTAGCTGTAATGTAACCTCCAAAAATGAAAATCATAATATTATTTACTACATAAAAGTCCATATGACTTGCTTGTTCTATTCTGAGTCATACTGTTTTTTAGAAATTGAAGTTGTTATTCAATGACAAAAAAATAAAATAAATAACTTAAGGTTTTTTTTATCCAAAAATAAGGATGAGAGGGATTAAGAGCTGCCCAAAGTTTGTTCCAAACTTTTTTTCTTTTGTGGAACATAAAAGATGATACTTTAGATAATTTCAGTTACCATTGCTTTCAATTTTATGGATAGAAATTACAGCTGAAGTTAATGGGAACCAAAACTGTGTGCTTATCAACGTTCTTCATACATTCATTTATTTTATAGATATTTTAAATAATATTGGTAATCAGTTCTGGTTACCATTAACAGAAATTATAATGGATGTCAATGGGAACCAAAACTGCTTGGTTACCAACATTTTTCAAAATATCTATAAAATATGAAGACAAAGAATTCTGGTATTCGAACAGTTTTGGTTCCCATCGACTTCCATTTTACAGAAAAAAATGATAGTGGATGTCAATTAGAACCAAAATCATCCAGCTACCAACATTCCTAATATATTTATTTATTTTATTAATATTTTGTATAAAGTTCATAATCAAACAGTTTTGGTATTGACTTCCATAGTATGGACAGAAATTATAATGGTTACCAACATTCTTCATATATTAATTAATTTTTAGAGATATTTTGATTGATGTTAGTAACCAAACAGTTTCGGTTCCCATTGACTTCCATTATAATTTTTGTCTATGTAACAGCCAAGCCAATGGGAACCAAAACTGTTTGGTTACCAACATTAATCAAAATATCCTCTTTCATGTTCCACAGAAGAAAGAAAGTCATACAGGTCTGGAAAAAACATGAGAGCAGGTAAATGATGCAAGAATTTTCATTTTTTGACGAACTATCGCTTTAAATTTCATTCTGTTCCTCACACAAACCATATGACTTCAGAGCTGCATAAACACTCTTGTACATTTCTCCACAGCCTACGGGGTTTTAAATCGACATCAAGGTGTGTAAATAATGACAATTTTAATTCCTGCCTGAGCTGTTCCTTTTCAAGCCAACTTCATTTCTGTCATTCCAGTTCTTCTTCCTAAATATACTGTCTCGATCTCAAGACCTGCTATCAAACACAAGAGGTTCATCTTAACAGGAAGAGCACATGATTTAGCTGCCAACAGATGGAAGAGTGCCTTTAGTTTCCTTCAGGTTTGTCTTTTATTGGCTTGCAAAGACTCACGTTATAACTTGCATGGCTGCCATAATCTCTCTCTCCCTCTCTCTGTCTAACAATGCGGTTCACTGGTTACCATGTGAAGCTCACACAGCCTCACAAGAATGTGCAGGTTCAGATCCTCATGACCCGCCCCACAGATACCAGAGAGAAAACAAAAAAGAGAGGGATTAAGAGCTGCCTGCAGGACCCAACGAAGGAGAGGAGAAGAGCAGAGAGACTCCAAAACTGCTCTATTGATAGACAGTCTCAAACCTAGCTTCCAGTGAGAGGAAAATGCCATTTCATGCAATTGTAGTACTAATGTGCTTCTAAAGCAAAAATAAAAGAATACTGTTAAAGTTTAGCCGCTTTGATGTTGTCATGACACTGAACACGCATCTTGTTTTCTGTTGGCTGTGTATGAGAATAACACAACATGACACTTGCATTTGTGCAGTGTAAAAAGGCAGCCATAAATGCTTATACAGATGCCAGGTAGAGGAGACCATTTTTCAGGTAGTTGCTTTTCATTTAGTTTAATTTATTTGTAATTCATTAATTTAAGGTTTATTTAAAGTCACAAAAACAATTTTAATGGTTTAACTATAATAAACCCGATATGCAAACAGACCAAAAATAGAAGACCAGTCTGAATCCAACACTGATCTCATCTTAATGAGGTTACATCATCATAATCAGTTACATTTTAAAAACTGAACATTCTATCAAAGTGGGACAATGTCAACTGGAGATATTACATTTCTAAATACCATTTAAAGTTGACTACCTGAGAAACCTCAATGCATTCTTACTTGACATCATGTTACTTAAGAACATGTATTTTTTGTTTTTGTATTTTTTGTTTTTGTATATATATATATATATATATATATATATATGGTGCCAATAATAAAATGATATATGGAAATTGCAGACATGCATAAGGAAAAATCATATTGTAATGAAATTTAAACACTCTAAACAGTTAAACATTAAGGGGAATTTACCTTAAGAAGCCATTTCTACCTGATCTGACTCTTAAAAATGACTTCTGTAAGTGTATCTTAATGTTATAAGATTATGTTTGACTTGAATAAAACCAGTTTATTTGCAGTGAATTTTGAGTCATCTAACAGGTCACTTTGTACCCATATTCAGAAACGTGAGCAAACAGCAGTCACTTCCTGCTCATAAGCTTAATCTCGGTTTCATAATCTCATTACTTGATATCACACCAACAGATTATGACAACCAATCTCCTAATTACCATGTGCATTAAAGTGAATTGAAAAAGTTAAGCCATCCAGTCATCAAACTAATTACAATCTATTGATTATGGATCTGAATCTTTATCTCGAGCTCAGTGGATTCACCATGGCAACCGACGCGGCGCTGGCAGGTCGCCATACAAATGTCAGAATCGATCAGATGGAAATTGACTATGTAAAAAGGCTGTGGGACATATGGACGAAGCCCCTGGAATAATGCTTTTGTACAGAATCTAAAGAGCCATTCCTGCCCCTCTACCGCTGTTCATAATCAGCGGCCAATGTGTTTTGGCCGGGTTAAGCTGGTTATTGTCACTGAAACATATGACAAATTCAGATAACAAAGACTGTCATTTATGCAATCAGTGTTTTGTTCTCTGCATTTTTAAAAATCCTTTAGTGTCTCAAGGCAATTATCCTTCAGGAACCACTGATAAACCAACCGCAAAGTGTCAAAAACATGAGACATATGTCTATATTTAGGCAAATATCTCATTAAAAATACAGACGGATAAATATAGGCAAACAGATAAATGATAAATCACAAACAATATTCAGAAATCACAATGAGACATTTGTGTACTTAGTAACCTTAATTATAAATACTTAGTTACAACGAGTTATATACTCAATATATACTCAATATTATTAATCTCCAAACAACCTAAAACAATATTACACACACACATATATATATATATATATATATATATATATATATATATATATATATATATATATATATATATATATATATATGTGTGTGTGTGTGTGTAGTATGGATATTATATATATATGAATTTGTAAATTATATAAATTATAAATTAATTAAACATGTATACTTTTGTTTAATATTGTGATGATAAATGATATAATGATATATATAAATCTAAATATATTCAATTTTATATATATATATATATATATATATATATATATATATATATATATATATATATATATATATATATATATAAATTATATAAATTATAGCTTAATTAAACATTTATATTTTTGTTGTTATTATATATTATTTTGTTGTATGTATTATATAAAAAAATAAAAACAGAATATATGAAGCATCAACATCAAAATCTAAAAATAAATAAATAAATCAATCAAAATCTACCGTTTTACTAAGAAAAAAAAATGCAAATAGTTGGCCCGGTATTAGCAGTTACAAATATTACTGCTTGCACATAGTAAATGAGAAAAAGGTCACCAAAAATATAATCAACAAAAATAAAAATAAAAAAAGTCTTATCGTGTAAAACTTGTGACTTGTTTTATATTTTATTACTTGACACACATGGACATTTCCCAACACATTGATGCACGTATAGTACACACACACACACACACACGTTTGTTTTTGTGAATTGTGAGGACATTCCATAGGCATAATGGTTTTTATACCTTACAAACTGTATGTGATATTGCCCTACACCAACCCTGCACCTAACCCTACCCCTTACAGGAAACTTTGTGCATTTTTACTTTCTCTTTTTTTAAATGTCCTCATAAGTCACCCTCTCCTTGTAATACCTGTGTCATACCCATGTCATTATACAAAGTTGTGTCCTGATATGTCACAAAAACACGCCCCCACACACACACACACACACATATCCAAATGTAAAATTACTTCACACTTACCTACATGCAGCCAGATAATAGGAAAGTCCTGCTTTATCATAAATTAAAATTTATAGAAATTTTTTTTGGATTTGACTAGCAGGTGCATATTTTTCTGGCAGGCAGCGACTATTAAACCTGAATTAATACAAACAATTGCAAGCATCCAGAACCTTTTTGGTTCATTTTTGCAACATGTCTCGATGGCTTTCCTCCTTTTGTGAAAGGCATATATTACAGGCATACGACTTTCACTTAATCTGCAGAGCTCTCGAAAGCTCCTTAAAAAAGCTCCCTCTAAAACTTCAGTGCTTCACAGTCTTTTGTGCGTCTGTTTTATTGCGCTTCACCCTGTTTGCTTTAGATAACAAATCTGCTGCTCACCCTCAGGGTAAAGGGAGCATTACAAATTAATCCCAGCTTTAATAAGTCCAGACTAAGCCCGAGTTTTCCCTCCGTAAGAAAGAGAGAGAGGGAAAGAGAGGGTGGGTCAGAGGGGAAGATGAAAAGGAAGAAGGGAAAGAAATATATTAAAGCCTGTGATCACAGCCGGCTTTTCTTGTTTGTCATCCTCTCTTTTTTATCTAATCCTTTGCTCTGTAATCCAATTTGTCTATCGGAGTTTCGTCAGGGCCTCGACCTGCCCCATCCACCTTTAAAAAGCTTGCGTTTTTCCTCTAAAATGATATTTCCTCTTCCTACTTCCATGAAGGGACCAAGTTTGAACCTAGAACACACAATCTTATTGACACAATTATTTCTGTTTATTTGTATTCATTTACACAGCCATTAAACCGCAATCCACAAATTATGAATTTTAGTTTTGTTGACTTTGACTTTAAAATTCAAAGCTTTGTGAAAACATAATTAAAACGGTATAACAGTTTTGGTGAGGATGTTTGTTTCTGCAGGAGTGGGAAGGCCTTGTGATTCAACATAATGTTGCTGGTTTCCTCTCAGATGTGTGAGAGAGGATTAAAGATCTTGATTTAATTACTTTGAGAGGATGAGTGCTCAAGCACACTAACTTAAGAGCCGCGCTCACTGGCAAATGAGTGGAGAGGAGGAAACAACAGAAAAAGATGCTATGGATCTGGATTATTAATTATGTGTCCTATATCAGGGGTTTTCAGAATGGGGTCCAAAGATAATAAAACAACATTTATTGACTTTCTAGTTTCATAAGACAAATTGTGATTATTTTATTATTGAAAGTCAGTTTTTCAGAAGGATGGATGGAATTAGATAGAATTACGGCCTGATTGATGGATGATGGAATTGTAGATAGATAGAATTATGAATAGATGGATGGATTGAAAGAATGGTAGATAGAGTTATGGATGGATGGAATTGTAGATAGAATCATGAACGGATGAATGGATGATGGAACTGTAGACAGAATTACTGTATGGATGAATGGATGGTGAACGAATGGATGATTGAATGGTAAATGGATGAAATTGAAGGAAGAAAGAATTAAGGATGGATGGATGGAATTTTAGATGGAATGGTAGATAGATTGAATGATGGATGGATGGATGGATGGATAGAATTTTAGATAGAACAGTAGAAAGAAAGAGTGGATGGATAGAATTGTATTTAGAATTATGAATGGATGGAATAGTAGATTGGTAAAATGATGGATGTGTGGATAGATGGATGTTGAATGGATGGATGGATGGGTGGATGGAATTTTAGATAGAATGGTTGGTAAACGGAGTGGTGGATGGATAGAATTGTAGATAGAATTATGAATAAATTAATGGAATTGTTTATTGATAGAATTACGGATGCATGGATAGGTGGATGGAAGGATGTTGAACAAATGAATGAATGAATGAATGAATGAATGGATGGATGGATTGGGGGATGTTGAATGAACGAATGGATTGATGGATGAATGGAAGGAATTTTAGATGGAATGGTAGATAAATAGAATGATGGATGGATGGGTAGAATTTTAGATAGAATGATATATACAATGGTTGGATGGAATTGTATATAGAATTATGAATGGAATTTTAGATGGATAAAATGAGGGATGATGGATGGGTGGATAGATGGATGTTGAATGAATGGATGGATGGATGGATGGATAGAATTTTAGATGGTGGATAAACAGAGTGGTCAGTGGATGGAATTGTAGATAGATGTAATTATGGATGCATGGATTGGTGGATGGAAGTTGGATGGATGTTGAACGAATGGATAAACGAATGAATGCATGAATGAATGAATGGATGACTGGATAGATCTTGAACAAATGGATGGATGGATAGATGGAATTTTAGATGGAATGGTAGATAAATAGAATGATGGAACTGTATTTAGAATTATGGATGGATATATAGATATATTCTTGCATTATTGCATCATTGTTTTCAAAGATTCAACAACACCATTAAAACATCACAACAAATGAAGGCTTCAGTAACGGAGCACTTCAGTCTTCTGAGGAAGGAGTCTCTCTCTCACACACACACACACACACAAACAATGACAAACCCAGCCTGAGCTCCCTCTGTCTCTGTGTCTCTGTCTCTGTAGGTTATAGACCGAACAGAGCAGCATAACAGATCCTCATAATCTCATGACAAAAGCTAAAAGGTGTCCTCCTGTTCAGTGTATGATACGTGCAGCCTCCTGCAGCTCTGGCTCTCTGTATCAGAGCTCTCAAAGACACTGGACAGGAGCGGTAGGGGACAGGGAGCTCTCATCTCTGTCTTCCTCGCTTCCCTCAAAGAGCTTGATGCTTCAGATATCGCCGAGCAGCTCGCGAGGGAGTCCTCGTGTCTGAGGGGCTCCAATCTGCTTTCATTTTCAGAGCCAAAGCTTATAAAACACACTTGTGGATCTATTTGTGAGTGTGTAATGTCACTGCCTTTCATGTGAAGTACGTTATTTCAGAGGGGGAAAAAAGAAAAGACGCTTTTCGCACTCTTTTTTTGATCTAAGATGGAGATTGTGGAGATGAAAACGTTGTGGTTCATATCCCAGTGTTGTCACGGTAAATAGCTTACTGTGACAGTAGAAGTGTGTTCACTAGTATTTACACTATGATATATATTTGCATATTGTACAAATATAATATAATATAATATAATATAATATAATATAATATAATATAATATAATATAATATAATATAATATAATATAATGATCACAAGCGTGTTTGTCATTATTGGCCATTTTACAACAACTTTGAGTCTGACTCATCCAATCAGAATTTAGAGACTACTTGTTTTAATAATATTACTGTTTATTTAATATATATATCAGGGTTATTATCTTTCAACTAAACAAAGTAAAACTTTAAAAATATAAATAGAATAAATAAATATTTATAAAATAAAATAAAATAAAATAAAATATGTATTTTATTTCAGCTAGCTGCCAGGGCAACATTTCTCATTAAAAAAAAAAAAAATATATATATATATATATAAAAAAAAATAAAGATATTAACAACATATTTAAAAAAGATATTAACAAAAAATACAGTAAATAGTATATAAATCCTACTAAAATGTGTCCCTGGACCACAAAACGAGTCTTGAGCCACACGGGGATATTTGTAGCAATAGCCAAAAATACATTGTGAGTCAAAATTATAGATTTTTCTTTTAATGCTAAAATCATTACACTATTAAGTAAAGATCATGTTCCATGAAGATATTTAGTAAATTTCCTACTGTAAATATATTAAAACTTGATTTTTGTTTATTAATATGCATTGCTAAGAACTTTATTTGGACAACTTTAAAGGCGATTTTCTCAATATTTAGATTTTTCTGCACCCTCAGATTCCAGATTTTCAAATAGTTGTATCTCAGAAAAATATTGTGCCATCCTAACAAACCAACTTTTTTATTCAGCTTTCAGATGATGTATGAATCTCAATTTTGAAAAATTTAACCTTCTGTTTGGTTTTGTGGTCCAGGGTCACAAATAATATTGTCATAGTAACATATAGAGGAGAATATAGGAAAGAGTAAATTAACAGCTAAAGGGTCAACTCTTCAGCAGTAACTAATATTATTTTTGAAAAACTGAAGCTGACATTACAGAAAGAAGAGAAGCTGACTTGACAGATGAATGTCAAACTATTAACCTTTCACAAGAACCAGCACTTACACCCTATGTTATATTTGGCTTCGAGCTGATGCACACTTGGCTTTAAAAGGATAGTTCACCCAAGAATTAACACTTCTCATCATTTTCTCACCCTGGAGTTCTTTCTTCTATTGAACATATTGGTGCAGAACATTCTGGCTGAACTATTCCATACTGAAATCAACTAGGGACTGAACAAGCCTCTCAGAGAAATTTCTCTCACAAAGTTATCATACAGCACACAAGTCATATAGACTACTTCTATTATGGCACTTTATTTGAAACTTAGGAGGTTTGGTAGCACCAGTCTCCACTTACTCTCATGGGAAAGAGAATTGGCCTAATTTGTATTCTATGAAAGAAAGACAGTCATATGGTTTGGAACAACATAAGGAGGGTAGATTTATAAAACCACTAAAAATCCTGATAAAACTCACTAACGTTTCTCTAATTGGACTTCCCTTTCCACGCTCACGCGTCGACTCCAAAAAGAGCAACATTTCACATCTAATTACCCAAAGCTTCTTCTTAACATGTTCTTAAGCTCTAGAGAGAGAAAATTTTATACAAACAACAATAAAGGGATCTGCGCTTCTCCGCAGCCGTTGCATGGCAAGCCTTTTCTCGCCCGCTAAAAAGACAAACCCTGACCAGCACCAGATGTTACTGGACCGAGCCACATTGAGCGCAGTCAAAAGCGGCCGAGAAGCGAGGGAGGAGGGAGTGAATAAATTAATCACTGGCTTTTCTCTCTCTTTGATGGAATTAAGCTCACTCGCTTCTCAGCGATCAGCCTTGCTGTGTGAATGTCCGTGCGTTTAACATTTTTTTCGCTCTCTTTTTACTGGCACCCCCTCCACACTCGCTCTCTCTCTGTCTCCATTCCTGATGGGAAGCAGGAGGCCACCCAGAGGAGATGAAGAACAGAAAGAGAGAGAGAGGGAGAGGTAATCCCTCCGTTGTGTAGGGGTGCGGGCCCCTGTCCTTTACCCCCACATTATCCTCTAAAAAATCCTCTCTGCATCCCCCTTCTCTCTCTCTCCTAGTGTTTCTGCATTTACATACAGCAACAATGTGTGTTGCACCGGACTGATTAGTTGTAGGGGGAGGTGTTTGGTGTAAGTGTGTGTGTGTGTGTGTGTGTGTGTGTGTGTGTGTGTGTGTGTGTGTGTGTGTGTGTGTGTATGTGTATGTGTGTGTGTGTTTGTTAGCATTGGGAATCGAAAACTGGTTCTGGAACTAATGATTTCTGTGACATTCAGTTATTTTTGTAACCAAATGATTTCGATTCCCATTGACTTCCATAGTAAGGACAAAAAAGTACTATGGAAGTCAATGAGGACTGCAGCTGTTTGGTTACCATCATTCTTCAAAATATCTTCAGCCAATGAAAGAAAGTCAGTCATTCTGGTTTGGAATGACACGAGGGTGAATAAATGATAACAGAATTTTCTTTTTTGGGTAAGCTGTCCTTTATTGGTTTCTTGAGTCATTTTGAGTTGTGGGTCTGCTGAATCTACAGCAAAGCATATGCTGTGAGTCTGAAGGTGTATTCACTCTGACAGCAGTCTAGAGCAATCAGAAGTCACGTTTATGCAAATGAGCAGTAATAGCCTAAAAAAACAACAACAACAAAACAGTAGCATTGAATTTGAAGAGCAAATCACGAACGAAAGAAAATTAACTCATTAACTGCATCAGTCGGAGTGGTTCTCAACTAATTCACAGCTATTTCTTTTGTCATCTCTTACTTGAAAATGAACCAGAAATGTTACTGTAATGTGATTAATTAGTGTAGATAGTATAAATTTTGTTAAATGTACTTAAGCACTCACTTGTTAAAAGTTTGGGGTTTGAAAGATTATTATTATTTTTTTTAATCTCTTATGTTCACCAAGGCTGCATTTATTAGATAAAAAATTTAGAAAAAAAACAGTAATACTGAGAAATATTATTTCCATTTAAAATAACTGTTTTCTGTTTGAACATATTGTAAAATTTTATTTATTTCTGCGAACAAAATTACATTTTCAGCATCATTACTCCAGTCTTCAGTGTCACATGATCCTTCAGAGATCTTTCTAATATGCTGATTTGCTCAATGTTAAAAACAGTTGTGTTGCTTTATATTTTTGTGGTAACCATGATGCAGTTTTTTCCCGGCTGTCCTTTATGTATTTAAAGTTCAAAAGAACCACATTTAATTTGAAATAGGAATCTTTTGTAACATTATACATGTCTTTACTATTAATTTTTATTCAATTTAATGCTTAATTGCTGAACAAAAGGATTATTATTTTCTTTAAAACAAACAGTACTGTTTACAAGGTTCTGTTTCAAAAGTGCAAAAAAGAATAATTAAAGGAACTGAAATATTTAATATTAAAAAAAAAGAAAAGATGTTTAAATATATTAGCTAAGTTAATGTGTGCGTGTGTGTGTGTGTGTGTGTGTGTGTGTGTGTGTGTGTGAGTGTAATTATGGGTAATGTGACACTGCACTAATTGTTGAGGTGGAGTCTAAATCTGACACACACACACACACACACACTTACTTACACTTTACTTAATGAATTAATCTCATACTAAAAAGGCATCTTAAGCTAAGACCATTAACTACAGTTGACTCAGGGGTGTAGGGAATCTCCAGAGACCCATGTGGACATTTTGCTCTGCTAAATCCTATCTGGTTGTAGCAGGATGAGAACATCTCTCTGGGACTACCAATTAAATAGATTCATGTACTGTCATTTCAAATCCAATCCATTAAAAAAAATAAAAAAAATCCTTGTTTTGCTCTTAACAAACACCATTTTCTCAGTCCCATCAGGACATTCACATGTCAATCAGCATCCCATCTGAGTGGACGTCCCTCAAAACACAAAACAAACACAACAGCCACTAAAGAAAACAAGAGCGCTGAAGTTTGAAGAGCGGCGCGGTCTGTCTTTATCAGGCGGCAGGTAAGAGCGTCTGCGCCGGTTCACATGTGAATGGGCCTCTAATTAGCTGCATATCTAACATGGAGAGCTCTGTGGAGTTAATGACGCTCCATTTAGGACAGAGCCTTTGGCTAAGACTTCAGTTTCTTCGGGATATCCTGAGTGTTTGTTTATCTGATGCTGGGGTGGGTGGGAGAAGGAGGGGATGAGGAAGAGACAGAAGAAACACTTATGAAAGTTAGTAGAGCTATTGGAAGTAATAGTGTTGAGGAAGATATTTTGAACCTATAGTTTGCCAAGCTATTCATTATCAAGCTATAATCAGAGAAGATATAGAATATTGAAGCTATTTAGGGAGTCAACATCTTTTAAAATACATTAAAAATAAAAATACATCTCATTTATTTTTATAATCAGAACAGTAGATTATTTATCGTTCATAAAAATAACAATGAGTACATTAGCATCCTATTAAAACTAGAAAATGTTCTAATTTATTAGTCAAAAACCATAATCAACACTGTAAATGCAGAGTCTACAGTGATTCAAATCAGTGAATCAATTTTGAATGAATGAATCATTCAAACAAAAAGATTCACAAAAACAATTAGATTTCTCAACACTACTGAAAACTTTACTGTTACTTTATATACCATGGTACTGAATGCTTACAATATTCATTTACTATGGTTTTTACATGGCTTTCCAAGATGGTTAAAAATACTGTAGTATTACCATGGTACATATCCAAAACATTATACTAATTAGACAATTTTTCTAGTTTTAGGATGCTTTTTTTTTTTGCACAAGATAAATAGGCAACTGTTCTTGTAAAAAAAATAATAATAATAAAAAAATAAACAAACAAACAAAAAAAAACATTATTGAAGTAAATGTCCAAAACAACATGGGTTTACAACAATAACACGTTACAAAAACAGTGAAACCATGGTACGTTTTGTTGTAAGAATAAGAAGCAACAGTAAATTATGTCACTTATAAACTGATACAAAATATTAATTTGAACTGAAATGATTAAATAAGAAGCAAGAAACTATGGAGTAATATGTGAGGCATGAAACTACCATCAAAACATGATTTTATTGAGGTAAATGTCCAAAACAACATGGCTTCACCACAATAACGTAAAACAACAACAACAACAACAACAACAAAAACATAGTAATACCACTTTACTTCTTGTTGTAAGAATAAAAAGCAGCAGTACAAACAAAGATAAAAATGAAGGGGTTTATGTTTGAATAACGACATACTTTATCTCACTTATATAAATGTAATATGAAATATTAAAATGAAACAAAGGAACTGTGGAGTGATAAGAGAGGCACAAAACAAGCACATTTATATAATTTCGTGTCACTTTAGAAAAACATGCCTAGACTGACCAATCAGAATTGAGTATTCCATTGAGGCGTGTAATAAATATACACATTTTATCAAGCTAATTTAGTATGTTATAGTGCCCTTCATCTCATCTCAACTCATTTGGCAGATCAGATGAACGGTAAATCCAAGTGAGCATCCGGCGAGTCGGTTCAGCTGGACGGTGACTGTGCTGAGTAAGAACATACACTCTGCTAATGAATGCATGTTTGCCCCCAGAAACACACCTCCCTCCCCCTGCGCTCTGACCACCTGCCCCTGCCTTCTTTATCTCCAGATTTCCAGACAATGCCCAAGGGATCCTGATGCCTAATCCTCTCCATCCCTCATCCCTCCCCCCATCTCTTTTCCCAGCACCCCCCATTTACCCAGACTCCCCCTCGTTTTGAAGGCAATGTTTGGGCATGTGATGCCAAGGATTGACTAAGATGGGATAACAACAATAATTATGATGAAGATGCAGGAGAGGCAATGAAGTATCATAAGGCTTGAAATGTTATCACTCTGGAGTGTGAGTTTGTTATTGTTGGGAATTAATGTCTCCATTACTACTGGGATTAATGATTTATGATAATCAGTTCTGTTAAATGTTAAATGAATTGTATAAAAAAAAGATTCAAAAACAGTGAATTAGACTAATGACTTGCTGAATCAATCAAAATGTTTCTTAACACTGCTAAACCTCATTAAAGTTAATAAGTTAGTAATTGCTGACTGATTGTTCGTATGATAATGTTTAATTAAAGATAAACAATTTGTTGTAGTAAATGATACTTTTATTAAAAAAAAGTTGGTATTCCTGTCATTATATATTATATATATATATATATATATATATATATATATATATATATATATATATATATATATATATATATATATATATATTATTAGGACAGCATGGTGCTTCCTCAAAAAATAATAAACTCTATAAACTACTGTTCAACTACTGTTCAAAAGTTTAGGGTCAGTAAGATTTTTAAATGTAAAAAAAAAATCATTAAAGCTGAATTTATTTGATTTAAAATACAGTAAAAACAGTAATATTTTGAAATACCGATATTTTTAATTAATCGCTGTTTTTTTATAAAAAAAAATCATATTGACAACAAACTTCTGAATATAAGTGTTTCAAATAAAATTATTTATTTTATCATCTGAACTGTATTTATCTGGCAAAAAATATATAATAATGAATATTTATAATATATAAAATTTATAATATGTATAACTTATTTAAAAACTTAATAACCACATTTAGATATTTCACAAAAAAAAAAAAAAAAGAGACATAACCAAAGAGATTGAATTTGGAAGAAAACCGAATCATTCCAGAATCAGAACCAGAATCATTACAGAAACCAAAGCATACAGTTTGTTTTCAAATCTTAAGAAACACGAGAATTCTTTTTTCTATAATTCCTGCTTAAAGCATCCTTCTTTCTGTTCCTCTAGAGTTTCATAGTTAAGACCAGATCTTTTCTATGCTAATAAAGCTCAGACCAGAGAACCCACCTCCCCTTCACACCCATCCAAACTCAAACTCAAACACAGACTACAGACTAAGACTAAACTAGACCTGCAGAGGCCTGTGAGGGATTCCTCACGAGTATCCCTTTCCCAGTGCGCTCCTCCTTTCCATACCGTCGGAGGATTTGGACTTGAAACTCTTAGTATGTCTGACTCTTGAAAGATTATAGCAGTTATCCCATTTGAGTTGTTTAAGAACGCCATTCTTGCATGGGCCGGGTCAAAAAGACCACAGTGCTGATTACAAGCTGAAGTCCAGTGTAAAGCTTGGCAGAGAAACATTAATGAATGGTAAGCTTCTTTGGCCGTGTGCTCCCTTAAGAAGCGGCCTGATAATATACTTAAGGCAGGACGCAGAGTTGTTTGTGTCAAAGCCAAGGCGGTGTTTGGCCGTCCCGCTCACGTAGAGGGGCTTAACTCCAGACGGACTAACAATGTGACATCATTTACATCGCAGGCCGCTCAGGGTTCAGAAAAGACTCCAAGAGCAACTAACAGAGCTTTTAGTGTTCAATTAAAACAGCAAATACCGTCCTTGTCCTGTTTTGGAAGCTTTTCTGAAGATATGCAATATTTATGTACAAAGATCTGCTGATTTATTCCCAAACGTCTATCTGAAGTGAAATTTTTAACACTTTTGTTCTTAACAATATCCAGATTAAACACTGGAAACCAAATGGACATCAGATGGAAACCCAACACTGTACCAATATGTTAATCACATAAAAGTAGACATTGCCAAATAATTATAACGTAAAAATTTGGTTTCCAAATTTTTATGATTTTATACTCTTGGTATAGTCATTAATCGACAAACCATGCAAATTGTTATCTTAAAGGGACAGTTCACCCCCCCCCCCCCCCAAAAAAAAAACAAAAAAATCTGTCATAATTTACTCACCCTCATTTCATTCTTTATAATTTGTAAAATGTCTGTGCATAAACAAAACCAATTTTTCAATTGGACTTATCCCCCTCTCGATTCTGAGAATTTCTCAAGAGGAATTTTGTAGGATATAAACTTAGAATGTCAAGATGTATAATTGCAGTTTTGTGAAAAAAAGTCAAAATTGCAAGATATAAACAAAAACATGCAATTTTGAGGAAACTCGCAACTGCAAGGGAAAAAAAGCTAAAATTATGATGTACAAAGTCGCATTTAAATTTTTAAATTTGTGGTGGAAACAGAATTGTGACGTAAACTCAGAATTAAGAAAAGTCAGTATTGCGAGTTTTAAACAATGAGTTTATATCTTGCAATTCTGAGTTTACAATTCAAAGTCCAATATAAACCTATGGAAATAAAAAAGTCATGAGAAAAATTGTGAGATAAAAATGTCTTCTATTATCCTGTGGCTGAAACAAGCTTCTATATTGGAATGACATGAAGGTGACAAGACATCATTTCATTTTTGGATAGACCATACCTTTAACTAAACACAATTATATATAGTTAGTTGAACAAATATATTCTTTCCAGGCCATGTCTGAAAATGATTCATTCTGTCATTCCAGTGTGTAAAAATCACGTTCATCCAGATGACTGTCAACCGGTTAATGTAATTAATGAGCAGGGTTAATTAGCACCTATGTATCAGTACAAACATCAGTCAGTCGAGCAATTACCAGCTTTGCTATTAATGAAAGAGTCATGTTGGGACACAAGCACCACTTCTACACACACTGACATACCCAAATCCCAGAAGAATTCACAACATCAAGACAAGACAGGAAATAGAATAGTTAAAAATCACTAAAAGATCTAGAAGGTTTTTACTCTATCCAGAGGGTTCAAGCTATTTTTTATCCAGCATGCAGGACTTTTTGAAACACGGATACTAAAAATTATATCTCCCAAACAACTTAAGGCTTTTCATGTCCCCAGCATGCACGGCAGCAAGCTATAAATTATATTTTACTGTTACTGGAATTAGCAGTTTCCATATATTCATTAAATTATGTTTTCTGATTGCTATTGAGCATGTGTGTTCTGTGTGTTCATATACAACTACACTATTAAAAATAAAGTTCTTTATTGACATGAATGGTTCTATAAAGAACCTTGAACATCCATGGAACCTTTCAAATGCAGAAAAGGTTCTTTAAAGTCGAAAAAGGTTTTTAACATTTTTAAAATGTTCTTCAAAATGGTTCTTTTAGAAACTGTTCACTGAAAGGTTATTTTGGGAACCAAAAAAGGTTCTTAAGAGTGTATTGCGCATAATATATTTTCTTGCAAAACTTCATATCATGAGCCAAATAAAACTATATGCAAGAATAAAATGTTAACTGATCATTTTTTTGAACAAGAAACCTGTAAATAATTTAGCACTTTTTTGTGAGTGTCAAATCAGTTCAAACTAGAAAAAAGTATTAACTGGGAACAATTAGGGAAATCTAAACGCATTCTGTTGCCTTGATTTTTATTTTAACTTCTCGATTATTTTTGCAAAGAAAACTGTGAAAGCAACACAAACAGCTCAGTGTCTCATGCACTAACATCACCGGCCAGCCGCGAGGACGTGTCCTTTTGCCATTAATGGGACACAATAATAAAAAAAGCACTTAATCAGGGTTATTCAGTGTGCTTGATGAGGTCTTTAAAATGTGTCATTTCAAGCCAAGTCGTTAACAATCACCAATCACCAATCAACAATCAGCCAGTTAACACGTGATAACAAGGCTTGTGGATTCACACCTGTGAAAGAAGACGATAAACAAATGAAACAGACATGGACAAGTCAAGGAAAAGACCAAACATTTGTCTGCTGGCCAAAACAAATTAACAAAATTAAGAGGACGTGTCATAGGTTTACTCAAATACACGAAAGCTGCATTTGTGCTACAGATGGAGAGAAAAAAAAGTTTAAATATTAGAATTTTTTTTAAACTGATAAAAAAATAAGATAATAAAAATAATAAATAAATAAAATTCAATAAAAGCAATTTCATACACTTTCACAGGAATGTTACAGTAAAAGTGTCTCATATTTTAATGTTAAAATATAAATAATACATGTTAAAAAGTATAAGTTAAAATGTCTAAAAATATGTAAAATATCTGCAAAAAAATGCATGAAAAGAAAGTGCCTGGCTTTTAAAAAAATAAACAAAACAAAAATCCACTTTTTAAGCACCAGGGGAAGAAAACAACTAAAAGAAAAAAAATTTTTAAGCAAAATTAGGCAAGTCGCCACCACCCTCAAGTAGGAATGTGTGTCCACCTGAAATGTGCTGTTAATTCTCTTAGAGAGACAATTATCCACCCCCTCTCCCTGCTAACAGTTCCAACACAGATAACTAATTAGCTACATTACAGTCATTTCCATTTTAATGCTTTGTTTGCTTCCATTGTTTAGGAACACAATGGGGAGAATTGCAAATGGGAGAGAACTGGTGAAACTCAGCTAATGAAACTGGCCATACACTGCCCTACCCTCAGGACAAAGACACACAGAGAGAGGGGCCTGACTTATAAATGGGACCATTGAGAGTCATTTAATTGACAGATATCTCTATTAATGAACTAGGCCTTAGAAGCGAGTATACACTGAAGTCTTCATGTTTTCACAATCAAGTTTGAAAATGTAATAATAAGCCACTAATAAGCATGTGTTAACATGAATTCATTCAGCAGATAACAAATGAGAACAACTAAGCAATCTGTCATGTGAAATAATGTAAAGGTAAACACTATGTTTAAACTGCAGATGACACCAGGCTGTAACATGATATGCTACATATGACACACATATAAATGTGAATATCAGGAAAGCTGTCAAGACCATGTCTGGGTCATGTTTCACCAAAACTTCAGAAGAAAGAAGAAAACAAGACTCAAATTCTTTTTGCATGGTGACATTCTTTTTTATGACAATTAGGCACATTTTATATTTCAAAATCTCAATATTGTATTTCTTAAAAATAAATAAACTACAGATTGAAAAAAATTGTAGTATGTTTATAGACCACAGCATTTGTTGTACATTCTTACTGTCTTTAATTGAACAATTAATTCAATCATTGTATTATAGTTTTATGCATCATGAGGCCTCAAGATTTATCACAGATTGTAAATTCTTTACACATCACTATACATTATATAATAGAGGTGACTGGTCTTCTCTTGCGTTGGTACTTCTTGATTTACAAAGCAATTTTTTGTTTTTGCCACCTTATCTCTATTGTTTGATTCAACCAAAAATAGTTGGTAACTGTTAAAAATAAATAATACTCTTAAAAATAAAGGTGCTTCATGATGGCATAGAAGAATCTTTTTGTCTATATGGTTCCATAAAGAACCTTTAACATCTGAAGAACCTTTCTGTTTCACAAAAGGTTCTTTGTGGCCAAAGAAGGTTCTTCAGATTATACAAAGGTTAGAAAGAGATGGTTCTTTAAAGAAACTTTGCCTGAATCGTTCTTCTTGGGACCAACAAAAACCTTTTTAGCACCTTTATTTTTAAGAGTGATTTTACATATGCTGCACCTTCAGACTGGAACTCTCTACAAATGAAATTGAAGCTAAATCATTTGGTGTTTTTCAGTAATTTTAAAACACACATGCATGCAATAGAAAATTATTTAGTGATTTTTGCTTTTAATGCTGTGCTTTTATTGTTGTTTGTTATATGTGTATTCATATAATATGGGCTGCCTATATTGGCCAGGACACTCCTCAGAGATTTTTAATCTAAGTGAGGTTAAATAAAAGCTAAAAAATAGTTTTGTAAGGACTGAATTATAACAAACACATTATGTAAATTCTAAATTCTAATGTAATTATACATCCTGGCATTTGTTTTGCCATCTTACTGTCTTTAATCTAACAATTAATTCAATCATTGTATCATAGTTATTTTTCACTGTATTATTGTAACATATACAATTTAAATAAATAAATTAATAAAATATTTAAATTGTAATGCATTTACATTACACTTTCTTCCTTAATTAAACAATTATTTTATTTTCACTATAATAAATAATTTATTATCAAATAAATAAAAGTAAAATGTCCAGATGCATTGAGGTAACAAAAAAGTTATATTTTTAAATTAAAGTAATGTTAACTTTATAAAGAAATGGATTTAACTGTCATAAATTGCAAATTGCATAAATAAATACAATTATTTTTTGTATATATAGTATATTGGGCTGAAATATGATCTGGACTTTTTGAGATTCACCCATAAATCTATGAAGTGCATTGTTTTGCTTTTATATAATTGACACGTCTTGTTCAGTGCAGATGTAGATAACTTGTTCACTGGCCGGAGAATGATGTTGTTGGTTGAAGTCATGAGGTTTTCAGTGTGAGGTAAAGTCAGAAATCAGGTATGTGAGGAATGCTGGCGACGGCACTAATCTCTAATCCCCCCTGAGTGCCCCGGGTCACTTACTCTGACTGCCATCTATGTGTGCGTGTGTGACTGTGAAAGAGAGACAGAGAGCAAAGTGTACAGAGCTTGCCTTGGTTTACCTGCTTCCTGTATCTCTCGCTTCTGCTGACCAATCAGCTTTATGCACTCACTTTTCTCCGTTCCCACACACACTGCGTGTCTATATTTAATTTTTACATGAATGGAAACAAGGGTGTGCAGATAGACGTATGATGTTCAGTAGGACGTTGTGCAATATCTAAAATTCTTAAAAACCTTCTTCGCATTTTAAATGAAATACAGCAGCTATTTTGACTAGGTCTATTGCATGCTTAAAAATAAAGCTGAGGTAACCCAGTTTACCATAGCGCTGGTCAGTGGGGGGTTTTAATCGCAGACACACTAACAAGAGCCCTTTAATTTCTTGGTAAGTGTTGTAAGATTTGGCTTTGAGTTTTGACATGGCTTGTGGTCCTCTAAAGACTTTGAGGATTACGAGGGCCACCCAAGAGCAGCGAGGGCCGAAAGACATGAGAGAGGAATACATGAATTAGTAAAAACCACCCTGGAAAAATCCAAGATACGGATGGAGGCCGAAAATATGCCACCTAACGAGAGGTCAAAGGTCAAACGAAACATGCAGCATATGACTGCAAGAGATTGTCTCAATTAGTCGGGCGCTTTTAAACTTTAACACTGAACAGTACAGTTATGAGCTAAAGCATACGAATCAATCAATCTGTGCTAGTGCACATCAGTCTCACAATCATATGAATGAGATTTTTGTTGCTGGAGAGTGAAATCACATTATTAGCATTAGCTGACAGCTTCTGCCCCCTATTGGCACCCAAAATACATAGACTGTGAAACTTAAGTTTGAATGTCTTTACATTAGATTATGAAATAGCGCAAGAAAGTGGCACTAATTTAAAAGAAAGCAAAAATAAGTTACTCTAAAAAAAAGTCTGTATGAATCTGTAAAAATATGTTCCAATGTTTAACATAAAGGAATATTATATTGAGTTTTTTGAGTTTTTGTATTAAGTGGCAACCGGAAATTGTTATCTCAAAAGAGCTATTTTCACCTGATTTAAGCCATAAAAATTAAATTTGCTGGTATTAATGAATGCATTTAGGTTGATGTCAAATAATATTTTAGACATGAATAAAAGACGATTTATATGTTATGATTTTTAGGTTGCAATTTTTTCAGTTCTAAGTTTTAAACATATTTTGGACTGCACATAGGATTGCGTAAACTATTATTACTTAATGATTTATTATTATTTAATTAGTAATTATTTTCAACAGTAGAAATACTGTTGAAAATACTATTTGGACATTTTCTAGTTAGTCGAACGGTAAAACTTTATTTTAAAGTGACTTATTAGAATCAAAATAAATTATGCATAATAACATGCAACTAACCCTAAACAGAACCCTTAACATTAACGTTATTCAGTACTCATATGTATATTATTACACTGTGACAAGGACGCCATAAAATAAAGTGTAACCCCCAAAAAATTATTTTTAGGGATTCAACTTGAGAATGGATGACTTATTCAGTGCCAAAAAAAGATCAAACTTTACCAGAAAAATATAATTAAAAATGTGCAAACAAATTCAAAATAGTCAATGTTTACTATTAATATAGGAGTAATACATGTTCGTCTCGTGGCACATGTGCTGTGTATGCTTGCTTGCAGGCCGATTCAAGCTCATCATGTGAGTGTCTATGGTTCAGCGGGCCGATGGCTTTTATCCCCACCAATCAAATTACATCCATAAATCCATTCCTGTTACTGAGGCTTCACTCTTCAAAATCCAATACAGCCACTTCACTCTCATCTCTGTCCCTCTCTTCCTCTTTGGGTGCTGATGAATATAAACAGCTTAGACTGGAGGAGCTGCGGTTTTAGTGTTTAGTGCTCTGAGGGGTTTAAACAGTAAGTTGCATTGGCATAAAGACGAAGAGACAGATCACAGCACTAAAAATGGTGGCTGTAAGAAAGAAAGAGTCTTCAATCAGACTCTCTGTTAAAAGAGTTAATTGCATTTTTGATACAGAAGAATATATATATGTATAAATTTATTGATTTGCTTGTTTTTCAGAAAATGAGATGTCAGTAAGATATCTTTGAAGAAAATAATACTTTTATTCAGCATGTGTGCAATGAATTGATTCAAAGTGTAATCAGTTTTAATGAAATGCTGTTCTTTTGAACTTTTTATTGATCAAAAAAAATCCAGTTTATCTAAATTATCATGGTTTTCCCTAAAATATAAAGCAGCCAGGGGCGTCGGACTGGGGGTAAAACCAGTACTGATTACCAGGGCCCCAAAGGAAGAGAGGGCCCTTGAAAAGTCTGGAATATATTTTATTTTACCTGGATATTTTCATTGGGGGGGTCATGGGGGCCCATCAGGACTGCCTATGCATAGGGCCCGGGATCTTGTGCAACTCCCCTGAAAGCAGCACAACTGTTTTAAACATTGATAATAAGAAATGTTTCTTTAATCAGTATATTAGAATGATTTCTGAAGGATCACATCACACTGAGGACTAAAGTATTTACGCTGAAAATTCAGCTTGCATTTTAAAAATTTTGCAATATTATTGTCTTTACTGTATTTTTGGTCAAATAAATCCAGCCTTGGTGAACACAAAATACATAATTCTGAAACATTTTAAAAAAAATCTCACCATCCCAAAAACATTGTATATTTATAATGCTCACAAATGATTAAAGTTTATAAATTCCATATGTATAATATTATATATATATATATATATATATATATATATATATATATATATATATATATATAATACATACTTACAACTAAAAAGCTATAAGCCTCTGTCCAAGATGAATCTCAACATAATCTCAAAGAAAAACATTTATAAAAAACAAAAGAAAAATATTGCATCTTTAAACTGTGAACACATACCTTTCTAATGAAGTCAAAATTGAATTCATAAATGAATCAAAATTGTGAATGACATGAATTAATGAAAAACAAACAACTGGCTTACAGTCAAAAAAAGATCAACTTACGGCATTTACAACTCTTCATGAAACTAGACAGCCATTGCCGAACATATTAAATGTTATTTATGCTTCAAGGGTAACAGCTTTTTCCAATGTTACTTAAAAATTTGGCTATTAAATATGATTTTCAACTTGTTTTGGCCTAGTTTAACATCTGTTATAAATTTAGGCATATGAAAAATTAGTTTTCAAAGAGCATGACTTACTAGATAAGTCTATTCTAGCAAATTACAATTCATAATGGCACATAAAGGACCGAAAGTAAAACTCATGTTGCAAAAGTAGCGGCAGGTGCAACCCAAACCAGGTTTCGGTTCAGAGGCGAGCAGCGCACGAGCGCTTCTAATTAAAAAGTGTTAATGGTTAAAGTCACGAGTAGAAATGCAATCTGTGGAGCAGAGGGGAGGAGCCGGAGTTAATCCGGGGCCCGGGGCCTCTCTCTCTCTCGCAGATCCTTGGACTCAAGAGGTGTATTGATCCTTGGGGTGAGATACAGAGAGGCCTGGGTCTGACCATCCCCACAAAGCCAGAGGGCCACACACACCTGTGAGCGAGTGTGTGTGTGTGTGTGTGTGTGTGTAGCAGTGCTAAGCCTAGATTAAGCTAAAGTTACCCATCTCTCTGCCCTCTTGCCATGTCATTCAAACCCTCGATAGTTCTGCAGCCACACGGCACAAACAAAGCCCTTTCTGGGCCGTCCTCAGCAGCGCCATCAGCTCTCAAACATCAAACACAGGGGATTATGGGATTGCGTGAAGTCCCAAGGGCGGAAAAAGAGACAAAATGGAGTTTTCCGAGGGAACCCCCTTGGCCCGAGCATCTTCTCTCAGGAGATTACTCTACAATTTGTTTCCCTTTATTCCGCCATTTTGTTGAACTGCGCTAGCGCGGCCGTACTGTAATCCCTGCGCTATGACAGATTACACACGGCTTTGTCAACCTGTCTAATAGCGGACTGTGAGGGAATTGTGAGGTCTTAAAGCACTTAACTCCTTAAGAAGGTTCACCTACACCTGATGCATGAGCACAATCATGCGGTCAGATCCAGGTAGTGAGTCACGTTTGCTTTGTGATTCAATACTAATGAATCAGCAGAGAGTCCTATTCAAGCCCAGATGGAATACGTTGACTTTTTGGGCATTTTCTGGGGTAAATTTATAATGGTTAACATGGTTACATTTAGTAAGTGGAGGAAACCTTTTTCAGAAGCCTTCCTGCTTTCTGCACAAGATTGATTCAAACGGGCCTCGTCATATGCAAATACTATTCATTTATGGATCATGGAATGAGCTGATGTCGTTGCATGTTTGTCTTTGGGACAGTCTGACCTCTGTGTGAAAGTGCCTCCTGAGAAGAACATGAGATGAGACATTCACTTAATTGTCCTTGATGTCAAATAAAGAGGAGAGCAATGACAGATCTGTTGGAAGGATAACCACTAAAGATGCACAGCCTTACATAAAAAAACAAAACAAACAAACAAACAAACAAAAACATTCCTGGCTCATATTTTAGCACTAAGATCAAAAGAAAGAAACATGAATGCCACACTATTATTTAAATTGTTAAGTATTTAAATGATATGATGATTTGTTTTACTGCCTTTTTAGTAATGTTTACTGTATCAGAGTAAATGACAGAAAGAGAATAACCATGGAGATTAATAGAAACTACAAATGTAAAATGTAAGAAGGGAAAATTGGGGAAAATAAATAACTGTAAATAAATAATTGTTAAAACTGTGATAATGAAATTAAATAACCCTTATTTTCTTTATGTAAAATATTACTTCTTATTTATATTATTATTTACTATTTTATTAATCTTTTTTTAAATGTACAGAAAATTAAAAATAAAAAATGTCAGAATGTATTACAGTAATGAGAACTTTATGTGGAAATGTGATTTACTGTCATTAAGAAATGTGGAAAGAAAGAAAGAAAGAAAGAAATGAAAGAAAATCTTTTGAAAAAAAATAAAAATAAAGAATTTGGGGTGAGATGTAACCAGTATGTATGACTGTAGAGTAATATTATGGCAGTTCAAGATAAAGATTGTCATCAAAAGTTTCGTAAAACCGACATTAATTAAAATAAATCATACGTTTAAGCATATCAGAGTCTACCATAACAAAAGAGCGTATGCTATCATTTACGAATCTCATCCATCGGAGGGATGACCTTAGTTTGAATAAAGTCAGAGCGGATTAAGAGGAGGATGTGGGGAGGGGGGGTCTCCATGGCAACAGCAGGTCCAGTCTGGGAGGAAGGTTCAAAGAGTAACAGATGCTGTCTTTGTGGGACATGCGTGGAGGGGGGAGACCTTCTCCACTTTAGGGGCCAATGATCATGTGTCTGCTCGAAGAAAGTGTAACATATCGTTTCATCAGAAAGCCAGAGAAAACTAGGCCCCTAAGCATCATTTTGAGAGCTCAAATATGAAAAAAAAAACCATACACTTACTGTTGTATTCATTCTATAGTAGGTTTTCTAATTACAAAATATTCTTAAAATGCAAAGTCACTGTAGACTCAAACACTAGAGTGCTTATGCCAATAACATTTTTGATCAGAACTAGAGGAATCCAATGGCAATATAAATCTATAAACACACACACACACACACACACACATATATATACACACACACACAACATCCTATACATAACACACACTGACTGCATTATGCAGCCTATGCCCCATAAGGTTTTTTGTCTTATATTTATATAATATGATATAGTTTAGAAATATCACACAAGAAATATCGCATTTTCGCCCCAAATTTCAGCATGATTGCAAATAAATAGATTTTATAAAATATAAAAAATTAAAAAATGTTTCAGTTTTAGACACAGTCTTGTCAGTATTGTCTGTTTTGCTCAATTTCGCAAAAGAAAATAACGTCTACGCAACTCAGCAGTGTTTCATTACTGAATGAATCGGTTTTTAAAGAATTGAGTGGGCCGGTGACTTAATGATCTTGCTTCAATTTGGACTGAACCAGCCATTTGAACGAATCAGTTGTATGAACAGCTGAATTACTCATTCACTAGTAATGAGAACCTACATCAAAATGACAGTTTTTTATGATTTAAATTGCTGAGCAGAGGCACATCTGAGTGTTTTCAATACTTTCAATGGTAAAGGAAAAAGTACTGAAAAAATATGAAAGCATTTTAGTTATGTGAGGCACTGTAGACAAATCCAAAGCTTTCATTTTTAGAGTGCAAATAAAACACTACTATTACAACAGAATAGAATTGTGCGTTTACAAAACAACGACTGGACTAAATCATAATAGTGACGCCTAGCGGTGAACATGCGATATGACATTAAGCAAAATAAACTGACATAACGCAAACAGAATGAAGTTGTCTGTCTAATATGCCATGAATGCAGACGGATTTTGCATGAGTCTGTCCATACCTCAGAACAGTACAAACTGTGGGAGTGGAGTCCTTCATGATGGTCTTGAGGAAGATGGCGTTGGCACAGCAAGTCATTTTATTTATCAACGAACTACTAATGATTAAGTTTCAGTAGATGATTTTGACATAAGCCGATGCCTTTAATTTGCACGATGGACTCTTAAGTTTACTTCACAGCTTACCGTCGGTTCAAAAAGTTTCTCAAATTCAAAGGACTGGTGAAGGTTTCACACACGGGAATATAGATGATAATCGCAGTAAATGCTTATAGCCTACTAAGAGTTGCTTCTCATTACAAACAGGTGAGAACTAGGCCACACTGTTTATAAAGTAGAGACTCGCCTAGTCAGAAATTTGATAACAGTGACGCCTGCTGGTGAACACGTGTTAATTATATATGTGACCCTGGACCACAAAACGAGTCACAAGGGTCGATTTTAATAATAAATAAATAAGCTTTCCATTGATGTATGGTTTGTTAGGATAGGACAATATTTGGCCGAGATACAACTACTTGAAAATCTGGAATCTGAGGGTGCAAAAAAAAAAAAATTAAGTTTTGATATATTTATAGTAGGAAATTTACAAAATATCTTCATGGAACAAGAAAAATCGATAATTTTGACGATAATATTTTTGGCTATTGCTACAAATATACCGTGCTACTTAGGACTGGTTTTGTGGTCCAGGGTCATATATATATATATATATATATATATATATATATATATATATATATATATATATATACACACATGAGAAAATATGCTCTTGTCAAGCTAGGGCACGTTGTTAGTTATAACTCATTTATTTGCACAATAAAAAATTAAGTTAGACATAGGTAGAGTAAGTGAAGCTTGAGAATGAGAGTTGAAGTTAATTTCTGAACTAATTTTATTTTTAATTAATTTCTGAACTGACTTATGTTTGTATTGTTATTTTTCGTCATCAAAATTGTCACGAAGGACTTTACATAAAAATGTTTACGCCTACCAATTACAGCAATATTCCCAAACGTGTGTGTTTTGTTTGAAATTGTTTGTTCTTTAACAAGACAAAGAATAAACACCTAGAATATTACCTAATGGTTTTTTTATTATTTAAATAAATAATAATAAAAAAACATTACGTAATATTCCAGGTGCTTCTACTTTTAAAACCAAACCAAAGTAGTGAAGAAATTGTTTTTTATTATATTATATTATTGGATTTTTTTTTTTTAACTTGATTGTGATGTTGTGGAAAGAAAATAACTCAATATGATTTCCATTTTTAAGAGAGAGAAAAAAGCGAGCTTTTTATCCAATATATTTCGTGATAGGACATGAATGAATTTCCTTCGCAGAGATCAAGTATTTTTCTTATTTTCGGTCGAGTATTTAAGGAGCATTGGCGTCATCTAGCGGTGCTAGAGAGAAGTGCACGCCTCCTGCTGCCACCCGCCACAGAAAGATTGAATCTGAGATTCGGATGCGCTTGGAAGGCGTGGTTTTATCTCATTGACACGCGCCTAAGATTCTTTCATTGATAATCCGTCGAGAGCACCAGCTAGTGCGTCAATAGCGCACTAATCAAACGCAAAATGATATGAGACGGACGCGCGCGCACCAGGTAGGATTTTTATGCCCGTGTATTCTTATCTGCAGCTCCTACAGGGATACACCACAGTGGGGAATTTGCCAACAAGGTCAAGTTATGAGATTTCTATAGGAGGCAAGGATTTTTAGGCTGTATGAATGGGTGGGTTCAGCATTTTTTTGGGGGGGTTAAAACGTTTTTCAAATATTTTTTCTTTGTGCAAAGCATTCTCTTTTTTTAAATGGTTTTCTTCAAAAAGATTGGTATAATTCTCTATATAATACTCACATTTAAGAGATTTAAACCAATTAATATAAGCTTAATTAATTGATCATACTAATGCATGGTGCTATTTGGACTTTGTCTGGCTTTTGTCCTACTGCGTGTGTGTGTAGGTCAGGTTCTGCCTGTATTACGGGGATCAAATGCACCCACCAAGATATCAAAACCTGAAATCAGCTATGTTGTGACCAGTGAAACGAAATATTATTATTATTATTATTTTTACATTATACATTAAAATGTAGAATGCAAAAGGTAGGGAACTGAATATCATTAGTACACTGTGTGTGTGTGTGTGTGTGTGTGTGTGTGTGTGTGTGTGTGTGCACGCACTTGTAACCCAATTTAAAGATGAGTTTGCTAGTGTTTGCAAATGAAACGTGAGTGTCTCTTTGTAAATTACTGCATGGATTGCAATCTGTCGTCTTATTTACAGCCCCAATCAATATGCATGACTTCATCCTGTTAAAATTGATTCTTTTAGGGTCATTTGTGTAGTCTTTTGTTAATCAGCTCCTTGCAGAGATACTTTTGAAGATGCATTTCCCTGCCTGAAGTCTGGATGCATTTATGTTCTTGTGAAATATCTGCTGGATATAGAAATGAACATTTAATATGTGATGCCAGAACTTAATAATATTTGATAGTGTGTTCCCCACCCCCATCCTCCTGCAGATGTGAGTGTCCTCCGAACGGCTCTCATCAATGACAGGTCACCATTTGAGACTTGGCGTAATTGACTTTCATGCTTTTGTCAGGCAATCAGAGTGAATGTTTCCGCAGTGGCCAGTGAATCGCATTGGCTCAGTGTTTTGTTTTTTATTTATTTTGTGTGTGTGTGTGTGTGTGTGTGTGTGTGTGTGTGTTATGGCGCACAGAAAGGAAGGAAAGAAAATAAGTGTAAAATACCATACCCACCATACCATAATTATACAAACTACACCAAAAGCACTTTCTTCAGCTGACAGAACTGCTTTGTTCATATGCATATTAGTCTAGATATGGTAAAATATTAGTATTTGCATGGAAAAACATAGTGGGTTTGTCATTGGCTAATGGCTGTACACTGTAAAAAAAAAGAAAAAAAAAAAGTTTTTTGTAGTTTAAATGAAACAGATCATTGGAGTATGTTTTACAAGAAAATACAATTTTCCAGAAATTGGTGATAAAACAACTTTCACAGAAATTGCTAGTACATTTCACAAATAATTACAAAGAAACAGTGAGTAACATGTTGAATTAAACATGAAATATTGAAATAGAAATAGTATTTTCTGTAAAACATACTCCGGTGATCTTTAATTAAAACTTTGAAAAAGCAGTGACTTCAAACTTTCATCTAAAATTCCATGTTTTACTGTTTCTTCGTAATTATTAGGGCAATTTGTGAAATTTACTAGAATTTTCTAAGTCTATCCTATTTTCTAAGTAAATCCTACACCATTTATTTATGTGTTTATTTAGTGTACCAGAAGCAGGGTGTCCAATGGTCAAAATAATTGCCGATATGTACATAAAAGTAGGGGTGCACGATAAATATCGGCCAATAATTAATGCGCATCACATCAGTAAAGCCGCTTCTCTAATCAGCGGTAAATTCCATCAGGTGCGTGATGGAATTTATCGCTGATTAGAGAACCGCCTTTACTGACGTGATGCTTATTAATTATCGGCCGATATTTATCGTGCACCCCTACATAAAAGGTGTTGATTGATTTTGTAACTGTTATGCACACTAAATATTCGTTTTGTTAATCAGCCAAGTAGACATAATTACTAGCTGATATTGATAATCTCAAAATGGCATAATATTTGCAGATTAATCTATCTTTTGGTCTTATATTTGTCTATAAACAAAGCATTCTTAGTGATATAGTATGATAATGATGATTATTGTGATAGTAAAAAGTAGCTGTTGTTTTATGATGCTTAATGATACTTCTGCATGCTCCGAATACTATAAAATGTGTTTGTATTGTATGCTTTTGCATTGAGTCTATGGCTTCATTGGTGAAACTAACATTGTTCAGTGTTTCTTAGGGTGATCTTTACCGTGAATCAGCTGTGGTTTGAGTTTGACTGTCAGATTTACATTTTTAAGGCTCCTCTGGGCTATTTGATTTGAATAATTACTCACCAGCTCCTCAGAACAGAGAATGATACAGAATACGGTGGGATGAATCAAATACTGACTTTATACATCCTAGTGAAATGATCATAAAATATATAGTTAATTATCACAATATACTGCTTTGATAGTGTAATTGCTTTATTGCTTGATTAAAATAAACTTTAAAATCTGATAGTAGACTAAATGTCTCAGTATATTGAGAAAAACAGTGTTGTTGTTATCAGTTATGCTGACTGCAGTGTATTTCTGTTGTGTTTGAAGTAATGAATAGGAGTATGGAGCATCACATACCAATGAAAATCTCTGGGATATTTTGAATATTCCCAATGTTCTGAATTTTAAATTAATTCAGCAGACTAGATACATAATCTGTCCTCCTGAATATTTAATATTTACTGCATATATGTCATAAAACTGTCCATTTTATATTATAATGTTCAAAGAATTTTTTTTCTTTACCAATCTTATTTACAGTTAATTAAATTGTATATAATTTATTAGGATAAACTATAATATATATATATATATATATATATATATATATATATATATTTTTTTTTTTTTTTTTTGCCATGTCTTTACATTTGTGTTAGTAGTTTTTTTTTTCACTAAATGTGCATGTGACAGACACAAAATTAAGCATTTGTCTAAATAATTTATAAGCCTGTGTGGTACAGAGTAACTGATGTCACAAAAACTGTTTTTCTATTGATGTACCGCTTGACTGAACAAGTAAAGGATGACACTGCTATGGGTAATGGCTTGTGAAGGATTAGTTGTACTTTTTGTTTCATTTTAGTGGAACTACCTATTGAGCTGTTCCGTACAGTTATAAATAACCTCAAATGTTTACACTAAAATCACTGGAATACTTTCCCATTTTTCATTCTTATTATATTTTGTTTCAGTGTCTTGTGTTCCCTCATAACTGTGTATATGATTTGCAGATGAATGGCAGATCCCAACACAGTTTGTTCATAATGATCATAAGAAGACAGCAGTAGGTGTATCTCCTCTTGCGTATCTAAAACTATTTTTATCTATCTGCTCTAGGGAAGCCTTGGAGGGGACAATATCAGGCTTTCAGGAGGGAACCAAATATTTTGACTTTGGATTTTCATCACAAAAAGGGATTCAATATGGAAAATGTACCAAACCCCAAAAAGACTGTCACTGTCCAGATGATGCCACAGCTCACTAATATAGATGTGCTGGGAAATAAAGAGTTAAATGCTAACTGGGACATTGAGCCAAAGTTAACCTTAAATCTGGATTGCTCCTCTGGCCAAAAAAATAAACCAGATCAGGATAATATGCACCTCAAGTCCTCCATCAAAGACTCCCACACCACTCTACTTGGAGGAACTGTCCTTGAAGACAAAAACATGTCATCCCGTGACAGCGAAGATCACAAGCAACCTCAAAATAGTCACACAAACATGAAGATGACAGGTCAGTGTGCCAGGAATACTGACGGTAGAAAAACTGAACGTGACACGAATTCGAATTTGAAAACTGTTCTTTCAACATCCAGCCCATCGTCTACAGCTACATATAACAAGGAAAAAAATGGCAATAGCACAACAAACACACTTGAAAACAAACTACATGAGCCGAAAGCACAGAGCAAAGCATCAGCAGTTGAAGAAACTAGTGCAATCAAAGAGACACTTCACAATCAAATGCCAAGCCAGGCTCTGGCTTCCCTTCAGAAGGATTCATCTGTCAGTGCCAACAACACAATTAAAGACATGCCACTTTTATCCCAAACAAAAGATGCAGGTTGCACCACCAGCAGTAGCCCGTCTGAACTGGTATCCACCACCAATGCTCCTAAAACAAATCACTCTCAAGTTGCAACAACCAAAACATCTCAACCAGCACCTGGGACAAGTATTAAGACCCCACAACTACACGAGATCCATCATACACCCACTAAAGAGGACAAATGTATCAGTGATTTCAAGGATTTTAAACCAACAGGAACCTCTCAAGACATTTCTTCTGGACATCCAATGGAGTCTTCAACTAGCAGTGCAAGTCACATGGAAGTGATTGATGAAGAGGTCCAAACGCAAGGAGCTTCTCCTGAAGAGCAGAAGCCGGTCCACTGCAAACTATATCGAGAGGCATCTACCATGACTTCAGCCGTCGAGTTAGGCAACCAACCCAGCATGCAAAGGCATGACGCGGAGGTGCAGGCGGTGGCTACAGTCTGCAGTCAATCTACAGCCACTAGCCCAAGTCTTCTATCTCTACAACCCCTTCAGAGATCAATTGGCCTGCTACCTGAGGAGACTGACAGTATAGCAGTGGTCGTTGAGGTGAAAACCACCTCAGAGATTTATTGCAACACACCATCTGTTATTTCATCCAGTACAAAGCCTCCACAGTCTGGCGCTGTGATGGTGCATGTAGATGCTGACCTTCAGGAAGAGTCCAAGCTTGGGGCCAAGCCTAAAGAGCCTCTACACAACAGCCAAAGAGGATTTTCGCCGCTTCAACCGGTTTATCAGATCAATGTCGAGACCTGCAGCCAAACCAAACAATCAAACGAGACTACCTGTCACCTTCAGAGCCAAGGTTCACCTGCATCTGGTCCTCATAATGTGGCCTGTGTGCAGGAACCCATCGCTGCATCTAATCAGGCCTGCAAGGATCTGCAAGAAAAATCGGCCAAACCTCCTGCATCTAAATCCGAGATGCCTAAGGAGGCAGGATCTGCAAAACCTCCAAAGGACATCACAACGGCTACTCCTCCAACATCAAGCTCCACACCTCAGAGCAAAAAGACAGACCGGCAACAGCAGGGAGCGTCCAAGCTGGAGCCTGAGAAAGACGACCAAGAAGCCAAGCAGTCGAAGAACAGCGTGCATGACGTCGTGTGGGACGAGCAGGGTATGACGTGGGAGGTATATGGAGCATCGGTAGATCCCGAGTCACTGGGTTTTGCCATTCAAAGTCACCTGCAGTGTAAAATCAAGGAGCATGAGAAGAAGATCATTGCCCGGACGGTTCTCAGAAAATCCTTGTCTTCACCTCCCGGCAAGAAAAACAAGAGAAGGCAGGTTAACATCAACTTCAGGTCCATGTTTCAAAATGTTCGCCGACCCAATTGTTGCGCGCGGCCATCAGTGCTAGAATGAAAGACGTTTGGTTGTCATTGATGTGATCTTCCATGAGACTGCGCAAAGCATGTTGGGAGATTTCTCTCATTTGATTTTTGAGGAGTCTGTTAAATATAGAAACTAATGGTGATTTGAGTGTTACGTGGAGAACAGTAATCTTAAAGAAAATATTTTTAGAAAAAGATGAAATTATTTATGGTGATAGTAAAGCTATAATGATGTTTAGAGTGTAATGGCAATAATTATAATTAATATAATAACGGTAATGATAATATGTAGTAATCTGCATGTGTATTAGTTCACAATGGCAGTCTTTTAACTACCCAAGATTATGCACTGTACTGACGAGCAGATGTATGCATATAACCTTTTTAAACAGACTTTGTTTAGTTGAATATCTTTGTAAACTTTCCAAGTAGTAGATATTTCTTTTGCATAATTTTATTTGTAACGTAATGTTGATTTGTTGTGAATGTTTCAACTTTTTTATTTAATTAAGAAAAATAGGCAAGAGTTTCCCGATGCTTGTTGCCATAATTGATGTAAGCAGCCCATTTCTGTTCAAGAATCCAACATTGATGTTACCATGATTTTATATTAAAATAAGAAAAAAAAAAAACAGTTACTGTTTACAGCAATCAGTGCGGTTCATGAGTGTTGGTTAGCTAGCATTTCACTGCAGTGTCTTATTCCATCAAAATGAGCATACTGTATATCAGGGTTCCTCAAATCTTACCCTGGAGGTCCAATGGGCTGCAGAGTTTAGCTCCAACCCTGATCAACCTCACCTACCTGTGATTTTCTAATGATCCCGAAGACACTGATTAGCTTGCTCAGGTGTGTTTGATTAGGGATAGAGCTAAACTCTGCAGGAAAGTGGATCTCGAGGTCCAAATTTGAGGATCCCTGCTGTATATTATATCGCTCACATTAATGTGGAAATAATGATGCTAATGAGACACTTAAAGATACATCAGGGATTATTTGGGGGGTTTAAACATCTGTTACATGAGTTAGATCTCATGTGTATGTCAGTTGTAAATGTTGTATAATAAAAACAGATCTATGTCATTCCAATTTACATATTTTAAGAAATGGCCTTCACTTGGCTCTGCACAATATTACAACACAAATATACAGATAAATATAAAGAAATGCACAAACCTTCTCTATTATTCATACCATAATTAAGACTGCTAATAGATTCCCTCTGGTTCTCAGATTTGAACTCACTGTCACCCTGCTGGAGTTCTGGCTGGTTATTAGTGCATTGCTGTATGGTTGCTATATGGTTTTTATGGGTGGTTGCTTGCTAGGCCAAATCAAAACACACCACACCGGTTCTCTGTGGTCTTCTGGTTTCCAGATATGATTTGGTTCTTTCTTTTAAAGTGGGTATATGGTATTATGTTCACTGGTTTTATCATCTGCAAGATTAAAATCCAAAACTTGCTTTCTTAAAATCCCAAAATTGTTTCAAGTTAAAGCTAATTATCTAAGGTAAAATTCAAGTATAAATGGTATTACTTATGCACTTAAGTCTAGTAATTAATATGTAACCCCTTAGTATGAGAAACAGTATTGATTATGTGCTCATATTAAGAGTTAAATTTGGAATTATGTATTTTGTGCTGATGTGTTAAAGCATCTGTATGTACAGTATAAGTCATTTTTTTGTAATCATTGTCCTGTGCATGACTGAATGTTTTGTGTTTACATGATGCATGTACAAAATATTTGCAGAAAATCATTCAAAACCATACATTCATGTGGAATCAACATCGTTTCAGGTCCTACTGTATGCAACCAACGCAATGCCTCATTTACTGCAGGGAATTCTGTAGTTCTCATAACTGCAAACCCAGCAAGTTCTCATGCATTTACAGGACATACCGTAGTCTATTCCCTGAATCACTGTATAAAGCTCTCTTCGGGGCCAGCAGCAGCAGCAGGAGATTACATCAGAGCTTCTCCCCAGTTGTCTGATCAGTTTTGCATCAGCTGCCGTTTCCATCACAGCTCCCTTTTGTTTACCTGCTGCTGCATTAAATAATTGGAAGAGCTCCAGCGCTTCCTCTCATGGCGGTGATCCCTGCGGAATATTTGCCCTACATATGTTTGTGACACACACACACACACACACACACACACACACACACACATACTCACACACACCTTGATTTACTCTCTCTGTCCTTCTCCTATACTGTACCTCCCTCTGGTTTGGTCTATACTGTATATATACAGCACTGTGCATGAACATGGTACAACTTGATGTCACATACTTTTATTGTAAAGTATCATAGGCACAGCACAGAAGCCATGTTTTTGTGTAACATAAAATTAACGTAGCATGAACAATAGCTAATTACATAAAATGTCTGAAACCCTTGGAGCTTATTTTCATAATTGCACAAAACAACAGTTCTGTAAGCTTCATTTAGAATGCCTTATAATTAAACTGTTAATAATATATATATATATATATATATATATATATATATATATATATATATATATATATATATATATAATTTAACAACAATAATAATAATAATAAAAGCTAACAACAGTTATAATACATAATAAACTATTTTTTACCTATTAAATACCTACTTACTGTGATATTCAAAAGTCTGGGACTACTAGAAATTGTGTGTGTGTGTGTGTGTGTGTGTATGTTATATACAATAAATATCTATTACTGAATTTATTACTGAAATAATTAATTTTTATTATTTATTTATTATATATACCATAAATAGACATGGGATAATAACAATTTATTGCATGGATGTTTTCAATGTGAGAGTAAATCCGTCAAATTTTTGAGATTTGACGTTAAATGTCACTAATCTTTACAGCATTCTTGATTAACCCCATCTCATGCGATGATCCTGCCTGTTATTTCTAAACTACAATGTTAAAAACATGCTGCATTAAAAATATTACTGAAATATTGAACACCAGATAAAGAAGTTACAGTCTTTATATGAGATACATGGGCATTCTGGTTATGTGATGACAGCACTGTCACTTCCTATTAGCCACAATTTGTGAGAGGTACTTTTGAGAACATTCAGTCACCTCATCGGCTCATATTAAATGTAAAAAAATAAATAAATGTGCAAATAGCTGCAGGGTGACAGAGCATCATCTTCTACATGCACCTGATCTCATGCTGAGATGCCGCCTGCCCTTCATTCTCCTCCTCGTCTTAATTAAAACATGACAATATGGTGCTCTTCACTCACAGCTTCGGCTCCCAGCTAACAGTGACGTCCAAATCAGGTGTCAGTAACTCTACACTGTACCCCACACATGTCTCTTTGGCAGGTGATATTGACTTAATATTACATATAATACATAAGTGATCAGCCACAATATTAAAACCACTGAATAATGATTATATTGTTACAATGGCACCTATCAAAGGGTGGGATATATTATGCAGCAAGTGAACAGTCAGTTCTTGGATTTCGTGTGTTGGAACCAGGAAAAATGGTTAGATGACTGAAAGCATCACCAAAATGGCAAGTCCATTTCCCAGTTTGCAGTGGTTATATCTACCAAAATTGGTGCAAGGAAGGACAACCAGTGAACCAGCATCAAGGTTATGGGGCCCAAGGTCACATAGAAGAGCTACTGTAGTTCAAATTGCTAAAATATTTGCCGGAGCTGCGTAGCTGCAGACCTACGATGGGCATGTGAGCATCAAAACCATAGACCACAGAGCAATGGTCTGATAAATCTTTTTTTTTTTCTTTTAGATCAGGTGGATGGAAGGGTGCATGTCCATTGTTTACCCGGGGAAATGATCGCAGCAGGATGCACTATGCATGTGAAGAAGGCAGTCCGGCTGAAGCAGTGTTTTGCTCTGGGCAATGTTCTGCTGAAAACCCTTGGGTTTTAGAATTCATATGGATGTTACTTTGACACATACCACCTACCTAAAGATTATTGCAGACCATGTACTCCTACGGTGGTCCAGTAGTGCACAACACAACGAAATATCCACAACACAATGGAAACAAGCAGCAACACAACAAAATTAACACAAAACAAAGGAAACAAGCTGCAACATAATGAAATTAGCAAAGCACAACATAAACAAGTCGCAACACAATGGAAACAAGCCAAAACAAGCCACAACACAACGAAATTAGCATAACAGAACAGAAACAAGTTGCAACACAACAGAAACTAGCCAAAACAAGCCACAACACAACAAAATTAGCATAACAGAACAGAATCAAGTCGCAACAAAATGGAAATAAGTTGCAACACAAAGAAATTAGCACAACACAACAGAAACAAGCCGCAACAAAATGAAAACAAGTTGCAACACAACAAAATTAAAACAACACAAAAGAAACAAGCCATAACAGCAAAATTAGCAAAACACAACTGAAACAAGCCACATCACAACAGAATCAAGTTGCAATACAACAAAATTAAAACAACAAAACAGAAACAAGCCGCAACACAACGAAATAAGCACAACAGAACGGAGATAAGTCACAACACAATGGAAACAAGCCGCAACACAATGAAATTAGCACAACACAACAGAAACAAGCCAAAACAAGCCACAACACAATGAAATTAGCACAACAGAACAGAAACAAGTCGCAACACAACAGAAACAAGCCACAACACAACGAAATTAGCACAACATAACAGCAACAAGCCATAACAGCAAAATTAGCACAACCCAACTGAAACAAGTCACAACACAACGAAATCGAGTTGCAACAGAATGAAATTATAACAACACAACAGAAACAAGCCGCAACACAACAAAATTAGCACAACAGAAACAAGCCACAACAGCAGAATGAGCACAACACAATGAAATTAGTCCTATGCGTTATGTTGTGGAGATTTCATTGTGTAGTGCACAACTAAGTCACCGTATACACCTCTTTATGGTCGCGGTGTTCCCTGATGGCAGTGTTCTCCTTCAGCAGGACAATGCACCTTGCCACACTTCAAATTGTTGTTCAGGAAGGGTTTGAGGAACGTGATGAAGAGTTAAAGGTGTTTCCTTGGCCTCCAAATTCCCCAAAACTCAATCCGATTGAGCATCTATGCCAGTGTTTCCCAGTCCTGGTCCTGGAGAACCCCCAACACTGCATGTTTTTGATACCTCTCTTATCTGACACACGCATTTGAGGTTTTAGAGTATTTATAACAAGTTGAATCAGTATCTTTGATTAGGGAGATATCTAAAGTCTGCTGTGTTTAGGTCTCTCCAGGACCAGGATTGGGAAACATTGATCTATGGGATGTGCTGAACCAGCAAAATGGACACTTGGAGAAAAATCGAAAATTATCAATCAAAAATAGCTCAGAGAGATAAAATCTCTCCCATGATGAGAACATTACAGTGTTATCATTTGGATAACAGGTAATTCCTGCTATTTATGAGAGCAACACACAGTTCCTCATTATCTTCACGAGATAATGAATTGCCACTAAGTGCAGAACTTATTTTCTCTCCAGATTACCAGAAAGAACCTCAACAACACTCTTCGAAGAGCAAGCCTGATAGTGACACTGCTTTCCAAAGGCTCCTTCAGAACAAACCTCTGGTTGAGCGACTGAGCATATATGGGCCGCTTCAGTGAAAGGGGCTCTTTAAAAAGACCCTCTTTCATTCGCCCTGTTCAATGCCTGAGCAAACAGGCCTTGACAGTATGTGTGGCACTGCAAGCTGTTCTTTTTCTTCTCTGTTGATTTTTTCTTCCCAAACACAAAGTGTTCAGTCAATTTCTGGCCCTTAGGGTGTATATTTTTAGACCCAATAGATCCAGGTATTTGTATGAACTCAGAAGCATTGTGTCCAGACATGTAGGAAAAGCCTTAAAGGGATAGTTTTCGCCAAAAATGAAAATTTGGTCATCATTTACTCACCTTCATGTCATTCCACAATGACGCACAAAAGAAGCTATTTTGAAGAACTACTTAATACAGTGACAGTCAACTGAGTCCAAAACAACACTGGACCACATAACTGAATGGACAAAACAACATTGAGAAATTTCATTTTTGGATGAAATATCTCATTAAATGACTAAGTATAAAGTGAGAGTGCTAATACATTAAAGATTAAGTATATAACTAATTATTTAATCTTCAATAGTATTACTAAACAAAGTCTACAAGTGGTTTACAAGCAAGATACTTCTTATGTAGTTAATCATTTGAGACTGTAATCGTTGCTTTAACTTAACAGATAAGACTTCCTAGATAAAACCAGTATGAGTTCCTAAATTTACAACCTGACCTGTCACACATGCAGTAAAATGCATTAAGGAGATACTTGCAGAAATTGCTTTTGTGGAGATATACAGCAAACCCATTTGAGAGTAAAGTACAGCTACAAAGGTCAACATTAACGTTATAAATATTAGACCGTCTGCGAGGAGAATGTTGCTCAGTCAGCTTTGGCTGAAGTCCTCATTAATCTGTTTCTCGCCGAAGAACCCTAAGGAACATCAGGACAGATGACGTCCAAGAACGGTCTGACAACATTAGAGAAGAGCTTGATCTTCCTATTTGTAGCCCTGACTGCAGTCACTATTGGAATAGTTGTGGTGTTTGTCATTGAGAGGAACAACTCAAGTCCAAAAGGTGAGTTATTGTTGCTCCAAATCCAGATATATTTCAAGATAATTAGTTTTGCACACTTACTCAGCTCTGACTTCCACTCAGATATAAATGTAGATAAAGCATGTCAGTGGTACTAAATAAAACAAAAGAAAATGTGCAATTATTTATGATTCTATGGCCCTATAATGTCAAATCAATAGACTTGATCAATGCCACAAAGTTGTTTACTTGGCAAACAACTAGTCTAAAATGAATCTCTGCTGCTTAACATTCATGAAAAAGAGTTTGTTAATGCTTTAGATTAAATGACTCTTCTTTTGCCTTCAGATGCTGCCGGTGTTCATGATAAACTACAGCTATAAAACTAACTATAAAATAACTTTTGAATGATTGAGGTTATTGAAACTTGAACTTTAAATTACTGCTCAGTGCAAAATTACTATCTGTTCAGTTGAATCAGCTTCACTGGAATAACACTATTGTGAAATCTCTGGCATGCAATGCATACAATGCAGCATTTTTCTCTGCAGAAAGCACTGGAAAGCAGCATATTCATGTAAATTACGTAGTAAAATGCTCTCAAAAATAGCTCTTAGAAGCTTCCTGTAATCACTTTCTACTTCCAGAAGTACTTTTTCACTCTGGTGCACAATAATGAAAAATCTTCATATGAGTGAAATTTTGCAGCAAAAGTTTCCCTTTAAACTTACAATGCTTATGTTCCACATAATCATTAAACTTAAGAGTATTTTTGCGTCTCTAATGATGAATGCAGTGCATTATATACAGCTATTGGTACACACATTATCCTCTCCTTTCAAATACAGTTATTACACTAAAACTGCATAATGTTCCATGAGGCTCAATCCATGAAATAGCTTCACCTGCAGGGTGGTGCTAAAGGAAATGTAATCAACCTGTTTACACAGGCGATGTCAAATTCTATTCCTCGCTCTGTCTCTGTCCGCAGAGGATGAGATCGATACGGGATGTGGGAGTCTGCAGGAGCTGACGGCTTCCTCAGGGGAATTCTCCAGTGGGAATTACCCCAGCAGCTATGACAGTGGCATGAGCTGCAGCTGGCACATCACAGTAGAAGCCAATAAGGTACCGGATGACACTAACCTCAGCTCATTATCCGTTAGCTGCTCATTAGGACACTATGAGGTTTATATGCTTTGGTTTCTGAAAGCACCTTCCACACATAGGGCTTCAAGTAGGGACTCAAAGTCTTAAAAACATGATCATATTTTTCTTTTTTCAAGATATATGTGTTGTTTGATTTTGCATCAGATTTTCAAGGTATGAAGTGCCTTATTATAAGTTTTAATTGTGCCTTTAATCCATTACAAAGTAATTGGACACCATGTGTACCTTATTTGTGGAAAATGGCAAACAACAAAATGAGTTGTCTTGGTTTCTTCTTCCAGGTGATCCATCTCTGGTTTGAAGACTTCTCTATACAGGACTCCAACACATGTGAGGCCGACTTTATCACTCTCAAGGACGAACTGGGCATTATTGGTGAGTCTTGTGCAGTGGCTGGTCATCATTTTGGCAAAACCATTTCTGTTCCCTGCAGAGAGTCAGGAAAAAAAGAATCACTGTAAGTTAATTACCATGAGCGCAGAAGCGATCTGCCTCCATTTATTCCAGAGGGCACGAGGCAATTAACTTCTGACAGATTGACTGAATGTTACCGGTCACCATTTTTTGGCTGTTGGGCCATTGCTTATGCTGAGCATGTCCTGAAAAAAAAAAAAAAACCTGGAAAATTATTTAATGCAATATATATGATAGCAAAATAGAAACATGAGAAAATCTTTCTCTTGGTATCAAAGGCTGTGTTGAATCAAAATCAGTGTTTTGACACAAATTCATCAGTCACTTTGTATGGACAGGAATTTCCAATTTGAGCCTGTGCCATTTTTTATGGTTTATGGTACAGAGTAATAGTAATTAATAACTTGTAATTATTATAGGGTTAGGATTATGGTTTGGTTTAGGGTTGTTAAACGTAATTATGCATAATTTACTGTTATTACTACAGTAAGTACATGTAACAAGGACACATCAAGTGTTACCAACATTTGTTTACTTTTGTTTTATTGCTGTATGATTGATATTGTAATGATTTCTTTTTGGATTTCTCAGATTGTTTTTGTTTTTGGATTAGTCAATCTCATGAACAAAAGGTATTTTTGTATTTTAGACCCAAAATCAAAAGAAAATAACCATAATGCATCCAGATGTTTTGTTTTTGAGTTTGTTAAATTCATTTTTCATACAACCATTCTAAAAAATAAATATAATACAAATTTAATTAAAATTATATATATAGAGAGAGAGAGAGATTGAGAGAGAGAGAGAGAGAGAGAGAGATTGAGAGAGAGAGAGAGAGAGAGAGAGAATTTTTCATAAAAAAATTAGAAACAAATAATAAATGCAAAAATAATACAAAATATCATTACATCATTACATGTGTATAGATATAATATTAATATTATTAATAACATTATAAGTAATAATAATATTATTAATATATATATTATTAATAATAACATTATATGTTTCTTCTGCAGGGAAGTACTGTGGCTATTCTTCGCCTAAACCGATAGTGTCCTTAGGAAACAGCATTTTTGTGTATTTCAACACCAATGACAGATACACAGAGAGGGGATTCAAAGCCCTGTACCGTGCTGTGGCCCCAGAGACAACGTCAGGTAAAGACAATGGGCATTACATAATGAATTAATTACATAACAGTATTATTAACACGGTGGAAGAACATTTGAGATTTAACAATACACGTCTGCTGCGCCTTTCATATCATCATTTAGTGACTGTATCTTATTCTGCCAGATACTGAGAGGCTGTCCTAGAGAGCTGACCTAGAAAGAGGCACAGCGCGTTAGTGTATGTGTGTGTGTGCGTAATTGGGGTGTTTTGGGAGGGGGGCTGTCAGAATACCCTTTTGGTGTCTCTCTTTGCAGCTAAATCTCTCTCGTTCCCATGCTTCTAGAAATAGTTGGGGCTGGTGGCGTATTTCAAGGTGACCATGGGGAGCTGTTGACCCCCGGCTTTCCCTCACAAAACTATGAGAACGGCGCGCTCTACCAGGTGCTTCCAATGATCAATATGACCTCTACACCTGCTCTTGATTTATCATAATCTGTCATTTTCCAGTTCGTTCTCTGGAGTCTGTATCTTTGTCCTTTTCCACCTACGATCCAACTGCTCTTAACACTGTGTTCAATATCATCTGTCTTACTCATGTACAACCTCCACCATCAAAATTAATAACATGAAGATATCTGACTCCGGTGTAAAAAGAAATCCCTTTGTTTTTAAATCAGTAATGTAATCATCACTATTACTATTGCTCATACTTGCAGTAAGAGATTGTTTGTGCTGAGGACATGAGTGATACCTCAGTTTCTACAGTATGTTACTATTCCAATTGACAGGACTTCATTTTTGGTATATGATAAAATAGATTAAATGAATCCCCAATGAAAAGGAATATTAGCCATTTTCTAGTATTTTCAATCATTTTTGTCATTGTGCGAATAAATCCAATCTGAAGTTCTGTTTTTATATAAAATTTATACTTTTGCAATCTGATGCATATATTTGTTTACACGTATGTTACATGTAAAAGACATGTGCAAGGTATTTTTGAAACCAATTGACAAGATCAGATTCAAGTATTTACTGTTATACTTTTTCCTATTGACTGGATTATTGCAGGTCTACACCACTCTTTTAAAATACTAAAGAAATTGAATTCAGATCAAGCTCAGTTGGATCGATTGAGATTTTTACATGAAGCCTTTCAATCCGATTGAGCCATCAATCCAGTTAAAAAAGTATTATTTGGATGCATGGAAATGCAGCTACTGGAGTTGGTTTCTTTTGACAGTGCCAGTATGCAATCACCTAACAACCATCCAGAACATTCTAGCATCGGAGGCAGAGTGTTTGCACATGCACATTTTCCTCACAACATCAAAAAATATAGTTGCATCATGCTTTGATAAATTGTTATGAATAATGACTCCAGTGAGACTCAGATTGCACATACACAGGAAATTGTGCAGTTTGTGAGGAGGATTTGACGATCAGTTTTGACATGAGGGGCTTTGATTGTGGAAGTCAGATTGCTGGAAGCTTTCTCACAGCGTGGCTCCAACTGGCAGGATATTTACCCACATCAGCTAATCTACAGCCAGCCTTCCAGCCTTGACTTGAAACTAACTAAAGATGCATGAGAAAGCACAATTTCAATCACCAGCCCTGTCAGGATACCAAAATTGCATTTGGATCAGTTTATGCATTGTACATGTGCAAAATCAAAATGCCAAAACTAGCAGTTTAAATACAAAGTATTCTAGTTATTCAAAGGTGAGGATTATATATAATATATAATATATTTCATTTGCATGGGTCACCTAGTGGATGATACAAGTGCCTGATGGGGAAAAGGTCCGGCTAACATTCACAGCATTTAACCTTGTCCCAGAATCATGTGGTGACTTTGTGGATGTCTATGATGGCGCTTCAGATGGTGCTGCCCAACTAGGTGAGAACTGACAATTACCAAATCCAAAAAGCTTGCCTTTGTTCCTCGCTGAACATCTGTGCACTCATTTTTATCTGCCAAAAAATATAAATCTCAATTAGGTCATTTCTGTGGAAACAGTCTCCCGGCTCCAGTGTTGTCTAGTGGCAGTAGTATGGTGGTACGTTTCAAGTCTGATTCAAGCGGAACTGCTAAAGGCTTTAGTGCCACCTATACAGTAGCTAGTGCTCCACCAGTTACAACCACTCCAACGACCACCACCAAGATCACGACCGCAGGACCAACGTTGACCACACCTGTTCAGACCCAAGCACCTGCTCCAGAAGGTAAGCACAGTCAAACTGAGTCAATGCATCACATACATGATCATATTAAAGTATGGGGCTGTTGTTCACTGAACCTCGTGTAGTCGAATGACTTTCCATTGACAAGAATAAAAATTCTTTCCACAACTAAAGACGCATCTTACATAGGGGTGGGGGATATAATGGTAGACATGATTAACCGGTAGAAATTTGTCAACTAGTAGAAAATTTGGGCTATTGTCTCACGTGACGTTGTTGTGCTATGTGGACACTAAAAATGTATTGTTTGCTTGCATTTTAAGCAAATTTCGTTTAAAAACAAATGATTTTAAGCCATTGAAATACAATCAGCAGTGAAAAAGAACTAATTTCTCTATATGTGCACACTGTCTGAGAGACAGTGAGGACAGCAGGAATATTGAACAAGAGTTATTTTTGCCACTTTATAGGCCTTAAGTGGTTAAATACACACACTTGTGTGTGTCAGAATGCGTCTTTACAAGTATCCTCGTAAACACAATAATGTAGGTCTTAAGTTAAAGCACACAGCTGAGAAAGAAAACGTGTAACAGTATATAGGATCCGGTCAACTCTTAAAGTGACAGCAGTCTAAGATTCCTGCTGTTTGTTGTTCATGTTTATCAACCGACAAAAGCAAGAAAATCTCTCACTGCTCCTGACTGAATCACTTTTGTAACTTTAATAAGAAGAAATATAATTTACACAGTGAAGTGCACAATATGCAGCAAATTTTTATTTATTTGCTTATAATTAGTATTATTTTTTAATTTAGGCTAGAATTATTTTTTGTGATATTGACACTGGTGACAAGAATTAGCAAATTTTTACAGTATCAAACATTTTGATAACATAAAGACCTTATTTAACACAAATATAACTATATCATGATATATATGTGTGTGTGTGTGTGTGTGTGTGTGTGTGTGACCCTGGACCACAAAACCAGTTTTAAGTCTCTGGGGTATATTTGTAGCAATAGCCAAAAATACATTGTATGGGTCAAAATTATCGATTTTTCTTTTATGCCAAAAAGATATTAAGTAAAGATCATGTTTCATCAAGATATTTTGTAAATTTCCTACTGTAAATATATCAAAACTTATTTTTTTATATTAATATGCATTGCTAAGAACTGTAGTAATCTCTATTTCAAATAATTGACCCTTATGACTGGTTTTGTGGTCCAGGGTCACACACACACACACACACACACACACACACACACACACACACACACACACACACACACACACACACACACACACACACACACACATATCTATATATTTAAAATGAATTAAAATGACTATATTCATTTAACTGCATTAATTCCACTCCTAATCTTACATCACAAGCTCAAATCAAGATTTAATCAAGTAAATCAATATCTGTATCTACTTTGGATTAATTTAATGAGAGATGTTGGCAAATATACTGGCAAATCTGAGCACAGTTTGAGACGTTGTGGATCTACTGGGGTATTTTTCCCCAGGAGAAATATTTGTGAAGCTGGAGACTTAAGCATAAGTATCCATATGCTCATAATTTAATTTAATTTTTGTCTAGGAAGAGCAGCTGAGGCATTTAAAGAGCTCTTTTTTGTGTTTTTCTTTAATGCATGAATTGAGGTGTTGGAGGAAATTCTGTGGAGAATATAATTTAGTGCAACACTTGAAAAAAATCAATTAAATCTACTCTGTTAACAAGCATTTAGCAGTGTCATGCATGAAATGCTTTCTACCGTACATGAAGCCAGATGATATTTAAACACTGCAAGTTCTGATGAATTTCTTTAGTGCATTATTGTTCCCACAATAACCCTCGCTCTCTGTTCAGACTCTGGCTGTGGGTCCCCTGGGAAGCAGTCCGGACGTAAAGGTCAGATAAACTCCAAGAACTATCCTCAGGCTTATCCTGCAAACTTGAGGTGCTCTTGGGACATCTCAGTGGATGAGGGCTTTCTTGTCAAACTGCACATCACAGATCTGGCCATCGTGGGTGAACCAGGCCAATGCGGCAAAGATAAACTCACCGTCGCTGATAGTCAGCAGTCGCTGGGTAAGATGCTCCTCTGAAAAGACAAAGGTACAATGGTAACCACGAGATTACTGGAAAATACTATTCCAGTCTTTCTACTTCAAAATTTCATTTTAAATCTCATGCCATTTCTTGGCAGAGTTTAAATGGTTTCAAAGTAAACTTTTATTTAGTGTATTTCTTTATGTATAATAAATGGTGCTTGCAAACTTGCAAACACAAGGCCCAAGCCTCAAATCAGCAAGTTTTCAAGGGTATTTCTCTCAGAAAATGTAATCTAGTCTGTAATCTATAGTATGTAATCTATAGTCTGTTCTAAACTTTGTTGTGTTTAAATCCAAAAATCACCTCATTTTGCAATTGACCGAAACTGAATCATTAAAACTGGGCTTAAAACTTTGACTTGTTCTATTTATATGTGACACATCTTCCAGTAATTTAATTAGATGAAATGTGTCAAGCCAGCATAGCACTGTGTCAGAACGTGGCCTATCAGAGACGACCTTCGACTCGGTTTTGGGGCCCATAACTAACACTAAATGGCACCGCTGGCGCAAGAGTAGCTGGCGTTTTCATCGCTCTCTCTTATCCCTCCCACAAAGGGGCTGTAAAAACTGATTATCATCAGTCTCAGCGAGGCATGAGCCAGCAGGCGAGCATACTATAAATTACGGCTCCTTATTACTGAACATCAAACAGAGCTGTGAGCAGCCGATATGCTTATCTGCAGCAGCTTTTCAAGGACTGCACGCCAGATACTGTCAATAAGTCCCAGTGCAGGTTGAGGAAGAATGGTAGAAAAACAGTTTGGGATGTTTGAACTACAAGGAAGGACAAAAAGGACAAGTGTTTCCCTGGCTGTTTGCAGAGCACTGAACATGTAGAGGAATAGTGCTCTCAAACAAAGTCACCTTATGTCATTCCAAAGTCATCTGACTTACTTTCTTCCATGGGACAAAAAAGATTAATCACTCTTGTCTTTTCGATTTCAGTGAATGGGGAACAGAACCTTCTGATGTTAAAAAGTATAATCAAACTATATTTAGAGTCATCTGAAGTTATAAAACCAGGTTTATGCCGAAAAACAGATGGGAATTTAAGACATAAATGCATGAAAAAGTACATTCTTTAAAAAAAATTCCATGCAAGAGAAGTCAATGGATCAACATTTCCATGAAACCACTGAAATGCAATATACAGGTAACGGCACACAAGGGCTTTGAAATTAATTTAATTAATAAAAACAAATTTAGTTTTGGTCCATGCAGTCATGGATTTTACGGCTCATTTGTCTCGACACTGTGCCCTCACTTGCCTTACAAGTGTGTATGTGTGTGAGTTCTTCACATCACTTTCTTTATCCTGGCTGTCAAGACGAAACGGTGTGTTAGTGTTAGTTCTGCTGACAGCCTGTGTTACCCTCAAGAGAGAAACAGTACAAACAGTTGGAACTGAGATGCATAAAACAATGTTAACCTCAGCTATACAGTGAATTCACATCTTAATATTACTAATATTACATCTTTAAGTATGAAAAGCCCTCTAGAAGTGTTTATTTGAAGTACAAAAGTAATTTGTCAGTTTCAGGTGTTTAACTTAATAATAAACAAATTTTTCTTCGCAGACAAAATGATGTGATGCATTTCCATTGTGTGAGTGAATCATTTAAACTGAATCATGAACCGATTCGAACAGTTTGGTTAACTGACCCAGTGAAAATAACTGACTCAGAATAGTCATTTATTTATAGCCAAAAGAAAACTCAAAACACATGACATGATGCCGAATTATACACCGATTCTTTTTCTTTTTTTCACGTTGGTAAATAATTTCTAGTCAGACAAGGATTTAACAGAAAAAAATTTGACTGGAGTTGGACATGATCGTTCTAAATTGATATTGTCTTGTCTTTCAAGAGATGACATAAAATGTCATAGTTATGACATGAAAAGTCAAAATTATGAGACACCAAGTCATCATTATTTCTAACATCGGAATTATTGGGTAAAAAGTCATAATTATGAAATTAAAAAATTATATTCATGATATTAAAAGTATTATGAGATATAAAATCATAGTTATAGGATAAAAAGACAAAAGGTTGAATTATGAGATTTAAAAAAAAAATCATAATTGTGACCAAAAAAGTCAATTATGACATGACAAATTATGTCAATTATGACTTTTTAATAATTTCGACTTGTGTCATAATTTTGACTTTTAATGATTTATGTCATAATTATGGTTATTTACAGTTAATTACAGTTATATTTATGACATTGAAAGTATTATGACAAAAAAAAAAACATAATTATGAATTAAAAAGACAAAAGGTTGACAAAGAAAATTGTGACAAAAAAAAAAATCAATTATAACATGACAAAATTGTCATAACTGCCTGTCTAAAAGACTTTTTCTAATTTCAACTTGTGCCATAATTTAGACTTTTTAATCTCATAAAAATGATGTATATCATAATTTTGACTTTTTTGCTTAGTATCTCATAATTTCCACCTGTTATCTCTAAATTATAATTTACAAAAGCATCTTTTTCTTATGTTGTACAAATGGACTTCCATAAAAGACCCTTTTAATGCACAGGACCAAAAATAGCCTGTTTATTTCTAAGTGCTAGGAGGGGAGTGTCTCTTGTAAAACTAAATTACAACTATTGATGTCTTGTTGATGCAAGAAACTTTTTTTGACTAACCTTGTACTGTAGGTGGCCTTGAGTACAAATGATGCAAAACCAGCAATGTTCTGACTCTGGGCCAGGAGATGGAGAGTGGTGCAGAAACTTTCTCTTTTATCTCTTTCTCTCAGGCACACACTGTGGGTTTGTTCTTCCCCCCGTACTTATAAGTGTCGGTAACAACATGTCGCTAAGTTTCCAGTCAGACTCTCGGCTAGCCGACCGCGGCTTCTCTGCCACATGGGAAGCTGTGTATCCAGAGGACCTTTCTGGTAAAACACCATATATCTACTCACACCTACACACACATACACACACCTCGGATGAATCCTGCTGATTCAGCTGTGAACCAAAAGCCATCAGCAACCCTGTGTGTCATGCGAGATTTTCAATGCATGTGTCCCCTGTGGATATTTTGAAGTCGATATAATGAGGGTAGAATAGCAATGCAAAATAACATTAGGAAACGCACAGTCAACATCATTTTACCATCCCATTTTAACAGTATTTCAATAATATTTTAGAAATTTAATTCTAAATCTGTTGCATCCACAAGCTGGAATAGTGCCAAATTGCTCAAATAAATGTCCTGGCTGACACAGTGGCACTTGAAACAGCTATATTTCACAGTAAATACACAGATTCTTGGATTTATGAAAACTTTTCCCCCTTAACCAGATGATACACCCCTAAAAAAGGAGAGGAAACCATCTGTAGTCATGCTGATTGACGCCTGCATTAACATGCATTGCAAGCGCTCACAGTTAAAGCTTGTCTCTGTGACATATTCTCCTTAGACTCACAGTACATTCTGCCTGCAGTTTCCTTCTGCCTGTGCAGCCAACCAGAAATGAACAAAAAAGAAGGCCTTATAGAACATTTTATACCATATTTCTTTGCATTTGAATAACCTTTCATGCTTGTTCTATAATACAAAAATGCTAATAAGCCACTAAAATATGATGAACAAAATAAATCCTCACATTTTCTGTGATTGTCTAATCTTGCACATGATTTTAGACCATGATTACTGTGCATTATGTATAAAAGATTTGTTCATACGGCCAAAGATATCAGTCTATAGCGCATATTTACATAAAACATTATTGCTTCCTATTGAAACAACTACGAAACCCCATAAAAATTAATAAAAAGCCTTTCTCTAATAATTTTAAATAATTACAAATAATTTTAATTTCATTTATTTTCTATAATAAAAATGCTATTTTTTCTCTAAGAATTTTATATAATTACAAATAATATTATTTTCATATTTTTGTCCACATTAAAATTGTATTCTTTCTCTAATAATTTTAAATAATTACAAATAATTTTAATTTCATTTATTTTCTATAATAAAAATGCTATTCTTTCTCTAAGAATTTTAAATAATTACAAATAATTAAATTTTCATATGTTTGTCCACATTAAAATTGTATTCTTTCTCTAATAATTTTAAATAATTACAAATAATTTTAATTTAATTTATTTTCTATAATAAAAATGCTATTCTTTCTCTAAGAATTTTAAATAATTACAAATAATTTTATTTTCATATTTTTTCCCACATTAAAATGTTATTCTTTCTCTATTAATTTTAAATAATTACAAATAATTTTATTTTCATAAAACAAAAACACGAGGGAAAAAAATTAATCTTAACATTGCTTGTGATTAGTGATCATCCGATATTGATATTGTGATATTGATTTTGCAAGCAGCCCAATGACATGTATAAAATACTGTAGAAAAAATGGCACCAATTGTCTCTACAGTCTTTTTAAGTTGCAGACACATTTGCCACATATACTTTTTTTACAGACAAAATGATGATGGTTTTGGAAAAAGCAGTGCGCTCGCTGTTTGTCAGAAATATGCAAGGAAAAACATCTACATTGCAATTACAACAAAAATATAGTGTATATTACTATTAAAACATCTGCCATTGGCAAGTATAGCAAAAAGTTAATTTTGGACCCTGGTGACATGTTGCTTGCCCAGGCCCTGGGGCTAAAACCTGAGATGCCATGTACCGGCTGACTTCTGCTATAATAGCAAGACACAATTTTCTGACATTTTGCTTGGTTGGAACAATTCTACTTTTAACTGTCCCATTCTATAGTCGTTACTCTGTCCAAAGGCACCAAACCTTATGATGTCCTGCAGATATCCAGGGATGTGGAGGTTTCTCACAGGAAGAGACAGGCATCATCAAGTCTCAAAACTGGCCCACGAACTATCCAGCTAACAGCATGTGTCTGTGGACCATACGTGTTCCCAAGGGGAAGACCATTAAATTGACGTTCACTCATTTTGACGTGGAAGAGGCTGGCATCCTTTTCGGCCAGTGCAATGACAACGTGGTAGTCTACGACGGAACACAACCTGGAGCGAAAAAACACGGTGAGCGAGGACAAGGATGTTATTGAATGCGTTTTCAAGGGCGCCTGTTTATGAGGCCCTTTAAATCAGATAAAACTGTGACATATTTATAACCTTCATTCATTCAAACCAGACATATGTTTATAATATACAGTCCACTAAAATGGTAAGGCTTCCATGCTTTTAAGGTCTATTGAAGGCAATATAATCAAATAAATTTACTTTCTCACAGGCCCCTTTTGCAGCTCCAAAATACCTGCTGTCATCGAAAGCACAACAAATGAACTTGTGATTCGTTTCTTTGCCGACTTTTTCATTGAGGCCAAAGGTTTTCATGCGCACTGGACTACTGATTCCACCTTACCGACCCCCACTGAGCCTCCGGTGCCACCCAACCCTTGGGATGACATCAAGATAGGTAGGAACGAATACATTCAATGTCATTTATATAAATCAAGCTCTAATAATCCTAACCAGACATTACAGAGTCATGAAATTCTACCAAACTGTTCACTAAGCTTACAATTAAATGTCATATTTGAAATCACCAATTAAATCTGACAACAAATGTGTAATAAATGTTGTTTCTGTTGTTCAGATAGCGTTATATAAAGCTTATTTTTCAAGCTAGATCAGCCAGTGCGCATGCGCAGTCCTAAACGCACTTCTCAGAACGCTGACTGTTTCTGTAGCAACCGGGACTTTTAACAGCAGCTGCAGTGATGCGCTGACTTTACCGATTAGCGATTGGCTCTTTCATTCAGAAGGCGGGGCTTCCTGCGATATAGCAGCCATATTAAGCGTTGCATATTTCCCCATTCAAAACTGACACATCTGAGTGACTCGTCTTGGGTATTCTATAGTCTTTGATACAGATAAAGTTGAATAAAATATATAGACAACTATATATATTGAGCTGTGCAAGCAAGGATACATTTTAAATTTTGTGACGCATCATGTGTTTGCAATTTGCTGTACAATATATATTGCTTTGCCCTGTTGAAAAAAAACGCATATGCTGGTTATGTATGTTTTGACGCTGGGATGCTGGTTCATGCTGGTCCTTTGCTGGTTTAAGCTGGTCATTTGCCAGCACATGACCAGCATAAACCAGCAAAGGACCAGCATAAACCAGCAAAGGACCAGCTCAAACCAGCAAAGGACCAGCTCAAACCAGCAAAGGACCAGCATAAACCAGCAAAGGACCAGCATAAACCAGCAAAGGACCAGCATAAACCAGCAAAGGACCAGCTCAAACCAGCAAAGGACAAGCTCAAACCAGCAAAGGACCGGCATAAACCAGCAAAGGACCGGCATAAACCAACAAAGGACCAGCATAAACCAGCAAAGGACCAGCATAAACCAGCAAAGGACCAGCAAAGGACCAGCATAAACCAGCAAAGGACCAGCTCAAACCAGCATAGGACAAGCTCAAACCAGCAAAGGACCGGCATAAACCAGCAAAGGACCAGCTCAAACCAGCAAAGGACAAGCTCAAACCAGCAAAGGACCGGCATAAACCAGCAAAGGACCGGCATAAACCAACAAAGGACCGGCATAAACCAGCAAAGGACCAGCATAAACCAGCAAAGGACCAGCATAAACCAGCACATGACCAGCATAAACCAGCAAAGGACCAGCTCAAACCAGCAAAGGACCAGCATAAACCAGCAAAGGACCAGCATAAACCAGCAAAGGACCAGCACAAACCAGCAAAGGACCAGCTCAAACCATCAAAGGACCAGCATAAACCAGCACATGACCAGCATAAACCAGCAAAGGACCAGCTCAAACCAGCAAAGGACCAGCATAAACCAGCAAAGGACCAGCATAAACCAGCAAAGGACCAGCATAAACCAGCAAAGGACCAGCTCAAACCAGCAAAGGACCAGCATAAACCAGCATCCCAGCGTCAAAACATACCTAACCAGCATATGCTGTTTTTTTTTCAGCAGGGTCCAATTTTAAAAATTATGTTTTTTTTTTTTTTTCATTGATGGACCATTTCTGGTTCCCCAAAGAATCTTTCAGTGATCTGTAAACCATTTTTGTTCTTAGTGTGAAGAACATCTGAATGATTTATAGAACCTTAGTCCACTTCAAAGAACCTTTCGTGGAATGGAACGATTCCATGGATAGATCATCATGGAACCACAGATGTCACTAAAGAACCTTAATCTTAACTTTTATATACTATGTATACTGTACGTATGCAGGTAAAATATGGAGCTGTGCAGTAATAGTTTTACAAAGTGTGTTGTATTGTCACGTTGTTGAACATGTCACATATCAGAACAGCTTAGTACTCACTACAACTGCATAGCAATACTCAAAACCACCCAGAACACCCTAGCAACAACCTGAAAACTACCTACAAAGGTTGCTAGGAGCAAAAACCCTGGCATCATGGTCATCATTTTGCAAGCACCGCTCACATTTTCCAGTGCAGTACCAAAATATCCTTTGAAAACTAGTCTATTTTTTTTCTGGTTCATTTAGAGGGAGGGTTATTCACAGCTGAAATCATTCAGCATGTTAGAAGTCTCTGCAGATAAAAGCCGTCACCTGAATGCTGAGCCCTCTTCTTTCACAGACTGGCCTGAGAGCTGCGGGAAGCCCTCGATTCCTCCGGATGTCAACACTCGCATAGTGAACGGAGAACCTGCCAAAGCTCACTCCTGGCCATGGCAAGTATCCATGCAGGTACAGTTAAGCCTTCACCTAATCTCACACTTTCCCCCAAAGAGATTTCAGCTCTTCTATATTACAGGAAAGATAATGTTTGTCATTTTATCTTATTAAAGATAAAATTCTTTTTATCCAAGGCTAATGAGATGTGAAATGAACAATAATATTACCAGGGTCAGTGTGCTTGAGGTCAGTTATTAAGGGAAGCATCAATAGGACTAGGGATTTGAACAAACCTCTAACCCTAACTATTAAATGTTATATATATATATAATGCATAACTCATGTTGCATTAAAAAAATGCAGAAATATAGGCCTAATTTTTATTCTCATTTTTGTTAAAGGTTTGGCGTGATTCAGAGTCTTCACCCAAATTCGGTCATACATGTGGAGGAACTCTCATCCATAAAAACTGGGTCCTGACAGCTGCGCACTGCTTCATCAGGTTAATATACATATGCCTTAATTTATCTCTAATGGAGTATTTTTGTGTCTGGGTCTCGAACATCCTGGGATCACACTGTGTACTTGTGTGTGTGTGTGTGTGTGTGTGTGTGTGAACTTTTATCAGGTATGCTGATGAGCTGCATCGCTGGAAGATGTGTCTGGGGAAACACAACCTGACCTTCTCTGAGCTGACTGAGCAGTGTTTTAACGTGCTTGGCATCTATCGTCACGAGGGCTTCCAGTACCCAACTGTGCCAACTGTGGAGTTCGACATCGCCCTGGTGCGACTGGATGGAGAGGTGACGCCCAACGACTACATTGATTTCGCCTGTCTGCCTTCATCTGAGGAGGTCCTGCCCGAAGGGAAAAAATGCTATGCCACCGGCTGGGGAGATGAAACAGGTTAAGTTATGGTTCGGTGTTGTCCAGCCACTGAATTATAGTGATAGAAATTATAACAGTTTTGCAATACTGCTGTAAGTATGCAGTAAACATATATAAATAGATGAAAGAAACTGCGAAAACTTGTTAGCCAATCAAAAAACATGCAGGCTCTTTTGCCAGTCATGTTAATTTCTGGAAGGACTTCCTCTTTATGGGTAGCTGACATCAGGAGGTCACGAATAAAAAAAAATCTTTTGATGGTCATTAAAAGTAGCTGTCTGTTAAAAAGTCTTTATGATATATAAAAAACTATATTTTTAGATAATAATAATAAACCTAAAAGTATCAAAATTGTTTTTGTTAATTGAAATAAAGCTGAAATCTGTGTATTTTTGGTTTGTTTATATACTATTATACAATTTATTAGTATTTTGAATGCATTTTTATTTTAATTTTAAAATTTTAATAACTGTGCTATGTGCTTTTTATAAGCTCTGTTAGTTTTTGTTTTTATTTAATGCATTTTTGTCTTGTTTATTTAATTCAAAGAAAAGTAGTAAAAATGTCAAACACATAACAAAATTACCAAAACTAAAATAAAAAAGGAACTGAAAATATCAAAATAAAAGCTAATGAAAATATTAGTGCTGTCAAACGATTAATCGCATCCAAAATAAAAGTTTTTGTTTACATTTATATATGTATAACTGTGCATATTTATTATGTTTATATAAACACACACACACATAGTATATATTTTGAAAATATTTACGTTTATACATTTATATATTCATAATCTTATATTTTATATTATATATAAATATATTTAATATATAAACATTACATATTTTTCTTAAATGTATGAATGCATGTGTTTGTATTTATTTATACATAATAAATATAGACAGTATACATATATTATGTAAACAAAAACTTATATTTTGGATGCGATTAATCGTTTGACAGCACTAAAAAACATTTATAAACACTATAATAGCATATACTAAATTGCAAAATGTGAATAGCTAATATTTCATTGCATTATATTATATATAAATGTTTTGTCAGTGATGGATTTGTGGTGGTATCTTAACAGTGTGTCTCTTTGCCGCAAGCAGCTAATATTATCATATAGAGTGATCAGGCATTTTTACTGCTCAGGCAAGTGGCTCAAAAATCATGCTTTTACTTTTTCAGCAGCCCCATCTGATTTAATTTATAAACATGTCTGCCCTGATGTATAAAACCAGGCACTGAAAATATACATATCCTATATATATATACAATATTTACTCACTGACCCACATACTTGACAGTTCTGATGGTCCAAAGACTCTGGAGCGATTGCGCCCTCTGCTGTGCAGTTATGATAATGCATTCTGAAATGAACAATCATACTAGGTTAGATTAGAATCCATATTTACCTTTCAGCTGCCTTTACCTCTGAGAGACAATATTCAAAATAACTACTAATACATGAAGTCATCTTGCCCACAGGTAACTCCACTGCTCCCAAAGTCGCTGAGGCATTGAACCAGGTGGCTCTGCCGGTAGTGGCGTATGACACCTGTAAACGCATGGACTATTGGTGGTTCCAGGTCAAGACCTCCATGATCTGCTGTGGCTACACTTTACCTGATGAGCTCAAGTCTGTATGCCAGGTATGGAGTGATTCTGAGATACTACTGTATTCAGTATGATTTGCATATGCACTTGGATGCCTGAAAAAATGCCTGGATTTTTTGTTTTTTGCAGCAACTTTAGGGTGTTTGCAGATGTAATTTCAGCAGATTGCCTTACGTACAAATCAGCTCTTTCCCCACCGGGTTAGGAATGGATTCAGAACAATGATCAAAACATAGATTGAGTAGATTGCTTCCATCAACACCCACAAAGATTGCACAGTCCTATGCCACTTCCTGGATCGACATTTTATTTGGTAGCGTTAGGCAGTTTTGATCTATATGCTGTTTAATGATTGCATTATTTTATATACGCATCTGCTTATGCAGTCGCTTGTTTCTGCCTCCTCTTTGCCTGTAATTTCCCAGGGATTCAATACTCTTTTAGAAGATGTGCAATAGCGCCTCTTACTGTATAACAGTGCACACACAGAAAGCCAGAAAATTCCATCAATGGCAGGGAAAGAGTTCAGGCAAAGCACTCTCTACTGTACAAAAATGTTTGTTGCTCATAGCATTCATTTCATGTATAGGGTGACTCAGGTGGACCCCTAGTATGCCAAGACGGCCCCTCGGCCGCCTGGGAGGTTCACGGCATTACTAGTTTTGGTCCAATTGGCTGTGTCTTTGATAAGAAGCCCAGCGTCTTCACACGTTCCTCTGCTTACCTGCCTTGGATTGAAAACATCATTCGCAAAGACATCTATGACTTCACCAGTACGTCTGCTCGGCATTGCTGGACTGGAGAATCTTTTTCATTTGGAATCAGTTAAAGATTTTAGAGTGGAGTTTAAAACACGTTCTCGTTTTCTCAAGGTTCTGGTTGTGGTGGACTGAAGGATCTGGTTGGAATGGAAGGCATGCTGGAATCTATGGATCATCCAGAGAGTTACAGTAACAGAGCTTCCTGCAAGTGGAATATCCGTGTGCCCACTGGGAAAAACGTCTACCTTCACTTTAGCAACTTCTCCCTGGAGGAGACCACGCTGTGCCTTAATGACAAAGTCACTCTCAGCGATAGCATCGGCACTCTGGGTATATAGACATATCCCATGTGGCTTGTCCATATATACTAATGTGCTCTCAGGTGTGCCGCCGTGGTGTTTAGGGAATGTGGATGAGATATAATACACTGTGTACTCTGCCTCTTTTTCTCAGGTACCTACTGCACATCTCCTCCGAGAGATCTAGTCGCGGCTGGAGACACACTGACTGTCAGTTTCTCCTCCAATGACAAAATCGTGGACACCGGGTTCAGTGCCATTTGGAAAGCAGCGAATCCTGCTGACATAGAGGGTGAGTGAAAAAACTAGGGCCTTATGATTTCCGGACATGGATGGAATCACAGTATAATGCAGAATGCCATGTAATTTAGCAAATTTGGGATGAATAAATGAAAAGTAGGTCAGTTCACCTACATCAAAACGTGAAATAGACTAGTGTCAGTGAATATTAAGCCCCCAAAACACTATTTAAATATGAATCCTGCATTTTCTGTGTGTCTCTTTGTGAGTGAATGGCGCGCACTTTTGTTTACTACAGACACTGAAGCTCGAGTGACGCTCATGTTGTTTTATGCCTCTGCCACCTCAATATGAGTACATAAACACATGAACATTTCTTTTGAGTAAAACTATTGTCATATCATATACAAACAGAAGGTCTTCACAGCATCCCGTCAAAATAAAAGTTCGGTTTAACTTGAAGAAATGGTGACAGGATAGTACTTAATGTAATGATAGTACTACTACTACTAATACAATTTTTATAAAACATTATTTTTAAAGAAATATTTACCAGAATTTTTTTAGCAAAAAAAAAAAAAAAAAAACAGTGCCATTTGCTAAGGCAAGCATTATTACAACTATTTATCATGCTTTAATTTTATTTGAACAAACCCAAACACTATAAGGATATAACCAACTAACATCACATCTTTTCTTTTTCATACTTTGGACTACTTTTTTCTTTTCCTCTCCAGCTGCTGTTGGTTGCGGTGGGCACTTTACTAGTCAGCAGGGGGAGCTCCGATCACCCAGCTGGCCCAATGAGTACCCGAGCCAAGCGGTGTGCACCTGGACTATCTTCATTCCCTCAGCCACTGGAATTTATATCACCTTCACTCACTTTGAACTGCAGGCTGTTAATTTGCTGGGGCAGTGCGTGGATTACGTGGAGATCTTTGATGCTGCTGGGTCATCAAAAGGTTTGATTATGCTCCATAGCATAGTTAATGATGAAAAATGTAATTGGTTTCAGCTGCATTTTCCCATTGTCATACTGTATTTTCCCTTTATTTAGGAAAATTCTGTGGCTCTAACTCACCATCTTTAACTGTCAATGGGGACAAGGCCACCATCCGCTTCCTCAGTAATGATGCTAACCAGAAAAAGGGTTTCCAAGGACACTGGACCACCGATCCTGGTGTTTTCCCAGAAGAACACTTCTAATCAGAAAGAGCTTGTGTGCGATTGACTGTACAAATAGATTCAACAAGAAATCAGAGCTATCTTTTTATAGACTGTCAAAAGCTACCAAATCAAATAGACTGCTGTAAATCCATAGAAAAAAACTGGAATCCAGACACCAAAATGTGGATTTGCCATTGACATTTTGTCACGTTTGTTGAATTTTGGGGTAAATCAATATCCTAGGTTACATATTGGATTGACAACTCACCAATTAAATCTTTACCATTTAATATCCTGTGTACCTTTAAACTATTTGTTAGTGTTTTTAGCAGCACCCTGGAGACTTCACCTGCATAGTAATGACCTACAGTGACAACCACTCAGAAGCCATAGCATCAGCATAGCAACACTCTGGCAGCCTCCCAGAACATCCCATTAACCATCAATCTCCCTGCTGCGATTGGCCAATGTGGTTACCATGACACCCGAGATCAGTCGGGTTTGCCTACCCAAACCCTTGTCTATCATGCCTGCCGGAGATGTCTGTTGCAGGCTGGGCAGTGAGAGAGGTCAGACGAACAAAGACCTGTTCATCTGAGTTGATTGATTTAGTTAAGCACCTTTTGTCAATTGTTCCAGTTGCTATTCAGTGATTAGTGAGTATCAGCAGATATTAATGGTGTGTTTATTGCAATGATAGAATGTAAGGCCTGGGGCCATTCTAACAGAATGTAAGAATGTTAGAAGAGAATGTAAGGCAACAGACCTTAAAGAAAACCCATTTGAAATTTCAAGCAGTACATGGACAACTTGACACTCAAGCACATGCATGAAAACAATAAATGGCTTGATAAACCTAATCAAGCTATAGTATGACCCAGCTATTTGAAATGCCCTTCAAGTGTACTAATGCTTAACTGGAAATGTCATTTAAATTCCTTTATTGCACTTACTTTCTTCTAGTGCCTTCAGCTCCTTATTTCACACTCGAAACAATCTCTTCTTTCAGCCCCTCAGTGTGCATTAGGCTGACTCTGGTGGTCTGCTTGCGTGTAAGCCATGAGGAAGGGAATCATGGGAGGTTCATGGTGTAGTGAGTTTTGGTCCCATGAGAAGAGAAGCTTATTGTTTTAATATGTTTATATGTAGAAGAAGACAACAGCAAGTAAGAAACTATTATGGGAGAGAAAAATGACAAAAAGTTACTTTTTGTAAACGAATGCACCCGTAGTCAAGGTTTGTTGTTTATATATTTTAATATAGGCTACTATAGTGGCTGCCATGTAGCTTCTAAATCTCATTCATTTATGAAATATATTTTATGGATACAACTTGTTAGGATTTCAGAATCCTCTGTAATAATGAAGCCCAGGCCACATTTTGAAGTGATAATAATATTAGAAAAATTTGTGCAGCTTAATTTTTTAATAATAAACCGTGAATTTGGTGAATTTTGGCAAGATCGGACAGTTGGACTGAATTTGTTTCTAAAAATCTTTTAATCTAAAGGCATATACATAAATTATTGAAATTAGTGTTGTAGACAAATAGGAATTTATTCACAAAACCTCTTGTTAAACATTTTTTTTCCTCCCTGAAAATGAAATAGATGAGAATTAGACTGGTTAGTGAAAGAAAAACAGCCAAAAAGTGTCCAGCATACATGTAAACTCCTGTAGTTTGAAAGCACCTCATGAAGTTGCTTAAGAGAATAACAAGGTTCTAAACTGAAATCTAGACAAATGGTAAAGACTATTTAGAAGCTCAAATATAAGATTTCCTTTGATATATTTATTAATGCAAGTTTAGATTTGTTTAACAATTTTTGGCCACTGCAAAATTCCAACATGTCTGTTAGTGAAGCTTTGGAGAACTAGTGCTCTTTGTACTTGTTGTGAACAACAACGTTTTTTTCAGTACAAAAGCCTGTGCATACAAATTAACATGCAGCTTAAGTTGGTCTTGATTTTCTCAATCAAGTTGCAAAGGAGATTCTAAAATATCAAATCATAAAAACATAAAAAAAAAAAAAATGCCGGAAAAGTTTAATTTTCTTCTTCAAGTTGATTCTTTAAAATGTATAAAGAGCAACAAAGGCCCCTTACATCAGCTCTGAAAAGTTGTGAATTGGTAATTGATGTAACTTCCTCTCATTTGCCCCATGTGGAGAGACTCTCAAAGGCTTGGGCCAGCTGGTCATGTGACTTACAACACCAGCCAATTAGAGTGCAGGGCTCAGATTTCATTTGGTGAGGAGTCACTAAGCTCCACTGAGCTTTAGGAAAGGGAGACTGACTCCTCTGCTTAGCCTCTGAAGTTTTCGGATACATTTAGCCCATCTTAAGATGGACTAAACAACACATTATGACATGGTGACTTTGTTATGGGACGTTAAGGATGCCACAGTAAGAAAGGAGAAGAAATATTGGGAATTCATCACTCTACAGGCTCTTCCTGGAAGAAGATGGGGGCTGGAGCAATAACCATCTGTGTAAGTACAAAAAACATGCTGGTCATCTCCTTATAAGGCAGGGAACTCAGTCAGTTTGAGTTTACACATAATTATTGTGGAGTTTCTGCATGCATCACTGTGCAAGAGTGCTGACTGTGATCCTGGATTTAAACTGGGTAAAAGCCGCTAGACTGAGGTCATTTCTTCCCATCTGTTAACAATGTCTATTGTGTTAGGCCACCTGGAACTGACACTCTCATGTCAGCTTCACTTAATGAAACGTTATAAATAAATAAACATTCTTTTTTATTAGGACAGTAACCTCAAATGGACAACTTTGTGTCTTATTTACCCTTAAAAGGTTCATATTTTAAGTATACACACTACTCTAGGGTACTACTAATATGCAGCTTTTAGGGTTAAATAAGTTATAAAGTTGTCCCTTATCAGAACTGCCCCATGCAGTGACAAGCTGTTGTATCCCTAAAGATACAATTTTGGCAAAATTTTCATAGTGTTAGTGTTGTAAACTATGTGCTTGTGTTTGTATAATAGCAGAGAGGATCTGCAGCTGTTGCTAGCATGTGCTGCTATACAACAAGTTGCTGTCAGGACCACACACAGCATGTGTGTGCCCACGCATGCGTGAGATATGAATGAACATGCAGAGACTCGCTTTTCACCCAACAGAGATGGAGTTTGTGAAATTGAACAAAGAACAAAAACCTGCATTTATATATCCTAGCTTTTGTAGCCAAGTTTGGGGCTGTTATGATATTTGTCAATGTTTTAAAGTCTCTTATACTCATCAAGACTGCATTTATTTATTCAAGCACAACTGTTTTCTATGTGAATATATTGTCAAATGTTATTTATTCCTGTGATGCAAAGCTGATTTTCAGCATCATTACTCCAGTCTTCAGTGTCACATGAGCCTTCAGAAATCACTCTTATATGTTATTTTGCTGCTCAAGAAACATTTATTTTTTGTCATCAATGCTGAAAACAGCTTTTTTGGAAACTGATACAATTTTTCAAGATTCTTTAATTAATTAAAGGTTCAAAAGAACAGCATTTCATTGACATCTTCTGTAACATTATAAATGTCTCTACTGTCACTTTTGATCAATTTAAAAATTCATTTTCTGAACCTGTAATGGAAACTTGCAGCATTACTATTACTCTCATTGACTGTGAATGGCATGACCGTATGCTAACACTTGGCTCTTCACATATGAAGTGTTGTGAGGACCCTGTGTGGGGTTGGGGTGATTTCATAGACATCTGTTGCTGTTGGTCTCTCATGAGTAGCTCAGACAGGCTTATGTTCTTAATAACTACTTGAGGAGCAAAATGCTAGAGACTTTAGCAAGAATATTCAGATATAAAGCTTCTATGCTAATAATTAGTTATCATTATTATTTGAAAGAAATTGATACTTTTAATCAGCAAAAACTGTTTTTAACATTGATAATCAGAAATGTTTCTTGAGCAGTAAATCATCAAATCAGAATGATTTCTGAATGATCATGTGACACTGAAGACTGCAGTAATGATGCTGAAAATCCAGCTTTGCATCACAGGAATAAATTACATTTTAAAATATATTCAAATTGGAAACACTTATTTTCAAATTGTAATAATATTTCACAATATAACTGTTTTTAACAGTATTTTTAATTAAATAAATGCAGCGTTGGTGGCCATTTCTGTTAAAACATTTTAAAAAATCACTGATTATGAAGCAAATTAGGCCTAAGTTTGTGTTTGTAAAGTGACACTGAAGCAGATCGCCACTGATTCATCTCACATTATGCTGTCATGCCTTCAAAAATAAATGCACTTATACTGTATGGTACTCCTACTATTGGTATTTGAGCTGATTATGCATAGGCTGTAGGATAAACATGTGTTTACTATGTGGCTTGGGTCATGCACTGCTGAAAAAGGACATTTTGTACAGAACACCCAATTAAAAGATGCTCACATAATAGACTGCAGAGAACAGAATGAGCAGGCAATCTCCTCATTTACTGAAGAACAGCCTCTGAATATAATTCATCCTTGTGTTCTTTCCTTCATTTAGAAAGATGCTCTGTGTATCTCTGTGTTTGTGACAACACAAAGAATTAATTTTGATGGATGTTACTTAAGATCTTCAATGAAAAAAATGCTTTTTTTGTTAAATTGGTGTCTGCATAAACTCTTTTCCACGATTCAACTGAATACGTTTATTGCATTTTAAAAATTACTGCAAGATATTTTATGTACATGCAGCCTTGCTCAAAAATCTCAAACTAGCCTAAAATGGTTTGCTGCTCTTAGCTAATTTAAGATGATCTCCAGTCTTAGGCTGATTTAAGAGTTTTAAAATATTATATAAATATTAAAAAATATTAAATAACCCTTTAACAATTTACAATGGTAAACATACTCTCTGCTAAATTAAAGCTTACTATTGTCCATCATATTGCTTATCAATCTCTTTTAATAACTATTAAAATATGTAATTTTTATTTTGTATTTTAAAATGACAAATAAATATCAGTTTAATTTAGTTTTTCCCATCATTTTTAGCATGCAAACGGTTAACCAGATAACTGTGTTTAAAAAAAAAAAAGCATGTTTTTTATTTCTCTGAATATAAATATTAGCATATATAATATAATATGAACAAACTATAAGCTAAAACCTAATAAGATCTATGTATACATTAAAAAACATGTAATCTAATAAATACAAATCAATTCAAAATATTAACAAAAACTACAATCATATATTAACAATACTAAAATAACACTGGCTTATATTTTGGGGGTCTATTACATAAAAAACTTCTTCCCTGATTAACTTCAATTTTCTGTAGTTTTCATTGTAAGAAAATATTAACATATTGTAAATATTTGTTCACCATATCAGTATAACTTCCTGAATGCATAACATTCAAAGCTTTCTTCCTCTAATCCATAACAAGCCCTGTTCTCTAGGCACAGCTGAGTTTGATATACTGTCAGCTTGAGTGTGTTTCCTCTCACCTGGTTACAGGTGCATGGCAACCTCTCCTGACGTAGACACACACACACACACACACACACACACACACACATGCTAGACTCCCTCCCTTCTGTTTCCTGCCACTGACAGATCCATCTACACAGGCAGTGGGAAAGTCTCTGATATAAAGGCTGATAGATGGACTAGGGGTCTTCAAGATGCAGGCGGTCAGAACGGTGGATGTGGTTGACTGCTCCTTTCTCTTCTGCTTTTCCAAGCACAACAAGGCAGCTGTTCAGATAAAGGAGGACATGAAGAGGATGGTGCAGCTGCCCATGATCAAACCCTCTCCGGCCACCGCCACGGCGGGGAAGAAGGTCTTCGGCGTGTCCCTGCTGGAGTTGAGAGATCTGGGACTTGTCAAGGACGGGGTCCCTGTGGTGGTCCGGAGTATGGTGGAGTATCTGGAAAAGCATGGTAAGTGTTGTTCTCAGCTCATGTGTAAGACCTGATCGCTGTTGGTGTGAGAAATCTGATCTGGGGACAATGATAAAGAATTAAAAGTAACCTGAGTATTTCTTTGGTGAACCATTATAATGCTTTAAGCATCTAACAGCACATCACATCCTGGCCTTCTGCATTTTTTACAAAGAAGAAATCATCAGGTAACTGATACAGGCCTAAGAGTTACTTGTTTTCAGAGGTGCGGCAAATGCCATAGTAACAAATAGCAGAATACTTTTTTTTTTAGCCCTTTTGAACTTTATAGGGAAAAAAATATTATATATTATTTTATATTATATTATAATACTCTTTTTCTGTTTTGTTTTGTTTTGTTTTGTTTTCTATTTTTATTTTAACATGACATTTTAATCATCAAAATGTATTACATTAAAGGATCATTTAATTTAAATTCCATTTATAAATCTATAACTTATATTTCTGTATTTTAGGTGCTGTGACTACTCAACATTTATTTAATTTTTTTTTGTAGAATTTTAATCATCTTACTTTAATTTGAAGTAATCCTGTTGTGTGACTTGCATTTTTAAAATACAATTTTTTTTTGTAGTCATGAAAAAATAGAACAGTATTTTAGTTTATCTAAAACATTTTTCTATTTATTTAAATTCTTACACATGCATTTTCTTATACATGAATTTCAAAATCAATTACATTTTCTCTTTGTGTGTGTGTGTGTGTGTGTGTGTGCTCCTTTTGAAGAATACTGTGGGTTCACTCTGACCATGTTGGCTGAAGTGAATGAACTGGCAAGCAGTGTGTTTTTCTACCTGCCAATAGTACATGTTGTCTAAGAACATAAAGTCACAGTTTTTACTGCTTAAGTGAATGGCTCCAAGCCTGTTGCCAACAAAGACCAAACAGTGACTATTACAATTAGGTGACTGCATACTGGATCAAGATCAAACCAAATAAAAAAGGAAAGATGTGTGCACTCAAGTAGCAGAATGATTTCTAATCGTATTTCTGCAAAACATTCAGTTATATTTATTTATTTATTTATGGTAAAAATACTAAGTTTACCATTATACAGTCAGTAAATAATAATAATAATAATAAATGTATTTTAGGAAGCATTTTGTATAATTTATTTGAAAACACAAAAGATAACAGAAAGCAGTATAAATGTACAAAAAATGCTTTTCTTCCTACACAATCCCACCTCTGTCTTCTAAAACTAATTTGTTAGTAAAGAACTGTGATTGACAATAACATGACAAAACTGCAAGGATGAAATGGAAAACAATATTATTTTATATAACAATACTGTTCAAAATATATTATATTAAATTCACTTCCTGTTGACAAATAACATCACTTGTGTTAGAATGTTTTCATTAAATCAACTTTTTAATACTTAAAAAGACTAGAATTCACTAAACATTATTGTTTATTACTATATTTGTCCCAAACTGTAGTAGTACATCCTGTACTCTGTAAACCTGAAGCCCAGAAGCTGCAGTCGTGCTTGTTTTCCTCTGGATGGTGCTATAACCCTTTAGAGATGAATCACTTTCCTGAGCCTTTGACATGTCCGCACAAAACTGTGCAAGTATTTTACTTGAGCTTGATTGAGCTTGATTTTTCTGTAGATTTTATGGCATTGATCAAAAATCTTTTCATATTTTTTTTTAAAGATTAGTTTCGCAACTGAGCTAAGAGTGGCATAACTACATGTTGAAACCCTGAAATGTTGTTAGTTTTAACTACAGATTGACTTACAGAGCTTCATGTCTGTCTCATGGTGCCACGATCTGCCAGGTCTTCGTCTGGAGGGTCTGTTCAGAGTAAACGGCAGCGTCCGGACTGTGGATAACCTGCGGCAGAGGTTTGATGGTGGAGAAGAGGTGGATCTTCATCAGGATGCAGACACCTGTGCTGTAGCCAGTTTACTGAAACAGTTCTTCAGGGATCTACCTGAGGGTCTCATCCATCCCTCCATCCACAGTCCTCTCATTCAGCTGTACCAGGGTGAGTCAGCTTTAGTCTTCATGTATGGGTGGTGTGGTGTAGTGTAGTACTTAAAACATCAGGGCTGGTAACTGAAATATTGTAGGTTCAAACTTCGGAGCCCTTGTGGGAGATGGTCCTCACTGCAGAACACAAGATCCAGGGGGCGTGGTTGGACCCAGATCCAACTCCTCCCACCTTACATATACCTAATCCTACCCGTCTCCACCCCCTGATCCCTAAACCCACCCTTCTCCACCCTTAAACCTACCAGTCTCCACCCCCTAGATGTGGATCCAACCACGCCCCCTGGATCTTGTGTTCTGCAGTGAGGGGCTACTGCCTTATGGGGCATGGTGAGAGAAAAGATATGACATGGGAGTAAAAATGTAATTATACTTGAGAAGTAATCATTATGACTTTCATTTGTATGCCTAATTATGTAGAAAACGCCAACGTTAAATGTTTTTTGTTTCGTCAAACTCAGTTAAGAAATGATACCATGTTTTCAATTCAAAACGACCATATTTGAGAAAAAAAGTTGAGTAGTTTGTATCACTGGATTTCTTACTGTCATAAGTTTAAAATTTAAAGTAAAAATGTTGTCGAATATTAAACGTTTCGCTACTACCATCCTACCTCCCTCTCTTTCAACATTAACTGACTGACTGATGCGTCTGGCGCTGAACTGATTTTGTGAACACTAAACCCTGCCTACTTCGATTTGATTGGCCATATCAATTAATTGTTAGACTGCCAGGCCTAAATTAAAAATGCAAATTAGAAAAGAAAATATTAAAATAATAATAAAAAACAATAAAATTAAAGTTGCTGTATGTAGGATTGACACCGAGTGGTTGAACTAGGTATTGCAGTTCAAATTCAAAATATTGGAGAGGGTTTTTTCACCCGGCCCCTGCACACGCAGGTTGCCAGATTGACAACACCAACAGGAACAAGCACACTTGAAGATAAATGAAATGAAAAATGCTGTGTTTTCTGCCAATTGGCAACCCGGGGTGCCGAAATAAAATTGGGTAGATTATTGGGCAGTGGGCTGGTTTCACAAACCAAAACAGAGACAGACATTCCGGCCCAGAATGCACATTTTCAAAGGAGAATAACTGACTGTAGCATTGTTTTTCAGATAAACAAGTATGTTTACTTAGCTTGTTTCTTAAATATCTGCAAACATATTATGGTGTTTTTATGCTTTAGTAGAGTCAAAACCTTGGATACAGCACCTATAAAGGGATATGGTAATGCAACTATAAGCTGAAATGGGAAAAAGATATTTAATTGCTCGCAAAACGTTTTGTTTTTTTTTTTTTTTTAATAAGTGGAAAGCAGTCGTTTTACAAGATAAGGCGAATGTTTTGCATGCAAACGCAAAACTTTTAAAATTTTCCCTTTCATAATTTTCCATCACCGTGTCCGCTTATCCTTATGCACGTTTTATATATATATATTTAATATATATTGTATAATTAACAATATTTGCATACGTTAACATTATAATGTGTTTAATTCATAATAACAAAGTAGGTCAGAGGTTTAGTGCCAGTCAAACCTGTTAAGCTGTTGATCAACTGAAATTATTTGGGTAAAGGTTATGTTTTATTTTACGCTCATGAGTCATAGTCAGGATAAAGACTGAGCAGTGCGGCCTTAGTAGACTTTAGTGTAGACTATATCATAGTAAGTGCTTTAAATCATTATCTGTGTTTTCTTACTACCTAAAGAGCCCTAGGCAAGATTTTGGCTTTCAGAATGGTGTAAAAGATTTGATAGTACTTTAATAAATTACATTATTTTGCTGGCTTACGTCCATTGGGTCCATTCAAATTGGAAAAAAATATTGAATTTGCAACTGTATCATCACTTACTGACCTCTGCGACATGCAGAGAGGAAACTTTGCTTGATTAATGTTGTCTTGGTGTCAGAGATCAGCGTTGCACCAGTAAACACCTCAGTTTAATATTAAGGCTTCCCAAAAAAGAATTCCTGAAGGAATTACGTAAGCTGCTTTCTCCACAGACTTGTTTGCTGTAGTTTTTTTTTTCTTGTTCTCCCTCACTGTCGGTGTCCCAATCTCCCTCTCTTTGTGGCATGTGTGACACAGTAAATATCCTGCGCAGATGGTGCATCTCAGATGCCAGAAAACAAGGATCTATCTATCTATCTATCTATCTATCTATCTATCTATCTATCTATCTATCTATCTATCTATCTATCTATCTATCTATCTATCTATCTATCTATCTGTCTATCTGTCTGTCTGTGTCTGTCTATCTTTATAGCAACACTTTAGCTGATCTAGTTGACTCACAGTGATTTAATTTAAAGTGGCATTTTCTGTTTCTTTGACCACATTTCTTTTGTTTTTAAAAAATATGAATTTCTTCCAATTTAACATATCAAATCCTTTATTATATTTCTGTTGTTCTGTCAGAATCCAGTGAGGGTGACTTCTGTAAGGACCTGCGTGAGCTCCTACTCCAGCTGCCAGATATCCACTACAGTCTCCTGCATTACTTATGTCACTTCCTGTCCCAGGTGGAACAGGAACATGCTCATAACCGCATGACCGCCACCAACCTGGCCACAGTGTTTGGGCCCAACGTCTTCCAGTAAGTCACAGTCACACAGCTCAACAAAAGCAAACCAATCAAATATTTTTTACATCCATTAATTATATCAGCTGATACCCATCATGTCTTTTAGTAACTTCTTTACTTTGCATTTAAGTTCACTCGTAGAAAGGTAATTGCAGAGAGCTCTAAATGTTTCACCTTGAGTTGTGCATGTATCTGCAAGCTATTTGAATGATGTTTCGTCCGCTCATTGCCAAAAGCTGCATGTTATGTGGTCTGGGTGTCATGTTCTCAGTCTTGCTTCTCATTGGCTGTATTTCAGACACATTTCAGACACACTTAACACAATCCTTGACCAACTCTATAGAGCATAGTTTCAGTGCCTGCACAGTGATGAATTATTCTGTTTGTCACGAGTGTACTGTAACTTCAAAATTCACACTATTATGTTTATTTATTTATGTATACTGTTTATTATTATTATTATTATTATTATTATTATTATTTAATTTTTTACAGGGTATTTGACATGACTTTTTGTTAACTGATTATTTGATGCAATTTTTATGACTTCATATTAATTGAGACACTATATATAATATTAATTTGTCATATCACAGGACTGTTTAAATTTTGAAAAAGCATATTGTCCAGTAACACTTTATTTAAAGGACCAATTCTCATTATTAATTAATTGTTTATTAGCATGCAAATTGGCTGTTTATTAGTACATTTTAGCACATATTATTGCCTTATTTGACCATATTTTCCCTTAATCCTATCCCATACCTTAACAAGGTATTTTAAGTAAATTAGGAGTGTATTAAGACAAAAGTTGTAATTAATAATTAGTTAATAGTGAGAATTGGTCCACAAATTAAAGTGTGACCTTATGTTATGGAAATAAATAATTCATACAATTTTGTCTAGTAATTTTACTTTTTTTTTTCTTTAAACAACAAGTAATAATTGTGACATGTCAAAAAGACCATAAAAAGTCAAAATTGACTTACAGTTGTATTTCCCTTATTTTGACTTTTTATCTTATAATTATGACTTTTTAAAATCTCATTAATTTCAGCATTTGTGTCATAATTATGATTTTCCAAAGCATGATTTTCTTTTTTTATTGATATAATCCTATAAATTACAACTTAAAATCTTGATGATTTAAATTGTCATTGCATCATTAAAAATAATGCTTTGAAATACATGTCGGGTGCAAGTTTTGGCTGCCTTATGTCTAGCTATCCTGGCTTTGGACTCCAATAGAGGGGGCCAAAGTCCAGATGGAATTCTTCACTCGATGTCAGCGCTAACACAAATATCACTTACATACGCTCTGTGCTCATAAATTACTAGGTTGCTATTTTCAGGCACAGAAACACTCAGGCTGATTATTCACAAGTGAATAGCTCTGAGAAAAAAAACTCAGAAAGCATACAGATGTGACCCTCCATACATAACTAACTATATATCCAGATTTAAGCCAACACCCTTCAATATTTCCAATGTAGTTTATGTCTTACAGAGGCTGGACATGAAGTAATGTGATTTTACAAAATATAAGTTAATTGTTGCATCAGTTCATTTTAAATATTATTTTATTTGTTCCCTGTTATAGTGACTTGTAAGCAAGTTGCCAGCTGTTGCAATATGAACGCAACCTCTAATAATACATCAGCCGCTCAGTTTCAGGGAATCCCTGTCACCACAACATGTGCGTTTGACACTTCAGCCTCTGTGTGTAACCTCAGATCAGTGAGGTGGAAGTGACAAAACTGTTGCCTGTTTTAGGCACATACCTTTCTAATTCTCTGTACAGCTTGTTCTCTTTGTGGTAAATAATTAAATCATAAATACAGCTGTCAGACGAGCACTCTGTGACCCCATACAGTAGCATTTACTGTACATTTTATTACCCTCTGTCGTGGGACAGTATCTCAGTGTGGCCTCACACAAAGAGAGAATTATTATTAAGTTTGCAAAAAAGTTAGCTTTTTTAAAACATTTTACCATAGTGACAGCAAATTGAATTTATAAAACGGATAGTTCCGGTCCTTGATTCTGATTGGCTGAGCCAAGTTTGAAGCTGTTGTAAATAACTCTACAAACACACACCTTTTGTTTACATTCGTGTGTTGCTCTGCAACCACTTTGTTTGAACCACAACCATTTCTGAGGAACTACATTGTTTGGTGGAAGAATAATGTTTTTATTAATATCATTACACTTTATTTGCTCTGTTTTATTTTTTGAAACCTTACTAAGTATATATGTAATAACCTTCTTGGGGCTTATTGCCTTTTGACTTTACAATGTTACCTTGATCCCATAATGATGTTTTTTTTTTTTTCTTCACATTTTTATGCAAAAAGTTGTTTTATTCTTGATTTATTTTTGCATTTTCATTTTGTTATATATTAATTTATTTTTTATTTGCTCGATTAATTTTATTTAATGTAATAAGAGAGGGGAGCAGGATTGGGAAAGGATCTCAAACTGGGATTCGAACTCGGGACGCCCGTAGCACAACAGCACAATATATCAGCGCACTGCCCACAAGACTATCAGCGCCAAAATCTATTCACTGTTATTGAATTATTTATATTGCTCAATTGATTGTGATATGTCATTGCTTATGATTTATTACTAAAAAGGGCTTTAAAAAAGGAGGTAAATGTTGTTCCGGGTTTTATCATTTAATGTGGCAGCACTCAATCTGTGTTTTCACAGCATGTATGTGTGTGTGTGTTTTCTGCAGTGTGTCATCTGGTTTTGACGGTATACGGGAGCAGAATATCTGTAACAACATTATGGCCAAGCTGATCCAGAACTACAGCGCCATCTTTGAGCCTGTGGTGGAGAGAAGGCTAATCGAAGGAAAACCTTCAAACCTCATCATAGTCAAAGTGAGTACTGACAAAACATATTAACTCCCAATGCACTGCCACTACATTTCACTAAATTTGTTAGATTTGAACATCTGAAGTACATCAAATGCCTTCAAAACTGCAGAGCAGCTGAGAAAATCAAACCCATGTATAGAAACACATCTTTCACAACCCAAAACATGCCACTTTCTCCTGCTTCAGCTTAGTGGTCACATGCATAGACACTGTGTCTGCCTGACCTTGCTTTGTTGCTGTTTGCACCGACTCGCCAAAACTGCAAGACGTCATCGTGCTATCTTTCCTATGCCACCATCAACACAACAAAGTCTGCTTTTCTGCATTTGCACTTTAGTTTCAGTTGTCACATGAAAAATTGTTGTCTTCTGAATGCATCAGTCATGTGCACTGATGCTTTGTTGCTGTAGTCAGTGGGTTCAGGTGATCTCGCGTGAGTCCCTGAGCGTATTGTTTTGTTCCCAGGAGGCCAACACAAACACTGAAAACACAGAGACTTCAACTTTCACTCCTGCTCTGAAGGCACATGCTCCACATGTCAAGAAGATGAAGGTACGGGTGATAGTATACAGTGTGTGTGTGTGTATTTGTAGATGTGTGTATGCCTGTATTATCAACCTGCTGCGGCACACAGAGTCAGTGTGGGTTTGTTTCCACAGCCCATGTCAAATTCCAATGACATAGCACTTCAAAACCACCAGCAATCCAATAACTCTACTCGCCCTGAGGTGAAAGGTACAATCACAAGACTCAGCTTTGAGTTTAATCCAAATGATGCAGATCTTAAGTCAGTCAAAAGCTGTTTTTTAAAGGAATAGTTGAGCCAAAAAATGAAAATTTGTTGAAAATGTATTCACCCTCAGGCCGTCCAAAATGTAGATGAGTTCTTTTCTCTTCATCAGAATAGATTTGGCAAAATTTAGCATTGCCTGACTTGCTATAGCAGTGAATGGGTGCCGTCAGAATGAGAGCCCAAACAGCTGATAAAAACATCATAATAATCCACAAGTGAGCCACACTACCCCAGTCCACCAATTAACATCAAAGCTGCATGTTTGTAAGGAACAAATCCATCATTAAAACATTTTTAACTTCAAAATGTCACTTCTAGCTAAAATATGAATCCATAATAATGCTTCCTCCAAAAGAAAAAAGTCAGTCTCCCTTTGTGCTGTCACATCAAAATCCACCAGCATATTTGATTATTTGGTTAATCTGAGCATATTTCTCTCCTGATTCAGACCAGATGACTTTTTCACCGGATAAAGGACTTGTATTTTAGCCAGAAACAATGGTCTGAAGAGGAAAACATCTTAAAGTGGTCATATGGTGCTGCTAAAAAGAACATTATTTTGTGTATTTGGTGTAGTGAAATGGGTTTATGCGGTTTAAGGTTAAAAAAAACACATTTTTTCCACATACTGTACATAATTGTTTCTCCTCTATGCCCCGCCTTCTGAAACACGTAGATTTTCACAAGACTCAAGCGAGCTGTGCTGTGATTGGCCAGCTATCCAGCACATTGTGATTGGCCGAATGCCTCAAGCGTGAGACGGAAATGTTACGCCCCTTAACATAATGTGATGCCTTGTCCAGCCGGAGCGACGAGACAAAAACATAAAACCCATTATAAACGTGATCTAAACATGATTTCTAGTTGCGTTTTCTTTTGGAAGGCAAAAACAAAGTAGTTTTGCTTTCTCAACGAAACAGCGTCGCACACCGTGGCCTAGAGTGAGCCGCTGCCGGCTTGAGAAAAGTGCGGCAGGCGGATTCTATGAAGAACCGTACCTTGGACTTGCAGCAACCACATGTGACGACCCCGGGCTGGACGCCGCCTCGTCCGCGGTGAAAGCCGATTCAGCGATTCACAGTGCAAAGCTGATGTATTTCCTCAGCAACCAGCACAGATCAGCTCCAGGCATGATGAAGCAGATATCGTCCTCTTTTGGAAGGCCAAACAAAGTAGTTTCGCTTTCACAGTGAAACACACAGCGTCTATACGACATGCGACGGCAACAACAATACTACAAATGAGAATAAAAGGTACGCCTTCTTTCTTTGCGTGAACATCAGGGCGGTGTTATGCAAATCTTCCCACATACTGACGTAGCGATGTTGTGGCGTGTCAGTATGAGCCGTTTCAGGAGGGCGTGGACGAGTCTTAACTTTGATAAAGAATATCTCTTTGGATTTGAGACTTTAGTCTTTGCAATTTCACAGATCTTCTTTATTCACCAAGAACTTGTAACACTCCAAAGAGAAAGAAAAATTTGAAATCGCATCATATGACCCCTTTAATAATAAATTCTTCTTTCTTAGAAACATTAAGTTTTTCACTTCACCATACATTAATTGATGGACTGGAGTGGTGTGGATTATTGTGAAGTTTTTATCAGCTGTTTAGACTCTCATTCTTTACATCATGCTGACTTTGGATTCTTGTGACCTTAATTCCCGTTAAAGGGCCCGGCTAGTGATGTATTTGTCTTTCCGATGGGTATTAAAGTTACACCCCGAGGTGTTTTTGTGGACTGCAGGTTGTGTTTGCTCATGCAATGAGGAACAACATTGAGTGAAAGATGAAGAACAGATCTACAGTAGCTCGTGCCAAGTACACCTCTTGATAAACACTAAGTCAATAAATATAAAGTCACTTAGTCATGTCTGTATTTGCCGCTTGATAAATTCCTCGAGCAGGCAGATTGTAATTGAGTTTTACTCTTACACGCCGGATGTTAAATGCACAAAGAATGAGAGCTCTGTTTTCTGTCAATTCAATTGAATTAACATTCCCTCTCAACTGGATGAGGTCAGTTGCATATGACGGTGGTCATGCGTACGTGCTCAGAACCGCACGGTGTCGTGTTTACGTGCCTGCTGGAGACGGGCTGGGTCTCATGTTTGTGTATGTTCTCTCTATGAAGCAGTGTGAACCATGACCCTCTTAAATGACTGGCATGATGTTTTGATAACAATAATATTGTTTCTGTAGATTTAAAAACATTGTATGAAGGTACTACTTGCCCTCTGGGCACAAGTTTTTCCAAGTACTGTTCAAAGGTTTGGGGTTGGTAAGATTTTTTAATATTTTTTAAAAGAAGTCTCTAATGCTCAACAATGGCACATAAATGTAAAGCTGAATTGTCAGCATCGTCACTCCAGTCTTTAGTGTCACACGATTCTTCAGAAATCATGCTGATTTGCTGCTCAATAAGCATTTCTTATTATTCTTATTATCAATTATGAAAACTCCTTAATATGTTTGTGGAAATAACAGCGTTTTTTTTTTCAATCGAAATCTTTTGTAACACTATCCTTATTGTCACTTTTGACCAAATCAATGCATTCTTGCTAAATATAAGGTATTATTTCTTAAAAAAATCATATTGGCCTCTAACTTTTTAACATTGATGTACTTCTCCAACTGTCTTATGTTTTATACAATTTTTGAGATGCCCATGTTTCTATAAACTTTAAATGTAATAGATTGTATGTTGAAATCATTTGATCAATCACTATCATTTTGTTAGGTCACACAATGCACTCCAGTTGAAAATTCAGATTACCCTTTACCGATACCAAGAAAAAAGAAGGTAAGAATCGCCAACATTAGCTATATAGTCTTTGTGTTTTAGACAAATAGACATTTGTAGTAAGAACCTGACTTAACTTCTACAAAATATGATGGTTAAGATCAGTCTGGCTACTTCATGCAATAAATAAAACATCGCACTTCCTGCTTCTAGAACTGTTGTAAATTACAAACCTCATTCACAAGTTACAAATCAATAAAATGGATTGCAGTAGTGCAATTATAGTCAGTTCATGGTATAATCAAGTGCTTCTTGTGTGAATTCCCTATGGACCTGATCTATTTATCATCCAGCTTTATTCTGTTAACCAGAAGTTAAGTTGAGTTTAGATCCTCATTATGGCTTCCTGGAAGGAAGAGTCTTCACATTCATAAATCCAAAATATTTTTTTCCCGTCTTCCACCTTCCAGAAATATCTCAGCCGAGGAAGGTCTGAACACACAACGGCTTATGCTGTGTAATGTGTTCTCTTTGAAATCCAAAGCTATTGAAAGTCCTCTGTTTACATAGACATGTGGTGCTGATCAAACCGAGTTTGACCAGATAAGGCCTGTGGGAGAACCGTCTAATCGGCGAACTGATGTCGTAAACAGGCTGAGAATTGCTGATGGAAAAAATACATGATGTGACTTTAATGAAAAATAAGACCACTTCCTACAGCGGAGACGTTTCCAATTACATAAGGGGTCAGTGAAATCTTTCAGCTTAACACGTAGCACTCACTCGGATTACCTCATTTTGTTTTGGGAAAACCAGCATAAACAAACAGAACTTTATACACGGGACATCTGTTGACATCTGCGCTGATTATGTTGGAGTGATAGTTTAACAAGTTCGAAAGACGTTACCTTGACTGTTTTAGCAGATAAAGGAGATGGACATTTCTCTTATTTATTGACTTATTCCGTAGCACGAATCAAATACTTGTTGTCATCTCTTGAAACTGAAATATTTCCATGTTTTGGAAGATTACATTGTACTTGTCATGAAGTTTTGACCAACATGGGTCAAAGGTTACAGAGATCTTTTTGTCCTACGTTTACTTGAACTTTGTTTTGGGATGGTCTTGGAGATTCAAATAGTTTACAAAAATATACAGCATTTTTGGTTGCATATACACTAACCATTGATATTTGATGATATCAGCTGTAGCTACAATCTCTATTTATGCTTACATAATTTGATTTGAGTGTTTTGTTAACTGTTCAGTCGAGGTGACTGATTATCAACAAGGAGGTGAATCTGGGAGGTGTGTTATAAGTCTCTGTTGAAATGTAACTAGGGAGTCAGGTTTGTTATGAGAGGTGAGGACAGAGAAACATCTAGATCTGGAGTCTTGAAAAAAAAAAAAAAAACTCTGATACCTCAAATCATGCGGTTTCTTGTTTCTAAATTTAGTGGGTGTTAAAGTTGGCTAACAGATCCAGTAGAAAAGCACCACTCACATGTTATACAGAAAGAAAACGTCTAGTAAAAATCTAGTTCTGTTATTCTGGAAGTTGGTTTTAAAATCACGTTTTACAGTTTACTGTAAACACAGAATGCATTGTTTGTTAAAACTGGAATTTTAAGGTTTGTAGACTGATTTCTCTGTGTTTTTGTCAGGTCACTCAATGCACTCCAGTTGACAATACAGACCCGTCTAGAGAAAGCGATTCCAGTCCAGACAATCCTATACCAACACAGAGAAAAAAGAAGGTAAGAAATGATGCAAGGTTTCAGCAAAGAGCATGGAAATGTTTTATTTTGTGTTCTTATAATTTAAGCCGTTCAAACACTGCAATACTTTTCGTCTTCTGTTTAACACAAAAAGTGAATTTTTATAGAATATGGCCATCCTCTTCAATATAATTTTTTTAAAGAAATTAATACAATTATTTAACAAGAACACATTAAAATGTTAAAAGACTTTATAATGTTATCAAAGATTTTTATTTATTTCAAATAAATGCTGTTCTTTTAAACCTTCTTTTGATTAATCCTAGTTTCCACAAAAAAATTTAAACAGCACAACTGTTTTCTGCATTGATAATAATAAGGAAAAATTTTGAGCAGTAAATCTACATATTAGAATGATTTCTGAAGGATCATGTGACACTGAAAACTGGAGTAATGATTCTGCAAATTAAGCTTTACATCACAGAAATAAATTAGATTTTAAACATATATTCAAATAGAAAACAGCTATTTTGAATTGTAATAATATTTCACAATATTACACTTTTTACTGTATTTTTAATCAAATAAATGCAACCATGGTGAGAATCAGAGGCTAAATTACTTACATTGTAAGTGAATGAGTTCTGGGGCCAAAATTGACATAAAAAAAGGTTATATTATCTGTGCACTATATTCCAAAACTTCTAAAGCTGTATGTTTGTGGGACGAGCTGACTGAAATGTAACTTCTAAATAATGTCTAACATCTTAAAGATCACACCACAGCGTCCTGTGCTTTTGCGTGACGTTAGTGCTTCGACCCCTCTATAAACAGTCAGTCGAAAGTGTTTAACGCACAACTCAGTAAAACAATGATTTTCCGGTGCTGTTTGCATCATTAACACATCAGTGTATCAATGTCCAGATTTCGCTTAGTTACTGTGCCTCAAATGGGTCCTATGTGGGCTGCGATCGATAGTGTCCTCTTTACCGTAGTCAAAGCCATTACCTACTGACCGTCTGTGCCTTCAGGACTAAGTGCGTTGAAGATCAATCTAATCCTTTTGTAGTCTTCGTGTTACGTGACTTTATCTCATTTGCTTTGTGAGTTCAATTTGGTCATCTCTTTCACTTTGCTGTGCGAGATTGGCCTGTTATTCACAAATCAATGCTCAAAAGTTTGGATTTCAGATTCCCTTCTGGCCAAACACAGTGTGGTCCTAGGATAATGGTGGCATTGTTTGCTGCAGTCTTGCATTAAACCTTATAGTTTAAGGTCTGCTTATCATTTGCATCATTAAGTGGCAATGGATCGATCTGAATTTGACTGGGCTCATGTGCGTGTGAGATTTTTTAGCTATTACACTTATTCAACAGGTTTCCGGCATGTACAGCCTTTATCAGTTAGAAAGGTAAGACAAATGTGAGCTAAGTTGTTATTGTGCTGTATAACTGTCTTCATGTTGGTGTTTCCTGGGGTCATCAAACTAATGGATGTTCTCGTAATGAATCCACATTTCTGTCCCTCAGTCTTCATCTCTCTTTCGATTTCTGTCTTTCAGGTTAAAAAGAAAAAGACAGAGGCTGTGCCGAGATCTTTTCCTCAGCCGGCTCCCTCGGGTGATCCCATCTCCAGGCCTTTGACCCATCTTCCAGACAGAAGCCCGGGTGCTAGAGCTCCGTTTCCTCCACACTCTCCAGACCGGAGCATCAGCTCCAGCGCTGACGGCATGAACCTGAGCCCTCGGACCGCAAGCCCTGCCAGATCCACAGAGACCTTCAACAGGTCAGTGTGCTTTGCATGGACATTTACTGCTGCGTGAAAGTTTTTATTTTATTTTATTTTATTTTATTTTATTTTATTTTATTTTATTTTATTTTATTTTATTTTATTCTTAACAAAGCACCAAGGCTACATTTTGGATCAAAAAATACAATAAAGACAGTAATAATTTTGAAATATTATTACAATTTAAAATAACTGTTTTCTATTTGAATATATTTTAAAATGTTATTTATTCCTGTGATGCAAAGCTGAATTTTCAGCATCATTACTACAGTCTTCAATGTCACACAATCCTTCAGAAAAAATACTAAAATGCTGATTTGCTGTGAAAGAAACATTATTATTAACTTTTAATTGTTATTAATGCAGAAAACATTTGTGGTGCTATTTTTTTGTGGAAATGATACATTTTTTCAGGTTTCTTGATTAGAAAGTTCAAAAGAACAGCCTTTTTTTTTTTTTATTAGAAATCCTTTGTAACATTATAAATGTCTTTAATGTCACTTCTGATAAATGAAATGTGCCGTTGGTGAAAACAAAACAACCTTTTATAAAAAAAATTCTTACTGACCTCAAACTTTTGAACTGTTCTGTATATACCATGTATTGTGTGTAAAAATGTTGAGCAGCACAATAATATATAACAATACAAATATAATCATGTGAAATGTTATCTTATCAATAGGTTAAACTATACCTATGTATGCAGGTTAATTACCTGCTTTAGGTTGTATCCTTTATCTTTACTACAGGGCTACAGAAATGCCAAAGAAAGTTAAAAGATTCAAACCAGACAATAATCCTATGAAATCTAGAAAAGACGAGATCCGCTGCACACAGTTTAACAACATTAAAAACTCTTTAATCCGTATCTAAGCTGCCACAGCCCACTTGTGTGTGGGTTATGTTTGCATTTAATTATTCTTTTTGATTTTCACTGTACTTACCAATATTTCCCTCATCCTGATCATAAGACAATGATAAATGGAGAACTGTTCTGAACTGTTCTGAAAAAAGCATTGATTGAAATTTAACATTTTAGTATCCTTTTTCCCCTTTCACCCATGTCCTCTTATGGCTCTGGAATATGTTGTAAACTGAGAGGAAATGTGATGATAGTGACTCATCATGAGTTTTTACCATTCAGCTGAAGTTAGATGACTCTTGCATGCCAGGTGTTAAACTACTTTTGTATAGTCAGGTTATGGGGTTTTAAGCTGACTCATAAACATAAGACACGAGAAATGTTAATTCTAATTCAAAATCAAGTTAAGTAGTTGTCTTTTTACTACATTAAATGTTTTGTAGGGAAAGTGTTTGTATAGGAACATATTACAATTTTCTTTTTTGGGTGAACTTTGCGTTTTCTCAGATACTGGATCTTCATACAGGTTCAGCATGTTCGAAAATTTAGCCACTTGTCCGAAATAGATGTTTGTTCTTACACAGATGCCTCAAGCATGTCAATAAGAACAATTGATGTGAGCGTGCTTGTATACCTGACACACTTAGGTAACACAGTCTGGGGTAAATTTCATCTCAAAGACTCCAGCAAACAAGCTAAGAAATATTAAATGGTGTTCAGTTCATCAGTTTACATTATTCCAATGAAAATTTGTTCCAATTCTGGAATGACTTTTTCCTCTTCAGAGCTGATGTTATCAAACCCAACACCTGGCTCCACTGTACCCTTTAAGACTAACATTACCTTCAATTGAGGAATTTTAGTAGCAGTTACTGCATGAGGATTAGAAAACTGTAATTCTAATATTTAATCCAATAGAGGATCCTTCCAATAATTAAACCTGGATTTTAGTAAACCGTACAGTATTTCAGTTGATCTAGCTGTCTTGTCAGCTTGCTGTCAATTTCTGAATGTATATGTGGACCTTGCATCTTCCTGTGGGCCCTTGAAAGGAATCGAAATCCCACAATCTCGCCTTTGTGCCAAATATCGTCTTACAGCATACTTCTGTGCCTGCTGTAGAGTTACCAGCGTATACATCCCAGGAATGGATTTAGTTGAAAGTTCGTGTGATGTTTGAACCTGTAGATTAATGCGTTGATTAAACTTTGATCATTAAAATTCTCCTTGATGTAGCGAAGTGGTACTTTTTTTTCCATCATTTCCCGCAGAACAAAAGCTTTGTTGTTCACTTAGGGAGGTGGTGGCTCAGCAGGATTTCCGTTTTGTAATTCATGACGGCAGTTATTATTTTAATACCCTTGTCAGACTGTGTAACACCGCTTAAGGGCTTCAGTGAAGTGGAAAAATATTTCCCTTCTACTCCGATTCTCCAAGAAATCTTGCGAAATGTCTTTTTAGGTACGTGCGGTACCCTAATTCTTAGCAGGCTTTACGTTGAAATTTATGCATTTTACATTTTACAACAAGAGGGAAGCACCCTGCACACACATCATGTGATTCTTGAGATTTTTGGAGCCAAATGTGCTTGAATTTCTTTTTTGTTTCACTTCTGTGTGAATAGGACTTAAATTCTTTGTATTGGATGGTTGTGATTCAGTGCAGCCAACACTCGGATTATTTACTTTCCTTTTGACTCACATACACATCTTACAACAGCGTTCATAGCAATGTTGCACGTACTTCTGAACACTGCGTGCCAAATCCCTCAATGAATGGACCTTTTAATCATCTCCACATTTCTAGAACTCTTTTTTTTTTTTTTTTTTTTTTTTTTTTTTTTACCCAATCCAAACAAAGTAATTAAATGGATTATAGCAAGAATTTGAACATCCATCATTGACAATGTTATACAAATGCCCCTTGCATTCGTTTATTAAATATTTTGGCTGATTTACTTAAATTTTCAGCTACATATAAAAAAGGGTCTTGTTTTCCATTTAAAAACCCACACATCTTAAAAAATTAAGATAATATAAAAAAAAAAAAAAAACATTTAATTAAGTTTTTCTCAACTATTTGTGACCAACATGACCATGGTTCAATTCCCTGGGAATGCATGATCTGATAAAAAGTATTGAATATGATGTGAGCTGCTTTGGATAAAAGCCTTTGACGAATACATAAATGTGAAAGCGTTGATATTTAATATATTTTATTAATCAATTTAGATTCTCTAGTAATTACATTTTATTTGATCATATTTGTATTATCTGTATCTGTGTTTGTATTATCATATTTTGTCTCATTTATTTTTATTTGGTCTTTGATGAAAATTGTGTTAGTTTGAAGGCTGTTTAGACATTTTTTACTACAAATAATGAATAATATTGATTCAGATGTAAATTTTTCATGTATTGCTTATGATTGTTTGTAAAAACAGAATAATCTGATTTGTTTTAAAATCCGTATCCTTCAAACTAAATTAATTATTTTACATTCAAAAGTAAATGAAGTTAAATTGATAATGTTTTTACTACAAAAAGGGAAAAAAGGTTTCAAATTAAATTTATTACTTATTAATACCTGATGATTGTTCATCATCGTTAAGTAAAGAAATTTAAATAATACATATTTTCGTCTCAGATGAACGTGTATTTAGTTTAAAGAATGTTTAGATATTTTTCGCTTATGATTGCTCATCAACATTTTATAAAACCTGAAGAATATTATTTATCTTAATTTTTTTCTTGGATGAACATGTATTTAGTTTGAAGGGTGTTTAGATATTTTTACTACAAAAATGGAATACGGGTAAAAATTTAAATGTTCATGAACCTGATGATTACTTGTTTTGTTAATTTAAAGTTAATTTATTTATTTTTGTAGTGTAGTGTTTCCATTTAACACATTTTACCATTTTTAATTCCATTACACAGATAATTCTCTTAAAAAGCCAAGAAAATCCACCTATGATTACTATATTGGCTGTTATTTACTGGCATTAAAGCAGTCCCTCTGGTTTCCTGGAGATGTGGATTGTTTTGTTCTTAGTAATGATATTAATCTGAATCTGTGGAACATCCACTCCTGAGCTCGACGTGTTTTGTTGGCTGAGCTCCAGCATGTGGAGTGGATACGGTTCTTTCCAGCTGTAGTAATTACTGGAGACAAGTCAAACAAAAGCTCTGAACAGCGGCACTACGTTTGCATTGTTCACCCAACAATAGGCACCCTGAGACCCTCGGACCATGTGCTCCAAAAAACTCAGTTTTGTTTACTCTGGCAAATGCCACATATGTTTAGATTGAGCTGTTCGGTGAGCCTGACCTCTGTTTTCGTTTTTTCTCTTTTCCAGTTTACAAGAAGATGAAAGACCAATATCTCCTTTCTATATTAGGTAGGACCACTCACAGTTTTTCTCACTCTTTCTTTCTTTTGTTACCTCTTTTGCTCAAAAACATGTCGTTACAATACATCTTTACAATGAAAAGGATCTAGACATTTTATTGTGCAAACAATGTCTAAGTTTACGCCCTCAGATTTTTCACAACTACTTTGTGTTCTTGTACATTCAGTGTCAGTTGGTGAATTCATGTAGCACAGCAAATATTAAAGTGTTATTTGAACAAATCATCAGAATAGTACACACAAATGATCCCTCAAACAACTGAAATCCTCTTAGCGTCACGTCAGGGACACATGCTAATAGTTTCTGGTTGAATTCAGTCTGAGCGTGATGGATCTGGTAGCGAACAGGTCAAAACAAACCTCTCCTGTGCTTGTTTTCATGGTTCCTTCATGTGTTGACTCATTGCATCAGCTCCGGAAAAGTACCCAGAAAAACGTAAGGAAATATATTTTATGGAAGCCCGTTTCCGCCACTAAATAAAAAATAAAACAAGTAACTGTGACTTTTTATCTCAGAATTCTGACTTTTTTTCTCAGAATTGTGATATAAACTTGCAATTCTGACTTATTTTCTCAGAATTGTGATATAAACTTGCAATTCTGACTTACTTTCTCAGAATTGTGATATAAACTCGCAATTCTGACTTTTTTTTCTAAAAATTGGGAGTTCATGTCTCAAATTCTCTTTATAACTAGCAATTGTGAGTTATAAAGTCAGAAATGCAAGATATGAACACAATTCTGAGAAAAAAGTCAGAATTGTGAGATAAAAAGTCGCAATTACCTTGTTTTATTTTTTTTTATTCAGTGGCGGAAACAGGCTTCCATTATATATAGCAAGTAGCAAATATATTTTTGATTCTGTCTTTTTTAATCACAGCTAGTTTGATTCCCTGTTTCGCCGACTGCTGTGAGTGTAAACTAGATTTGAAAGATGACTGTTTGAAAGGACTAGGTTAACAGACCAATGGTGTTTGTGCCAGTTTGTACTCAGTCCAGCATTCAGTTCTCGTCATCTTCACACTTGGAGTGCACCGTATGACCGCTGCGTTACGTAAGACTGACGAACCTCATCAAATCATCTTTAGTCCTCCGTCTCGATGCATAACTGTTCTCACTGGCCTTTTCTTGGTAGCCTTTGATACCATCTATGCTTAAATCTACTGAATATTTCTTTTGATACCCCTCGATACAAAGAAAATAGTTTGCTCATGGTGTTTGTGGTTAACTGGCTCTGACCCTGAAAGCGCTGCTGGTAAGGACACAACTGTTGTGTCTGGACCCTCATCCTATTTCCGGATTCACAAGATAATGGCGGTATTTTTACTGTGGAGTCATTTTCTGGAACTATCTTTCCGATCTATGAGTATTTAACTTTGTTTTTCTTTTTTTTCTTTTAGTGGTAAATCGTATTTTTTTTCTCTGATTTCAATGGTTGTTGAGGTCACTACACCAAAGATTTTTTGGTAGTGATAGTGATTTCAGAGCAGAACATAATGATATTTTACATCAAAAGTAAAACAACATTAGCACAAAAATATATTGAAGTAGCTCCCTAGAGACACAGACTCAAATGCAATACTCACTTTAGGGGTCCAAAATCAATTGTAGACTAGAAGGAAAAAGATTCAGACAATTTCTTTGTAATATTTATGCTATATTTGGACCCAGGGCAACTTTTTTTTAGTGCAAAGTTGTATTAGTTGTGATACTAAGGCAATCCTAAAACAATTAGCAAGTCTTTTGATGTCATTGTCCTTTCACAACAAATTAAAACACACTGAGTTGACTAACAGATTGAACCATAATGGATGAAAATATATGGTAATGTTTTATTTTAAGGTCCAATTCTCACTATTAATTGCTTATTAACATGCATATTACTAGCATATTTGCATTTATTAGTATTTGCAAAGCAAATACTGTATTATGCCTTTTTTTGTATGACCATATTTTAGATCCCTTAAACCACCCCATACCTAAATTTAACAATTACCTTACTATTACTTAGCAGCAAATTAGGAGTTTATTGAAGTTGTAGTTAATAGTTAGTTAATAGTGAGAATTGGTCCCTAAACTTAAGTGTGACCATATACTGTATATACATAAGATCATATTAATTTCTTTCATAATATTAAAAAATCTGGTTATGTGTTTCTCATTGGATACAATCAGATGAAATAGATGCTAAACTTGATTCAATCTCTCTTCTGTATGTTTTTCTCTTTATTTAGTTCACAGATCTCTCCCGGACACTCCAGACCTGAATTAACAAAGTAAGCAATTATACAGAGCCTTATATGACAATTAAATTATTTTAAAAAATGATTAGTCAATCTCTGAATAGCCAGAAGAGTTCCATTGTTCATGTAATTAAAGCAATCATCGTTTGACCGTTAACATGTCTTTCTCTCTCTCTCTCTGTCCAGTTTTCTGGAGAAGACCATTCGCTCAGCGGTCGAGCAACACCTCTTCAACTCACACATGCACACAGGTCAGAGTTCAGAGGGCTTGGGGCCGAATGCCCACTCTTCATCTCCTGTGTCGACAGCCCGAGAGAGGAGGAGACATCTGCGGGAACAAGAGGAGAACTTCAGGTAAGGAGCAGGTTTCTCCAGAAATACAGCTATTCTCTGGCTATCTTTATTCTGTTGCAGCTGCAGCCAAATGGCATGGTAGCTTGTCTGTGCAACCAGTTAACCAGGTCATTACAGAATGTCCAGTGAACTACTTCTAGTCAATGTTTCATGTTTCTCGGTTGCTCAAGATGTTTTTCCAATCATCAAAAACAGTTTCATCTACTTACGTTGGCAGTTTCGCTCCAGGTGAGAGTTACAGTAAAGACATATATAGCTAAACTTCTGTATATTGACCTATCACTAATTGTAACCTAGCAAAAGTATTTAGTTAATCCCATATTATTACAGTGATTTGATAAAACGTGTGGATTAGTAATGATCCATTCCAGCTTGGGTCATGGCTTGCTGGCTGGATCTCTGAGCGATCTAACTAATCCTGTTGACAGGAACTCTGAGCAAACTATCCACAGAGACACGGAAAACATTAGATTAGTGGCTCAGCAGTTGTGCTATGTGACACACACTGATCCAACTCCAGAGACAGATGTAAATAAACACTCAGATGAGGTATCACCGCGACAGCTTCATTTCTGCTCTGCTCTTAAGAGTTGATCCCTTGAGTAAAGGGCAAGCACAGAAAGTCCTCGCCTCGTCACGTGCTCATTCTGTGTTGTCTGAAAGCGAACCTGTGTCTTTCTCAGGGTCGAGGGTGATAAAGAGAACGTCCCGTCTCTGGGTGTGAGGGTCACAGAGGAGGGTGACCGGCGTCTGCTGCTGTTGCCACACGAGGTTCAGAGAAACAGGAAGCCCAAACACATTCCCACACTGACTGAGCACTCAGACAACCAGGACGCCCCCACCGTAAGTCTGCTTTTTAGGCTTATCTCCATGGCCTTCTCTTTTTCTTCCTGCAAGCATCACTATTACTATTGCTCATACTAAGTGGGAGAGATTTCAACAAAGCCAGGTTCAACTCGTCCTGCAGTGTTTATGTTACAGAAATTAAGCAATATGCATACAATTTTTGTATGGTGGACCAAAAAATGAGTTCTTTTGATTTGGGCCAGAAAGCAACCACTTAGCAACAGCCCAACAACAACTTTGTTCGATTGTATCCAAATAGTGTTTTATAACTTTTATACAACTTGAAATATTAAAAATGTATTGGTATATGTAATTAACCAATAATTATAAATTGTTTACACTTTATTTTAAGGTGTCATTGTTACAGTGTAATTATACATTTAAGTACTGAGTAATATTAATTAACTAAATGTGCTTACTATATGGTTAGGGTTTGGCTTAGGGTCACTTGCATGTAATTATGCATGATTTATTGTTATTATAATATTAAGAACATGTAACTTGTAACAAGGACACTGTAAAATAAAGTGTTACCAATAAATTCTAGTTCACGGTACCTAATACATGAACTAATGTTAAAACACATAAATGCATTAACTTCTGACTCTAAAAATAAATATATTCATTGGGTAACACTGTGTATAATAAGGTAAATTGTTATCATTAGTCAATGCATTCAGAACAGTATCATGAACTTTTCATTTGTTAATGTAGGTTCATGTTAATTTACCGTATTATCATGTTTGTTAATGTACCATTAAACATAATTTATAAAAATGTATTTGTTTATATAACTAACCAATATTAATGAGTTCTAGCTCACAATGCATTAACTAATGATAAAACATTTTAGAAATGTATTGACTATGATCCTAAAATAATTAACTTTTTTTTTTCTTGGGTAACACTTTATAAGGTCAATTTTTATTATTATTCAATGCATTTGGTACAGCATTTGTAAATGTTTGTTCATTTTCAATGTTATTACAATTACAATGCTATTTATTTATTTATTTATTTATTTTTTGGGACCGAACAATGCAAGTCAATGGGTCCAGTGTTGTTTTGGCCCCCATTGGCTGTTATTATATGGACAAAAACAGTTCTTCAAAATACTTTCTTGTGTGACTCACAAAAGAGGATAAGTCATACAGGTTTGGAATGACATTTATTTTTCTTGAATTATCATTTTTGGGTGAACTATTCCTTTTATACTCTCATTGTCAATGGAAACAGAATATCATCAAGAACAATAAAATCCCCATGTATTATACATGGTAGTAAACAGTGACAGGAACAGCTAATTATCTTAAAATCCTTCTTGTCCTTGTTTATGGGAGACAACACATAATGCATCTCTGTGGAAAATCAGAGGTAAATTGCAGGGCTTGCTTTTATCGGAACAGTGTTTTGACGAGGACCTCTCGCTGACTCATGTTTATGCTGTTAGGTGTGTGTTTGGATTCTGGATTCACCTCAGCAGGTCAGACCACAGTGTTCAAAGCAATTGTTGGTACGCCACAGTGACGTGCATTAGACACCATTACAGATGTTTTGGTAATGTCTCGGTTTTACTAAAACATCTCTTGGTCAACTTGTGGTCGACCGATAGGGGTTTTTAATGGCAGATGACAAATATAATTAGATATATAGTTTGTAATGTAAACAAAAATCTGACACCACTTTTTTTTATGTAACTTAAACCTAAAATTAAAGCAAACATGTTCAATTTTAAATGCTAAGAAAATCAGAAGTTACATTTGTTTTTAAATCTAGATTTCACTGAAACTGTTTTTCTCCTCGATTTTATAATGAAAACATTGGACCCTACTGTATATTGTTGAATTTAAGCGAACGTTATATTAACTTAAAATTCACTTTTTATTGACTATAGACCACTGCCTAGACTACTTGCTGTTTAAATTGTATATCACTTTGATTGCTGTAAACTTGTACATGCAACCTAGGTAATAGTATAGGACATTCACACACTTTTTCACCTTGCTGTTATGAAAAAAATGTATTTCTTTATCCTTCTATTAACATATTAAGAAGATACATGTGTTGTTGTTTTTTTAAATCTAGGCAATGGAATGCCAAGGACCTGATAGAAATTGCATGGAAAATACGGTGTCAGCTGATTACAGGTATTTAGACCCTCTAAATTCATTATCTGCAATTCTGTGTATTTTTGGGAAGTAGAAAACAGAGCACTGACATCAGAAATTTGAAAACATTACAATATGATTGCCCACATTTACTGTGCAATGATGCTTATTTAGTCGTACTAAATTATGGAGGAAGTAGAACAGATACTGTTATTCCTAAACACCAGAAGAATGAATGTAAGAGTAGATCTGTGAGGGTCAACTCTTGTGCTGTTTCTGGTTGTGTGTAGCACCTACAGCTCTGCACATTGTATTCCGAAGGACATACAGTGTTTAAAAACAGTGTTTACAGTTTGAGCTGTGCATTGTTCTCATGAATAGTTTTGTGATTCTATTATAATATCACTAATAGATTATCTTGTTTTCAGGAGGTACCATCAAAAGGACAATGGCTTGCATTCTATTCAGGTAAGTTCAGTTCAATTTCTTTTTCCTGCATCACATTTCCTGCCCTCATCTTAATTTTCTGTCCTGCTTTGTATATCTTGTGTTCTGTTCTTACATTTGTGCACTGTTCACAGTGACAGATTTACTGTGATAAGTTCTTGTAATCAAAGCCTTGTTTTTTTTTAAATGTAAAAAAATGTAGATGAACAACATAGTTGAGTCTGGATGAGAGGACACCTGCAAGAAGGACACCAAATAGACAGTTATGAGTCGAAATAATCTACAGATCAAACAATTCAGTTTGCTTTCTCCTCATCTTCCAAAGACGTTTTTAATGTTCTCCTAAAAACATACAGACTTATGAATATTGGTTTTGTTAAGCCCAGCTTGATCCACGCTCATTGTGATGTCACATACAGTACATGTTGAATCAGTATGTCACTGCAAGTCATGCGTGAGATCTCACTCCTTCAGAACATGTTGTACCCAGCTGTGACACGTATGCAGTGCATTGTGGTATAAGAGCTCCACACGTATTTGATAGTGGCAGATGATTAGAGTCTTCTTTTCCGTGAACGTGTTGAAAAGCACAGTCCATTACTAATATGCAGAGCTTTAGTTAAGATTTTTTTTTAGTACCTTTTATTTAATTGTAGTGTCCTTTAAGTATGTGATTTGATTAGATTTTTTCATGCACAACTTTAAAACGCATTATTTCCCCTCCAACTTGCTTTCAACAAAAATGTTGTTTCTCGGCTTTACATAGCCCTCAGTTTGAGTTTCTAGACCAGATTACTGTTGTTTTGGCATCTATTGATATGATGAGATTCCTAGATTGAAATATTTATATCCATAATAACTTAAATCTCATCAGTAATCAGCAATATAATCTCATTAGTTGTCACCTCTTTAATCACGACGTGAACAGGTGATGACAAGAAGATTATCTGATGAATTGTTTCCTGTTGATTGCCCTTGATTGGAGAGATTTTAGGCAATGTTTTTCTGGGCCAAACATCTTGTGAAAGCTGCAAATCTGCCGAAAGCCTGTTGATCAACTGACTTCCACCATTTAATGTCGTTAACGTCATAGTTTCAGCAAAAGCATGCAGACGTTGTATATACTGTACATTAAGTTTCCGTTCCTGTTGTTAACACGCCCTTGTTTTAAGAGAGCAGTTGGACTGCGTGTGAACTGGTGTTTAGTTTTGATAAATGTGTTTTTGTGCAGTGAGGCACATTTGTGACCCTGGACCACAAAACCAGTCTTAAGTTGCACATGGTATATTTTGTAGCAATAGCCAACAACACAGTGTATGGGTCAAAATTATTGATTTTTCTTTTATGCCAAAAATCATTGGGATATTAAGTAAAGATCATGTTCCATGAAGATATTTTGTAAATTTCCTACCCTAAATATATCAAAACCTAATTTTTGATTAGTAATATGCATTGCTAAGAACTTCATTTGGACAACTTTAAAGACTATTTTCTCAATATTAAAATTTTTCTTTTTTTTTTTTTTGCTCCTTCAGATTCCAGATTTTCAAATAGTTGTATCTCGATCAAATATTGTCCTATCCTAACACACCATACCAATGAAATCTCATTTATTCGGTTTTCAGATGATTTAAAAAAAATTGACCCTTATGACTGGTTTTGTGGTTCAGGGTCACATTTGTGTGTGAAGTCAAACAGATAATCACAGTTAAACAGATCTTGACATACAGAAAGGGACTGTATGTTTCCCATGCCGTTCCTTATCTGTTCTAGTGGTAATAAAATCACATCTCTTGGCAGGCTTTCGGGGCATTTTGCACAGCCATGTGCACAACTGTAAACAGCACAAAGTCCTGTTCCCATATTTGGATTGACACAGTATCAGCAGTGTTGCAATTATGGACCATGATGAGCACGTTATGAAAATCACAACGCCACAAATAGCACGTCTGCAATGGCACAAGTGCGTTTCAAATCCGGTTGCATTAGCATGAGTAAGCCCCATCTGCCGTAATATATTGGTAAACAGGAGTTTCAGTCATGCTGCCACTAATGCGGGTATGTAGTGAGGAAAAGGCCCCCCTCTGCTCCAAAAATAGACCCTGTCCCACGCCCCCCAGATCCGGAAGTGTGTGTTTGTTGCACATTTATCTGGATTACATCTGTCTGCACCCATACGGCCCCTCCTGTGTGATTGTTCAATATTAAAAGAGAGGGAAGAGTTTAGGAAATGCTGAAGTGAGAAATCGGGGAAAGCATTTCTGCCTGCAATCTGCCTGCGTGCTCTGCGTGCTCTGCACGTTCCCTCTCTCTCTCTGGAACACACAGAGAAAGGGAGGGGTGGATAGAGATAGAAAAGAACATAAAATTAGCCACACCTACCCTGAAAGGAAGGTGGGTGGGGTTTGAGCAGGGCAGGCAGCCAATCAGCAGGTAGGGGTTTGTCCCCGCAGCGCCGCCCCCTGCCTCCTCCCAGCCTGTAAGTAGACAGGGGCCGGCGCAGGCAAGGGTATTGCTCAACTTAAGAAGCGCACTGCCCCCACTCTGGTGTAGTTGGTGTTTATGCTTCGCTCTTTTCTCTGCTAGACGCCTGCCATGAAGATCCAGGAGGCTCTTAGTGGCGCAGAGCCGTGTGACGATGTCCCTCGACTGGACCTGTCTACTCTGACAGACGACAATAACTGGGCAGGTCAGTGGGTTTTTTTTTTGTCTCTCTCTCTTTCTTTCTGCACATGGGCGGCAGCTGCAAGTCTGCCTTGCCCACATTGTGTCCTCATGCAGTGGATCTTATTAAGTCATTGAACAGAGGAAGAAGATCTTCAAGCTATTTTCCTCCTCGTGTTCTGCATATGTTGTTATGTTTAGTCTAGACAGCTTATTTTGCAATGCTAGCGATGCATTTTTCTCTGCATGTTTGTTGTAAATATTGAGGTTGGAGCCACAGCTTGGTGCTTCTTCAAAGCCCTGCGATGTCCCTTGAGAATATTGACTCGGATGCCTCTGGGATTTATTGAGTTTGCATTGGATTCATCTGCGGTTCTTGCAGTTGCATGTTTTTTTCCCCCTCCCCACACTTCCCCTTTAGCCATAATCCTGTGTTTGTAAACACTAGACAGGATATTGATTGCATATTTGTGCTTTTTTGTTTATTCATCATAGTCTTTAAGATAAAAGTGATTTGATTTTAATGCATATCTTATTTTATAAATATAGATTATAGCACATTATTATGAGATAAAATTAAAAAATAAAATAAAAATTTTATATACATATATATTTTAGTGTATAGATAAATAAATATATATTATAGTAATAATGAATAAATTTTTTGTTTAGAATATTCATTTAATTTAAATGCCTGAGTGTGTGTGTGTATATATATATATATACACAGAGCGAGCGAGAGAGAGAGAGATTTTACTGCGTAGATAAATGATTATAGATTGTGGCACTTGTTTGTTTATTCATCATATTTTTTAAGATAAAATAAAAGTTAAAAGTTATTTTAATGTGTTAAATATTTTTATGTAGATTCTAGCATATTATTATTTATTTATTATTCATGTCATCTGGGATTTAATTTAATTTCAGTGTATAGATTAATAAATATAGATTACAGCACTTTTTGTTTTCATTTTGCTTGTCTTTTTTTTGAACAATAATTTATATATAGAATTTAAATACATTTTAGTGTATAGATTAATACATATAGATTACAGCACTTTTTTAAACTCATTTTGCTTATCTTTTTTTAACATTAATATCATTAATATTAATATCGGTGTATAATACCATGTTTTATGCATTTTAACAGCTCTTGCATTTCAGTCAAGTTTAGGATTCATAGCATTTGTCATCTTCAGTGTTGGGACTAGAAACAAGCAGACGTTTAGCTTTACAAGTGGAGGGCCTTATAATGAGAAGTGAAACAGGAGGAGGTTTAAATCCAGGAGTCTTGGAGCTGTTGCTATGTGCACGTCACGTCTCAGCCTTTATAACTTGCCATGGCTATGTACAATAGTCTCCCTTCCTGTTTCCTCTTCAGTTCGTGCAGCATGTGCCAGTTGTAGACTTGCACAAACATGCGCAAGCACACCCCTTTTCGCCATGACCTTGGAATATTTGTAGTGTACGGTCTCTGTGTTTAAGGAGGTCTGGTGCGGATACAGCCTAGACATGGCACATAGCGTGTGAAGCAGCCCTGCTGAGAGGATTGCCATGTTGATTCACAGTTACCCTTTACTTTAATGTAGTGCTTAATATTGTGGTCACAGCCTTGGCAGAGTCGCTATACTGTAGCATGGACTTGCTCTGTGGCACCCTCTACTGAGAGCTTTACACAGCTGCGTACATAATGACATATCTCGCTTGACACCTACACTAAGATGGTTAAAACATGACCCTGTGGCTTTGCAAGGTCTTCACAGAGACATTCCTGGGAGTGCGACGTGAGATATTTCCTCTAGGCGCTGTGTTTAGAAATAGTTTTGAGGAGTTTCTAAGGGGTTTTTCCCCAATGCATTTTAGATTGGAATATGTATTGTGTAAAGTGCTATACTAGTGAATAAAATAGAATTCTGAATTTTGAATCATTTTAAGGATGTTCAGTGTGCTTTTTGCATACCCTTACGAAAAAGAAGTTTATTCAAGTGTGCTATTAGTATACTTCTTTTAAACTAAAAAATAGGAAAGTATGCTTTTAGTTTACTTTTTATGTACTTCTCAGAAATGGGCTTTATGTACTCCTCAGAAACATACTTAAAATGACATTTAAGTATACTTGACTTATACTTACAAAAAGTCTAAATATACTTGAAGTTTACTTAAGTATACTTAATAAAATAAACTTGAAGTATACTACTTTTTGGTAAGGGTAGTTATACACAGATCTTTGCACTAAAGTTTGGTATGCTATGCAATCAGATAACATGATGAAAAATGTGAGTACAAATAAATAAGCTGCTTCATTTTGGGCTGCATTTTCCCAGTTTTTATGCTGCATATCCCAGCGATTTTGTTTGTTATGCTAAACATAATGATTTAAGATGAACATGATGAAAAAGGAACAATATTTATTTTGAAAAGTGCTGCACAAATCTGTGATTTGAATAGTTTTGCGCAAATCCTAGCAATTATGTTTGTTGTGCTTAGTGGAACAACTTAATTACAGATAACACAATGAAAAAGATAGCTTTGGGACAATATTTATTGTGAAAAGCGCTTTCGAATAAATAAATTGACTTATTTTGGGGGTAGTCAAAGTGCCGTAGTGCATTTTTGCCTAGCTATATGCCACAAATCACATGAATTTAGTTAGTTAAGCTTAGAAAAACAAAAGATAATTTTAGAACAGCATTTTGAGGATAATTAGTAATTTGATTATTTTTCTGCACGTAACGTTATATTCGACAAATCCTAGCAATTATGTTTGTTATGCTGCTTAACCATGCTTAATCACAGATATCATGATGAAATATATCAGCTTTGTGTGTGGTAGAAAGCTTTATACAAATAAAAGCTTTAAAGCAAAGGCTGTGTGCATGTTACATTCTACAAATTGTAGCAGTTAAGTTTATTATGCTAAGCGGAACAAAATCACAGATGAAAAGTTTAAATGATTATACAGGCTAAAATGTTTTTGGAAGCATATGGTTGCTTAAAAGGAGCTCACGCAACTGTAAAATACAGTTGCACTAAAAGCAAACTGTTGCTCCAGCTCATGGGAGTGGTCAGATGAGCGTTCAGGACGGTATGTAATGTTGAGCTTCCAGACCTTTGTCCCACTGAAGCCGGTGCCAAGAGGCAGCGGTTTGCCCAAATGTTTGTCAGCTGTGATTTCCACAATCTTATATCTCACTCCCTGCATTTCTGTCTGTCTCGTTCTCTTGAGTAAAACCTTTTCCTTGGACTGTTATCTCAATTGCCTCTCTTTCCTTTTGTCTTTCAGATTCTCACTTCTTTAGTGCCCCTTTCCTTGACTTTAAAAGCCTTTTAAAATCAAGTCACAGTGAGGGTAAGGTCTGAGATCTGCTTTTGTTAACAACTTGATATCCCTGAGCCCCATCTCTTACCAGTGACCTTTAAACGCTGCATGGAAATCCCATAAAACACCCCAAACTGGCATGTACCCACCTAGCATCTAACAACCTGAGGACAGGCACAGTAATATGTGTCTTTATTTATGTCCACAACGGCCCTCTGAGATTTTTTTTGTGAGTCTTTTAGTGAAAGGCCATCTTGTACCACATGCTTGGATGTATTGTGCCGGATCAACAAAATGGCTCCAAATGCGCCATTAGGGAGAGGTCCACCTGACCCATTAGCTTCTCAAGCATGACTGTAACAAGCACATGACACGGTACAAAAAGTGCAAAGAAGCTGTGGGAATTCAGGCTCTACCAGATTGTTTTACAGCATTTTGGAAAGCATGTTGTGTTTGAGTGAGCGTGCATGGACTTTGACTGCAAAGCTCCATTCTTTCTTCAAAAAAATACAAATCTACAGTATTTTCTCATAGAGTCCCATAAACTATTGACGTGTAATGTAATGTTCTTTTAGAGCTCAGTTGGTACATCAATAAAAAAGTTGTTATACAGTAGTAGGCACAAACACATTTTTTATTGTTTGTCCTAATTAACATTGCCTTGTGCAAACATATCAACTTTATAACAACAGATAAGATCGAGTTTGATCTTTCATGCATGCCAGTTCCACAGGTCACTTTGCAGTCTGCGTTTATCGCAACATTCTTCTGGATGCATCATTAAATTGTCCTGACCTTTCTTTACAGTCACAGCATCTGCATAATAAATAAACAAAACGAGTAATGAGTAATAACCTGTAATGTATGAAACTTAATCTTCAGAACACTTTGTCAGAGTTTCATTTAATCGTCTACAATGAAAAGTACATGTGTACTGGGTATTTAACAAAGGTGATGGTCTACTACTATTTCTCAAAGATAAAAACAGCTGGATGGCACAATTTTTTGTGGTTTTGGCTATAACAATCGCTCAAGGATGCCAGAAATAGCATCAAGGTCAATAGAGTATCAGCTTAGTTAAAATTTAATATGTACCAAAACATTTGGCTATATCAACAAAGACTTAGGGTGCTTTCACACTTGGTTCACTTGCCTGGTCCGAACTCGAGTTCGATTGCTCCCCCTGTCCCCGCTGGACTGCGTTCATATTATTTTATTTGGGTCCGAACCGCGGTTTGTTTGCAGCTGTTTACCCCGTTTCTAGTAATGCACAGGAGAAGGCAGCAAATGCATAACATTGCTCTCTGCACTTTCATATATTTAAGTTTTTGAACCGTTCATTTTGTTTAAAAAGCTTCGGTACATAACGGCACTTACGTCTGTCCTACGAATGTACTACACATGATCTAAAGAACACTGAAGGCAAATAGAAATTAGATATACATCTCTCTGTTTGCAGCGCGTCAGTCACACTCATCAGGAAAGTGAGTGAAACACACACACAAACTCATTTTTATTAAATAATACATCTTTAATAGAGGTTCACTTCCGCAATTTGGTACAATTGCATTTACATCAGCAGCGAACCGCACCGGAGTTCACATGAACCGTACCCCAGACCCTTTTTAAGTGGACTCGGGTACGGCTCGCGGGTGTGCACCTGAGTTCGGAAGACAGTGTTCACATCATCCAAATGAACCGAACTCTGACGTCAATCGAACCCAGGTGCGCACAAAAAGTGCTAATGTGAAAGCACCCTAAATCTACCTGGTGGATGTCTTGTTGCCAGTTCTTCCCTGTTTGGCTTGCTACTTACTGGGTGACTTGTTAAATTACTGACACGTTGCTTTGTTATTTACCTCCATATTAACGCACGCATGTTTGTGTGTTGACAGAACCAGTCCCAGCCTACTCGTCATGGCAAAGGGAGAGTATGGACCGCGAAGAAGCTTGTCTGTCACCTCACGCTGGTGGCAAGCTGATTCGCCAGCTCCTGGAGGAGGACAGCGACCCAATGGTCTCGCCGCGATTCTACGCTTATGGAGATAGCCAACAGTATCTGGATGACACAGAGGTTCCTCCATCTCCACCCAATGCCCACTCCTTTGTCAGGTAAAACCACAAACTCTTATGCGGTCTGGAAGATTAAATAGAAAATGTTATTTAGAGGGTGATATTAATGATGTTCTCCATTCAGTAGGCGAAGAAGTTCATCATTAGGCTCCTGCGATGACGACCGGGAAGAGCTCACTTCAGCCCAGCTTTCAAAGCGGATCCACGTACTCAAGAAGAAGATCAGGAGGTTTGAGGAGAAGTTTGAGGAGGAGCATAAATACAGGGTGAGCAAAAAAGATATATCTGATTGCATGACCCACTTTCAAGTCTGTTGCGAGGAACAATCTATAATGACTGCACAATCAATGAAGCAGTCTACTCTGAAAAACATTTTCTGTATACTATATATGCACCAATGCAAAATGTATTTAGCTGGATTTTCTACAGATACTGAGTTTAGTATTTTCTCTACAGCCTTCACACAGCGACAAAGCCGCCAATCCAGAGGTTCTGCGGTGGATGAATGAACTTGCCAAGATGCGCAAAGATTTAAAAGGTTTGAATGAAATTCATCTTGCAAGAGCGACGGTTACCATTATGGAAGTGATTTGAATCATATAAGCCATGCTAATCCAACCTTCATAATATTTTGTTCGAACAAAATGTCTCTGGTGTCATTTCTCGCTAACCTTTGTGGGTTGGGCCTACCAGGAAAACAACCCCTGATCTAATCTGCTCGGCTCATGGCTTGCAAAGTTCTTATAAACAAGTGGCTCCATGTTCTGGCTTCACAGATCACAAGTTGCTAAAGTCAGAAGAGGATTTGACGCCCATTCCCCGCCAGCGCAGCAACACTCTTCCCAAGAGCTTTGGATCTCAGCTGGAGAAGAAACCCACTGAGACCAAAACCCCTAAACCCCCTGTGGAGAGCACGCTAGAGGCAGTTATGAACAAACTACAGGAGAAACGCAATGAGGCTGGCCGACCTGAAGACATCAAGGTGCGATTTCAAAGATTTTTGTTCTCCATTTGAGCCTTTTTATTTTAAAAAAATGCATGAATCTTTAAAATTTCATCCTTTGTTCTTCTTTAGGACATGACCCGTGAGCAGATAGGAGCAGAAAAAGTGGCCCTTCAGAAAGCTCTATTATATTACGAGAGCATCCATGGGAGACCGGTGAGTATGCAATTCTACAAAAAAGTGCAATAAGTTCTCCTTCTGAAGGTTAAGAACTTAAGTCGAGGTTGATTTCAATGTCTCTCTTTCTAGATCACCAAGAACGAGAGGCAGGGCATGAAGCCTCTATACGATCGGTACCGACTCATCAAACAGATCCTCTGCAGAGCGTCTGCCATTCCAGTCATTGTAAGTTCTGTTTTTCCAGCATTTTTTTGCTTTCGCTCTCCATTGTATCCTTGTCTCCCATTTCAGTTTCTCCATTTCCTGGAGAAATCCTTCAAGTTGGAGTTCATATACAGCAGGAGTATCTAATCTTGCTGCTGGAGGGCCACTATCCTTCAGAGTTTAGCTCCAGTCTTAAACATACGTACCTGAACTGGCCAGATCTTCAGGATTACTTAAAACTTCCAGGCAGGTGTTTTGGGATAGTTTGGAGCCAAACTCTGCAGGACATTGGCCCACAAGAAACAGAACTGAACAGCCCTGGTTTACAGTTTCAATTACTGTTTCAAAATCTAGTGAGATACATGCGCTTCCATTGTTAAAGGCTGTTACAAAAGATAGGCGACTTTATTATTCTACCTTCTAAGACACATCTCTTTGGCCATATTTAAGACAGCACGATTCCTTCACAGAATAAGGTAATTCCAGAATACAATGCAGCACCCTCAAGAAAGTTAACCATGGTTTTACTACAAATAAAACAAAAAAACAATGGTTACTACTGTTGAACCATGGTAACCACAAATCAACCATAGTTTTGCTACACTAATCATAGTTTAACCATGATTTTTGTAGTAGAACTGTTGTTAAACAAATAGTAATCTTATCCAAGCCACGTTAGTAGGCATGCAAAAGCTAATGTTATAGTATTAAAGGCTAACTAGCTGCCATATCTACTTTATTCTTGAACTAAACCGTATGGATAAATCTCCACAGTAGAGGAAATAGCATTAGCAGTAGCACAATAAGTATTTAGAGGCAGTATTGATGCGGTGGCAGTGCTGGGGCTTGTTAGCGTCAATAAGCCTGTCTTTAGCAAGAGCTCAAGAGTAGCTCGCTGAGGTCATATCCTGTACCTGGATTTTTGTGTGTTTCTTATAATTCCTAAGTCTCTTACACTTAGCATTAAACAGCCACCTTGGTCATATTCCCACACCTCTGATACAGTGTTTCCCTCTGCTTAATATAGTATGATATGTATGTGAAATAGAGCCACAAAAAACATCCCAAGTGCATGCAAAATTATACTGGTATGTTCCGGATTATGTAACGCAAAATGGATATTACCATTATATAATACTTGAAAGCCTGATTATATTTGGTTGAACTTCTGTGTGCACTCATAAATTGTATTTTAGCTGTAGCTTCTCCATTGTTTAGTTAATAATATGCTGCTCCAGGTAAATTTTTGATTAGCATCAGTCTGGGTTCTCAATTTAGCAGACCCATATGCCCTAAATCAGTCGTTCTCAATCCTGGTCCTGGAGAACCCCCAACACTGCACATTTTAGATGTTTTCTAATCAAGCACACCTGATTCATCCAAATCAGCTCATTATTAAAGACTCCCAAGATCTCAAATGTGTGTTTCAGATAAAAGAGAACTTGCAGTGTTGGAGGGTCTACAGGACCAGGATTGGCAAACACTGCCCTAAAACATAGGTCTTCAATAGTCCTGGAGATCCACTATCCTGCTAAGTGTAGTTCCAACCTGCTCCAACACATCTGCCTGGTCATCAAGTCATCCTGAAAACCTTGATGAACTTGTTCCGGTGTGTTTGATTAGGGCTGAAGCTAAACCTTGTAGAACAGGTTCTCCAGGAGCAGGGTTGAAGACCTCTGCCCTAAAACAGTTTCTTCAGATTTCAAGGTTTATGTAACATAAGCCTTATAGTCCAGTAGTGAGTCCTGCCCTGAGTGGGCTGATGTGTAGTTTACCGGGTTGTAATGTCACTATTAACACCACCACAGGGCTCGCCTTCCAGCAAGCGCAGAGGCCCCCTGCTGCAGCCCATTATCGAGGGTGTACCAGCCCTATTCTTCAGCGACACTCAGGTGAAGAGCTGTTACTGCTCAACCAACCAGTGATTCGGCTGACCCACCTCCTTCCCCTCACTAGTTTCCTTATTAACCTAATCATGAATCAGTAACTGCATGGGAGTGCTGTGAGATTCGACTCCTGCTGATTCCACTGCCTTTTGATCACACCCCTATTGGGTTTTGTATTAAAGAAAAACTCGAATCGGTAACTCAGTGCACTAAATGCTCCAGTTGGAATGAATATAATTTACAGCACTGCTGGAGCACTGATGCTTTTCATTTGTACTAACACTCATCACGAAAGAAGCTTGATGCCAATGAGACTTGCCTTCTAAATTAATGTTACGCTTGATACTGCTCAATCATGCTAGTGTAAACTCTCGAAGTTAAGCTGCAGTTGAGCTAACCAGCACCATCTGCTCTTTTCCAGGAGGAGGAGGACGGCTCGGATGATGACAACGACACCAAGACACAGTTCACAGTCACGGTTAAGCCGGAACTGAGCATGCTGGGACTTCTTGACCAGCTGGAAGAGGACACAGATGGTTTCATCTCACCTGTTGATGAACTTTCGCCCTCCAAGAACACCACTGACATGAGATTGTCCAATTTGCATGCTGCACCCATGTAAGTATAAGGTGTAGAGACGAAAACCGATGTCTTAGGGCACTGACACACAAGATAATGCTTGAACAGTGTTTTGACGATTGAAAAAGTCTAAACCAAGTATAGGAATATGCCAGATTTTTGAAAAACACCAAAAGTGAAGCAAATATTCGCATTGCAATATCGCTCTCGGTTACTTGCGGGATGTTTTTGCAACATTTGCATGAATAAAAGCATTGTTTTTCCTGATACAACCGGACGCTTCAATGAGCTCTTTCCTGATTGGCTTGCGTGACAACACATTGTGCAAATTTCCCACTTGAGTTGAAATTTTTCATCTTGCGCAAAAGACACGATTGAGGCAAATATTACGTGTTTGCAGCAATTGTGTTGCCCAATTCACTTCTTTGCATTGACTTTCTATGTAATCTACTCGTGCAAATAATTAAATTCGCTTTTAGTGTACACACACCATAATGACCAGGTCTCTTTCAAAAAAGGAACTAACCTGTGGTGCGTTTCCCAAAAGCATCGTTAGCTATCTATGGTCATAAGTTCCATTGAACTCTATTGGTAACGACGGAACTTGTGAGCATAGTTTCTTTTGGGAAACGCACCCCTGGGCTGTTCCCCAAAAGCATTGTAAACCCAAGTAGATCGTAGAGACCATTGGTGCCAATGGATTCTACAATCCATTTATGCTTAAGATTACTTTTTTGGAAACGCACCCTGGTAAAATAAAGGTGTAAATTGTTCTCAACTTTTGGATGTGCGATGCAGCATAACTTTTCCTAACCCTTCGAATTTGCGATGTTGTGGTTTGAAAGAATCCTAAAACTTTCCACTTCTTCCTTACCAAACAAACAGGCAGGAACTTGTGGAGCAACTCCAGGAAGCCCGTGAAGAAAAGAAAAGAATCCGTAAAAACCTCCGTGATTTTGAGGATCAGTTCTTCAAAAAGAACGGCAGGTAATGAAAACTTCCTCAATAATACAAATTTTCATGTGCATGTTTGTTCTTAGAATTGTACATTTTCTTAAGCTTGAATTGGTCTATACAGAGAGAGAAACAAAATCTTATAACAATGCTGTACTTTTGCTGTTCCCATAGAAACGTGCAAAAGGAAGATCGCTCACCCTTGGCTGGAGAATACAATGAATACAAGCACATTAAAGCCAAGCTACGGCTGTTGGAAGTGCTCATCAGTAAAAGAGACTCCTCTTAGTTCATCTAGTGCTCAGATGGGATTTACTCTACTAGCCAAACAAGGACCAGCAACTGCTATCCAAAGCAATATAGTGTGTACAAAGACATGTTCCTCTTTGTTATTGACTCAATACAGGCACATTTGGCTTTGAAGGATGCCAAGACTTACCTGGTTCTGCAGATGTACAGTGCTGTTTGTTCCACTGTACAGCAAAAATGACTTGTGTTCTGCTTTGGACTTGTTTTTTTTTTTTTTTTTGCATCTGCTATGAGACCGTGGATTTCAGAATACAATCAGATTACTTTTGAATCTCTGATCTTAATTCCCTGTTTCTGTTATATTTTGTGTTGTATTATACGACAGTTCGTATCGATTTTTAGCTTTTTTCTATATTAATATTGCTGTCATATAGAAACAACTGTGTTTTCGCAGTCAGACATAAGCTTTGAAGAACATTTAGATAATGCGTCTTAAATCATTGGTGTATATACTTAGAGATGAGGAGAGTTTATCATTATAGGATCTTTTCATATTTGATGATTTGAAGAAGTTAACCAATTTGTGGAAGGAAGGCTCACCGTATATTATTTTTCGTTATTTACTGGTGCCATAATTCTTTATTTTTATCATTAATGCTTCTGCGAAAATTTATTATTTGTACGTTCATCGTTAATCAAATGTCTTTCTCCCCCCATTAAGACCATTGACTAAGCTAGAGTTTACTTTACAAAAGAAAAAAAAAAAAATGTGCAAATGAACAACCGTAAGAAAAAATGAATCTGTTGCCATTTTCTAATGGTGTAGAAACGCACAAAGGTACTATAATTCAGCTTTCATTGTTATTTTTGTAGTGTTTTTTGTACTCCAGTGTCTAACTGGTCATCAAATGAAACTCACTGTTTAACAGTGATGTGGGTGGATTGAATCCCCTCAAAACCATCTCTATTGTTTGATAGCAATAGAAGGCAAAACAGTGGGCCTCACTGAGCATTTGTGTCTCGTAAATGCAGATACATTCCCACCTTCTCTTATTCTCCAGATTGGAAAATTGTAGTGTGACCTTTGTTTTTACAGAATGTGACAAGGCTGATGAGTAAAGATGAATACTGTGTGTACATTTTAGTACATGATTGTATTTGTATTTTGTATATATATGATATAAAAAAAAAAACTATTTTTTCTGAATATACTGGTGTTGGTTATTCATTTCGATGTCATTTAGTGCAAGAAAATCCCATGACATTTGTAATACTCTGAGGTGAAAATTGTATTATTCTGGAGAAAAAAAAATAGATAAAACAATATATTTCATTTGAAAGCTACAATAACAATGCATCAGTAGCCACTAAGAAGCCCTTGTTTGTATACATTGACAGAAAGGAATAAGTTGGATAGTAACACTTTTATATGACCTTCCATCAAGTACAAACAAATACATCTCATACAGCTAGATGCAAAACACCACAGGCCACAGCAAACACCTCACCATGGTCCTGACAGTCCTCTATCGTCCACCATATCTGAAAACCACAAAGGTAAGTCACTCTGATCCAATTTCAATAACAACCCAACATTTATGCTCCACTCAGAAAGAAAATACGAGTAGAAAGCAAATCCCCTTTACAGCATATGACCTTCCTGTGAAACAACAGGAGGGATTAAATTGAGAGCGGCAATGGATTGACCGGAAGAAGAACACAGCTGTTAGAATATTCACATTTGTTGGATTAAAACATAATTAAAATCCCATAACTAGTACACGTTCATCAACCAGTAGTTATTGCTGGATTTGTTCCTCAATGAAATCTCAACCAATGTCACTTTAAAGGCATAGTTCACCCAAAAATGAAAATTTGATGTTTATCTGCTTACCCCCAGGGCATCCAAGATGTAGGTGACTTTGTTTCTTCAGTAGAACACAAACAGATTTTTAACTCAAGCCATTGCAGTCTGTCAGTCATATAATGGTAGTGAACGGGAATCACGGATTTGAGAATCAAAAAAAGCAAACATAACCAAATTAAACCCTGTGGCTCATGATGATAAATTGATATGTAAATACATGAAACGATCAGTCTGTGAAAGAAACTGAACAGTATAGTGTTTTTTTACCTAAGGCACTTTAAGGCTTTATGGCTGATCGCAGACTTACAAGTGCATTACTGCCACATATCTCTCAAATGGACCATTGACACTCCTAATTGAGATTGTAGATAGAGTGTTAATGGTCCATTTGAGAGATAGGTGGCAGTAATGCACTTATAAGTCTGCGATCCACCGTAAAGACGCAAAAAGACGCGTCACGCGCCGGCTGTTGAGAACGCGCTCAGGACAGTTCGGACATTGCGGTGAATCGGAGGTAAAAAAAAAAAAAACAATATAAATACTGTTCAGTTTCTTGGACAGACCGATCGTTTCATGTTTTATAAATCACTGTATCGTCATGAGCCGCAGGGTTTAATTTGGTTTTGTTTGTGTATGTTTTTTTGACTCTCAAAGCCGTGATTCCCATTCACTTCCATTGTATGACTGACAGACTGCAACAGTTTGAGTAAAAAATCCATATGGGTAAGCAGATAAACATCAAATTTTCATTTTTGGGGGAACTATCCATAGTTAATTAAAATATTTTTAAAAAGCAGCTTCGGCGTTCAACCTGGACATAGCATGCTCATGCATGCCAATTATTAATAAGAGACATTTTTATGCTAGTGGCTTGCTACTGTACACAAAAGGAAAACCAGTGGAATGGATTCAGAAGATGCGAAAATGCATAATGTCCTATATGAGCATGGACTGAACTGGTGAAGCTTGGAAACAAAGAGATTATTTGTGAAGTTAAACCCTTTAATGTATTGCAGGAGTGTCCAATCCTATTCCTGGAGGGCCACTGTCCTGCAGAGTTTAGCACGAACACTAATTAAACATACCTGAACCAAATGTAATCAAGGTATTTAGGATTACATGAATCTTCCAGGAAGGTGTGTTGGGATAAAGTTGGAGCTAAATTTTGCAAGACATTGGCTCTCCAGGATCAGGATTAGACATCCCAAATGTATTGGGCCTGAAACTGTCTGTTCGGTGTACTGAGCTGATTTGGGCTTTGTCCCGGACGAGCCCCCAATCTGTAGGGTTGCGATGGCTCTTTCTGAATGGAATAACCACTCATCTATGGTCAATAATGGGCATTTAGTGGGCATTTCATATGCTTTAACCAGTAAATTTGTTTTTAAAATTGCTTCCTTCCAGAAATTCAAACTTCCAAAATAACTGCAGTGTACAAGCTTGCTTTTGGAGAAGAGTTGAGTTTCATTCCAACCAGTTCCAACACACTTGCCTGGAAGCTTCTAGTCGATCCAAAGATCTTGATTAGCTGGTTCGGGTGTGTTAAATTAGGGTTGGAGCTAAACACTGCAGGACAGTGGCCCTTCAGGAACAGGTTTAGACAAGAGCAACCTATTCGTTTTAAAATCTGATTAAAAAATAATTACATTTTCAAAATATATAAAGAACGTCAAATTAATTTATTTTGGCAACAACTCAATCCTAATCTTAAAATTTATTTGTGTCATTTAAAAAATATACATTTTTATAACCAAAAAAAAAAAAAAAAAAAAAAAAAAAAACAACTGTGCACATCTCAAGATTCAACCAAACAAGCAAGCCAGAGTCTGTCTGTAAAAATAAGAAAATAATAGATTTACTCATACGAGACTCAGGATGTGCTCGTCTGTGGTAAAATAAATGCGAGAGCAGCGTTCGTTTCCATTTCTCCACAGGTTTAAAGTGCAGTGTCAGCATACAGAAAGCAAACTCTGTAGATCTCGCTCAGACCAGACTGAAGCCCTCATACTGCTCCACAGCTTGCGTGAGCCGGTGCCGCAGGGTCTCTTTGGTCTGGTAGCAGGGTATGTCCAGCATGTTATAGCAGGTGTGGGCCACAGGAAGGTAGTGCTCTTCCGCAGCAGTGGATTGGATGACGATGCGTAGACTGGCCATGCCGTGGATGGGGATGCGGTCACTGCCTGTCAAAAACACTGTGGGAAGGCAAAAGCATTTATTTGGTCTGCGTTTTAAAGGCGCAGTTGCATTAGCACAAAAAAGGTCACTAGTTCAATGGTGTATTTATGCGCAAAGCACCAATTACACAGAAGTCACAGCATATCAGTGTTGCCAAATCAGAACTGGGCTACTTTTACACTGCTGCCATAGATTGTTTTTTTAGTCTGCGGGTTAAAGCGACTGAGGCACCCTCCGACCCTCATGGAAAAAATGTGATTGGGCTAGTTTTAAACAGTTTGTTTTGCAGACCTGGCAACCCTGCAGCATATTAAAAGCAAGCAGCATTCTGTGAAAAACTTGGTGTTGGTGCAAAATCGGCATGGGGAAATGTTTATCCCTTATGTGAAATTCCCGCAACTGAAGCAAAAACGATAAATAATAAAAGAAAATATATATTTTATATATAAATATATAAAAAAAGTGAGAAATGTTGCCTTGGCAATGAACTGAAATACATTTAAGCTAAAGCACTAAAATTACTGGAAATTAATAAAAACTAAATTGAACTAAAATTAAAAGTTATATAAAAAAACTAATACAAATGACAAACATAAAATTGTTTAAACTAGAATTAAAATGAAAATTTTGCTTTGCATTTTCATTTCACTTTTGGTTTGAACAGGTCTTTACACTAGCTTTATATTCAGACAGCTTTATATAATATATTCAAAGTATCAACCGTTTTTAAATGTTGACTCTGACTTACATAAAAACTGTTTCTTTTTCTCCAAGGGAAACTCATGAAACACTTCCCAAAACATCTTAACTGTTGGGTGTGATGCAGAGAACTCGCCCTTGTAGGAGGCATTCTGGGAGAAAAAAAGAAGAGATGCAACACAAGGCATTAACATTGTGTCTTGTTAAGATAGTGCAGCACAGCTGTATGAAATGTGTCCCACCTTCTCCATCTCCTCCCAGTTGTAGTTGTTGTTGCCCACCACCATGGCCATGAGCTCAGAGGGCTGGAAGAGAGAGAGAATCTCCCCACCACAGACCTTCAGGAAACCACTGGAGAAGGCCGAATACTGCTCCTGTACGGCATCACTGAACACATACTGTAAATATGCCTGAACAAACTCCTTCCTGAGAGACAAACACAAAAAAGACACATTAAAGTGCTATATACAGTATACTGTATGCATCTAGCTTCTTATGACAATTAATCACATTTTATTATTAAAAGAAGCACATTTTTTAATTCTTATTACTGTAAAGTAAACAAAACCTCACTAATTACATTAATGCAAAATAATTATATACATATACATATATATATATATATATATATATATATATATATATATATATATATATATATATATATATATATATATATATATATATATATATATATGATAGTAGCTGATTGTAAATTTTTTTCCTTTCTAAATCACGGTATTACAGTCATTTGATAAAGATAATGAATGTTATATAATGATAATTCCCATTAGATTAATAAAAAGCAGTTAAAAAACCTGTACAAATAGTAAGAATCTGAATGCATTGCTGAATTGTCTTAAAAAACTGATTTTATGGGCCTAAAAATGAAAAGGCTTCATTTCTATTGATTTTGCTGTATCTAGAACAGGACATGCTCTTTTACATTCTTGTCATATCTGGTTAGAACATTGTGTTAGTTGCCCGGAAGAGTTTATCTATTATTAGTTAATATTATCAATGATTTTACTGTACATGCCATTGAAAGAGAATGTTGAACTAAAATCTTCCCTTTAGGATCAATAAAGCATATCAGATGAGTGTAATCCAGTGCACATATTCACATGCACTCGTGCACCAGACAGAGTCAATTAAGACTCTTAAGAATTTTATTTTTTTTGTCAGGATTTGTGTTTTGGATTGTTTGGATTTGTGTGCTGTCCCATCTGTTCCTGCAGCTTCTGAAACCTTGCAATTTTGTCCCCACTGACAACACACACACACTCACTCACTCACTCTCACAGACACTGAAATACGGAGCACAGGCAGGAACAACATGATCTCTTTCAGACCTTTATTTAAAGAGACACACACACCTGTTTGACTTGTCCACAGCAATGGTCTTCCCGCCCTGAACCAGCTCTTTAACCTCCGTTATCCCGTAATACTCTCTCGTAATCTGTGGTCACAGTTGTTACATTTTGTCATTCAGGATTTTGGCTTGACCAACACAATTTTCCCTTCATCCCAGTAAGTACATCGACGACAAATTCCACAGGGAAAGAATCGCTATTCCACATTTGTGCACAAATATCTGATAAACATATTAAAAAGCGCAGATTCACATTTTAAACAGGGTTGGGTGATGTATTGAATATTTATGCAAAAATGTTGTTAATGCTATTAAAGGGATAGTTCTGACATAGTTCTAATTCTTCCTTCACACTGTTCCAGACCTGTAGGTAGCTAATGACTTCCATAATATGGAAAAAATACCAGTGGCTACCGGCAACTATTTGGTTACCTACATCTTTCAAAATATCTTCTTTTGTGTTCAGCAGAAGAAAGAAATTCACAGTTTTGGAAAATATTTACATTTAAATTTTATTGTGTTAACTTTCTCTTTAAATAAAGCAACATCGTGAATATCACAGTGATATTAGAGTGCTGTTTTGAACATTGAAGCTTCACAAAAAACGTTTTGGATGGTTTATGTTCTTGTTTAAAACTCATTTGTAAAATTTGCTATATATTTGGAACAGCATTATTTTAGTATTTTTACATTCTATTATATTTTTATTAAGATTTTGAATTGGACCTAGGAGTTGTTTTACATTATCAGTTTTCGTTTAAATTTTTGTGTAAGTTTTGGTCATTCTGTTTTAGCTTTATTTTCATTTCAATTCATAGTACTTCAATGTAAACATATTTCAGCAATTTACCAAGGCAACATGTCAAATTTTCATTTTTTTCTTTTTTTTTTTTGTACATTTAATATTTGTAATTTTATTAATTACTTTTTTCTTAAATTATATTCTTTTTAAATTAAACATGTTGTGTAAATATTACTGTTTATTATCATTTGTTGCTATATTGTTACATTATGATTAAATATCTATAATTATGTATATATTAATTTAGTGAAAAGTTATTTTCAAATCCTTACATTAATTTTATTTTAATATAAAATTATAATAAAAATAAATGCATCAGCAAGTTCAGAGCTAATATTGCCAAAACTTGGAAAATACTGAGATATAGTCTTTTTATTTTTATCGCCCTTCCCTCATTGTACATCATAAACCAAAAAACATCTGCTGAATGTCATTTCATCATCCAACAGGAAATGCTGAGGGGACACATGGCAAATGAGCAAACGCTCTTCATCTTCCAAATTAAAAGCGCGCACATCAAATAACCATCTTGGCTGAATGTGTGTGATATCAAGGACAGGTTCAGATGAATTTATTTACTAAAGCAGTGACTTTCTTCATAATATGAATTATCAGTGATATTCCTCTAATCAGACAAACGCTCCTGACTTGACGTGGCCTAATTTGAGGGCTCGTATTTAGTTTAGTGTCCAGCAACTTACTGCAAAGTTCAGACAGAAGGTCTCCTCCACATCGCCCTCATACTCCAGCAGCTGCTGAAGACTCCTGCAGACAGGTGAACACATACAATGACAAACAGTTCCTGAAAATCTGAAGCAGCCCGACAGTTTTGGAAAGTGTTCTCACTGAAGTCTCATCGACAGGCATTTAATTATCTTTTTTCTTCTGTAATCACAGCTAAGAGCTCACCAGCTGCAGGATATAAAAGCAAACCCCTGGCTTACCCGAGCAGGACAGGGGCCACACATCATCACCTACTTTTAACAAATGACAGTTTTCTGAATATATGACTCTATAAACCACATATAAATCATGATGTTTGCAGGGATTTTTACATAAGCGGTCATTCAGAAGAAAGATTCACATGTTTATAAGCTAGCTGCACGAATATATTCAGTTTATATTTAAAAGAACAAGCATGTAAAAGTAACTTCAATGCCTTCTTGCATACTGAGGTTCATTTCTGCCATGGTACCAATGCTAAAAAAAAAAAAAAAAAAAAAAATTGACAATAAAAACAGTGTAAAATATAAATAAAAAGCGGGAAAAAATAATTTTATTATTACAAATTTACAGTTTTTAATTCAGAATGTGTTGTAAAGGTGATCAATTTTACAACCCACCTGCATTAAAAATTTAATTGCAACAACAATTAAAAAAAAAAACACTGATTTGAATAGTCCTATTAACCACAAATCAGTACTATTTTATATCATAAAATAATATTTTATGACTAAATACAATTTGTAATATATTTTATTCCTAAAGTAGAATATATTATTAGTAAATATACTGTACGTTGTGTAAATATTGCTGTTAGCTACATATGTATTGTTCCATTGGTGTGTAAATTAGTAATTATGAGTAATTTCTGAGCTAATATTGCCAAAGCTTGAAAAAGAAAAGATATAACCATTTTATTTTTATTGCTATCCCTAATTCTAACAAATAAAATCACAAAAACCTAATTAAATTACATTTCAAAATATTCAAATTAAAAAATAAACTAAAAACAATGAAAACTACTAAACTTCAAAAAAATTCAAACTAAATAAATAAATAAATAAATTATATATATATATATATATATATATATAATGTGGTGTTCCCGGTCAAAAATGACCGGCCCATAAAAAAAAAAGCTTATAAATCACTCATTATACCATATTTTCACCCAATCTTGGATTCAATCTTTTTGTCAACATGTTCTCTTTCAATTAGGACTGGTTTTATATTTTGATTTGCATCTGAATAATCATAGGCCTCATTTATTTGAGAGTAGGCATTTCATTTTTTTGAGTAATTTTTTTTAAAATTTTTGAATAATTTTGGAAATATTAAATAAAATCTGAAGAAAATTGGTATTGTTGATCACACTAGTCAACTTAAAATTTTCACCAGGAATTTTGTTTTTAAAAACTTTTATTTTGTATAAAATGGTACATTGTCACACTTGTGGTGTTCCCGGTCAAAAATGACCGGCCTATAAAAAAAAGCTTATAAATCACTAATTTTACCATATTTTCACCCAATCTTGGATTCAATCTTTTTGTCAACTTGTTTTCTTTCAATTAGGACTGGTTTTATATTTCTGTTTGCATCTGATTAATCATGGGCCTCATTTATCTGAGAGTAGGCATCTAATTTTTTCAGTAAAAAACAAATAATTTATGAGTAAATTTGGAAATATGAAAAAAAAAAATATGAAAAAAATGGCTACTGTTGATCACACTATTCTACTCTAATGTTTCACCAGGAATTTTGTTTTGAAACTTTTGTTTTGTAAAAAATATGGCACATAGTCACACTTGTGGTGTTCCCGGTCAAAAATGACCGGCCTATAAAATGAATGAATGAAGACCAGGACAAAGTTCCATCTTTTGACCAGAATGAAACGGTAACCTCAGCTGGGCCCTCATCACTGGAAGACAGCTCCTCATCAGTTGTTTCAAGCTCCGTAGCCGATTCAGTGGTGCCTTCCTCTTCAGAAACATCTTCACTGCAAGATGCATCCTGCATTTGCTCCTCCTCACTAGTTTCTGAGTCAAAAATCTGATGAATAACATCATGTGCAGAGAGCTGCTTTGCCATTGTGCTGCCACAAATGAATGACAAGCAAGGTGCTGTGAGGCATTTATATATGCCTGTGCTATCGCATGATGTATATTTGTAAATATTGTCTAGTTCTGTGTGAGAACCTCACAGTTCCAAAACAAAATGTCATAATATTTTGTCTGGAAGCTGTGATGAAACAAGAACATGAAAGAAAGATTCTTTTGAAGCCGGGTCACTGCAGTCACAGCCAGTTTGTGTTTGTGTGTGTGTGTGTGTGTGGTAATGTCAGATGGATAAATGTATATTAGATGCAGGTTAGGGTAGGATCAAATTTCTCTCTGTGGAAAAGAATGTGTGTAATACTCAAAAAAGTTTGTGTGTTTTAACGTGTGTGTGTCTGGGTAGCGTGTGTATAAATGTATCGATACATGCACAGGTCCAAGGGCTCGATGTTTGCAAGCACATATGCTCATATGTGTACATGAAAATAATGAACATGCTCCTGAAAACTAAATTGTTCTGTTATTTTCAGTCTCTCCCATTCACTTTCAATGGTCGGCCATTGTGACCATTTTTGACCATGCCTACTCTCAGATAAATGAGGCCCACGATTAATCAGATGCAAACAGAAATATAAAACCAGCCCTAATTGAAAGAGAACAAGTTGACAAAAAGATTGAATCCAAGATTGGGTGAAAATATGGTATAATGAGTGATTTATAAGCAATTTTTTATAGGCCGGTCATTTTTGACCGGGAACACCACAAGTGTGACTATGTGCCATATTTTTTACAAAACAAAAGTTTCAAAACAAAATTCCTGGTGAAACAGAGTAGACTAGTGTGATCAACAGTAGCCATTTTTTTCATATTTTTTTTTCATATTTCCAAATTTACTCATAAATTATTTGTTTTTTACTCAAAAAATGAGGGTTTTTGACCGGGGACACCACAAGTGTAACAAGGTAACAAAACCCCCACAAAAAAGTAAGAAAATTTCCGAAAAAATATTGAGATTTAGTTATACCCTTTGGGAACAAAGTCACTAAGTTTCAGTCCAAAGCGATAACATTAACTAGTATTTTCGGGAAAAAGAAAATCTTCTCCTGGTCAAATTGACCCAAACACCACATGAGGGATATATATATATATAATTAAAGGGATTGAAAAATCAGAACATATATAAATAAATATAAAAACTAAGTTCATTCGAAATAACAACAACCCTGGACTGTATTTGAGTATTTGACACAGGGTGCTTATCTTAAAGTCAAGTAAAGTAGAAGCTGAGTATCCTTTTCAATTTGATGTTGCTGTATATCTTTGTATTTGTTCATGAGCTGTTGATCAGATTACAACCATTCACGAATGAATCCAACAATGTGTCAAACACATCTAACGGAGTGGAAACCAATTAACCCTTGATCCTTTTAAACGCATTAGCACACAATCAAATCATCCACCATGGGTGGCTGTGCAATATTTGCTGATGCTGGTCTTAAAGTTATAATTGCAAGGTCAAGGTCTGCTGATGGCTGCTTTCATAAGATGACAGGACTCAAAAACTATGTGGGGAATAGCCTTGAAGCCGCAAACCACAAACACGATTACAGACTTGAACCGGCGATCAACTCTGGGCTGGCTTGTCTGCTTCTGCAAACAATTAGTGGTCTAATGGTGACTCAAGCAGTTCAAAAAGCTTTTTGGGTGGCTTTTAATTAACGTTATATAAAAAACAACTTGTTTATGTAACGCAGTGGCAAAGGACACTTAGCGTAGGGTGAAAAATTAGACAAAACAGTTCCTCTTCATTGATCTGTGCAGTCCATTTAGGACTTCGATTTCTCAGTAAAGCCTCGGGGATCACAGGAAGTACATTGATTTGGTCTAACGAGGGTTGTGATACAGTGGTCTGTGGGAGGCCGAGCTGATTTGATTAGTGAGTGATGGCTTTTGGTGGAAAAACAACAACATGTTGCCTTCAAGGGCCAAGTGGTACAAGTTTAGATAAAGATAGGGCTTAATTTGAACAATCTGGATCCTATTTTTTAAAATGATCTACCATCTCATATGGAGAGCGAAAAGGGTTGTTTTTTAGGTAAATTCTAGTTTAAACTCTGTTTGGCCTACTTTTATGTAATTTTGAACAACACTTTTGGATGCACAATGCAAAGTCATGAAAAGCATCATGCTGCATACCTTCCCTCTGTAGGCGAAAGCTCTTTCAGGTCATCCAGTGTGGGCAAAACTTTCAGAAGCTTTTTGTAGAGCACCAGAGGAAAGTGCAAGTCCACCACAGTGGAGTTATAGATGGCCAAACCACAGATGATCCCAATCAGGTGGAACCAATTGTGCTCCACAAAACACTGCAATGTAAACAAACAGGCACTTTTACATACTGATGTCACTAAGATTCCTTTATCTAACAGCCATCTTTCCATTACAACCTTTTAATTATTCAAAAATGTTTGTCTACAAATAGATTAACAGTTATTAAAACTCATTAAATCACGTGCAGTCTTGTTTTGTACACAGCTGAGGTGTTCTGGATGTCATCACGCCATATAGAAATCCAGCAGGATCAACATGTTTGCATAAAAACAGCTGAGCTGGCCCAGATATTTCAATATCAGCAGGCCGATAAGATTATCTGTTGATGTTGTCATTCACGGGGCACTTGTCTTGAAAAAGTTGCTAACAAGTGACTAAATAGGTCTATTAGGGCCCTATGATTTAAAAATCAAATAAAAAAATAAAAATCAAATTTACTGTATCATGCAAAATGTCACAAAATTTGCCAAATTTTGGATGGATACATCAAAAGTAGATCAATACACTTAAATCACAATGTGATATGGACTAGAGTCTGCGAATATTAAGCTGCAAAAACACAATTTAAACATGAATCCTGATTGTTCTGCGTGAATGAATGGCGCAGACGTGTGGTTTCAGCCTCTGCTGCCTCTGGTTTCGGGTGTTTTCTGCCTCTGCATTCTCAATAAATAAGTATATGAACACATGAACATAATCTCTAGAATTGCTCTGAGAGTCACTTCATGAGCATTTTACCATTTCTTGTGAGTAAAACTATCATCAAATCACATACAAACAGAAACCTAAAAGGTCTTCACAGCAACCCGTCAAAATAAAAGTTTGGTTTAACTTGAAGAAACAGTGACAGAAATAGTACTTAATGTAATAATAGTACTACTACTATTAATAAAATTAATATTAAAACATTACTTTCAAAGGAATATTTACCAGAATTTATTTAGCAGAAAAATGGTAATACACAACACGGCAAATTCTGAAAAAAAAGAGAGAAATAAATAAAATAATATTATTTTTAATAAAATCAATTAATTAGAGATTTTCTAAGAATTAGTCACTTAGCAGACGCTTTTATCCAAAGCGACTTACAAATGAGGACAATGGAAGCAATCAAAATCAACAAAAGAGCAATGATATGCAAGTGCTATGACAAGTCTCAGTTAGCTTAGCACAGTACACTTAGCAAGGTTTTTTTTCAATTATATAATAAAAAAAAGATAGAATACAAAAAGAATAGAGCAAGCTACTGTAGTGTTAAAGACCTTTTTTGCTCTTGTTAATTGTATAAGAAATAATTAAAAACAAATAAATAGAATACTAAAAGATTACAAAACCTAGTGTTAGTTTTTTTTAAGAAAACAAGCAGTTAGTAAATGAATAGAGTGCAAGTCTAAAAGGGACAAGTTTTTTTTTTTTTAAAGAATTGAATTAGAATCGAGAGTGCTAGAGTTAGAGGGTCAAAAACAGATGGAAGAGATGTGTTTTTAGACGATTCTTGAAGAAAGCTAAGGACTCAGCTGTTCGGACTGAGTTGGGCAGGTCATTCCACCAGGAGGGAACTTTTTTTTTTAAAGGTGCCTCTTTGGGATGGCACAATAAAGTGACTTTCACTTGCCGAACGCAAGCTTCTAGAGGGCACATAAGTCTGAAGTAATGAATTTAGGTAAAGGGGTGCAAAACCAGTGGTGGTTTTATAGGCAAACATTAATGCCTTAAATTTTATGCGAGCAGATATTAGTAGCCAGTGCAAATTGATAAACAGAGGTGTGACGTGCATTCTTTTCGGCTCATTTAAAATTTAATCTTGCTGCTGCGTTTTGATAGAACTGGCTAGAAGACCTGCTAAGAGAGCATTGCAATAGTTCAGCCTGGACAGAACAAGAGCTTGAACAAGGAGTTGTAAAGCATGTTCCGAAAGAAAGGGCCTGATCTTCTTGATGTTTAATAAAGCAAATCTGCAGGACTGGACAGTTTTAGCAATGTGGTCTGAGAAAATCAGCTGATCATCAATCATAACTCCAAGGTTTCTGGCTGTTTTTGAAGGAGTTATGGTTGATGTGCCTAACTGGATGGTGAAATTGTGATGAAACGATGGGTTTGATGGAACCACAAGCAGTTCTGTCTTGGCAAGTTTGACTTGAAGGTGATGGTCCTTCATCCAGCAAGAAATGTCTGTAGATCTGAGTAGCTATTGTCGGATCATCAGGATGGAATGAGAGATAGAGTTGAGTGTCATCAGCATAGCAGTGATATGAAAAGCCATGACAAAACTTAGTGATGCCATGTAGACAGAGAAGAGAAGTGGTCCAAGAACTGAGCCCTGAGGCACCCCAGTAGTTAGATGTTGCGACTTGGACACCTCACCTCTCCAAGATACTTTGAAGGACCTAGCTGAGAGGTTATATTTAAACCACTGGAGTGTGCTTCCTGAGATGCCATCTGCCAATAGGGTTGACAGGAGGATCTGGTGGTTAACCGTGTCAAAATCAGCAGACAAATCCAGCAACATAAGTATTGAAGATTTGGAATCCGCTCTTGCCAGTCTTAGGGCTTTAACAACTCTTTAGGGCAAGGCAGTCTCTGATGAATGTCCACTTCTGAAACCAGACTGGTTGCTATCGAGGAGGTTGTTCTGTGTGAGAAAGGCAGAGACTGTGTTTTTGCAATGAAAGGAAGAAGGGAAACTTTGGTCTGTAGTTCTCTAAACGAGATGGGTTAAGGGTGGGTTTCTTAAGTAGTAGGGGTTATACGAGCCTGTCTAAATGCTGAGGGAAAAACACCAGTGTGAAGGGATGTGTTAATGATGTGAGTGAGTGCAGGTACAACTGCAGGAGAAATGGCTTGAAGGAGATGGAATAGGATCAAGCGGACAAGTAGTAGGATGACTCGAACGGATGAGTTTGGAGACTTCTGCCTCAGAGAGTGAAGAGAAGAATGTGAACGAGTGTATATTCCAGAACAGTTCAAACCAAATATTTAGATGTGCGCAACGCATTTTGTGGAGGACTGTTTCCTGATCCTGGGAGAGAAGACTACAATGCCGGCTGTTCTGACTTACAGTCTGTAAGTACGTTTACATAAAGGATTTGCCACTGATGATTCAAACGCTAGTTTTGAGCAGTGTAGAGCAGCGGTACTCAATTCCAGTCCTTGCGCCCCCCTGCTCTGCACATTTTGTATGTATCTCTTATAGCTTCAGACATTTGTTTTATTCGAACGTAAGTGCCCTGCTAAGTGGACATCACAGGATATTTCGCCATGATTCCAGTTCGAATGTTCCATTCAAAGTGCATTGAAGTGTGCGAGTGTGCAATTTAAATTGTATTTATTTACAGAGGTATATGATGTCACACTTGTCCGTGTGTGAAGACGTTGTCCAGCGCAAATCCGTGAATGAATGTTCCGAACTGAAGTAAACAGATTTCCCCTGCTCAGGGAGTAGGGAGCAATGAACACTCTGTAGGGACCATGTCAATGGGAACACAGTTCATGCACTGAGCTCACTTGACGAGCTGATTATCTGAATCAGGTGTGTTAACAAAGAGAGACATGCAAAATATGCAGAGCTGGGGGGCGCAAGGACTGGAATTGAGAATACCACGGTTGAGGTATTCAGCCAATCACAACTCACTGGATAGCTGGCCAATCAGAGCACACCTCGCTTTTCCGACCGATGAGCTTCGTAAAAAACGAAGCGTTTCAGAAAGGCGGGGCACAGAAGAGAAACAATAATGTACATTATGTGGAAAATAATATGTTTTTTGAACCTTAAACTGCATAAACACATTTCATTACACCAAATGCACAAAAAAAAAAATATTTTTAGCAACATAATATGACCCCTTTAAACCATTAAAATGAAATTTACAAAATTAATAGTAAACAGAATTTGATAAAATATAAAACATTTCACAGGGCCTCAAAAATGTAATTTTTGTTAAACTTTTAAGAAATTGCTGTTTAATATTGTAAGCTTCATGATTTAAATTAATTAGACATGCTTTTTGATAAATAATTTAATTTAACCATTAAAACAGAGTCTAGAAAACTTAAAATAGAAAAACAGAATCCAGAAAAATTAAAGCAGAAAAAATTACATTTGGAAAAAAATAAAACTGAATTTGGGAAAAAATAACGGATTTCCTAGGGCCCTAGTCTATAAAGATTGTCAGGGACATTAAACGGTCATTACGCTGAACAGGTAAACTCATTTACTCACTAGTCACTTTCACGGATTTATTTGTGTTTATAATGGCTTTCCTACAAATGATTTCAACTCAAACTTTCAGGGAAAATGTTTTAATTAAAGACTGAAAGAGCTGATGGATGTTTAATGGTGGTTATGTTGAAATCATGCAACCATGATGCGGTTTGTACATTTAGCTTTTTTACTTGTACTTAGGATTCAAAATTCATAAGAGTTGTGTTAATTTGTGAAGATTATCATGATAAAAAAAAAACTTGTAAGAATCGTAAACGTTTGTTGGTCACAGAGCTTATTTTTTGCAATAATCCAATGGAAAAATCCTATTGAGTTTTTGTAGAGGGAACCAGCCTGGATGGCCAACAAATTTAACGTCATCACTGCAGCACTGTATTGTTACCTGTGAACCAAATGCAATTCATCCTTCAGGCTCTTTCAATCAAACATTGCAACTAACATTAAGACTGGAGTACAGTGCATAGGCAATTAAATATTGTTTTGCATTCAAATTATATAATTTCATCACATTTACTATAAATCTTTTTCAGTATCTTGTTGAATTTTGTGATAACTAAGCTGAACTCACTTTATCAGAGAACCACAGAAGATTGGACTCTGAATATTGGGTGAACATGCCATAGATCGGATCCATCAGCTCTTTAAGCAGGAGCAGGAAGAACTCTTTAGTGACTCCTCCTGCATCCACAGCTTCCTCTCCATCAAAGATGACCTGCAATGATCAGTAAATCTTGGTTAGTCAACTTATGTCTAAGTGGGCGGTCTTGGCCAAAATATGCTACAATATGGACCATGGACCTTCAGCGGCTTCTTCAAGTCTACGTCATTGTAGACTGTGAGCTCCCGGAGAGCATCGCTGACTAAGTGGTTCCTTCTAACGTGAAGCACCAGGAAAGGGTTTCTTGCCAGCAAAGGTTCCATAGTCAACAGCATGAAGACGTTGTGCAAGTTAGCGCCGCTTACTGCCATCTGAACAGTAATCAAGCAGGCAAAACTAGTTAAAGAGGCTGAATAATAAGAGTCAAGAATCATAAGTCATAGCAGGCAGAGCAATTTCTCTGTATCCACTCTGAAACCAACAGCAAATCATGTTTTTGCCAGGCTGTACCATGGACTAATGCAACATGTACTCCTTAACTTCCCATTAAGATATTTTCTGAAATAAATTAATATTTTTATTCAGTAAGGATGCATTCAATTTATCAAAATGAATAGTACAGACTCTCACAAAAATTCTATTTCAAATTAATGCTGTTTTTTGAACGTTTTACTAATCAGAGAATCCTAACAGAAATGTATTGCAATTTCCCCCAAAACATTAAGCAGCATAACTGTTTTCAAGATTGATAAGAAGCAATGTTTCAGAGCATCATGAGAGTTTCAGAGGATCATGTGACTGAAGTAATGATGACGCTGAAAATTCATCTTTACATCACAGGAATAAATAACATTTTAAAATATATTCAAACAGAGGACAGTTACTTTAAAATGTAATAATTTTTCACAATTTTTTTTTTTACCTGCATTTGCAGCTCAGCATCTGTTTGCAGCACGGTTGTCTTGGCTTGTGCGTTCAATATGAACGGATAGGCACATAACGTGACAGAACCCTGGGAAATAAGATTCAGATTATCAAGCTGACACCATCACAAATGTCAAAAAAATCTATTTACAAAGAGCTATTTAACCAACATACCTGCACTGGAGGGTATCGCATTTTCTAAGACAAGACAAAACAAGAAATTATCTTATTTTTCAGCTTGGTATAATCAAAATGTGAGGCTTTTTTGTGTAACTATGACATTTTGTATGCACAATGGGGTCTAGCTCATGTTCACATTAACATATAGCTTTTTTGCAGTCCATCTACAGAAAATCTACATATTTGCAGTAATATACGCACAATATCAGCTTTGCGCAGAAACCATTTGAGGTAGTCTTCCTGGATGTCCACCAGGGTGGCGATGTCAGGGATGTAGAAATGGTTGTATTCCACACGATGGGCTTTCAGATTGACCTGCACCAACATTTGGTTTATCATTTAACAATGCAAACTAAATTACACAAGCTTGTCTGCAAAAACAGATTAAAAACAGCAATTCAGCTCTGATGCTGGGGAATATTCAATCATATATCTTATGAATTAGTTACTTATTAAACTGTTTTGTGGATTTTCGCTGTACCTTGTGTAGCTTCTCCAGCAGTCGCAGGGCGGCACTGGTGTAGCTCTCCAGAAACACAGGCATCAGGAGCGCCTTCCCGCCAGTCAACAGAAACACAACAATGCTTTTGTACATCTCCACTAGTCTGGAGAAAACCTCGCAATCCATTAGAGACCACCAATTATCTGAGAAACGAGAATAAGACTGATCTTGAACTCTGATAAACTTTGCAACTAAGCAACTAATGGTGTTGCTAGGCAGTGGAATATGTGCGTACCGAGGACTTTGCTGGGGTTGGCGTCCAGTCTGAGGATGGCCATGGCTAGAGGGATGGTGAGAGAGATGTAGTTTTTGGAGTCCTGGAGAGCGGGACATTCAGACAGGATCAGGTAGATCCGCATGGCTTCCACGTCAGGAGGAGAGCAGGTCAGCTGGGGGATCAGGAGACTCTCAAAGCTCTTCGTGGCCTAGAAGAACACATTTATGAGTTGTTTATTATTAAAAATACACTTAAACAGACTAAGCAAGATTTTTTGTTCCTGAGGACAGTATGGAATATGCCATCACTAGGAGGAAGATAATTTGAAATCAGCATCAAAATCATAACAAATATTTTTTATAGTGTGTTCTTTAAAATATAAAGTAACACAAATGTATATATATATATATATATATATATATATATATATATATATATATATATATATATAAAATGAAAAAACATTATTTTTGAAATCTGTTTTTCTAAAGAGGTGTTACAAAAAATTATATTTCAAATAAATGCTGTTTTGATTTTATTTTTCTATTTGTCAAAGAATCTTGAAACAAAAATCCACATTAAGTATTTTTTTACATTCTAATCAGAATTTTTCAACAATCAAATCAGCATATTAGAATGATTTCTGAAGAATCATGTGACACTGAAGACTGGAGTAATGATGCTGAAAATTCAGCTTTGCATCACAGAAATGAATTACATTTTAAAACTTATTCAAATAGAGAAAAGTTACTTTAAATTGTAATAATATTTCACAATTGTTTTACAGAATTTTTGCTCAAAGATAATGCAACCTTAGTGCACGTTAGAGAAACATTGAAAGAAATCCAACAGACTGCAATCTTTTGAATGGTAGTGTATAAGAAGGAGCTATGATTCCTTTAATTAGAGTTATACCAACAAGTATACCAACTTTCACCCAGTAATGTTTTAGAAACCTAATAAAGTCTGCAGCAGAGTTTCTGCCTTCCAAGTATGCAGTGCTTTAAAGACCTAAATAAAAGATGAGATGAAGCAAACGCACACACCTGCTCCAAAAGTCTTGCGAAGGCTGGTTTCATCAGCGTCTCAAAAAGCAGCCTTACAGCATTGAAATCGATGCCCGGGACTTTGGGGTTGGTTTTGAAATGCCCGTCATCACTGTGAAAACAGCAGGTGGAAATTAGTATCCAAATGCTTTGAAATAAGCCGTAAAGCTACACAGTATGAAATCTAATATTGTACTAATCTAATTTACTAATTGAAGATAAAACTGTTTGGAAACACATAACAGTGAGATTTAGTATCTCCAAGCAAGTGCATGGGAACTAGTTAA